>CM059190.1:66154590-67354590 GCA_030323885.1 Branchipolynoe longqiensis | reverse complement strand
ATGACTATGGAAGTAAGCTTTGGCTAATAAACAAAGAAGCAGGTAGCTTGGAAGATTCTGCTTAGAGAATGCTTAGAAGGAATGTTAAGTCAGTTTAATATAACCTGTCACTGCTACAGATCAAAAGTGTATGACTATATTCAATGATGCAGGCATTTAACAAAAAAATGGAACCTTATCACAAATACATCACCATTGTCTGTCACCACGTATTAAATTTTGCACATTTCATTTAGAGAAATTTCTAGTTGTTTGAGCATCCTGTGTGGTAGTAGCTACGTAGAGCCCACATTGAATAATTGACCAAATGGATTGAGTGCCCACTTCCTGCATGATAGGTCATGGAATTCGAGACCTTGCCGAGTCAAATAAATGACTTATTGCAGAAAAATTAAAAATAAGAAAAGCTTGTTTGCCACTATACAGACAAAGAAACTTATTTATTTTGGCCACATCATTCATCAGAGTTCAATATACCGTACATTGTTGGAAGGGAAGGTGAATGGCAGCAGAGGGAGAGGGAGACCAAGAACATCATGGTTTACAAATATTTCACAGTGGACAGGCTTGAATTATTCACAGTCTATCAGAACAGCACACTATCGGGAAAAGTGGAGAACCATTGCATCCAACCCTCGACTAAAGGACGGAACTATTGATTGATTGATTGCAAATTGACACTTATCGCTATCTAGTCTGATGTTCGGCATTACTTGGCTAGGGCAAGAAACTGTGGAATGAGGAAGACCAATAATAGTCTGTGATTGAAGTCTCCCCTGTGTAATTAACAAAAAATAAAGAGATTGTAGTTGTTGGATGGTAAGTTGACCTACCCTCAACCCTCACCCCACTTGCTGCAGTTCTCTTGTGGCATATTCTCGGATAATAATCGACATATATCAATGGGTGAAATTACATAATCCAGCGTAGTTTCTACTTTGTATGTTGACAATCACGCACATAAATAAATGAGTGCCATTCCGTCATCAGGTGTAGTTTCTACTTTGCAGTTTGCATGTTTACAATCACCTACATAAATCAATGAGTGCAAATACATAGTTCAGTGTTGTTTCTACTTTGCAGTTTGCATGTTGACAATTATCGACATAAATCATTGAGTGCAACATCACCCAGTTTAGTTTCTACTTTGCAGTTTGCATATTGACAACCACCTACATAAATCAATGAGTGCAAATACATTGTTCAGTGTAGTTTATACTTTGCAGTTTGCATATTGAAAATCACCTATGTAAACCAATGAGTGGCATTATGTCATTAGGTGTAGTATTCTACTTTGCAGTTTGCATATTGATAATCACCTACATAAATCAATGAGTGCAATTACACCCTTCAGTGTAATTCCTACTCTGCAATTTGCATTTTGGCAATCACCTACATAAATCAATGAGTAAAAATCTGTTGTTCAGTGTAGTTTCTATTTTGCAATTTGCATGTTGATCTCAGTTATATTGTTGTTCAATAGTTGGCCTATATATATGTGTGTGTGTGTTCTTTTATCGCACCATCTGGCTCCTCACTACAAAATTGTCAGTATTGTGACCCCCTCCCCCTCCTCCCCCAAGGTCAGCTCAATACTGACCGGTTGCCGCATACTGTGTTGAAACTGTCAATAAAGTTATTAACTCTTGAAGTGTTTCCACATAAAGAGAAAATATCAGCAGTGTGTATTTTTCAACAATTTTGAATGAAACCATATAAGATTGAGTAAAGCCATGTCAACTACTCGTGTCATCACATGGTGATAAATTGTGATTTGGGTGACTGCTTTTGTTGCAGAGTGAGCGGCGAAAACCAGGAATTGAAAGACACCGTTGCTGAGCACACAGACGCTCTGCGGAAACTACGGGCAGAGAAGACAGGTAGCTACTCTATACAAAGTTACGATTCAATGTACAGGGACTGCATGGTCAATCCAGTAAAGCACTTGTTTTATGCGCGAGAGGTCATGGGATCCGTCCCCATCCGACTCAAATCAAACTGAAGACTTGTGATATCAATACTTGTTGCTACCTCTCATTGCGCTTGGCATTACTAGGTTAGGACGCAGACTGGTTGGCTCAATGCCAGGATAATGTGACTGAGTAGGGTATTGGAACCTGGTGTCGGTGGCATGGTATCCCAATGAGGTAGTGCTATGAATTCACCATGAATGCGCATTGTCGCAAGTCGGTGCCTGTCCCGATATGACCGTAGATGCTGTTAGGACATAAAACCTCAACAAAGCTGTGCATGCACAATGGGTTTGTAGCCAGACAATACCTCTTGGAGCTATGCTATGCTATAATAATATTGTTAGAATGTAAAACCTCAATTAAACCAAGCCAACTAAGGCAAAACTATTAATAGAACACTGAGATCACTGGTTAAGGAATGAAACACAATTTTATATATAGCCATTATTTATTTATTTATAAATATAAAGTTGGCAATTACATATTTGCGTGGATTTAAATATTAGAAGGTTTGAATTATGTCTGGTCCTAGGCCCGCATTAATTTGATTGACATGTACTGGTTATTTCAGTGTATTGTATTATTTAAGATGTATTGTTTAGGTTGTATTAGGTTTTATTATTTGTATTGTGTTGTTTAAGTTGTATTGGTAGGTTGTGTTGGCTCGGTTGTCATGGATGGGTTGGGTTGTATTGATTAGGTTGTATTGTTTTGTTGTGTTGTTTAGATTCGGTGGTATTGGTTAGATTGTGTTGTTTAGGTTGTATTGCTTAGGTTGTGTTGTATTGCTTAGGTTGTATTGTTTAGGTTGTGTTGTTTAGGTTGTGTTGTTTAGGTTGTGTTGCTTAGGTTCATTAGTTTTGGTTAGGTTGTTGTGTTTAGGTTGTATTGTTTGTGTTGTGTTATTTAGGTTGTATTGCTTGTGTTGTGGTGTTTAGGTTGTATTGCTTAGGTTGTGTTGTTTAGGTTATGTTGTTTAGGTTCATTAGTTTTGGTTAGGTTGTTGTGTTTAGGTTGTATTGTTTGTGTTGTGTTATTTAGGTTGTATTGCTTGTGTTGTGGTGTTTAGGTTGTATTGCTTGTGTTGTTTGCAGCACTCCTGCGAGAACAGGATGAACTGCTGGCTCTGCTGGACGTGAACGAGCGGCAGCAGTATGATGCGACCCGTTCGCAATCCTCAGAGGATGGCTCTGACTACAACAACTTCTCATCAATGGAGGTGACTTTCCACTAACAGTATTAGTAGACCTTTTCTGTGGAGCGCCTGCACTGAGCTGCTACCCACAACATTAATTCATGCCACTACTGGATTCTCGGAGGCTAACGCCAATGTGTGGGTTAACGCTCACCCCCCACTTTGCCAATATTTCGTAAACGCCCACCCCTTAAATGCCCATGTGTGAGTAAACGCCCATCCCCCACTTCAGTGATTTGCCAATTTGAACGTCCAGGGTGATAACCCGTGAGAATACGGTACTATCAAAGGACGGGTTGATGGTGGAAATCTTCTATATTAATCTTTTATAATACCTTTCCAACAGCGCATATTGTACATTGATTGGTTCCCACAATATTAGTTCTTCCATTGTCACCAGAGGGCAGGATGGTGGTGCCAATTCTTTAGAAGAGCTTTGCACAGTGAGTTGTTTCCCTCAACATTAGTTCTTTCCACTTATTAGCTTTACTTATAAAAGCAACAAATAATTCTGCGGCGACTGAAAGAGTTAGCCATAGGTGTTTAGTGAGGAAAGCCGCCATTCTCTTTCCAACAGTTTCTATTCTACTCCGCCTGAAGAATAATGAAGTAATGCTGAAGTTGCTTCAAACAACGAGCTGAATAGGAGTAACCCTGTCACTGATCAGCCAGGTCGCACAAAAGCTCCCTAAGGGTGTGGCTGTCAGCCTTGAGTGGAACAGTCCACCATTGGGACTGTTCGTGCTAATGTGCTGTCACCTGTCGATACTTTCTATCGATAAAGGTCAGCAGAGTTGAGACCGCCACCGTCTGTGGTAGTGGGGCTCATAGCAAGCTACTACAATATATACATGATACATTTAGCTGGAACAGGCAAATTATAATAAGTAGAACCCATGCATTATTTATACTCGTATAATAAATTATGCATCATATATTTGTTTGCAGCTTGCAATTCTGGGCGCCTGTCGATGCAGGATCAACAACCCTCAGCCATGTGGATGTGCTCACGCCGCTGCTTATATGAAACGGGAAATCGCCAAGCAGAGGGCAGAGGTGGGTGCATGGGCTGTAACTAGATGGAACGGCTGAATCTGTAAGAGTGCTGGCTGGCTTCTTCTATGGGAGGCACCGGGCATGGTGGCCTAATCGGTAGAGCATGGGCCTCCTCGCGTGCGGAAGGTCCGGAGTTCGGTTCCCGGTCGAGTCAAACCTATCACTTAAAATTGATACTTGTCGCTTCCTAGCCTGGTGCTCAGCGTTAATAGGATAGGGCAAGGACTGGTTAGCTCAGTATCAGGATAATGTGACGGAGTGGTATATCGGGTCATGGTGCCAGCAGCCTGATTCCCCAGTGGGGCAGCACTATAAAGTCACCATGAATGTGCATTGTCACAAGTCGGTACCCGTCCTGATATGACCTTAGATGTTGTCAGGATGTAAAACTCCAACAACCAACCATCTGTGGGAGGTTGAGAGTTGGAACCCCGACTGAGTCAAACCAATGACTTACAAAATGGATACTTGTCGCTACCTAGCCTGGTGCTGGGGTTAATAGGATAGATGAAGGACTGGTTTGCTCCGTATCAGGATATCATGTGACTTAGTGGGATATCAGGTCATGGTGCCAGTGGCACAGTCTTCCAGTGGGGCAGAATTGTATTATTTCTATTTGCAGCAAAAGTACATCAGTATCTAAGTTGGGTGGATATGTAGGATCAAATCTAGGCACACATTTTAGATTAGATAAATTCATGATTCCATTAGATCATGCAACTGTAATCAACAAATGTACCAACGACAACAAAAGCAACAACAAACCTGCATGTGGTTCTCTGTGGTGGAGTGATTAGAGTACCAGACTTTTTTCTAGGTCGGACTCCTAATCTGAAGGTTGATAGTTCGATTTCCACTGCTGTGTATAGGGCTACCCTACAGCATCATCAAAGGCCAGTTGCTCTCGCACCATGTCTATGTAGTGTGGGAGCTTAAAGATCCCTTGAGTCGGTAAGAGTGAAGACTCAGGCTTTCTATCGACCAACTGTCTAGTAGTGAAAGCAAGACTGCTCAGACTTATCCGTGATAGGCAGTATAAATCTTTAATTTAAAACCATTATAGCTATTGATGGCACGTTTTCTTTTCCCATCAGCTGGCAGTGGAGCGACAGCGCGTGGAGGAGGCGACCATCATGGCGGATGCCTACCGGATTGCTTTCGAAGAGCAACTGAACCGGAACAGCAGTCTCATGCACCGCCTGGTGGACCTGACGTCACTGTCATACAGAGGAGCGCAGTGCAACGTCAGCAAGCCCCGAGCCGCCCTGCGCTGGCTGGTCAAGCAGCTCAACGAAGGTGGGTGCCATTGTAAGATCCCCAGCTGCTGTAGCCCTGAACCCACTTCATGTCCTCATCTGTGAACTGGCCTGGTTTGGTTTGCGTGTTGGCATCTTATTACCCAATGGAACTGCAAATATAGCCACCAGCTATCAAGGATTGTTGTGGTATCTTAGTTCTTGTGATTGATATTAATTGTTCTTTCTGGCTGTGAATGGTGTAGGTCGCCCCCTAGTTCTACTGATCGCCTCTATTGATTATCTAGCGCATCTCTAGCATGTACATCCAATATAGCCACCAACTTCATTCCCGCATTGAGCATTGAATCTAACACCTTCACATACAGACTCCATTATAAAATAATATGCTTACAATACCTTCTCCTATGCACTCCTATATAACTCTTGCGGCCAATATAATTATGCGTTTCAATGCCAAATGCAGAGGACTACATGCCGGTAACGCTGAGCCAGCGTAACACCGAGCAGACAAAGGACACGCAGACACCAGCTCCGGACACGCCGCTGTCAGCCAGCCCCACGCCGTCAGAGGGTGCCCTGCCACCGACAGACGCCAGGGTCACAGGATCAGACGCGCAGCGCCAACTTCCGTTGGGACAACCGGACTTGGACGCGGCCTGGCGGGAAAAATCGGCGGAGCAGACGACATCGGGAGTCGGGGAAGCGCAGACGACAGGCGAGCAGAGCGGGCCGTCTGACGTCACTTCCGGTCAGAGCGTTGACGCGGGGAATGTCGGGAGCGCGGTGTCTGTCAAGTCCCACATGGATGACATCCTGGGCAGCCTACTTCGGACCAAGAAGGATGATGAGCTGGTCAATATGCTCCTGGAGATAGTATGTACTTAATTTATGTCTTAAAAAGTTAAAGCTGCATGATCCGATGGTTTTGTGTTTCTGCCAAATCTTTTGGATATAAATATATTGGTCTTAAAGCTGTACTATCTGATGGTTTTGAGTTTCTGTCATATCCTTGAAATATTTTGGTCTTACGGTTAAAAGCTGCATGATCCGATGGTTTTGAGTTTCTGCCATATATTTTAGATATAAATATATTGGTCTTAAAGCTGTATGATCCGATGGTTTTGAGTTTCTGTCATTTCTTTTAGATAAATATATTGCTCTTAAACAGTTAAAGTGAAAGCTGCATGGTCCAATGGTTTTGAGTTCCTGACATACTTTTTAGATAAATATATTAGGTTGCTGAATATAATTTATTATACATTAGGTTGCAGTGACTTTTTTAAAGGGATTAACCTTTGTCGATATTTGAAGTGAAAAGCATGCAACAATGTGCATGGACACCAAAATGCTGTCCGTGCTATGTTTAGTCGTTTTTGAGTAGGCAACTATAGCAGTTTAGCGCAGTAAATTCTTTGTACTTTCAAATTAATGATAGAACGGAAGCATTTGCCTTTCAGCGTAATATGTCAATTGTTTTCGCTTTCAGATTAACGACACAATAGAAGCATTAGCAAAACAGCGTCTGCTGTTCAACTGTTTGCGAAACGCTATTATGTTATGTGTTGCATCAATATTATAAATATGTAAATTGTTTTTGTTTTCAGATTACCGACAGAAGGGAAGCGTTGGTACACCAGCATCTTGCTGCCCGAATGTTTGCGAAGCGCTATTATGCTATGTGTTGCATCAATATTATAAATATGTAAATTGTTTTTGTTTTCAGATTACCGACAGAACGGAAGCATTGGTACACCAGCATCTTGCTGCCCGAATGTTTGCGAAGCGCTATTATGCTATGTGTTGCATCAATATTATAAATATGTAAATTGTTTTTGTTTTCAGATTACCGACAGAAAGAAGCATTGGTACACCAAAGTCTTGCTGCCCGAATGTTTGCAAAGCACTATTATACTATCTGTTGCATCAATATTATAAATATGTAAATTCTTTTTGCTTTCACTATTTCAGATTAACGACAGAACGGAAGCATTGGCACACCAGCGTCTTGCTGCTCGGATGCTAGCGAAGCGACTCACCGATGCAGAACTTAAACTGTCCACATTCACCACAGACATATTACACAAATAATTCTGTTCATATTTCCCCCTCTTCTATATTTGATATTGATATCAATCAACACATTGGGCTGGATATTTTAGCTAAGCTTAAATTTCCCCACATTCAACACAGCTATATTAGACAGATAGCTCATCGCTTCTCTCTTCTTTATCTGATATAGACAGCAACATGTTAACAGGATAGTTCAGATGTAAGTTTAATGTCAGACATTGATTAGGGCCTACGTAGGGAACTATTGACAATAGACTGGAATTGCAATTGGACTTTCAAACTCGTCTGAGATAAGCTGAGCACGACATTGTCCCGTATATTGAGAAAAGAAAATGTGTTTGTTCATCTGAATATTAGCTCCATGTGTTCACCAATGCCCACTATATGCAACTTACTATTTAATGGGAAACAATATTCTGCATAATGCTTGTAAATTTTGTTGTGTATAATTTCAAGTCAGAATTGTTGGATCTAGTGATTGACAGGTCAGTCACCATAGCAACTGTGCTTTCAGTATTTCCTATATAAGCACCAGCAGATTGAGTTTGAGTTGAGTTTTATTTCACAACAAACATGGAGTACGGTCACTGTATGGCTTTCCCAAGGAGTGATCTTCCAAGTTTCAACAGAGCAACCAGTGTTACATTAAATTCATGTTCATACTTATGCAAAATACATTGTTACAACAAATCTGCAATTGAAATCTTTACCTACAATCAGATAGGTCTCTGTATGTACATATATGGAAGCATTTAGCAATCGTATATATACACATATACCGTACATTGTTGGAAGGGAAGGTGAATGGCAGCAGAGGGAGAGGGAGACCAAGAACATCATGGTTTACAAATATTTCACAGTGGACAGGCTTGAATTATTCACAGTCTATCAGAACAGCACACCATTGGGACAAGTGGAGAACCATTGCATCCAACCCTCGACTAGAGGACGGAACTATTGATTGATTGATATATACACATATGGCCACAGGATAAGTGTTGTCAAAGTTTTACAATAGTGACTTCACGAATATTAGCAGTTGCCCAATTTATTGCTATTTTAAGAGAATTCATCGCTGTAATTTTCATACTTATACAAGGTACATTAAAAAAAACAAATCAGCAATTGGGATGACTAAGTAAGTGTATAATATCAGCCCTCACAAGTGAGAACAGAGCCATATTGTGAACAGCAACACTAACGACAGCATCATGTGACTTGCTTAGGTATGTTCCCCTCACAGAAGTAAGGAGTGATGGTAGGTCAGGCTAGGCTTTTATCGATCGGCTACCATTTGCATAGGATGCTTTGATCGCAGGTGCCCGCGGATTTTTTGGTAGCAAGCGGTCATAAGCCGTTGTGTGACTGGGGCTTTAATTCGTAATTAACCAGTTTGTCCTGTCACTATCAATATGGCATTTCAAAGCCAAATAGTCCGATGAAATCATAATATTTAAAAAACTAAAATGCATCACGAGATATGGTCCTACATATCCAACTTAGATACTGGTGCACTTATTGAACATTTCTTTTGCTACATAGAAGGGAATAAATACTAAATCAATTCAATCACTACTGCAAACTTATAATGCCCAGCATTTCAGTATGCACATAGAATCTATTTTGCTTGTTCAGTTTTAATGTCTCCAGAGTTAGGCATTTATGAACAAAATCACTCCAAAGGGGGATCAAATAGATTATAATAAATTTTGAAATATGGCAGAAACTCTAAGCCATCGGAATATGGCCATTCATCATATTAATTCCTAATAATTATAATATATATAATAAATTAAAATTTTAAATATGGCGAAAACTCAAAGCTATCGGAATATGACCCCTTAAATTATTTATTTAGCTGAAGTGTTTTTGGAAGATCGAAGATCATTATTTATCAAATATTGTACCTCTGTTATAAGATGTGTAGCTAGTTAGTGAGTTTAGAAACCCTGCAGCATTAGGTTGCAACATCATATTTATTATATAACTTCTTCGTTCGTCTTCAAACTCAGAAGACATTGAAGATCTTGACTGGTTAAAGGTGATCTAAGGTCATATGAGGCCCGTCCTGAGATGTTGCTAGGACATAAAAGAACAAACAAACAAAAAAGGTTAAAGGTGCTTTCACTCACATAGCTAGATCTGATAAATTTGCTGGGAAAAAAAATTGTTCTCTCACATACTTTATGTTGTACCAAAATAACAGTATTTACAAACTTAGTAATAAATGGAAGGCAATATCTATATATATATATGTACATTTTGTGTATATAAATGACATTATTCCATGTATCATTACACATATATGTTGTACACTTGTTTGTATATATGCATGTGTGTATGCCCGCTCTCCAGTAAATAACATGGAAGTTAAGGTGGTTAGATGCACTGTAAATTCACTGCAATCCAGGGGTCGTCTCCAGTTTATTACTGCCAGCATGAAAAGTGACCTACCATTACGTGTCCAGGTACTATGTAGCCTTTAGCAGGGGGTGAACGCCCCGCTTGCTCAGGTGGACGAGTCCACTATTGGGATCCCCAGTCTAGTGTGCCTTACACATATATTTATTCATGTATATATATAATATATATGTTTGTTGTATATATGCTGTTTAATACATATTTGATATATGTATTATATATAATATGTATTTTATATATGTATTATATAAGTATGAGTATATAAAATACAGTGATTTATGTGGTTTCTTCTGTATTGCATGTTCTTGTTTTCGTATACGTAGCCACAGTAGTGCTGGTATTGGTATCATTATCATATAGTCATTAGCTTTATATTTATTATATATATATATGTATATCTATTCTTTCTAACTTATATTAAAACTAAGATATACACACACCACAGTAGACACTATCACACACACATAGACATACCTTCCGGGGATCTGAACCCATGGGTTCGAAGGTTCGAACCCTGGTCGAGTCGAACCAATGACTTATACTTGTCGCTTCCTAGTCAGGCGCTCGGCATTATTAGGATAGGGCAAGGACTGGTTGGCTCAGTGTCAGGATAATGTTACTGAGTGGGATATCAGGTCATGTTGCTGGTGGTCTGGTCTCCCAGTGCGGCAGCACGATAGTCACCATGAGTGCACACTGTCCAAGTCGGTAACCGTACTGATATAACTGTAGATGTTGCTAGAATATAAAACAACAACAACAAACAAACCTTCACACATACACGCACCACGATAGATACAGAATCACATACACACACAACTGTTCTATATACGACTGGCTATCATGATAGATTGAAGAGTTAGTCAGCTGGTTTCCATGTCCTTATGCAGCTCATCATTTCTTTTACATATATAATTCTGTAAATTAATTATTATGAAACTTGCTATAACTTACTTTGAATTATGTACTGTGCCATCTGCTCGAAGTGACAAGTAACTTCCACAGATTCCACCTGCAGGACTTTTGTCAATACCCTGATTTTATTCTGCGTTCAAGTATTGACAGATAGGGAGCACTGAATTTATGGCAGCACACATTTTGAAGTCACTCTGGTGTGATTTCGCTTTAAAAAAAAAATACTGAAATTATAGCCAGAGGTTCCAAGTTGAGAAGAGTGTGAGTAGGGAGATCTCCCTAAATACACAAATCGTAAATAGGGAGAAATAACATGGCTGGGGTGGGTGGGGATTGCCCTCTCCCATAAAGGGGTCCGACAATTTTGAAAAAAAGTGATACAAAATGGTGCATTCTGACATAAATCGGGAGATTACAAATTAAAAGTAGGAAATTGGGAGATTTGGCTATATTTTAGGGAGATATCCCACCAAATCGGGAGACTCGGCCCCTCTGTATATATGTTCTCAAGACTCGCCTGTGTATGGTTCCTTATTTCAGTAAATGAAAATGTCTGTGTCCCTTCAGCTTGAAAGGATCAAATTTTAATAACTGAAACCGTTACCTATATTTGATTCTACGTATCTAACGATTCTGATGCACTTATTAAGCAATTGTTTTTTCATAGACGAGGATATTAAGGCAATTTAATAGAGCATTAATGGTGCTTGATGGTGAGAGCGTTCTATTAAACACGTTATTGTTAGCATACCTTTTATATATACATAAAAAGAAGGGAAAAAAAGGTGTAGCAATACCTTCGATTGCTGGCATTTGTCTCATTCTCTGTGATGTATTTGATTAGTTTATTTTGCTATGTTGAAAGACCTCTTGTCACATTTATTGTTTTCTGTTGTTAGATGTCTTGGTTGAGGGTAATGCTTGTTCAGTGTTTAAATTTGTTACTCCTGCAGCCCTGTTCCTGCATCAGGGCTACTGACCCATTAGAAAAAGTGTTGGAAGGCCGGGTTATTTCCATAACCACATGATTTTGTGATTTAAAGTTTCTCTCTCAATTTCTCAACTTGAATACTGTGAATTGAACTACCACACCCATGTTAATTTCAACTGAAGCAGTTTTTGCTTGATTTAGCAGGCTTGTCTTTCACCCCTGCTCTGGATAGGTGTGAATATGTTATCGATGTTTAAATGTGATATTACGCAATAAAAGGTACTGACAATTGTGTGGAAGTGATTTGTTGGAGTTTTACGTCCTGGTAACATCTAAGGTCATATCAGGATGGGTACCGACTGGTGACAGTGCGCACTCACGGCGACTTTATAGGGATGTCCCACTGGGAAATTAGGCTGCTAGCACCATGACTGATATCCCACTCAGTCACATTATCCTGACACTGAGCCAACAAGTCCTTGCCATATCCAGGCTAGGAAGTGACAAGTATCAATTTTAAAGTCATTTGTTTGACTCGACCGGGAACTGAACTCCAGATGTTCCGCATGCGAGACCCACGCTCTACCAATTAGGTCACCATGCCCGGAGAAATGTTGGATATTACTTATTAGATGTTGCTTGCAACCAGGTTATTATGGCAAGGGAGAGGTTTTAGGTGTGATGGAGGGTTGTCATTAAGGACTTGCAAGATTTGTGGGTTGGGGTTGGAGCGAATTAGTTGGAATACTTACGATTCAAGCAGCAGGAAATATTTGATCTAATGAAAAATATTTCCTGGTACAATTGTCCTCCAATTAAAATTAGAAACACGTTTTGGTGGGGTGGAGTATTACAAAACAATTATTTAGAGAAAAAAAGTTGGTAGAACATGGGTATTTGAACCCAGACCGTATGTACAGAATCAATACTTTACTCCAGAATCAGCTAATCACATTTCTATATTGGTATAATCTTAGGGATATACATCACTGGAGTGAGAACTGTAGATTAATACAAATGATTTCGAACTTTATTTCTTTCTCTTCACGTCCATGAAGAAACCTATCTCTGTAACTGAACCCTTCCCCCCGCACTAAAGTAGGTAATGTTATTGTTTGTATGGGTTTCATAGATGTGTAACGTGACTAAATATGAAGTTATATAAGGATAATAATACATTAATAATTGACACATACACAAAACAAAAAGTGGTATTAAAATAAACATTCATTTATTTGCATTTCATGTATCAGAAACAGAAATGATGTCCATATCACAGAATTATTTTAGTTGGCTAAAATATGTTTGTAGCTCGAAGCTACTGTGGTGTTCACAGTAAGACAGCGATGGGTAAGCTTAGCCGATTTATTCTTGTAATATCGACCATAAACCCAATATACAACGCAACCCTAATAACGAGAAAACATTTTCTATAGACAAATACAACTGGGTGGGTATTGCGTGTACAGAAATATAAAGGCCCTGAGAGGTTCAGCAAATGTACCTCGCTAATAATCTGATGGAAAACATTTCCGAAACACTCCTGTCCAGATTTTAGCTTAGATATCCAGTTCAGATACTGGCGTACTCATTAAACACTACTGAATTAAAGTTGGTTGGTTGTTGGAGTTTTACGTCCTGGCAACATTTAAGGTCATACCAGGACGGGCTGAATTAAAGAGAATACCATATTATTCTATTATTCAGAAAGCCATTGTCCAGCATTTCAGTCTGTTTAGGTTTTACGTCCTGGCAACATCTAAAGGTCATATCAGGACAGAGACCGACTTATAACATCATCATCCTGTCGGTAGCAATGCGACAAAGACTGCTTTCATTTCTTGACTGTCACTCTCCATTTAGCTCTCTGCTGTGAGAGTGATGTCCATGAGTCGGTCTTAAAGTCTCTCAGCTTCAGGTTTCTCTTGACTTATAAGAGTTCGCACTTATGGCGACTTTATACTGCTGTCCCCCTGGGATACCACAACACTAGTGCGATGAACTGATTTCCCTCCCAGTCACATTATCACGATACTGAGCTAACCAGCCCTTGCCTTATCTTAGTAATGCAGCAACACACAACCTTTAATAGATTAGAATAGAGGGTTTGAGCTGTATGCTCAGGCCAAGTTGGAGACTCCACCATCAGGGAAGATGCTCTGTTCAGTTTTGTCATGTGCAGCAAAGAATTTGAATCTGCGGGTGTTAGCTGGGTGTATACTAGAATCTGGTATTGCTGTTAACACCTTGTCAAGCTGCCTTTTGAACGAATGTGCACTGCAATTTGATTGGTTTCTTATGTAAGCTTGCATTGTATTGAGCTGAACTCCCCTAACATAAATACATTATGATGATGAAAGCAATCTCTTTTCACAATTTCTAGTCCCGGAAGATTTCTAATAAGGCACTCCATTTATAATTCCATTTAGACTCATGATATCATATAATGGTGCTGTAGTTTATCTGACACACAATGATGCTTTGATTATGGTTAAATATAGACATGGTTAAACAGTGATACACAAGGATATTTGTAAGAGATTACAAAAATATTATACAGTCAACCATCGTTAATCCGACCTCCCATATAAACCAGAAATTCATTATCTGACCAGAATATTCATGTACCTCACTTCCACCGTTCACCCTAAATCTCATATGGAAATAATCCGGCATTATTCAACATGGACAGGGCTTACGTAGTTCAAAGCTATCTGATACAAGCATACAGCCTTGTAAATCAGTAGTGGATAAGTACAAATAGATAAATGTGTGTAAAATGCACATCAAACCTTAGATAAAAGATTGACCCGGTACTTGTAGTACACGGGTGAAGACCAGCCTTATGTAAAAACGGTCGAAAAATCGGGCTAATGAATTGAGTCGTTATGAGAGCCTAATTTCACAATCTAAGAAGCAACATTTATTCTTTGTATATGTCTTCATGTTTACCCGCTACTTTTGAGTTGGAAAATATAATAAAACATATACTTTAATGCAATTTAAAAGTGAAATCGACAGCGTTCTCTGGCCGCCATCTTGTCTTTTTGCATTCTCTCCCATTTCGGCAACTCTGTGTTGATATAAGTAACCATTTGACACTGGTGCCAGACATAATACTTCCCGTTCCATACTACAGCTATTTTCGCCTGTATTTAAACTACATTGTTGTTCACCCCTGTACTGTAAGTACGGGGTGAATCTTTTATCTAATCAAACCTATGCCTCTCAAAATTATTTTCTTCATTTGCTTTATTCTCATTTATATGTACAATATTGTTTGTTTATGTGACAATCTCACCAATCCAAAAAAATTATTGCGAACAAAGAAGTCTGGACTAAAGAAAGTTGACTGTATTTTGTTAACACCGGTTTCAACTTTCACCATCATATTAATTACATTAAAACGCGAATTCTGATATAACCAAATATTGGTTGGTTGGTTGTTACATCCTGGCAACATCTAAGGTCATATCAGGAGGGGTACCGATGTGTGACAGTGCACACTCATGGCGACTTTATAGTGCTGGTTGGTTGTTGGAATTTTATCTCCTGGAAACATCTACGGTCATATCAGGACCAGTACTGGCTTGTGACTGTGCACTCATGGTGACTTTATAGTGCTGCCCCATTGGGAAATCAGGCTGCCGGTACCATGACCCGATTGCCCACTCAGTCACATTATCCTGACACTGAGCTAACCAGTCCTAGCCCTATCCTATTAATACCGAGCGCCTGGCTAGGAAGCGACAAGCATCAATTTAAAAGTCATTGGTTTGACTCGACTGGGAACCGCGCCAGGTATATGCCTAAGATCATGCGCCCTTGGTCTGCGTCTTCACAAATTCATGTATCAGCTTGGCGAACAGCTCCCGGTTAACCTGCATCCCGACGAAGTTCACGAGTGCCTCGATGCCTGTCGATCCAACTAGCTCTTGCATGCTGAAACAGTGAAAGCAAATTAAAACGTATTAAGCCTAAACTGACCGCGACAGGGCTCCTGTATCTTCTGTCCTTAGCCTTTACAAAGTGACATATTCAGGGATGTGATTGGTCATCAGTAATAACTCTGAAAGTCAGGCCGGGAGTCTGGGCCAGATCCCCAATGGGGGGGCCCATCGGGAGTGGGGCGTGAGGGGGAGAGCTCCTCGAAGCTCATGCAATTTATGCATTTTAAGGGCCATACAAATAGCATTTTCAGGAGGAAAATATACATTTTCCCTGTCTTTCTAGTACACAGCAACACTTAATAAGTCCTTAACACCATATATAACTTATAAGATCAAAGAGTGTTTTTGTTCAGACCAGGACTGCACGAATTACAAGAATGACCAATTTCATTATTAAAGCGAAAGAAATTTGTGAATCCGTGGGGGAAAAAAAATCACACCCCTGCATATTAAACCCCATGGTTATTATCACAACATTCGATGATATTTTTAAACAAAAATAATAGACCCAAATCTAAAAAAGTATCCTGCTTCTGAAAATGTGATACTTGAAATCAGATTATGCAACTTTTTTCTTTTGTTGTTGTTGATAAATAAGTTTTATTCTGCTGAATTAGTTCTTTTGTCAGCACTGAAGCCCTGGTCTTCCAGCCATTTTTCAATTCAGGATTATTTTCACAAAAGTGGCATATAGAGTAAGGTGTACAATAACTATTGAATACACAATTTGCAGCATGTAACACAATGGATTTTGGTAACCCACACCTTCCACAGCAATATGGCAACAATAGTGCCATATATATGACTACAGCAATATTAGTCAGATCGATGTGAGTATTTTATATGGTATTTAGAATGTAAGCAGAAGTCATTTTCTGTATTCAATTGGTAAAACTGTAGTAAGTTTTAATGTGTGGTAAAAGAGTGGGGGTTAGACATACATATGGCGGAATATAAGTGACAGTTTTCTAGGAATAACAATAATAATAATATGTATATCGACCGTGGGTCCAATACTGATCGCAGACGGGTTCGGGCCTTAAACGCCATATTGGGCAATACAAGCTTAGTGCTAACCTGGTAACAAGTCGCTGTTTCTCCAGATCAGACATCTCCCTGAGGACTGTCACGAGTGCGGCGTAGTCATCAACGTGTATGTACCCATAGATACTCCCTGTAATGCAGGAAACACTGTCAGTATGTGACTGTTCTACTGGAAACACAACAAACACCTTTAATATTGAATGTATATATGCTGACATATGTTCGGATCATAATCCAGTAGTAATCAGTATGGTAGTGAAATTGAAACAGCAGAACAAAATTAAAAACAACATTCAAATGGATATGAACATGTTAAAAGATGCAAAATACAGAACTAAGTATAATGTCTCTGTTCATAACAAATTCAGTGTACTGATGAATGAAGAAACTCCTCAGAGAGAGTATAACAACATTGAAATGGAATGGGAAGCTCTCAGAGACAGCATGGTCAAGTCAGCAGAGGAGGTGTTACCAAATAAAAAACGAGAGACAAAGCAATCATGGATGACGCAAACCATACTAGAAAAGATGGCAGAAAGGAAGAAAGTGAAAACCACTGATCCACCTAAATACAAACACCTGAAGAATGAAATAGAAGATGAATGCAAAAAAGCTAAAGATGAATGGTGGAATAAGAAGTGTGAAGTAGTGGAACAACTTGAGTCTCAACATCGTTCAAGAGAGATGCACAAGAAAGTGAAAGAGATAACAGGTCAAGGATACAGACAGAGAAGCAGTAAATGTATCAAGAACAAAGACGGCAAAATGCTCTTTGAAGAAGATGAAATAAAGTCCAGATGGGAAGAATATGTAAACGAACTATACAATGATGACAGAGGGAACCCACCCACAATTGAGAAAGAAGATGGGAATATTATATTAGTATCAGAGGTTGAGAAGGCTATCAATGATCTAAAGGCAGGTAAGGCTCCTGGAAGTGACCAGATAACATCAGAAATGATAAAAGGACTAGATGAAGTGGGGATTCAAATCATTCATAAGCTAGTAACTGACATCTATGAGACTGGATTTATACCATTGAATATGAATGAATCCATATTTGTACGACTCCCAAAGAAGCTAAAACCAACATTGTGTACTGAGTACAGAACACTAAGCCTGATGAGTCATATGTTGAAGATGATCCTGAAAATAATTTTACTGAGAAACAGACAGAAAATTGAAGAACAAATCAGTAACGTACAAAGTGGGTTTATATCTGGAAGAGGTACACGTGAAGGGATTTTCAATATGAGAATGATTTGTGAACGTTATTGTGAAGTGAACCAGGATGTTTATGCCTGCTTTATTGACTATGAGAAGGCCTTCGACCGAGTCAATCATGAACTGTTAATCAAATGTTTACAAGATATTGGTGTCAATGGCAAAGACATTAAACTAATTGTGAACTTATACTGGACACAACGTGCATTTATAAAAATGGAGCAGGGCCTATCGGATGAAGTTATGATTAAACGAGGAGTTCGACAGGGGTGTGTATTGTCACCATGTCTATTTAACCTGTACACAGAGATGATTTTCAGACACATTGAAGATTGCAAGGGAGTGACAATAGGTGGCATGAACATCAACAATCTTAGATATGCCGATGACAGTGTAATACTAGCAGACAGTGAGAAAAACCTACAAGATATAGTGAATAGAATCAATAAAGCTGGAATACTATTCAACATGAAGATGAATGCCAGGAAGACCAAAACAATGGTTATAAGTAAAAAGACAGATAAACCAAATGTCAATATAACCATAGATGGCACAAACATAGAACAAGTATCCGAATTCATATATCTCGGACAAAAGATTACAAATGATGGGAGATGTGAGGAAGAAATTAAAAGAAGGATAACAATAGCCCGAACAACATTCTCCAAAATGAATAGAGTGTTAACATCAAGTAAGATATTAATACAAACAAGGAAGCGTATTCTTCAGTGTTATGTGTGGTCTACTCTAATGTATGGGGCAGAGACAAGGACAATCTCTAAGAAAATGTACAAACGTTTAGCAGCATTTGAGATGTGGACTTATCGAAGGATGATGAAAATATCATGGACAAAGAAGATCACCAACAAAGAAGTTCTCAGAAAAATTAAAAATAAGAAACGCTTGTTTGCCACTATACAGACAAAGAAACTTATTTATTTTGGCCACATCATTCGTCAGAGTTCAATATACCGTACATTGTTGGAAGGGAAGGTGAATGGCAGCAGAGGGAGAGGGAGACCAAGAACATCATGGTTTACAAATATTTCACAGTGGACAGGCTTGAATTATTCACAGTCTATCAGAACAGCACAACATCGGGACAAGTGGAGAACCATTGCATCCAACCCTCGACTAGAGGATGGAACTATTGATTGATTGATATTCGACACAAGATATTTGTTGCCGCTCCATACTACAGACCAAACGGGGGGGGGGGGGGGGGGGGGGGGTCGAATGAGTTGAGCGCCTGTCTCTTGTTTTGGTAGGCTACGGGTTTGAACACTGGCCGAGTCAAACCAATGACGTAAAACTTTATACGTGTCGCTACCTAGCCTGGCGCTCGGCATTATTAGAATAGAGCAAGGAGCAGTGGAATGACGGAAAACCAGTCATACATGATTTAAATTTCCCTGCTTAATCCCCCCCCCCCTCAAAAGGATTTAAATCCCCAGGTTCAATCCATGGTTGCGTCAAACCAATGACATAAATATGTATACTTGCTTCTACTTATCCTGGTGTTCGGCATTATTAACAGAACAAGGGGGCTTCAGGAAACTGCACTCCACATCAAAAACAATAGCAAACCTAATGAATGACATACTGGCATCAATGAACCAAAAACAATTAGTTAGAGCAGCCTTCATTGACACGGTAGACCATACTATATTACTAGAAAAACTCAAAACAATGGGCATCAAATCCAACACTATGAATTGGATCAAATGCTACCTAAGCAACAGACAACAAAAAACTAAAATAAACAATACACTATCAGACAACCAACCTGTCACATGTGGTGTACCCCAAGGATCAGTGCTAGGGCCACTGCTCTTTATAATCTAGATAAACGACCTTGAAAAATGGCTGCAAACTGAATGCCTCCAACTATATGCAGATGACACAGTCATATATTCAAAGGGCACCACAGAAGAGGAGATAATAACTAAGCTAAATAAAATCCTACTAAAACTGGACGAATGGTGTGAGTCAAATAAAATAATCAATGCAAGCAAATCAAAAACAGTACTCTTCTCGCATAAACAAACACCAGAAAGAAACCTACACTGTAAGCTAGGAAACTAAATATTAGAAAATGTAGACTACTATAAATACCTAGGCCTTGAATTGGACAGCCAACTAAACTACAACCTATATATTAAAATAATCATCCACAAAATAAACCACAAACTATGGCTATTTTCAAAGTTACGAGATTACATGACAGAAGAAATGTCAATAAAACTCTTTAAAGGCATGATGCTCCCCTATTACTATGGGGATGTAATCTACATGGGCGCGAAAAAAGAACTACTAAAAAAACTACAAATAGTGCAAAACAGAGCCCTTAAAAATCTGCCTAAGAGTAGACAAACTGCACCCCACATATGACATACACAAAAGAACTAAAGTATAATACTAGAAAATAGGAGAATAATTCACCTCAAAACATTAGCGTATGACTACAGTCAAAACATTAAACTCCTAACGAAACCACAAAGGAACACTAGAGCAAATAATCCCCCACTACTAAGGCAGACCAGAAGCCAAATCAAAGCTCACACACTGGAAATGGCTGCAAAGGCATGGAATGCCCAAACGGTAAAGGAAGACAAATTCCTGACCTAAAAACATACAAAAAATATCTGTGCAAAATAAGGCTAGGAAACCCCCACTAAGCCGCACTGCAAGGGGGCATGTGATATGTCATGGCCCACCAGCGGAACAAACAGCCAATGGAAGGTAACCATGCCAAAATTAACCAGATAACACACCTAACAAACACGTGCAAGCCTATGATATGTAAATATGAGTAGGCTAGTCTAGTAATAAGAGTAGACAAAATAAAATATATACATATATATACCAAGAAAATAATAGAAAACTAACATAAGCTGCGTTTACACGGCCAAAAGTAAAACGATTCAAGACAAAGCGTTCTACCTGAAACGTTCTCGTGGTGCGTTTACACGGTGTCGTATTTTCGTGGCTTCTGCGCATGCGCGGACTTTCGCTGGTTGCGGCGATCACTGCTATTTGTTTTGTTTACACTCTGCAATTCGATGCTGATCAAGCTGCTACGTTAATATCGCTTGGAATTTAAGGTTAATTTAATTAAATTTTATTATTTGAGTATGTAATTCTGTTAAATATGATCGCATTCAATAGATCTCGGTCTAATTGGTCCCTAACACTGCCGGGCACCAGCGATTAGTTACTGCTCCCCCTGTTTCCGGCACGCACTACTATTTTATAGTACCGCCGCCCGGGAACAAGCTGAAGCGTTTCCTGTAGACCACCTCCGGAGGTGGTATTCGCGGAACGTTCCAGCTGGAACGTTTCAGCCCTAAAACGCTGCAGTGGTGCGCACGAGGCGACGACCCTCCCCGAGGCACACACCTGGCCCGGGCCCAAGTCGACACCCGCATCCCATACGATAGGCAGACTCACAGGGCCCCTGCCTTGCCTGGAACCGCGAGCCCGCCTCGTGCGATCGGGCCCTCGTCGGAGACG
Source organism: Branchipolynoe longqiensis (assembly GCA_030323885.1). Taxonomy (NCBI): domain Eukaryota; kingdom Metazoa; phylum Annelida; class Polychaeta; order Phyllodocida; family Polynoidae; genus Branchipolynoe; species Branchipolynoe longqiensis. The sequence continues at coordinate 67,333,039 of CM059190.1, read as the reverse complement.
CCCACGGCGAGGCGAAGGACAGGCGCCGGCGCGTGTGCGCCTACTGCGCCAACGTGCGGCGCATACTGACCATGCACAGCGAGGCCGGATGCATAACCAAACAAGCCCGTGAGCGCCAGACCCCGGCCGCCTCGGCGGATTTTGGGGACAGTTTAATGGTTTCAAGGCTTTTCAAGACTAATTACCCAAAATAGATTAAATTTAAGGCTCTTCAAGGTCGTGAAATAGAGCAAATGAGGTTCAAGACTTTTCAAGACTTTCAAGGCCCCATACGGACCCTGCACACAGTTTATTCAAATTTCTTACCACAGCTTCTATTGTTCTGTGTTCACCGAAAGGAACCACTCAGGTGTGAAGCTCAGTTCTGTGACAAGACTTATTCTGAGTCTTGTTCACAACAAAAGGAAAAACCCATCAAAGCACTTACCTGCAACACCTCCGACCATAGCACCAAATGGTCCACCAACGGCACCGCCACATGCCGCTCCCGCCGCCGCGTAGCCCATTTGTTTAGCCATACCTGAAATAAGACAAAATTATGATGAAATAATAATTAAATGTGATTATCTACCACACATGTGATGATATGGAATTCAAGGCTGTTTTTTTAAAATAGGAATTCAGGCGAGTATTGGCATTTTATTGTGTGTAGGTATGACAACAAACTGACATTCAGCGACCACATCCAGGAAGCCGCCAACAGAGCTAATGGAATACTGGCTATCATTCGAAGATCGTACACATACCTAGACGAGGATGTTGTACGCAGACTGTACACATCCCTTGCACGTCCACTTTTGGAATATGGAAATGTTGTGTGGTCACCACTCTACAGGAAGGATGCTGAGTCAATCGAGAGGATCCAAAGAAGGGCAACGAAGCTTGTACATGGATTCGATGCAATACCCTATGAACAACGTATGCGTCATTTGAAGATCCCAAGCATGTACTACAGACGGGCCCGGGGGGATATGATTGAAGTATTCAAATATCTCCATGGTATCTACAAGACAGGCGGCCCCCTTATCAGAGACTCCAACACCAGGACCAGAGGGCACTCCCTGAAGCTGAGGAAGCGGTACTCCAGACTGGACCTGCGACACAACTTTTTCGGCTTTAGGGTGGTTGACCTGTGGAATGACCTGCTGGAGAGTGTCATAGCAGCAGAGTCGGGGAACTGTTTCAAGTCCCGACTGGATGCATACTGGTCAAGCATTACATATATCTTGGAGCCAGTGACAGTTGCTACGATCGACCACATCTGAAGAACTGTCTCCATTTCTATTAATTAAGAGCGGCTAACAGGTCCAAGGCCTATTATAGCTGTATCCTATTGATTGATTGATGTCAGATTAACTTATGCCGAATGACGATTTTGGACTAATTTAGATCAGTGGGGACAGTTTAATGGAATTCACTGCATTTTAAGACGAATTACCCAAAACTATTAAATTCAAGGCCTTTCAAGGCATTGAAATGGGGCAAATGAAGTTCCAGACTTTTCAAGCCTTTCCAGGCCCCGTACGGATCCTGTACCCATAATATCCCAATTCAACATTCCTCAACAGGCAAGTTTCATAGGAAATCCGGGGATGGAGGCCACATTAAACATAAACAATGTTACAACCAACAAATTAATTAAATTTAAGAATCAAAAACCCTTATCTAAGCACTACTTGCATACTCTAGGAGACATGGAGTTTGTCCATGGCTTCGAATTTTCCAGTCTACAACAGGGATTTAAAAAAAGGTACACAATCAATTAATAACGCTATTGCATTCCACATTTTGCATATGACATGTATTAATAGGTGATAATATAGCTAGGGCTTTGCATACATGTAATAATGACTATTTCTGGATGTGGCGTGGGTCTATAACTAGTAGATGATCAGTGCAGTTAACTCTCATCTGGTCAGCTGCTAAGTCTAAGCAATAAAGTGACTAGATTGTAGGTGATCAGTTTGACAGCATATAGAAGATCCCGGCTCCCTACATAGAGATTACAGAAACCAGCAACTAGGCTCAACCACTTAACTACAGAATCAGCACAAAATGTTCCTGTATTGGCACATGGTTCATCGATTGATTCATGCAGTCTACAGTGGTTTGTTTGTTGTTTTACGTCCTAGCGACATCTAAAGTCATATCCGGATGGGTACCGATTTTTTACCATGCACACTCATGGCGAATTTATAGTGCTGCCCGACTGGGAGACGAGGCTGCCAGCCACATTATCCTGATACTGTGCTACCCAGTCTATGTCTTATCCTATATTCAGGGATGAAAGTGGTCTCTGGGAAAAAATGCGGATATTCTCCCATAGGTTTAACATTGTCAGGGAATCGCGGAAAATTTCCGGAAGTCGGGCTTCATATATATTGTTATACGCTGATCGTGCTGCGCCGTTTGAAGGATGTATTAGCAGACTACAGTGTGGTGCTGCCACCTGGTGTGAGAAACCAATAAAGGTTGACATAGTATCCAGACAATTCAATACAACATAGTATACGCTGATGGTGCTGCGGTGTTTGGAGCATTTATTAATGGTATATGATATATGCGGCGTCTGCACCACGTATTAGTACAGATCTACGCTGAGGGTGCTGCGGGATTGAAAAATCCCGGAAATCCGCTGACATTTTTCATCCCTATATATTATTAATGCCGAGTGCACAACTAGAGTACTTATCTACACATACATACATTATATATGGGATATACATACATACATTATATATGGGAATATAAATGTTTGATGCTGGCTATATTGCTATATTATATTATGTATTAATCTATATTTATTGTACAATGTGTTGTGTGGCGGACGAGTACAGTGCATTCGTTGCGGGTCAGCGCTGTGGATTTGACGGTGGCGCCGCCATCCGCCGACTTCTGGGCGCGTTTGAAATGCAGATTCAACCATTCACCAGATATATATACCTACATAATATATCATTTCAATCTCACATACTAACGTCATGCAACTGTGCGAGCATTGCTTACCCGTAATGGTCTTTTTGAGGCTCCTGTCTGACTCGAGTATCTTCATGATCTGGTGGTAGTAGGGGATGAAAGCCAGTCCTGCTAGATGAGCCGCTTGGTCAGCCATGGCTAACGTTGAGATTGAGCCGTCACCTAAAGATTGAGTGATTGTGAGTGACTCGGACTCGGAGGTTTCACGCCATGTCGGCAGCTATGGCCACATTCATAGCGAGATTTTTTTTTTAATTGCATATTATATTAATTTTAATCTCGACTATATCACTGAGAAGTAAAAGACAATGGTCTACAAATATTTAAGGGTTTTAATGGTTTAAAATGATTTGTTTATATACAAGTAAAAAGTGCAAAACCGAAGGTAAACATTATACAAGTCTATACAGTCCAGCTGTTTTCTGAAATTCAATGATTACTTCACCGTTCACATTTTTATAACGGTCTTGCAGGTTATGTGTTTAAAAAAAGTGTTGTCTGTTCAATGTAAAATCGCTACATTCCAATAAAATGTGTTTCACTGTCAATTAACACCAACATCCAAAGCATTCTGGTGGCTCTTCACCTTTTAAGATACAAGAGTGAGTCATCCGAGAATTGCCAATATGGCATCCTGTTAAAACAACTTGGTCATGTCGCCGTTTCAGGCGACCTTGCGACAATCCATTCACGAGGGGGTAATTCTATGGAGTCTGTTGTTCGGGTCTTCATCCAATTCAATCTGCCATAGGTTGCAGATGTATTTTTGAATTGTAAGTTTCAGATCAGAGTGAGGAATATGACAGTGTTCCAAAGAACCACCAGGGCTCAAGGTGCTGCTTCCGCTGCCCTCTCATTCCCCAGGATACCCAATATAGATGGATGTCACATTTTTCTATTGAAAGAGAGTTAAGTTTAATGAGTACTTCAAGTAGTATCAGATGGTCAAGTTTTCTACTGTTTAAAGCCTGAAGGCAGGAAAAAAGAGCCAGTGAACATGATAATTGTTGTTCATCCCTACCATAAGTGAACATTTTATGTTTCTCTTTATTTGGGTTTTACATCCTAGCAACAACTATAGTCATACCGACTTATGGCAGTGCACACTCATGGCGACTTACTAGTGATGCCCCACTGGGAAACCAGGCCACGGGCACTATGACCCGATCTTCCCACTCAGTTACACCCTGATACTGAGCACATCAGTCCTTCACTCCTTGCCATATCCTAGTAATGCCAAGCATCAGGCTAGGTAGTATCAAGATTAATTTTGTATGTCCTTGTTTTGACTCGGCCAGAATTTGAACTCCCTACTTTCCACACAAGAAATCTGCTTCTTTAGTCTTAATGATTTGGTCACCGCATCGAGTGTATTTTATGTAGTCATTCATTGGTAACTGAATAGTTACTCCCGCAAACCTTAGACAATGTATTGGGAGGCTGTGTAAAGGAAACCATCAAATAAATTCTTAATTTAAAAAGCAAACTATATTCTTCACATATCTCTTTACATTTACCCGCTACTTTTGAATGGACTATTTAAATTAAATAGCATAGCTTAATAGACTTTCTGGGCCCACCATCTTGGTTGTTTTGCATTGTCTCCCTTTTCACCCGGTGTACTTCAAAATAGATAAACAGTGGATGATGTAATAAGTTTCACTTATCTAATTAGTAATTGGTTGATTGATACTGAAGCAGTTTTTGCTGGGAATTATATATAGTTGTCATTCACCCCTACCATAGGTAGGGTTGAATTTTCTATCGATCGAGTAACTCAACCATTAAGTCTTTCATGATTTCCTACCAATATCGAGATAAAAGATTCATCTCTGACTCTATTCAGAGGTGGATAACAATCATATGTAAAAGTTGGAGAAAATGTGTCTCACTGTTGACGGTTAGTTTGGCATCTTTACTTTATGTTGATTAAAACCCAATAGCTACAAAAGTACAATCCGATTGTATGTTTTCCCTCCACATATTTACTCTGCAGTGTGTTCAAATCACATTGTATCAAGGCATAGCGACACAAAATTACTCTGAATTGATAGAGTCCGTCAAGTATATCAGCCCTGGTTGAATGAACTGGCTCACCACCTGACTACCTCAGCGAATGAAAATGACTGGTTCCTGACCTAGATTGGATTATTACCCGGGAACCTCTCAACTTCCTGCCAATGGCCATCAATTCAAACTTCTAAGTCCAGTTATCTACTGGATTTATCTACTAATATCAATTCAAAAGTTGCGGGTAAATAAAACAAGGTATGAAGAATATATTTTGCTTCTTAGAATAAGAATTTATGCGCTCATTTCACCTACCCACAATGTCTCCACTTTTTTAATTTGTTCTCATTGGTTGTTCTTCACCCGTACTCGGGCTACTACTGTAATACGGGGTGATTCTTTTATTTAACCAAGATCCTCAAAACAAAAATGAAAAATAAAACAGTAAACGCCTGCTAAACACTAAACGGTATCATATCAGTCAATGTCTAGTCAGTGTAGATATGTGTGTATCTTTTTAGAATGCATTTTATCTCAATTGAACATATATCAATGGAAAGAGCTTAGATGCAACTTAAACATGGTAGTCATATGAATTTTCTAAAGTATATATCAAGAAAGTTATGTCGATTAGAACTTGGGAAAATCTGTACCATTTTGGCCCCTTTGTTCTATAGCAAAACTGCTAAAAGCTGTGATGCAAAATCAAGCAGACAGGGGGAAGAGCTTTGAATCAACTTAGTGGCTGGGGTGAGACTTTGTTGACATCTACTCACGCAAATTGGCCAATAGAGAGACAACAGGCATCCGAAAATGGATATGGTAGTTTCAAAAATGAATATCCTCAAATTTGAGTGATTTGCAGAGGTTTTAGATAAACGGGGGAAAAAGAAAGAATTCGGAGCAATTTTCATTAAACTTCTAGTTGGCAGATTGAAAAGAGGACACAGATGAAGAATAATATTTATCTACATGGTGGAAAAGACAGCTTCCCAAATCAAAGCAAAAAGTAACACATGCTACAACACAGTGGTTCTCATGACGTTCCGGCCGGTAAACGCGATTCCGGCCAAATCAGGCGATGCACACCCACCTACTGAGTCAGTGTAGGCCTATACATACCTAGGCCGTGTTCAGGGTACACCTCGGATATGGCTCCGCGACGTCTTTTTGGCTTATTTGGTTTCAGGGTACGCCTCGGAGTCGACTCCCTTTTCAATTAGGAGACAAAAAGTGCCTCGAAAATGGCTGCCAGATTCAGTGGTTTCAGCCAACCAGAGCTGTTTTTTTCAATTGCAAATGGCTTCCCCCCTATGGAGGCCACCATTTTTGAGGCACCAGACAGCTAAAGTTGTTCAAACTAGCGTGACGTCAGGAATTACTCAGATGGGCCTCCAAGGCATACCTTGAACGCGGTCCTGATGTTATAGGTTCAACGTTTAATACTTTATTCCGTTTACTTCTCTTCCTTGTCCGAGAATTATCAGAATGTGTACCTCTGCTCTGGCTCTGCCTCTGGAGTTTGTATACATGCCTGTTGAGCTATTTACATTCATCCTCTTCTGCTTGATAGGCTATAGAGCCAGGTCAGGTCGCTCGCCGTGATGACTATGACACAAGTAATATTCATGGATCGGATGCTGGCTGTACCTGTATTCTGACCACAACTTATCTAGCCTCACCTTGAAACAGTTCAGAGTTGGTGCATCTGCGACTTGTTCCAGGAGCCGGTTCCATCAATTGGTTGCCCATTCTACCAGACATTCTTTTTTGTGCAGGTTTTTTAAAGTTTCAGGTGGTGACCACATTGGTTCTGGTTATCTAACTTGATATAGTCCGCATCCACCGTATAACTATAATATCCATGAGTGTGCTTATACTACTACTACTACTAGCCTCGATCAAGTCTCCTCGTGCTATTACAATTCAAACTATTTGTTGGTGCAATAACTTGAAATTGAACAAGCGACTTCTAGACTTAAGTCTTAGCTTGGTTATCATAATCATAGACTACCCGTTATTCGGCGCAGTGCCAATATCAATTCGATGTAGCACGGATTATATATATATCACACGTCAGTGGCAGTGCGCCCAGGACACCACACTCACATATCCAGGAAACCACAGGCACAGCATCGGCTATCGCCAGTCGGCCCAGTTCAAGGCAGTTGGGCCAGTCAGCCCAGGCCAGTGGCAGTGCGAAAATAGTGACAAGGACACATACTCTATCGTGTCATATTTGGATTGACACGTCACTTTTCTGTTAATTATATTTGCATAATATACCCGTCTGCTCACAACTAGTAACATAATGACACGTACCTCGTTGGCGAGCTCGCAAACTGCATTAACGGTGGAAATAGGAGCTGACGAAACTGTTTACTTGTCTTGCGGATACTCATACAATTGCCAAAACACAACTGCGTTTCGAGTTCTCTACCCGTTGCAATCTGGAGAGGACGCTACTGGTACGACCGGTACACGCTTGGTGGCGTATGAATTTTCCTCCGGACGCGCATGTATACGCCACCTAGCAGCCATGAGAACTACTGATGCAATTGCCATTGTAACGCAGGGAGCGGGACATAGCTCAGGCGGTAGAGTGACCACCTGTGAAGATATGGATCATCCGATCGATCATGCCCAGTGGATCCATTAGCAGTTTGGGCTATTTTCTGTTTCAACCAGTGGTCCAGAACAGGTTCATCACCCTGGCTGTGGGAATATATAAGTCTAGAAAGACCCCTTGTTGCTTATCAGAAAGAGTAACCTCTGTGGCGGTAGTGGGTTTCCTCCAAAGAAATATGTCAGAATTAGCATATGTTTGATGTCCAATAGCCAATGATATAAAAATCAATGTGTTCTAGAGGCCCCATTAAATAACACCATAAAAAAGTAGGCAAACGGCCAAATGAAATGCCCCCGCAACCCCTTTTTAACACGATGTGAAATGATCGCTGCATATGTTATTCTGAGCTTCATTACTAACCTGCTTTTTAAAAATCAAAGATGTTCTGTGGCAACAAATACTTGAAGTTGCATAGTCCGATGGTTTTGAATGTCTGAGATAAATATATTAGGTTAATCATCATAATCTACTCATTATATTTGCATAATATTTTGAAAGTAACATATTTGAAATGGTAAACTTTTGAGATATTTGAAATGCAAAATAAATTTGGGCTAACACATAAAATATTCCGATAATGATGCATTGGTGGGGGAATGCAAATGTTCTATTTGTGAAACAGATATACATGACCGGGTGCATATATGTGTTTATGTAGTTGCTGGTGGTGCTTGGTAGGTAAATAGACACCATTGTTGTGCTAGTAAGATAGTGTGTAAGGGGCACTTAGAGCCCTACACACTACCCCCTCCCCCCTCTGCTAGTCAGGATCACCACACTCAGCTCAAGGCAGGTGGTGGCCAGGGAGCCACACAGCTTGGTGGTAGACAGATCACTGTAACCATGGGGACCAGGAATGCTTGTTTTTCATTGGTTGAGCTAGAAATGCTTGTTTCTCATTGGGAGAATGGGGTGTGGTGATACGCTATACTGGGTCCATGTACCATATAAATAATAAACCCGAGGGCTTGACTCTCTTCTTTCACCCTTTATACTCTTTGCCTGTATTGATTTCACTATAGCCTGCCTACACAACCACAGATTTGAGCCATGGACTTCACAACGCCATAAGCATAGGCACCAGACCTCTGTAGTAACAAATTCTATTAAATTGGCTCAGTATTTCCTACTATGGCAACACATATTTAAAGTTGCATAGTCCGATGGTTTTGAATTTTTGTGAAAGCACATATTTAATATGTGCATCAGTATCTAAGTTAGATATGTAGAATCAAATGTAGATAATTGTTTAATTTTGAAAATTTGATACTTCATCGCACTATGCAGCTTTAACCCACTAATACAACAACAAAATACCCACAGAGCAGACTCCATAGCTTTGTACACATCTTTATTTCATTACCACATATCACATTGATTCTCCAACACTTTCATCAAATTCTACATGGTTCCTACGAAAAAATCAATAATTTTACCAATCGACGACGACCTCACCTCACCTCACTTCACTTCACCCAGCCGTGCGCTCAGTTCAAGGCAAGAAGCTGGGCTTGTCCCTCAGCACTCGGTACAGTGGCAGGTTATCCCATTTGTGATAAGCAGCATAGGGATCGTCTGGGTAGTGTCTGCGCTTCTTGTAGATGGGGCCCACCATCCGGTCCAGTAACTGACACTGACGTCGCGTCACCATGACGTGTTCCCCCAGCCGATTCAGGCGTGCCAGGGACTTCCTCCACTTGCGCTTGTTCCGACCCGCCCGGGTGCGAATCCACTGCCCGTTGTGCAGTCGGAAGAAGCGGGCGGGCACGGCGGTGACGGTGTAAGCCTTGCCCGCAGTGCGACTGTAATGGGTCTTGGTCCGTGTCTGCTGGGCGGTGGCGAGTGGGCAGGTTGCAGCACGTGGGGTTGTGATGAACGCAGGACTGAAATTTATAAGTATATAAATTGTCATAGTAGTGCTGCCAAACTGCCATAAGGAATGTGTGATGGTCTGAAAGGGTTTATTTCTAAAGATGAAATAAATCAGAAAAAGATTATGGTCATCAATCTTTTGCAGGGTCTATGACTCTTTCACGCAACTGGAAACACTTATATTTTGTTAGGGCCTAGCAGAGCTTAGAGTACCTATAATACTCACTTGTTGCTAATTATGGGTGTGTTGTAGGTGACGAGAGTCCTGGCCGGAAGTAGTGACTGGCACCTATTAGTCATCAACGTTCGGACGATCAAACCCACATTACTTCCAGGTGATTGAAACGACGGGTGCAAGTTCCGAAGAACTTGGCATGCTCCTCTCTGTAATCCTGAAGTTAATAAGCGTAAATTATTGAGTATACTCACTTGTTTACCATGCCGCATGCAGCAGAGTTTGAGAATAATTTTCAACATCAAAATTCTTCTTGAAGGATAAAAGTAAAAACTTTTAAAACTTTATAGACATGTTTATTATACATCTGCAAAGCTTGTTGAAAATCTATAAAAGGACAGTTTTATAACTAAATTAGACAATCTTGGCCACACATTTTTACTGTATTCCATTATAAAATGTGACCCAGAAATTGGTCATTACATTCACATACAATATTCATCACTGTGACTTAGTACATTCATTTATAATCAATTTAGTTAGGCAACAACAATAAACAATTGTTAAATTATACTCTACTGTTGTGGAATGCATACAACTTGAAACCTGGGAATAATCATAATTTAGTTACACATTTTTATTTCCATAAATTTAACTAAAAATCCGTATCAAAATGGAGTGTGGCCGTATCACTCAAAATAACACCAACATCCGTATCGGATATGTGTATCATGTGGCAGGTCGGCATAATGAACTTAGAAGGCAGATAATCCACTCTCCAAAAGTTTGTTTGTGGTTGGGTGTTTTTTCCCATACATACATATTTACTCCATACATACAGTAGGGGTGAACGTCAACATATCAATTCAATTCAATTCATTATTTCAGACTCAGGATTATGGTAGTTACATAATTTGGTCCATAGTAGGTAGGTATAAAAATTAATGTGAATAGGATATAAGTAATAGTATGAATACTACCATACTAACCAATATCAAAATGTTGGTCTAGATACAGTAGTTTGTACCAATGCCTCCATATGGTCTAAATACGGGCTAAAATAGCTTTAGTATGGAACAGGAAGTAAAATCTCTTGTTCCAGTATCAAAAGGCTACTTATATTGCAAGGATGAAAGTGGTCTCCGGGAAAAAAAGCGGAAATGCTGATATTCTCCCATAGGCTTAGCATTGTCAGGGAATCGCTGAAAATTCCCGGAAGTCGGGTTTCATACATATTGGTATATGCTGATAGTGCCGCACCGTTTGAAGCATGTATTATTAGTATATGCTGCTAGTGCTGCGGCGTTTGCATCACATATCAGTATACGCTGATAGTGCTGCAGCGCTAAAAGCATGTATTAGTAGTATATGCTGATAGTGCTGCACCATGAAGGCATTAGTAGTATACGCTGCTGGTACTGCGGCGTTTGCACAACATATTAGTATACGCTGATGGTGCTGCAGCGTGAAACAATGTATGGATGGTTGGTGGAGTTTTACATCCTGGCAACATCTAAGGTCATATCAGGACGGGCGCAATTTATTAGTATACACTTATAGATACAGGAAAAATTCCGGAAATCCGCGAAATCGCGGAGATCTTTCATCCCTGATATTGGCACAGAGTCATAAGCATATTCAGCGCTGAAAGGAGAGGGACAACCAGACACATTTGAACTCATCTGAGCCTATTTGAAGTTGCAGGAAATAGACATTCCTCTTCTCTTTTTCGCGAGAATTCAGTGTCAGAGCTGTTCTTTTTTTCATTGCAAATGGCCACCTCCATGGGGGCTGCCATTTGCAATCGAAAAGGAACAGCTTTGATTGGCTCAAATTATGGAAAGGTTCCAGTCAAATACATCCATTTTAATTTTTGTTAGTAGTTTCTTGTTCAGACATAGTCACACAGGTAATATGTATCTCTTGCACAGATTAAAGTGCTTGAAGTATATTTTTAATTTATCTACATTGACTTCTGTTTGAATCACACAATATCAGTGGTCACCATTTTTTCCTCCTTTCCTCGCTGTGGACCCTTCTACAGAGTTGGTGAAATGAGAGAGAATGCAAAAAGACAAGATGGTGGCGATAGTAAGTTATATGTTTTACTATATTTTTCAACTCAAAGGTAGTGTGCAAATATGAAGACGCATATAAAGAATATATTTTGCTTCTTAAATTAAGAATATATCAACTCAGTTCATTCCCTCCCATGTCAAATCTTTTTGCCAGTTTTTCTAATGGGTTGGTTTTCACCCCTACTACAAGTACATGGTTATCTTGTATCTAGGGGAGGGGGCTAGATAAAAGATTCACCCTGAACTTGTACTAGTAGGGGTGAATGACAACGTGGTGTAAATACTGGCGAAAACTGTTTAGTATTGAACCGGAAGTGGAACCCCTGGTTCCAGTATCAATTGGCTACTTATATATCGACACAGAGTTGGTGAAATGTGCGAGAACGCAAAAAGACAAGATGATGGTGGTGATAGAATGCCATCGATTTTACTTTTAAAGTGCGTTAAAGTATGTTTTATTATATTTTTCTAATCCGAAGTAGCGGGGATATATGAACATGTATGTGAAGAATATATTCTGCTTCTTAAATTAAGAATTTATCAGCCCATTTTATTTCCCCAGCTTGTCGAAATTCTTCGCCAGCTTTTATATAGGGTTGATTTTCATGATGATTACTACAAGTAGGCCTTCAGGGTGAATCTTTTATCTGAGACCGTATTCGATTAAACAACTTGGGTCACCCGAATGACTTTTTGGCGCATGCGCAGGCCATACAATGTTCTATTTGAAATTCTAACGTCTCGGGTGACCGGAGTCGGCATAATCGAACACGGTCTACATGGGGCACTCGGGTCGGGTCGTTTTGCACACGGCCCGTGTATTTTGAGGCTCCAATCGCGGTGTTCTCTTTGAAATTCTAACGTCTCGGTTGACCCAAATCGCCGGGAGCGTCATAATCGAATACGACCTAAGAGAGAAGGGGGGGGGGGGGGAAGAGATGCTAATTGTAGATATGTGCGCATACCCATGTCCAGCGACGGCCGTTGTGTGGAAAATTGCTGTTCCCATAATAGACAGTTCAATAGTAGAGGGGTGTCCCATAATGCACAATTTGCATTAGCACTTTGGGGATATTCCATAGGAATCCCAGGCTATGATATAGATAAAATATCCCCCTACAACCTCATGTTTACATTTTTCAAATCCATTCACCATTTCCATATTTTATCATGTTCAATGCTCAAAATCCATCTTCTATACATTTCAGGCATCTATAAAACGTAGATGCTCATTAATATTATTAATTGACTGTTGTGTGAAGTTTCATGATGATATAAGGTTGAAAAGGTAGTTTGCTAGGTCCCCAAATTACCGATGGTAATATTAGCAGAGATGAGAGTAGCTTGTGACAAAAAAGTCTGAAAAGTGTCATCTATATTTACAAGCGAAGTGAGTCCGATGCAGCTGGGGGTATGGGGCGCTGTGAGCCCCCGGGATAATTTTGAATTTGGTGCAATTTCAGGGCGATTTTAAGACAACCTAGGACTAATTTGATGTAGCTGAAGTCATTTTTCTTTGGGAAAATATCCTCTTACTGCCTTAAACACATCATCATGGGTTGTAGAATGATATGTTTCCAAAAATAAAATCCTGTATCAGCACAAATTATTTGACTTGATATATTTTATGTCAGGATACCCCCCCCCCAGTTTTTTTCCATCTGATTTACACGAATCTCATAAATGAATCTTGTGGCCAAGAACAGAAATCGGAAATCTGGCGAAAATCAGAAATTTCTCATCCCTGGATTAGACACATAGACATCCATGCTGATTGCAGGTCACAGAGTGATGCCATCACATTTAACTAAGCAGTTTTGCATCACCCAAAGAAATCAGGATTCAATGGGGTTAGCTCTGCTCAAATTTAGTGGGATTCTGTCATTTTAATGCCCATTAAGTTTGACAGATTTAAGTTTTTGTCGGGTCAAAATCCATGAAGAATTGACAGATATCCAACCAAAATGAAAGAAGTAGAAATAGAATGGACCCATGGATTTACTCAACCAGTAATTTATACTGACCCCCCACCCCGAAGGGCTAGGCTAATGACTAACATATATACGTATACAATAGCCACACTCATAGAGATTGAAAATGAATTCATCAAAATCCAGCAACCGGAAACCGATAAAATTGAAGTTTTGTACTGCGCATACATCTTTGTTTTGCTGTTGACACCGTTTTCAGCGCACAGTCTATAGACAGTTTTGTAATTCCAACTAATGTGGGCGTGGGGGGCCGGTCCTCAGGATTGCTTATTAATATTATTATAATGCATACATTAGTAATGTATGCATTAGCTTTTATTTTAATGGATGGAATCGACGGAGCATATTGGCATCTACATACACTGACAATTTCATTGAGATATCTAGATTATCAAGGAAGTTAGAATAGAAAATAACTAAATATCTAATTTTGGGTAACACACTTGTAATGCTAAACTAAAACTAAAAGTATTAAAACAAAGGAAGAAAAATACTCATTATCAAAATTGAAATGGCTCTACTCCCTTGTATACTGCCCAGATTTGGTGGAACTATAGAATGTATAGCATTAGAAAACTGAATGTAGCATATAATGACATTATGAGGTTATTACTGCGGCTACCTAGGTATCACAGTGCTAGACAGCTGTTTGCCAATATTGATGTGCCAGCCTTCCAGGCTGTTATCAGGAATCTAATATTCAAATTTATTACTAGACTTGACAAGTCAGAAAATGTTATAATACAGGGACTTGTAAAAATACAAGAGAGTGATCTCAGATTTACATCTGCCATATGGAGGCATTGGTACAAACTACTGTATGTAGACCAACATTTTGATATTGGTTAGTGGGTCCTTCTTTGCTGCTGGTCCTAAAAAGATGGAATCGGGGGTAACAAATTAAATACGTCACAGCTTATCCTAGTTAGGCTTGTTGTGTTCCACATATATCCTATTTTAAGGCACAATTAAAAGAAAAGCAGTTTGGACCCCGATTGCATGTCAGGGTGGCTTTGAAGGCGACTAAGTGGAGAACGTTACGCGTGTTTCGGTGTGACACAAAAAGCTGCCTAGTGTCAGATTTAGAACAAAACCCTTATTTTTTCCTAGTACGGTTTTTCTTCAAGATCAAACAAACACCACAGAGCATGAAAAGGTATTTATGCTTATTAGTTTTTGATGCTGTGGACATATTTCAAAGTAATTTTGGAATACTTCCATAACTTCTGATGTTACTGGAGTTGTAATGCATGTTTCATGTGACACTCAATAATAACTTGGCTAAAAAATTGCTAAAAGTATGCACACAAAAAAAGTTGTTGTTAAGGGTATTATTTCTACACATTACATGTATGCAAGTATGTCTTTTGAGTGTTACAAGTTTTGCTTATGGGTTCTTCTTCAGTGCTGGTCCTAAAAAGGGGGAATCGGAGGTCAAAACTGAAATATGTTACAGCCTATCCCAATTAGGCTTGTTGTGTTCCACATACATCCGATTTTAAGACACAATTTAAAACAAAAACAATTTGGACCCCGACTGCAAGTCAGGGTGGCTTCGAACATGACCAAGTGGAGAATGTGTTTCGGCCTGACACAAAAACCCTCATTATGTAATATTTAGAACAAGATCCTTATTATTTCCTAGTTAGGTTTTAAACAGCAGTCACTAGGAGTAACTAAGTGCAATTTTATGAGTGTTCGTCCACTTGAGAGTAGAACAGAGAACATATAATTGTGACACTGAAACATGCGTTACATGGAGAGGAAAAGTTGTTCCTTCATGATGAAACAAACACCACAGATGATGAAAATATTTATGCTTATTAGTTTTTGATGCTGTGGACATATTTCAAAGTAATCTTGGAACACTTCCCTAACTTCTGATGTTCTTGGAATTGTAACACATGCTTCATGTAACACATGTTTCATGTGACACTCACTAATGACTTAGGTTAGACACTGCTAATAGCATGCACAAAATGTATTTGTTCAGGGCATTATTTGTACACATTACATGTATGCAAATATTTCTTTTGAATGTTATAAGTTTTCTTATGTAGAAAAAGATATTGTGATGACTTAGGGGATGAAGATGACAACAGGTGAACGCGTGATAGCATCATAGGCCAACATCCTGTTTATGACTTGACACCACATCATCAGTAGGTGTGTAGATGCCCACGGTATATTTGAAAATCATGGTGAGAAGAGATTTGATCCATTATTGGATTTTGTATCGCGAAATAAATTTTCACCGTTATGCGTGTTTCTTCTTCATCAATGTGTGACAAGCCACACTAATAGTATCATAGCGCAACATCCTGTTTATGACTTGACATCACATCATCAGTAAGTGTGTAGATGCCCACGGTATATTTGAAAATCATGGTGAGAAGAGATTTGATCCATTGTTAGATTTTGTATCGCGAAATCAATTTTCCCCGTTACGCGTGTTTCACCCAGGACACAAAGTTTTTATTTCACTTTTAATGCATTTTAGGAAATAATATTATAACTTTTGTGTTCATAACTAGGCATCTATTATGCTATGCTATTTAAAGCAGCAGGGTTTTTCCTGACTTGCATGGTTGGATATTGTGAAAATTGAAGGTGAAAGTGTGTTTCATGACGTGAAATCTCATGAAACATGCGTTATGCTCACTTACAAGCATTGTTGTTTTACACACAGACACTCAACAGTCCTAAAATTAGTTTTCTGACATTTTTGCATGTTACAACTTTGCAAATAAACTAGCTATGTTTGAATATTTTGGTCTACAATGAAGTAGTTTCCAACACAAGCAGTACAGTTCCACCATCCCCATTTTTAGCTGTCATATTTGCATGACAAATGAATCTATTTTTGCAATACAAAATAAACCAAACATTTTTTTCTCACTGACATGTTTATTAGATTTTCATGTATGGTTTTCAAAGCTCATTCCAACAATGCCATCATGAAAATGTTGTTCACATTCATTGACTCAACATTTAATCTAAGTCACCAGGACCTGACCTTTTACATCCAAGAGTTTTTCAGGAAACCAAGAATTCAATTTCGGGCCCACTACTATTGATATTCAGGAAATCCATGTCATCTGGAACAGTACCTCAAGCTTGGAAGATGGCCAATGTGGCCCCTATTTTCAAGAAGGGAAATAAGACATCAGCCGGCAACTATAGGCCAGTAAGTCTCACCTCAGTTGTATGCAAATTACTAGAATCAATTATTAGGGACCACATCCTCAAACATATGGATGAAAATGAACTATTTTCTGATGTACAACATGGATTTATGCAGGGTCGCTCCTGTGTTACACAACTTTTAACAGCCATAGAGGACTGGATGGGAATTCTTGATAACGGCGGTGTGATAGATGTAATTTACCTACACTTTTGCAAGGCATTTGACTCTGTGCCTCACCATCGTCTGCTGATAAAACTAAAATCTTATGGTATTGACGGATCGGTTCTGAAATGGATCACAAGCTTTTTAACCGAGAGAATACAGCGTGTTGTTGTTCAGGGCAACTTTTCCAAGTGGACAGACCTAATGAGCGGGATTCCTCAGGGTAGTGTTTTGGGCCCATTCTCTTTAACATATATAAATGATATGCCTGAAGTTGTATCCAGCTGCATTCGCTTATTTGCGGATGATGCTAAATTGTATAGGGAAACCTCTACCCAGGAATCTAGGGACATTTTACAGAAGGATTTACTGGCCCTAACCAAGTGGTCAAGAAAATGGCAAATGTCTTTTAATGAAGGGAAATGCAAGGCCATGCACATGGGCAGGAAAAATGCAAAGCAAGCATACCATATGAGTATCAGTGGTGAAAACTTAGTTACTACACATGAAGAGAAAGACCTAGGTGTTATAGTTGACCCAAGTTTAAATTTTAGCATCAATGTTAGTAAAGCAGTGAAGAAAGCCAACAGCATGTGTGGCCTTATTAGGAGAACATTTGAATATCTAGAAAAGGACATGTTACTTCCATTATATTTTGCTATTATAAGACCTCATTTGGAATATGTGCAATGTGTTTGGAACCAGATATATAAAAAGGAAGTAATTGCTCTCGAAGGAGTCCAGAGAAGGGCAACAAAATTGGTAAAAGAGATAGCAGGCTCAGTTATAGGGAGAGATTGTTAGATTTGGGTCTACCCACAACCACATTAGTATATAGGAGGAAATGCGGAGATATGATTCAAGTCTTCAAAATTATGCACAAGGTGAATAGACTTGAAAACGAACAGTTCTTTACTCTGAACCCAGGATGTACTCATGGTAATAAATATAAAATCTTCAAGGAAAGAAGTAATATGCACCTCAGAGGGATAAGTTTCACGCACAGGGTGGTAGACGATTGGAACGCGCTACCTGGTTGACGCCGAGTCCGTCAACTGTTTCAAGACTGGGCTTAACGATGTATGGAAACATCGACCGTACAAATTCACTTGGGATGATACTCCAAGGTGGGCGCGACTAGACCATGTCTAAAACAGGAGCCCGAAGATCCAGTAAGAACATTTAATGTTGAATCAATGAATGTGAATGTTACATGATGGGGGCATTCGACTGGCCCACACTCCACAGTGCCACACTGACACTGACTCACTGCCACTGCGCCCTTTCTTAAGTTTCTATCCGCAAGATTTACGGATGGAACGGATGGAGCTACATAATGCCATACACATCCGAATCATCGGTATATGAACCCACTTCCGGTCCCAGTCGAATAGGAATTTGTTCGGAAATATTTTGATATTCGGATAGAGAGGCCCAGTCGAATGCCCCCTTCAAGGCATTGCTTGTGTCGTAGTGAGTGATATTAGAAGGATACTTTGATTACTAGCGTTATCGGGTAAACATCAATTCATAACATGTACAGTCACTGTACACGTACTCACACTGTAAATAGTGCGGGTACGTCGTTGATTAAGACATCTTTCTGCAGTCACGGATAATATGATAAGTCAAGATTTATCGTCAGAAACTCATGTTTACCCTGCAATAACCGCCCGACGTTCATCTTGCCTCACTCCGACCTTCAGTGCTAAATCTGACCAGCCGATGACTGATCCCATGTCATAACTGATTTAAATTATGAACTGATGTGAAAAGGTATGACAGTAATCCATTATAATTGATTCATACGATGCAGACTCATGATACAACAATGACAAACTAAGAGTTTATATGAGAATTTTGTGCCAGGGAGATCCATCTTGTATTGAGTCATCGAATGGTTGTGGCGGCTACCAGCAGCTGAGGACGGCGGCCGGCAAAAGGGTTAAAATGTGGAGGGCAACAACAAAACTCCGTGTAGGTATCTCAAGTGTGTGGTCAAAAATACAATATAGCTATCTTTGAATATATTGCCGTTTCATTCAACGATACAGTAATTTTGCGTTGCCAACATAATGTGTCTAAGTGCATAATTTACACTTTGCGCCGATGTGACTGCGTAGACCTTTTATTATCGCCCGACTCCCTATGTCACGTCCCAGACTAGTGTCAGTGTCAGACTGAATGGACTCAGCCCTTGGCCTACAAATTGATGTTTACACACATGTAGTATACGAGCACTGTTAGACTAAGTCTAAGTGAGGCTCACCCCTCTGGCATTGACATTGCGTGTTTACTACTACAATGTATGTGAACATCCTCCTGTTCATATTTCCTCATAAATTGGGCCTAAACTAAAAGATTCGTGGAGTTATTATGTAATATAATTAGTATTAATATTATGGAAAATCTGCACCACTGCAATCTCAGATGATTTGAATGGTTCATTAATAAAAACAAAGATTTAAAATATAATATGAATATGTCAAAAGATGATAATTAAATCATGATTAAAAAGGAGAAAACCTATTTGATGGCGTGCATCATGTACACAAATCTAAAAGGTTTCTGTACGTATGTATGCACACATGGAGTGATGTTTGCTGATGAGAAGAAGCATGATATTGGCTTGACGGGGACCTTAGGTGGCGTTACTTGGGACAAAAATCGATATCTTGATTTGAAGGCGAATCTTGATTCAGAACCTTTTTTAGGGATGTACATTTTTGACAGATTTCCGCGATTTTTGGCGATTTGTGATATCTTAGAAAAAATCTAAATATGTATAGCTTCTCGAAATTTTGTATATGTCGCTTGGATGCAAACCAATTAAATGTGTCTTCGGCTTAGCCAATGGCTGAGGTATATGTGTGTGTATAAAATGATGTAGATTGTAATAGTGGTGGTTTCTTTCAGTGCATGTGTCGGCTTCAGACCGGAGCCACACATGGCTGCGGCTACTGTAGTAAGCCGACGGGCACCAAGCCAGCTGCCGACAAGGGCACAACGCCGCCCCTGCCCGACCAGCCCATGGAGTTTGGGCGGTCCGCACCACCACCTCCCGGGTAAGGAAGGAGCAGTGAAAGTAGCATATTATTTGTGGTAATCTGCACTGAGCTGTCAGGCAAGGCGCTGCATAGACAGATATGCGTGGATAGGGTGATGACATGGAGCCTAGGTAGTGTAATGGTTAGCATGCTAGCCTGGAATGCAAGTCTAGGTGTGGCTTCGAATCCTGCTCATGGCGCAATATTTCCCACTTTCATCATGACAATATGTCTGGTTGGATGAGTAAAGTTTCTGTCTAGACTCCGAAAAGATCCTTCGGTTTGATTAAAGTTTTATAGTCAGATGGTTATGAGTTTTTGTCATTCTTTTCTTGTTGGTTATAATATGTATTACTATTAAATTGATCTGTATAATATACACAACTTTTACTTGGTGAAGTAACTTTTTTTTTAAATGACTAACTGATGGGATGCCGTGCCCGAATCTGTAGAGCGCAGGCCTCCTTTGCGGAAGATCGGGAGTTACAAATTATAGCCAAGTCAAACCAATAACTTATTAAATGAATACTTTTTTACTACCTAGCCTGGTGCTCTGCATTATTAGGATGGGACAAGGACTGGTTAGCTCAGTGTCTGGATAATGTGACTGTGTCGGATATCAGGTCATCATGCCGGTTGCCTGGTCTCCCAGTGGGGCAGCACTATAAAGTCGCCATGAGTATGCGGTCACAAGTCGGTATCTGTCCTGATTTCACCATAGATGTTGCTAGGACCGAAAACCCCAACAAACAACGACAAACAGAGGACCAAGCTTGTCGATATTTGAAGTGAAAATATACCAAATTAATTTATTTGGCATATTTTGACTTCAAAAGTCTGACCCCATATCCTTCAGCAGCAACAGGTTATATTAAATTTACTTCGTTTTCCCTTCTATACAGCAGCAAATATTTCATAAGTGTAGTTGGATATGTAGAATTAAATATAGGTAGATAACATGCTACATATTGGTCCAGCAGACGATAGAATACTATTTTTTTCTAATGGAATTATTTCCTCTGTGAATAAACTATTTTATTTGCCCTCACCGCCACTCGGAAGAAAATCCCCCATCCCTTACAAAAACACACAAAAAACGAAAAAACATCTTTATGGTCATCCAAGGTTTTCAACATGTCCATGGATGCTTGTGTGAAGCGTACAAGATGGGGACGGGGGTGTCAGTCAAGTAAAACTTTTATCACTTAATAAAATGTTATTTTTCAGCGAACATTTTGGCGAACATTTTGTTCTGCAGTAAAATGTTGATGTGTACTACTTGGGGGAGGGGAGGCGGGGTCTGAACAAGATGTACTACGTTGAAAATGTTGACAACTTTGGATGATCCCTTATTACTATCGTTACAGTAGCGGTGGAGCCTCTGCCTTCTTCAAGCTGTTCGGGCTGACGATGGTGGGAGGTGGCGGGCTGGTCGGGTACGCCTGGTATGACCCCGAGTTCAGGAAACAGCTGGAGGACAACATCCCCGGAGCCAGGATCGCCATGATCCCCGTCATGGAGTACTTCCCTCCGCCAGGGGGTGTACCGACCGGGCCAGCTCCCCACATGAAGGCCCGGGAAGTCCAAGACGCCGTCAAGTAAGCCTGTGTGGGGACTTTAACCCACCCACAAGCAGTACTAGATAGCCAGGGTTTTTTTTTTTTTTTTAAAATCTTAATTAAAAATTATTTTTTTTATAGATGAAAGTGTTTGTGTTATTTACATTTTATTAACTACTTTATCTAAATTCTAAATACTCTATAAAAATAGAAATACATTAATAATAACGTATTTAAAAAAAGGACTAACACAAAGTATGGTAAAACTAAAACCGGATTTTGGACTGCTTGCAATCTACAAACAGTTGCAACACATAAACAAGAAACCCAAAATTAGTAATGAGACAAAATTTAAAAGATTTGAATTAAATTGGACTTATACTGGCCAGTGGTGAAAACAAGTGTTTACATACTTATCTGTTGTTATGAGCAGGGTAAATAAATTCCCCCCCCCCCCCCCCCCCAACAAAAGAATTGTAATCTTAGTTTGGAGTAAGTTTCATTTAAAATGAACATTGTTGAGCCCATCACTTTTACCACGTGAGCTAGTTTATTAATTATTTTTTAGTCATACAATCACCTCTTATTAAAGAGGCTCACCAATAAGTTCATTATATATTCATCAATTAGACAAAGGCTCTTTGAACATGTGATGTTCATCATAGACTGTTGATTAATTTGATGTTTGATTTATCTTAATTAAGTCATCAGGAATGAAAGATACTGCGATAAGTGATCCGGTGGTTCAATATACTAGCCCCACATGAGTTTACATTCATATCATTTCTCACATTTTGTATTCTGTTACATTTTGTTTCTTTTGCATTATTGATCATCAGTTTTTCTCTTAATCGCTTACAAAGTGGGTGTGTGGTATGGACTTGTATAGCGATCATCCTAATATAGAATGGCTGTTTCGAAAGTCATTTTGGCCACAATCAAAGTGTAACTGATTAGAAAGAGGACTGAGCATCTAATTCGCTGCACTCAGAGGAAGGACAGAACAGAGAAGTGGTTTAAATAGGGTTTATTAAGAAAAGATAATCAGGGACCAGTTTGTGGTCTATCAATCGTGTATCAAGTCAGCGTCAATGGCATCAAGTTCTGTGGCACTGGAATGAGTGCGTGAGAGTTCAAAGTTTAGGTAAAGTTCTGTAGAGGTGAGTAGAGCAGATTGTAGCGAAGAAAGTCAACGCTCACCCAACAATTGAGCGAGTGCTGACGGAGTGTCCTTGACCTCGAGGTGCGCCAGGTTGGTGAGGAGGGCACGACTCTTCCGGGTACCAGCAGTCATGAGCGCTGGGAGTGGGAGGCCAGACGCAGCACAGGCTTGCGCAGTGTCTCTCAGGAGGCTATTCAACGTGAAGAGACGAGGAGAGTCCAAGGCAGCGCTGGCACCAGCACGAAGGGTTGTAGTGAGGGTCTTGGCAGTCAGGGGAGCACCAGAGGGGAGGAGGAAAGCAGGGTCATCTCGGGCAGGGGCAACGGTCTGAAGGTACGCAGTCCAGACTCGGACGGGGCAGCATAGTGAGCTGTGAATTATACATGAGGGCTCACAGAGGAGGTGAGAACTAGGTTGCTCTGGCAGAGCAAGCAGAAATAACCGAGGGGGAGTGAAGCGTGTCGGGTGAGGAAGGTGACGATAGCTTTGAGCTGCGAGGGGTGAGGGCAGGAGCTTGTGATATGACATGGGTGGAGGAGTTTATGATGGCTCGTTTCATGACACACAGCCCATGAGCGTTAAGGACCGAGTGATCACCGAGAAAGGAAGAGACCCGCAACTTGACCGAGCTAAAGTAGTGACGGGGGAGCGGAGGGAAGAGGCGAGGTGGAGGAGGAAGGAGAGGAGGTCATAGAGGCGAGGTTTCAAGGGGCGAAACGAGTGGGAAGCTGAGAACTGGAGGTAGCGTTTCAGGTGGGAGGCCTTGTTCTGCCAGGTGTGCGCTGCCAGTCTGGCTCGCTAGAGGGTCAGGAGTCGGGCATGGTGCTTCAGCGTGTAGCCTGGAAGACAGAGGCAAACAAAGTAGTATCTTCCAGGCTAAGTATGTACATGTTAATCATAAGTCGAAATCAAGGAGGTTCAATGAGAAGAGTGGTACTACCTCTTTTAGGTCTAGGGCGAGCACATGTCCATAGCTTTCTTTTTAAGCAAATGATCTGAGTAAGAACGACTTAGTGCATCTGCCAGCACAAGCTGCCCGCCCGGCTTGTAGACAATTTCAAGGTCACAGTTATGCTGGGCTGATAGGAGCCAGAGTTGGCGGGCACAGGCGCAAAGGACTGGGTCCCTCCCCTTGCCTGAGGAGAGGACCTGTTGGGAAGCTTGGTTGTCAGTGTTAACTCTTATAAGGAAGTTGAGTGGATCTGGTGGAAGGAGGGAGGTGATTGCTTGGACAAGGTTAAGGGCTTCAAGATGTGCTATTAGTGTGAACTTGGCCAGGAAAGTGGTGGGGAATGGTGCTGCGTAGAAATGGGAGGGAGAGAAGGCCCCCACCTGCAGTTAGGGTCACATCACACTCTATTACCCACTCTGAGCGAGGTTTGGAGGGTATGATGAGGATTGCATTGAAGGTATGAGCAAACTTCTCGAACCAGTCAATTTCCTTAAGTATCTCGGGGTTGAAAGGATGATAACCTCTGAAGGGTGTTGCTCGGAGTGCCGCGAGGAGCATGTTAGTGAACCGGGCTGCAGGTTTTACACGCTTAGCCAGATGATTTAGTTTCCCTGGTATACTTTGGAGTTGCTTCCTACTGGCCTTAGTTTTTATCTTCCAAACTGAGCAGTCTTGGAGAATTTCGGCTACTTTCTCATGTGGGAGAGACTGTCATCTTGACTGTGTCAATTGAGAAACCCAGCCAAGTTAGTGAGGTAGTGGGGGGAAAGCACTTTTCTTGTGCTAAGTCCAACCCTAGTGTGTAGGCCAGCTTTTGGAATCTGTGGTAAGCCTCTAGGGCTCGAGTGCAGGAGGATTCAAGGCCGACAAAGTCGTATAGGTAGCATAGACTAAAGAAACCCTCCTTCTGCAGGAGCCAGACAAGAGCCCTTGTGGTCCTCGCACACGCCAAAGCCGATGTTCGGCACCCAAGGGGAGGGGGAATGTCGATAAAGAAACTATCGTTCAGTGTAATGCCAAGCAATGGGACCGATAACGGACAGACTCTCAGTTGTCGGTATGCACGGGCCAGGTCAGCTGACCAGAGACAAGCATTATTACAGAGGAGTGTAAGGCGATCAGTAAGTGTAGTCACAGCGGGGAGGGTGAAATTAAATGGGATGCCCAGGTAAAGAAAAACCCATGATAATGCCTGCATTCACCCCTTTACCGGGGGAGAAGCTAAGATCGATTATTACCCTTTTTGCCTGCGAATTCTTCTTGGGCCTAGTCATCATCGGGCTTACTTGAAACCATGGGATGAAGGGCAGTTCTATGAAAGGGACGATAATTGCTCCGAGCTTAACCTAATGTGTGAATCTAGATCTGCTGCAGGTGAGTGATTAGTAGGTGTATGGGTGGGTGGGGAAGATGCAGTGTAGTCCAGGGCCACCCAAACTCTGGGCGCTCTATTAGCAGCAGGTCAGGATAGTCAGTGAGGAGGGTCCTCCATGCCGGGATGTTTAGGCTGGAGGGTACTGGCATACGGGCCTGGAGGTAATTAGGAAGAGCAGTCGCATGCACCGCTTCAAAGATCAGGAGGTAGTGTTGGAAGTCTCGCCATAGAGACAGACGCTCTAGGGCGGGGCCAGAACGTGTCTAAGGAGGGACTGAATGAGCCGGGGGAGGGGGGGGGGCAGAACCTATGGGGGAGGCAGTCAGGTGGGAGAGAAAGAGCAACATCAACAGAGGTGTCAAACCAATCAAAGACAAGGTTGGGAAGTGTCAGGTCGATATCAGTTGATTGAGCCGGTGGGTGGGAGAGGGTGGGGTTGGAGGTGTCTGTTTAGGGTGGGGGTTGGATGGGGGGTGGGAGTGAGAGGCCCCAGCGGGTGGGGGTGGGGGGGGAATGTCTCAGGAATCCCATCATGTGTCGCCTGCAGGCCGGCTATGAGCGTGTGGGTTGTGGGCAGCGGGAAGGGGTGCATGCACCGATCAAGGGGGTGCGTGGGCGTGTCACAGTGATCACAGGGCGTGATTGGCATGCCAACTTGCACTGGGTCTAGACGGTCTACGTCCTTATTGTACTTGTCACTGGTGTTAATTGGAAGGGGGGGTGGGTTCAGGGTGGGGGGAGGCACAGAGGCAGTTCAGCTGGGGTGTAGAGGGGGTGTGCTGAAGCTGACCTGTTGGCTTCAGCACAGACATCATGCTTAACATCTTTAACGGCCTCGGGGTCTAACCACCCATGTCGCAGGCGACCATCTGAAAGACATGCTCCAACCACCTACGACAGGTTGGCCAGTCCCAAATGACAGCAATACTAGAGAGTTCTTCCTCGTGCTTAAGCAAGGGGGGGCCACCAGGCGTCAGGGAATGCTGGGTGGGCGGCTATCTGTTGGATGACATTGAAATATTCAGCCCAGGTTGCTTCGCCATAGGAAATCTTCTTGAACTGATCCCCTCTAGTGATAAAAGTGTCTGGTAACAGAGCCGAACCTTTAAGCTTATGCAGACCGGAAGCAGCTTCAACGAGTAGTTCTTCTTGGCGAGGTCGGAGCCTGGTGGGGGGGGGGGCGCAGCTGTAGCGATGGTGGGCGGGCCTAGGTGTCGAGGGAAGTGGAGGGACCGGTGTCAGGTGGGGGGATAAGTGGGAGCGGCGGTGGGAGCGGACTGATGACAGAAAGGGGTGACCGGGCACGGTGGCCAAATCGGTAGAGCACAGGCCTCGCATGCGGAAGAACGGGAGTTCGTGACTTTGGTTCCCCGTCGAGTCAAACCAATGACGTAAAAATTGATACTTGTCGCTTCCTAGCCTGGTGCTCGGCATTATTAGGATAGGGTAAGGGCTGGTTAGCTCGGTGTCAGGATAATGTGACTGAGTGGGATATCGGGTCATGGTGCTGGCAGCCTGATATCCCGTCGTCGTGAATATGGCCTTTGCTGCCGACACGGCCTAAGGCAACCCACCAATCAATCAATCAAGCCTGATTTCCCAGTGGGGCAGCACTCGCCATGAGTGCGTACTGTCACAAGTCAGTACCGTCCTGATATGACCTTAGATGTTGCTAGGATGTAAAACAGCAACAAACAAACAACAAACAGAAAGGGGTGGGGGAGGATGGACGGTGTGTGGGGAAACCGGTACCGGTGTCACAGGGGGGCGGCACGGGGTCCAATTCTGTAATGAGGCGCCTATTCTCCTTCTTGAGCCTTTTGATAATGTCACAGTCCATTTCTGTTGACGGGAAGCCGGAGGTCTTATCCGGGGAAGAGGAGTCCGAGGAGTCCTGGTTGGCTGACAAGCGGCATGAGGAGCAAGCCTGCCTGAATGGCTGGTGTTGCTGTGCCAGTGGGGGGGGGGGGGGGGGGGGAGGAGGCCTCTGCTTCCATATCGGCGGCATGCCTGGTGTTGTTGAAGGCAGAGGAAGCGAGGCGTGCAGGAAGGGCCACAGGGGCAGAATGAAGAAAGGAGAGCAGCAGTGTTTGAGGAAGACTAAAAATAGACTTGCCTCGTTTGCAAATTACCCATGTTAGCCTCGGCCAACATTCTCAATTCAGCATTTAATTAGGGTATTGCTTTTCTATTCTATCTGTGATAAGTGTTCATATGGTTCAATATACCCATGGCACGTGAGTTTACATTCATCTCATCTTTTGCATCCGTTTTCTGTTACATTTCTTGTTTTTTTTAAAGTTTTTTTTTTTACATTCATCTTTGTTTTACCTTTATTTGTTTACAAAGCAGATGTGCAGTAACTACCTGCATACCAATTAACCTGATATAGAATGATTGTTTTCAAAGTGATATTCATCTATATTTATGGTCAGTATCAAAACGTACCTCATTGAAGAGGGAGTCAGACATAATTTTGTTTCTATTCTCCAATCAGTGACACTGTGGATATATCTACCAATCTTCTGTAAGTTTATGTCCAAAATAGTCTTTTTTTATATTTGCATTCAGTTGCACCTCTTGTTTTCTTTTTGCACTCATCATTTGTTTTAACCTTTTCATTTATAACGCCAATGTGCAGTCATTTGCAGTCAATCTGAACTGTTGTTTCCAAAGTGATATTCACCATATTTACGATCTATATCAAAATTGAATAGGGAGCCAAAGTTGAGGTTGTAATTCAAGTATTGCTTCTCTATTCTATCTGTGATAAGTGATCATGTTGATCAATGTGACTCTACCAGCACCATGTAAGTTTATCTTCATTGCATTTCTTTCACATTTATATTCTGTGTTACATTTCATGTTTCCTTCTGAGATTCATCATTAGTTTATGTATTTGTTTCCAAAGCATATGTGTAACACACACTTGCATACCGATTAACCTGATATACAATGATTGTTTCCAAAGTAATATTGGCCATTTTTATGGTGATTATCAAAATGTAACTCATTGAATAGTGAGACAGTTGATTATATAATTGTTCAAAACCTTTTTGTTATTTTTGCACTCTGTTGCATCTCTCGTTTTTTTTAAGTTTAAAAAAAAAAAGAATTTTACACTCATCATTAGTTTTGTTTACAACACTGATGTGCGGTACCAACTTTTATGCTAGTCAACCTGAACCTTTGCTTCCAAAGTGATATTGGCCTTTTTTATGGACAGTATTAAAATTGAATAGGGAGACGGAATTGAGCTTTTTATTATGGTCTTGCTTTTCTATTTTATCTGCTATAAGTGATCCTGTCGATCAATATAACACTGTCACATAAGTTTATGTTCATAACATCTTTTTCATTTGTATTCTGTTACATTCATCATTAGTTTTACCCATAGCCGTTTACAAAGTGTATGTATGGTATGGACTTAACCAGTCGACCTGATATGAAATGGTCTTTTCCAAAGTGATATGCGCCGCACGTGGTGGTCGAATCGGTAGAGCGCAGGCCTCCCGCGTGGAAGGTCAGGAGTTCAATTCCCAGTCGAGTCAAACCAATGACTTACAAAATTGATACTTGTTGCTTCCTAGCCGTTCGTCAATATTATGAGAGGGCAAGGACTGGTTGGCTCGGTGTCAGGATAACGTAACTGGGATATCAGGTCATGGTACTGGCAGCCTGGTCTGCCAGTGGGGCAACACTAAAGTCGCCACGAGTGTGCACTGTCACAAGTCGGTACCCGTCCTGATATGACCTTAGATGTTGCCAGGACATAAAAACTTCAACAACCAACCAACAGAAGTGATATTCACCACTATCAAAGTGTAACTTATTGAATAGTAAACAGAGTTGAGCATTTAATTAAGGTATTGCTTTTTTATTTTATCTGTGATAAGTGATCCTGTGGATCAATGTACCAGCTCCACGTGAGTTTGCATTGCTAGCGTTTTTTACTTTTGGATTCTATTACATTTTTTGTTTCTTTGTTACATTCATCATTAGTTTTTCCATTGCCCGTTTAGAATTGTACACTCATCATTATTTTAAACCTTTTTTGTTTACAACACTGATGTGCAGTACTGACTTTTATGCTAGTCAACCTGAACCTTTGCTTCCAAAGTGATATTGGCCTCTTTTATGGACAGTATTAAAATTGAATAGGGAGACGGAATTGAGCTTTTTATTATGGTATTGTTTTTCTATTTTATCTGCGATAAGTGATCCTGTAGATCAATATAACACTGTCACATAAGTTTATGTTCATAACATCTTTTTCATTTGTATTCTGTTACATTCATCATTAGTTTTACCCATAGTCGATTACAAAGTCTATGCATGGTATGGACTTAACCAGTCGACCTGATATGAAATGGTTGTTTCCAAAGTGATATGCACCGCACATGGTGGCCGAATCGGTAGAGCGCAGGCCTCCCACGTGGAAGGTCGGGAGTTCAATTCCCAGTCGAGTCAAACCAATGACTTACAAAATTGATACTTGTTGCTTCCTAGCCGTTCGTCAATATTATGAGAGGGCAAGGATGGGTTGGCTTGGTGTCAGGATAACGTAAATGGGATATCAGGTCATGGTACTGGCAGCCTGGTCTGCCAGTGGGGCAACACTAAAGTCGCCACGAGTGTGCACTGTCACAAGTCGGTACCCGTCCTGATATGACCTTAGATGTTGCCAGGACATAAAAACTTCAATAACCAACCAACAGAAGTGATATTCACCACTATCAAAGTGTAACTTATTGAATAGTAAACAGAGTTGAGCATTTAATTAAGGTATTGCTTTTTTATTTTATCTGTGATAAGTGATCCTGTGGATCAATGTACCAGCTCCACGTGACTTTGCATTGCTCGCATTTTTTACTTTTGGATTCTATTACATTTTTTGTTTCTTTGTTACATTCATCATTAGTTTTTCCATTACCCGTTTAGAATTTTACACTCATCATTATTTTTAACCTTTTTTGTTTACAACACTAATGTGCAGTACCGACTTTTATGCTAGTCAACCTGAACCTTTGCTTCCAAAGTGATATTGGCCTCTTTTATGGACAGTATTAAAATTGAATAGGGAGACGGAATTGAGCTTTTTATTATGGTATTGTTTTTCTATTTTATCTGCGATAAGTGATCCTGTCGATCAATATAACACTGTCACATAAGATTATGTTCATAACATCTTTTTCATTTGTATTCTGTTACATTCATCATTTGTTTTACCCATAGTCGATTACAAAGTCTATGTATGGTATGGACATAACCAGTCAACCTGATATGAACTGGTTGTTTCCAAAGTGATATGCAATGCACGTGGTGGCCGAATCGGTAGAGCGCAGGCCTCCCAAGCAGAAGGTCAGGAGTTCAATTCCCAGTCGAGTCAAACCAATGACTTACAAAATTGATACTTGTTACTTCCTAGCCATTCGTCAATATTATCGTCAATATTATGAGAGGGCAAGGACGGGTTGGCTCAGTGTCAGGATAATGTAACTTGGATATCAGGTCATGGTACTGGCAGCCTGGTCTGCCAGTGGGGCAACACTAAAGTCGCCACGAGTGTGCACTGTCACAAGTCGGTACCCGTCCTGATATGACCTTAGCTGTTGCCAGGACATAAAAACTTCAACAACCAACCAACAGAAGTGATATTCACCACTATCAAAGTGTAATTTATTGAATAGTAAACAGAGTTGATCATTTAATTAAGGTATTGCTTTTTTATTTTATCTGTGATAAGTGATCCTGTGGATCAATGTACCAGCTCCACGTGAGTTTGCATTCATAGCGTTTTTTTACTTTTGGATTCTATTACATTTTTTGTTTCTTTGTTACATTTTACCATTACTCGTTTACAAAGCTAATATGTGGCGTGTGCATGCATGCCAGTCACCCCGATATAGAATGGATAAATAGGGTTCCAGTGTATGAATTAACAACAGTATAAAACCCGATGATATGAATTGACTCGCGAAGAGCTTCCTCGATGGCTTTGATTTCAACATTCTCCGACTATTATTTAAATATCTCAAACTGCAAGGATAATTTGAAGCATTCAACCATGTCCTTATTCTGAGTGGGGTTTGATTTCCGTGAAAATGTGCAAAATCTCTCAAGTTATTAACATTGTCCAAAAACCAATGGGGGGGGGGGGGGTGCTGGAAGTCAAGTTTCATCCAATGCCCTCCTACTCCAGTCTTACTAGACTCCCATCACTATTATAGCTCCATTCCAAGGATCAGTTAGAGACTATTCCTGGAGAGCGTTCCACTGTCATTTTTTATTTTTTTTGGTCCATTAGTTGTTGAATCAGGGGAAATTTCAGTCATAGACGATTGGTCTTCCTCATTCCACTGCTGGTCGATAGAAAGCCCGAGCCTACACTTTTACCGACCCAAGGGATTTTTAACCTCCCACACCACATAGACATGGTATGAGAGCAACCGGCCTTTGATGGCGCTGTAAGTTATACACAGCGGTGGAAATCCAAATTGGCAGAGTTGGGGGCATGGGGAATCGAACCGCCAACCCTCAGATTAGGAGTCTGACCTAGAAAAAAGTCAGACACTCTAACCACTCCGCCACAGAGAACGCCACATTGTGCCTGTATTATCGCCCACTTGGCTGTCGATTCTTTTTTTTCTCCTCCTCGTTTCATGATATATCTTAAAGAGAAATCGGAGGGGAAACTATTTCAACTAAGGCATAGTTTGCAGCTTTATGTTACCAGTACTACTAGTGGTAGTACTAACTGTGATATATGCGTAATAGACGTCTTTCACACTAACTATATTACTAGTGCTACTAGTGCTAGTAATATATAGCTGCCATGCGAGAGTTAAAAGAAGTAGTAATACTAGTTGTTGGCACCACTGATTAAAATGTGTTTAAAAAAAGAATTGTACTGATTGCAGTGAGGTCAGTCATTGTTTACCCAGCCTACTAATTCATAGTGTTATTGTAATGAGGTGTACATACCTCCTCATGTGAAATGCCTCATACACATGTAGGCATGTGAAGGTTAATTGTATTGGGAGTCTTAAGCCCCGTTCACACTGGTCCGTTAAGTCGCCTCAACTAGTTCGCCTCCTATAGTTCGCCTCAAATTGGTCGTGTGGACACTACTCTGAGGCGAATTAAACCTGAGTCGCCTCATCTAGTTCGCTTAAAGTAAACCACCTCGCAAGGTAGTATAGATGAAGCGATTCAGCTGGTTCCCGGGCGGCGATAGTATCAAATAGTAGTGCGTGCCGGCAACAGGTAGAGCAGTAACTAATCGCTGGTGCCCGGCAGTGTTAGGGCCCGATTACGCCGAAATCTAGTGAATGCGATCATATTTAACAGAATTACAGACTCAAATAATGAAATTTAATTAAATTAACCTTAAATTCCAATCGATATTAACGTAGCAGCTACATCGGCGTCGAATCGACTAGTGAAAACTAAACAAATAGCAGCGCTCGCCAGATACAGATGGGGGGTTCTTGCTCATGCGCAGACATCGATTTCCGCCTTAAACAGCTCCATGTGTGGACACGACACTAGTTCGCCTCATCTAGTTCGCCTCCTCTAGTTCGGCCTAAAGTTGTGCTGTGTGAACAAGACTTTAGTATCATCCTTAGGATTCTCTCCCCGGAATGGCAGTAGCATGAGTCCCACTAAAGCATGATATTCTCATTTGCTGCAACACCTTCCATAACACTGGTGCTGTGACGAGGATGCTGAGCGCTAGTGCATAGTGTTGAACCTGCCCTATGAGGCTGTGTAAGTAAGATAAGTGTCCTCCCTGATTATTTGTAATCATAAGTATGAGACTTCCGATTCCATGTGGACTAGTGCTGCCTAACGGTTTGTAGTACTCCGTCTTGAACCCCACCTCCACATGGTGATTGTCTGGACTACGCTGACCCATGACGATAACAAGTATTGACAGGTGGCAGCACCCTAGCAGGAGTCAGGGATGAAAGATGTCCGCGATTTCGCGGATTTCCGGGATTTTTCCTGTAGCTATAGGTGCATACTAATACCTTGTTCAAACGTCTCAGCAATATGTAGTG
The DNA here is from genome assembly GCA_030323885.1 of Branchipolynoe longqiensis. NCBI lineage: Eukaryota > Metazoa > Annelida > Polychaeta > Phyllodocida > Polynoidae > Branchipolynoe > Branchipolynoe longqiensis. The sequence continues at coordinate 67,299,801 of CM059190.1, read as the reverse complement.
CAGACACCGCAGCACTATCAGCGTATACTACTAATACATGCTTCAAACGCCGCAGCACTATCAGCGTATACTACTAATATGTGCTTTAAACATATATGTGATAAACCTGACTTCCGCGAATTTTCCGCGAATCCCTGACAATGCTAAACCTATGGGAGAATATCAGCATTTCCGCTTTTTTCCTCGGAGACCACTTTCATTCTTGAGGAGTAGGATCAGTGTTATTCCCATGGCCAAAGGCCACTAACCGTGCAAGATTACAACCCGGCTGGGCAGTAACAGGTCACTTCTACTCTGACCGTGGCAGAATAAACCAGGCAATGATCTGGGATTTGAAGCAACTTTGGGGTTACTATTTTATTCCTCAAGTGAAGTAGGAATGCGGTCCATCTACCCAGGTGAAATGTAGTACACGGGTAGGGGTAGGTAGGTTGGTTGTGTTAGGGAGTATAGGTGGTCAAATGGTTAGGACGCTCGCCCTGGAATAGCCGATATATGGGTTTGATTAATAATGTTCCAGTTTGGTGCAACCCCCAGGACAGTATTGGGAAATATTGCGCCTAGAGGAGAATTCGAACCCCCGCCTCTTCCATTCTGGGCTAGTGTGCTAAACATTACACCACCTAGGCTCCCTGGTGTCATAACCCTTTTCACGCCTACCTGTCCATGCTTCTCCTTGCCTGGGGGGTCAGTGCAGACTACTATTGTATGAATGACTGTTGATATCTTCTGACCTGCACCCATGTATATTATTGTTTTGTTTTTCTCAGTCAAACAACTATAAATAACTCTTAATATGTCGCATTTCTCTCTTAAGGACTGAAGATGTAAGCGCTAGGAAATCGGTGCAAGCTGACTTCGATAGCAAGGTATGTGAAGTCTATTTGTTTACAATATAGTATGCCTTAACTTTTAATTTTACTTTTTTTTAAAGTTTGTTTTTTATGTCATAAGCAACAATGAAAACCACACCAAGCTCATATGCTTCTGTAAATAGGTAAACTATGAGAACGAATATATATTATGTCTGTCTTATATTGTGAAATTATTTCGGATTTGAAGAAAAGGTGTTTATTTTACATAACGGCAATGGATCTTAGTGACCATTTACAAAATATTAAATTGGAATGCTACTTCGAACGAATTTGATGTCAGCACCCACTGACACTCAAACACATTTTACTTGATTGTGTTGATTTGATCATCGTATGCCAACAATTCTTTTTATAGATTTTTATCGCGTGTGACCGCGTTACAAATCTAAAGCATGAACACATTTTTAAATTCCCCAGGACAGCCGCACTGTGTCACCCCTTGTAACTGTAGTTACCTATGTCTTTAAAAGTTTCGATATCAATTTGACAGTTTTTAGACACATGTTATTTTCTCGGGGAAAAAACTAATCAAGAAAGTAAATTCTACTGTTCCTCATGAATATTGTCCTTGCTGTCAACATGGTTGGTGTAAGATCACTATCAGTGAGTCAGTCAGCATGGGTCCCATCCAACCAATCACTGGCAGGGATTAATTACAACTCTAGGATTTACCATGGTCATATGCATGGTCCTAAATATATGCACTGCCTCAGCAACTGTATTCTGGATTACTTTTTTGACAGATTTAATTGTATGTTTTTAATTTGACTCCGTGTAATACTAAGTGATGGTTAAGCGAAAATAGACAGAATGCAAGTTAAACACTTCTCGCCGTGAATATGGCCTTTGCCTCCGACATGGCGTAAAAGAACCAATCAATCAATCAATCTAGATTACTCATCTTAAGCTGTGGTCTACACACTACAATCACCCAGTCCACTGGTATCTTTGTAATATTTATATCCTGTATTTTGCTGTAGCTCTGGATAAGCCAACCTGGTTGTTTGACCCTAAATATCTGGTACATGACCTCGTATGTATGTGTGTGTAATGCCTACTTATGTGTTGACTCCGTATAAGCGGGTTGTCATTTTGTGGAAAGTATTTCTGGTATTCGATTGGTTTGTTGCTTGCCCTTTTACATCCTAGCAACATGTAAGGTCATATCAGGAGGTGTGCTGACTTGTGACAGTGAGCATTCATGGTGGCTTTATAGTGCTGCCCCACTGGGAGACCAGGCCATCAGCCCCATAACCTGATATCCCACTCCGTCACATTATCCTGATACTGAACCAACCAGTCCATGCCCAATCCTAATAATGCAGAGTGCATGGCTAGGAAGCGATAAGTATACATTTTTAAGTCATTGATTTGACTCGACCAGGGACTGGTCTTTGAAATTCAGCTAATACTGTTACCATCGTCTATTAGTAATATACTTCGCTAACATACTGTACCTCTATATCCCCTGCTATTCTTATATAGTGACCCTCCTGCTGCCCACTGTCTCATGAAATTTTACGCTTAACATGTATATATATATATTGACATTTGAATATGATTGTGTGAACATAACCTTTTGACAGATGAACCACTTTACTGACCATTCATCGAAGGCTGTCGGTGGGAAGTCTGAGCAAGTAGCGAAGGTACAGAGGATCATTCACGAGAAAGAGGCTGAAGTTGCAGCAGAAAATGCTGGTGAGTACATTGTAGAGTGAGTGTTCCATTCCCAGGGTCTGTACGGGGCCTGGCAAGTCTTGAAAAAATCTTGAACTTCATCTGCCCCATCTCAATGCCTTGAAAAGCATTGAATTTAACCTATTTTGGGAAATTAGTCTTGGAAAGCATTGAATTACATTAAGCTGTCCCCACTGACCTAAATTAGTCCGAAATCGCCATTCAGAATCGCGATTTTGGCCTAAATCCAAATGAAAATAGTCTTGAATTCCTATCAAAAAAAGCCTTGAAATAGCCTTGAATTCCATATCTTCACATGTGTACGCACCCTGCATTCCTTTTCACCAGGATGGCAATATGCAGTCAGTCACATTAAACAGGGATGAAAGACCTCCACGATTTCGCCGATTTCCGCAAATTCTGATATACACCGATTAACTTCAAAATGCCAATATGTATGACAGCAATTGGTTAGTTTGAATCCCATTCTTATATGACCTTAAAGGTTGCTAGAACAAAATGTTGTATGTGATTGGTTTGACGGGAGGCCTGCAGTCTTACAAATTCCGCCACCGCGTCCGGTTTTCAATCAATCAATAGTTCCATCCTCTAGTCGAGGGTTGGATGCAATGGTTCTCCACTTGTCCCGATGTTGTGCTGTTCTGATAGACTGTGAATAATTCAAGCCTGTCCACTGTGAAATATTTGTAAACCATGATGTTCTTGGTCTCCCTCTCCCTCTGCTGCCATTCACCTTCCCTTCCAACAATGTACGGTATATTAGGCTACTTTAAATGACTTGCTTAAATTTGATTTGATCAATTGCAGCAATGGAGTCAATCCTGGTGGACCTGCTGGGTGAGACCCATGAGTCGGCCCGGGTCGGTATGGAAGCACTGAACTGTGCAGCGTCGGCCATCCGTAGTCACGTGAACCAGCTCAGGGAGGCCATGGACTCAGAAGCCGAGGTAGGCCAACAAGAAAATGCAGTGAATTAACAACTTAAAAAAGAAAATTGTTTTATATGTCCTGGAGACTTAACGCATATCTGAGCACCTGAACGCTAATTGTAGAAGCTGCAGACACTATTTAATCGTCGGTCCTAGTTTTGTTCAAGTATATATATTTTTTAATTAATAAATAATTAGAAAAGTTACTTTAAAAAAAAAGAAGGAATTGCAAATTTAAATTAAATATTAAAAACAATATAAAAAAATTAAAGCAAAATGTTAACTAAAAAAAGAAATTTACAGAAAATCGTATAGCTCTGACTTATTATAGGTTATTTCTCGATTATTGCCAACAAATATATAGAAATATAATTTACATAAAATATAAGTAGTTGGTGATTCTGAACTTTGATGACAATTTCTAGTACATTATGTCTTGACTTGTAGGTATTTGATTCCCACATCCAGGGTGTGAAATGAAAGCCATTGTGATATGGAATAACACCTTTCATCTGATTTTTATTCAATATCTGTGTTTTCAGATTTGGTGCATGATTTACGAAGTAATTGAGGATTTAATCTAACGTTTGGTGATATTTAATTTAAAATGTCATTTATATGATCTTGAATTGAATTGGGGGTAAGTACTTATAGGTGTGTTCACCGCAAGAATCGATTGGGGTGCTTCTCGATTAACCAAACAGAAAAAGAAAGAAAACAATATACAGTAAAACCTCTCTAAATCGACCGACCTTGGGACCGACTTTAAGTGGTCCATTTAGGGAGGCGGTCGCTTTAGAGAGGTAGAATATCCTTACAATGGTATTGTTGGGACCCATATAAAGTGATCGATATAGGGGAGTGGTCGATATGTGGAAGGGTCGGTATAAAGGTTTCACTGTATACACATCATTTCGCTTTGTCGAATTTAAATGTTAATGCATATACTGTATTCTCGTAAGTGAACTGAAGTGGGAGGTGGGTGTTTAAGGGGTGGGCGTTTATGAAATATTAACCCACACATGGGCGGTAACTCGCGAGAATATGGTACATATATTTTTGTTACCTCGGTACTACGCCTCTGACTACTCGTAGCCCAGGGAGAAGGAAGCACATCCGGGTCCAGCAATTAGCATAATTAACTCACAACAGGAGGACGTTTGTGAGCAGCTCCGGCAGTTTTTCTACATTAACTAAGTAACTAGCCAGGTTAGTATCTTTCAAATTCGATACGTTGGTTCAGTTCATGTTAGCATTCATGTACAAAGTTTTTTGCAAATTTTCCATAAGTTATTATTGTTTTACAGCTTAATTCCGATCATATTTGGTATGATCATTAGAGCAATGTATCCATTGTTTGGTTATTAATGAAGCCGCCCGTTGCCGAACGGAGAGATTTTTGGCAGGAGCCATTTACATCGCTAGGATTTATTCCTGAGTTTCTTTATGATTCCCCAATTATTATTATCGATAAGCCGAGTCCTATAATATTTTCTTCAACTTGTTAGCGAAGAAAGCCACAGTTGGGAGAAGTTTGTAGGTACTGTGGGAGGGTACCGCTACACTGGTCCCTACCTCTCATTTGGATTGGTTGGTTTCCCATACTGTCATCCTACGACTGTCTATTAACCACACACCTGCGTATAATTATACTCTAATTATTTGTGCGATATTCAACCCTAATAATGCCTAACCATTGATCTTTTTGGTTTTTACTCATTGATCTTTTTGGTTTTTACTCACAGTCTCCGAGCCATGGCTACGAAGATGCGCTCAGTGAAGATGAAGAAGGCTCACCACCGGCACAGGTGCAAAGGTCGCCGGAACAACGATTCCAACGAGGCGGGTGGGGTACCAGCCCCAGCCCAGCTGACCTAGATGAGCAAGTAGCATGACAGAAAATGGAGGAGATGCTTCCCTCCAGAGTGTTGGCCCAGAAGGGAAGGACACCAAAAGCGCCTGATTCAAATGGATCTGAGTCGGAGGACCTCTCAGAGGATCGGGCGGAGGAGGTAGTAGTGTCTGCACGCAAACGCAAACACAAACACAAAAAGGAAGAACACTCATCAGAAGGGGAAGAGTACACGAGGGCACGTAAAAAGAAGCCGCTCGTGAAGAAGAGCCAGGAAAAGACCAAAACGAGGATGAAACACAAATCCTCTTCCTCTGACTCTTCGTCAAACTCGTCTTCGATCCCAGAATCCGACATTAAGCAGGTGGATACGGAAGTCCGGGTCAGCAAGGACTGAAAAAAGTTTGAAATGGTCCTGCATACAGTACACAAAGGGGTACTATCGGCTCTCGTGACCGTCGCGCTTGTAGCAAATAGGATAATGACAGAGAACAAGTTCTCATTGCAGTTTGAGAATGTCTTTAAGGTTGTCTGCAGGTAGCCAGGTCGAAGAAGATCATCGACAATGAGGGGAAGGAATATACGTTATTCCTTGCCCCCCAAGCCCATTAACGGAAAACCACTGGACAAGACTAAGATGTTCTGTGGACAACTCCAGCACTTGTTCAAACAACTGGAGATGGGATCAAAGTGTGGCAAACATATATGGAAACGGACAAGAAGAAGTCCGCAGACACAAATCCTAACTGCTTCTAGAAGATGAGGCAGGATTTTCGAAACCGGTGAACCAGCCAACGAGGAGGCCAGTTCGGAACAAAGTTCAGCTTAAGGGGCAGGGGCAATAGGCAGTTGTTTGGCTGGAACGATGGGAACAGGCCCTTCAAGAGGGAGTTCAATGCCCAGAAGCCGTTCCCCCACACAGGGAACAAATAGAAGTGGCAACGCAAACACCAGTAAGCCTATTTCAAGCTGATAACTTCAATAATTGGCTATCGGAATGGAATAGCATAACAGATAATTTAGCTATCCTTAGTCTAGCTGAAGGAGTAAGAATACCCTTGATAGAAGAACCTATTCAAAATAGCATACCTTTCCCTTACCGATTTCACGGTTCAGAACGCGGGGGCGTTAGATGATCAGGTCCTTAAATTTTGTGAGAAAGGCATAGAACCAGCACTACATGTGGCTGGGGACTTCATATCTAATATTTTCTTGAGACCCAAACCAAATGGAGATGTAAGACTAATTCTAGGTTTAACATTATTCAACAAATTTGTAGAATACAAACATTTCAAAATGTTTTCATTAGACACAGCAAGAGACTTATTAATGTGAGGCTCCTGGCTAGCCAGTGAGGATCTTAAAGATGCATACTATACAGTACCTATCTATAAACTTGATCGTAAATGAGTTAGAGCATCCGTTTCCCGTGCTGGTAGATCGTCGGGTCGTGGGTTCGAACCCCAGTCGAGTCAAACCAATGACTTAAAAATTGATACTTGTTGCTTCCTAACCAGGCGCTCGGCATTATTAGGACAGGGCAAGGACTGGTGTGCTCAGTGTCAGGATAATGTGACTGAGTGGGATACCAGGTCATGGTGCCAGCGGCCTGGTTTCCCAGTGGGACAGCACTATAAAGTCACCATGAGTGCGCACTGTCACAAGTCGGTACCCGTCCTGATATGCCATAGATGTTGCTAGGACGTAAAACAACAACAAACAAACTCATTAGAAGGCTGGGGGGCTCATATAGACCAACCAACAACTGGTGGTCATTTGATGGAAGATGAAATTTCCGATCACATTAATGTATTAGAACTTAGAGCCATTTATCTAGGACTCCACAGTCGAATTCACGTCCCTAAAAATCATATAACACAACAGCTATGGCTTACATATGTAATATGGGAGGGACTCGTTCCAAACCATGTAACTATATGGCCAAACTTATTTGGGACTGGGCAGAGAAACACAAGATATGGCTAACAGTAGCACATATTCCAGGCAGTCAAAATACTTTGGCTGACCAGAAAAGCCAACATTTTCACGACCATTTAGAATGGTCACTGAATCAGAGTATTTTCGATCACTTTTGTCACAAATGGGGCAAACCAGAAATTGACTTATTCGCATCACACAATAACAAAAAGTTACCTAAATATGTGTCTTGTCATCCAGAGCCAGAAACCTGGAGAGTAGATGCATTTTCATTAATTTGGAATAGTAAATTCTATTACATATTCCCACCATTCAGCATTCTCAGCAGAGTGGCCAGTAAGATCAAGATGGATCACACACACGCAGTACTGATAGTACCAGCATGGGAAACAAACCATAGTGGCAATAACATTAGCAGCAAAAGATGTGCTCAAGTTCCCACGAGAAAGGAACAACCTACAAAATCAGGGACCACTAACAGTCCATGGAGACGTGTCGACAACACCACTTTTGGGATTCCTTTTTTAAGAAAACATTTAGAACAATATGGTTTAGACAAAATTATGAAAGAAAGACTTATTTCACACGCCTGGAGGAAAGGAACGGTGAAATTATACACAAGTTATTTAAAGAAATGGGGACTTCATTGCCTTCTAAAAGGAGTCAAACCATTAAAACCTATGATAGCCCAAATATTAAGATTTCTAAGAATCCTAGAAGATGAAGGATTAGGATTTGGTGCAATTAATGCAGCAAGATGTGCACTTTCAATTATTCTACCAAGAATAGATGGACAAATGATTGGAAAACATCAGTTGGTACACTGGTTCATTAGATCGGTGTATGAAAGAAATCCACCCAAACCCAAATATAATTTGGGATGTGTTGATAGTATTTAAGTTATTCAAGTCATGGCCTAGCAATAGACATTTATCAATGAAGGAACTAGGATTTAAGTTAGCAGTGCTATTACTGCTAGTGACGGGACACAGAGGCCAAAAGATTGTGGCACTCTCACTGGATGGACTAGAAATAGATAAGGATGAGGCAACATTCAATTTAGAGACATTACTAAGGTCGAATCGCACAGGGGACCCACTGTCCACAGTACATGTAAATAGTTTTCCGGAAGATAAATGGATATGTGTAGTTTCAGCCATGAGGGCGTATACATCCAAGTCACGCGGAATTAGAAATTCCAGACAGCTACTAATCAGCTTTATTAAACCGCATTAAAGCTATCTCGAGAAACACACTCGCAAGATGGACCATCAAGGTGCTTAAACAGGCAGGAGTCAATACTGGACACTACGCATCCCACTCAACGCATGGATCCATGGTTTCCAAGGCAAGACAATTAGGAATCTTGGTAAAGAGAATCCTTGCACACGCTGGGTGGAAGATGGCTGGATCGTTTGCAAATCATTACAACAAACGACTAGAAAAGCCAAGCGGCCTGGCGACTCGCCTACTCACCAACTGAAGACGGGTGAGAAACAAAATTAATATTTTGCACGAAAACAATATAGTATGATTACAACATTAAAGGATTTTTAAAAATAAGAGATTCCCCCTGGGCTATGAGTAGCCAGAGGCATAGTACCAAGGTAAAATAGTATAGTTATGCGAATCTTACCTGGGTAGAGATGATGGATAACTGGTATTTTCCCATGGTAATGGCCTCGGATAGTCATGGGTCAGGGCCCGCCCACCCTACCCTACGCTAGAACGAAAACGAAAACACAAGAGTATCCATATAAAGTTAAGATCATTTTTGATCCTATAAAGTACGTAGAAGATTGCTGGACCCGGATGTGCTTCCTTCTCCCTGATCCACGACTATCCGAGGCTAGTACCTTGTGAAAACACCAGTTATCCATCATCTGTACCCAGGTAAGATTCGTATAACTATACTATATAATTTGACAAATTTGTTAGGAGTAAAGGTTAAATATTAATACATTTATACATATATATATGCACACATATATAAATGTGTATCACTATTTAAATTTGACAAAGCGAAATGATGGCATATAATATTTTTGAAGACGGTGCCCCATGTATAATTGAAATAAATAGGTCGGTTTAAGGCTTTTTAATTTACCCGCCATCAATCGGTCTCTTTCATTCCTACTTCTACTAATATGATAATATAGATGTTGCTAGGACGTAAAACTCCAACGGGTAACCATCACCCCTATGTATGCCATTGCACGGTGCCCACCTGGAAGGTTTTACTGTGCTTGCGTTGCATCGGGTATCAGGTACCGGCTTCGATTTCAACCAGATGCAACGCATTGAATGAGTGCATTAAACTAAGTCCAAGATTTACTCCTTTTAAGGGGTATGGACTGTTGCTCATCGTAGAACTGACTCCGCCTCAAATGACTATAGATTAAATTAAATTAAATGAGAACTAAAAAGCACTTGGTTTCGAATAACCTGAAATTCTATGTGGTCACGTGATTTTAACTGTGTTTTTTCCCTTCTGTTTTTATAGGAATATATATATTTTTGTATTGCTTTTCTACTGCAGTGATCTCATTAGTTGCAATATTCTAATTAGTGACCTATAACCCTAAGTATGTTTCATTACTAGTTGTGTTATGTTGTATCTTCTCAGTTCTGAATATGGGGTATTTGTGTGCTAACTTGTTCTGTTAAGCACCAGTATCGTGTAATTAAATAAGTCGAGAAATTACAATATGTCCAAGCACTGTCAACTAGTAGTCAACGAATGACCTTTTTGCATTATATTAGTTTCCAGAATTGAGAAATCTAAAAGTACAGATTTTTTTTTTTTTTTTTTTAATTGGAAATACATTGGATGTTTTATTCTGAATACATTTTCTGGCGATTGACTTGGAATTGGGGTGGTAGAAAGATATCGGGTTGAACATAATTATTTCAAGTTGGTTCGCAACAGTGAACATGAAAACAACCATTTTGAAGACGAGATAGAGACAATAATTATTCAAATTATATTTAATTAATAATAATAAATGGCAGGGAACGGCAAAGATGAAATTATTAGTGCTGCTCAGCTGTGAAAACAAGTGTTAACACAATTATCCGTTATGAGCAGGGTAAATAAATTCATCACACAAAAAAAAGACAATTTCAAGTTAGTACGCTACAGTGAAGTGAACATGAAAACAACCATTTTGAAGACGAGAGATACAAAAATTGTTCAAAATATATTTAATTAATATTAAATGGTATTATTACCAGGGAAAGGCAAAGAGCGAGCAGTGGAGGGAAGTGTCTGTGGCCCATGACGAGAAGGTGCAGGCAGAGCATAAGGTGGAAAGCGTTGTCACGGATGCCAAGTAAGTTTCTGCATCATTCTGTCCAAAGTTTGCATTATTAAATCCCCTGCGCGGGACGTAGCTCAGGCGGTATGGTGTCCACCTGTGAAGGTGTTGGTCATCCGATTTATCCTGCTCAGTGGTCCCATTTGTAGGTTGGGCTATTTTCCATTCCAACCAATGGTCCACAACTGATTCATCAAAGGATGTGGTATGTGCTGTCCTGTCTGTGGGAAAGTGCTTATAAAAGACCCTTTGCTGCTTATTGGAAAGAGTAGCATATGTGGCAGTAGCAGGTTTCCTCCAAAGAAATATGTCAGAATGACCATATGTTTGACGTCCAATAGCCGATGATATGAAAATCAATGTGCTTCGAAACAAGCTTTACTTTTATTAAACCCCACCGCCATGTTGTTATTTTTCGATCCCATGCACGTTGTAGGCCTATATAGCACGCAAAGTTGTCGAGTTTTGGCTTCTCAGCTATTTTATAATGTAGTTGTCGCTAATGAGCCACGCTACCACATAGTGATGGTCTCGACTACACTGATCCTTGCCGTGTCCGAAGGACTGGCATGCTAGCAAGGATGTCCTGATAGTGGACTGACCATCCCACCTTGCTAGTGGCCACTCCCCAGTGGAGGCCATGTGTCACGTAGCTGCACAGTGATATGTCACTTGTAATTGGGCCCTGGGGGGGAATATATCAGGGTCCATACCGGGCCTGGAAATTTCATTTGCTCCATATCTTGAATTTCATTTGCCCATATCAATGCCTTGAAAAGCCTTGAATTTAACCTATTTTGGATAATTGATCTTGAAAAGCATTTAATGTCATTAAACTGTCCTTACTGATCTAAATTAGTCAGCAATTGCCATTTAGAATGGCCATTGCTGACTAATCCAAATGAAAATAGTCTTGAATTCCTATTAAAAACAGCCTTGAAAAGCCTTGGAATAACCTCGATTTCCATTTCTTCCACATGTGTACAGACCCTGATATATGGATATGACGCCCCAGCCTGAAGCATCTAATGTGTTCCTCATTCCATATCCTGAAGAAGACTAGACACCAGTCCCTAATATTTACGTGCATTTGTGCATTTCCGCCAAATATTAGAGTGAGTTATAATAAGAGTACAGAGGACAAGAACACCATCGAGGAATATAATTTGACTTGAGAGAATACCTTCTATATTCAGAGATGAGAGATCTCCACGATTTCACGGATTTCCTCCCAAAAATTATGTTCACTGATTTTAACGTTCACAAAATGCCAATATATATGACAGCAATTAGTTAGTCTGAATCCCGTTCTTATACGACCTTAGATGTTGCTAGAGCATAAAACCCAAGCAAGAAAGTTTGGCATGGGCGATAATGCAGTCACATCAAGGACAGTTCGGAGCTTACTTCCAACATTTTCCTGTGATTCTCTAACAGTGCTAATCCTATGTGGGGAATATTCACGTTTTCGCAGACGTTCACTGTCAGTGTAATAACCATGGCTTGGTTCTGCTGGAACCCATTAGGTGGTGCTAGGGTTTTGAAATGATTAGAACTGGTTAGCTCAGTATCCGGATAATGTGACTAAGTGGGGAATTGGGTCATGGTGGTTGCCATGAGTGTGCACTATCACAAACACCAACATTGATATCTGTGAATGGTGTTTTTGTAGTCTGCAGATTTGTGCATGCAAGCGGGATCATTGCTGATAGCTGTCATTACTGATGGCGGTCATTGCTGATAGCTGTCATTGCTGATAGCTGTCATTGCTGATGGCTGTCATTTGTGATGGCTGTCCTTGTGTTGGTTCTCCTTGTGTCAGCTGTCATTGTGATGGCTGTCATTGTGTTATAGGGAATCCTTGGAGAAGCTTCACCAAGCCATTAAGGATGGCCGAGCGAACAGGCTGACGCGTAAGAACAAGACCCTGCTGGAAATGGAGGAGGCGTATTCACAGCTCTCTTATGAAGTGAAGAATGCAGAGGCCAACGTAAGTTTGTCAGTTTTGATAGATATCTTATCCAAATAGTGCATGTTTATACATCCAGTCATTTTGGCAACACCGGTTCTCATCCAATCAATGAAGCTAAGCAATATTGAGCCTCGTCAGTATTTTAGCTGGGTAACTATCTGTGAATTGGAGGTGCTGTAGACATCCTAATACAGGCTTCTAGCCTAATCTTGGCAGCCATCCCATAGAATGAGGACAACATTCTTGATAGCAGAGAAGAGTAAGCGCCTCACTGTATATGGCTGGAGCACCAGTGCCTTGAGTCTGAAAATAGTGTAAATTCTAATGAATCGCTATCTCTATCTCTTATATAATTTTTTTTTTTTTTTAACGGTAATTATTAGAATTGAGCGTTGTATATTGTTTTGTTGGGGATTTTTATTAGGTTTTATATAAACAGGTCTGTACGGGGCCTGGAAAGTCTTGAAAAGTATTGATCTTTATTTTCCCCATTTCAAGGCCTTGAAAAGCTTAATCTATTTGGGTAATTAGTTTTGAAAAGCCTTGAATTCCATTAAACTGTCTCCACTGAGCTAAATTAGTCTGAAATTGCCATTCATCATTGGTTTTTTTTCCTGAAATTCAAATGAAAATAGTCTTGAATTCCTATCAAAACCAGACTTTGAATTTAAGCGTTGAAATGACCGTGAATTTCATATCTTCACATGTGTACGGACCCTGTATAAATATACCCCCTGGAAGATGATTTCCACCACCAATTCGGCTCCTGGTAGCAGTGGAAAGAACTAATGTGATCATCATCTCACTGCGCATGCTCTGCATTGTATTCCAGTCCACATGCTCACTCTGCTGCCTTTAGGTGTAACGCTCCCTTCTTTTCTTCAGCTGGACCGTGCTCGCTCTGAGAGTTATGTGATGGAAGATTACCGCGACTTGGTTAAGAAGGGCCGCGAGCAGTTCCGGAAGGAGCTGGAGAGTGTCAAACCGGAAGTGCGCATAGGCAGGCGCGTCGGTAGGTGGCCAGTGATAGTACCTTCGAAATTTCAGTTCCGTTGGTTTTCCAGCACATAGCGACACATTGCCGGAAGCCATCATTACTGTGACATCCTATAGGTTATTTTGTACATATGGAATACTAAATTTTTTTTAAACGTGATTTTACATACTTATAGATAATTAAAACTGCATAGTCCGATGAAGCATCAATATTTCAAAACCAAAGCAATTATCTAGATTTGATTTGGCATATTTAACTTAGATACTGATGCACTTAGTGACCATTTATTGCAGCATAGAAGGCAGGGATGAAAGATCTCCGCGATTTCGCGGATTTCCGGGATTTTTCCTGTAGCTATAAGTGTATACTAATACGTTGCGCCCTTCCTGATATGACCTTAGATGTTACCACGACGTAAAACTCCAACAACCAACCAACCAATACCTTATTTCATGCTGCAGCACCATCAGCGTATACTAATATGTGGTGCAAACGCCGCAGCACTAGCAGCGTATACTATAAATGCCTTCAAATGCCGCAGCAGTGTCAGCGTATACCAATATCTGGTGCAAACGTCGCAGCACTAGCAGCGTATACTACTAATATGTGCTTCTAACACCGCAGCACTATCAGCGTATACCGATATGTGGTGCAAACGCCAAAGCACTAGCAGCATATACTACTAATACATGCTTCAAACGGCGCAGCACTATCAGCGTATACCAATATGTATGAAATCCGACTTCTGGAAATTTTCAGCAATTCCCTGACAATGTTGAGCCTATGGGAGAATATCAGCATTTCCGTTTTTTTCCCAGGAGACCACTTTCATCCCTGAGAAGGGAATACTGAGTCGATTTAATAGAACCTGTTACTGCAGAAGCCTATGTTACTGCAGAACCAGAGTTTTGGTGTGCTTGCCAAAATTAATTTGGTATGTTCGCACTTCAAATATCTCAAAGTTTAGCCATTTAAAATAAAAGTTACACAAAATGAAAGTAAAATAGAATATAACAAACAATTTATTATATTTATCTCAGACAAATGGCAGAAACTGAAAGACATCGGACTGTGTAAGTTCTCGCCGGTGGGCAGGGTGCTTTCAAGTGGACCTAGGCTTCGACCCATTTGAAGGCACCGTCCACCCAGGAGTATTAGATATGCCTACATTATTACATACATGTAAAAGTATGTCTAAATCTTTTTAGCTCCAGACACTACGACATTTATATAATACTGTTAATTAACCTGCACCTTTCTTGTAGGAGGCCGCATGACAGAGGAAGAGCTGAACATGCTCATTGCGCATGCGCATCGGAGGGTAGAACAGTTGCAGTGCCAACTGGCGGAACAGGTATTAACTGATTTGAAAGTATATGTGGTTTATCTGACCTTACAGAAAACAGTAATATGAGGGCCAGTCAGAGAAGTGTAACTATCACAGTTGTGATTAGAACATGTGACTTCAAAGTAAAGTGTGGTAAATAACAACGGTCAACTTAATAGATTCAGCCAAAAACAAATATGTTATGGGCTATCGAACAGTGGAACTTTAAATGAGAAATATTAAACTCCCCAGATCAACCTAATATATTTATCTTTAAAAAAAAAAAAGGTATAAACTCAAAACTATCGGACTATGCAACGTTGAATGAGAAATATTAATCCGCCAAGTGTTTGACAGGAATCGATGGAGGCGATGCGAGTGCTAAAGGCGGTAAGGAGTCAGCAGCTGGAAGATATGCGCCTGGCCGATAACAGGGTGGGGCGCGAGATAACCCACCTTAAGGCGCAGGTCGAGTTGGAGAAGCGTAGGATGGTGAGATGAGAATTCAACAAAATTTCAGTTTTATTTTTTCACTTGTTACATTTGTTGATTAAGCAGTGGAAATTCAATCGCGGACAAGTGGTCTTCGTCATTCCACTGCTCCATACCCTATCCTAGTAATGGTGAGCGACAGGCTAGATAGTGACAAGTATAATTTTTTTAAGTCATTGCTTTGAATAGGAATCTCGCATCCTGCCACACAGGAAGCGGGTGATTAGCTCATTCAGCCATCCCATCTGGTTTAAGTATTTTAGTCCTCTGCATCATATGTTGTGAACGCCGATGCACTGGTCTTCAGTTGCAGAATTAAACGAAAGCTATTTACAAGAATACCAGAAGATTATTCAGAGGAATAGTTACCACTTACCTCCAAACAAATAGAGAGCTAAGCGTGGAAAAGAAGTCTTCGCTCTACCATTTCGCCCAGCACAGCACGTCTGGTCAAACAATGACAATTACATTATTTTTAATGGCTTTCTGTCAATCAGGAGGATCAGATCGAGGTTGATACTGAACAGGCAATCCGGACCCAGCTGGCGCGGCAGGCTGCAGCACACTCGGACCACCTTACTCAGGTATGTAACTTCACTTCATTTCACTTCGCTTTCGCAGGGTCTGTACAGGGCCTGGAAAGTCTTGAAAAGTACCACGTTTAAGGGCCTTGAAAAGCCTTGAATTTAACACTATTTTGGGTAATTAGTCTTGAAAAGCCTTGAATTCCATTAAACTGTCCCCACTGATCTAAATTAATTTGAAATCACCATTTGGGATGGCGATTTCGGACTAAATCCAAATGAAAATAGTCCTAAATTCCTATCAAAAACAGCCTTGAAATAGCCTTGTAATAGCCTTGAAGTCCATATCTTCACATGTGTATGACCCTGCTTTCCCATAGCGCGTAAGGATCATTGCTGCTCCATAATGACTTCTTGAGCAGCGCTCTCCACACTTTGCTGTTCTCCACAGCCCTCTGGGAGTCTGTGAACTCCAGTTTGATCTACTCGTTGATGTTTTCTTCCCACATCTTGTTTGCTTTGTCTTTTCCCGCATCTCTCACGCTACCTTACAACTCGGTGCGATTGCATTAGAATTAGTAAAGCCATTCGATATATATAATTTAACATTAATTTATCGGGAACTAATATCTTCCAAAAGTCATGTATGGGGAAAAAAAAATTAAGCAAAAAAAAGAGGAAAAACAAATTGCTTATCTTGGTTTCAAATTCTTGCTGTGATATTAAGATATAGCATAGCAAAATATTGTGATGGGAATAGAAAGGTATGATAGACCTTACGCCTATTCTTTTCCTACCGGTTCTCCAGGTGATCTCAGTACAGAAGGATGTTTTGGAAAAGAAATATCAGCAGTTACTTCACGACCAGGTGTTGGCTGAGAGAGATGCTATCCGCGAGGAGATCGCCGGCTGGGTGGCACGTCTTCACGGCATAGAGTGCGCAGTTGAAGGTCAGCACATATAACTATTGATTTTCAGTGTTACTTGATGGTCAGCATTCAGAAGTATTGACCTTCAGTGTTACTTGAAAGTTAGCATGCAGAAGTATTGCATTTTATTGTTACTTGATGGTGAGCATGCAGAAGTATTGAGCTTCAGTGTTATTTGAAGGATAGCATACAGAAGTATTGAGCTTCAGTGTTACTTGAAGGTCAGCATACAGAAGTGTTGAGCTTCAGTGTTACTTGAAGGTCAGCATACAGAAGTATTGAGCTTCAGTGTTACTTGAAGGTCAGCATACAGAAGTATTGAGCTTCAGTGTTATTAGAAGGTCAGCATGCAGAGGTTTTGAGCTTCAGTGTTACTTGAAGGTCAGCATGCAGAAGTATTGAGCTTCAGTCTTATTTGAAGGTCAGCAGACAGAAGTATTGAGCTTCAGTCTTATTTGAAGGTCAGCATACAGAAGTATTGAGCTTCAGTGTTACTTGAAGGTCAGCATGCAGAAGTATTGAGCTTCAGTGGTATTTGAAGGTTATCATGCAGAAGTATTGAGCTTCAGTGTTACTTGAAGGTCAGCAGACAGAAGTATTGAGCTTCAGTGTTACTTGAAGGTCAGCATACAGAAGTATTGAGCTTCAGTGATATTTGACGGTTAGCATACAGAAGTATTGAGCTTCAGTGTTACTTGAAGGTCAGCATACAGAAGTATTGAGCTTCAGTGTTACTTGAAGGTCAGCATACAGAAGTATGGAGCTTCAGTGTTATTTGAAGGTCAGCATACAGAAGTATTGAGTTTCACTGTTACTTGAAGGTCAGCATACAGAAGTCTGGAGCTTCAGTGTTATTAGAAGGTCAGCATTCAGAGGTTTTGAGCTTCAGTGTTACTTCAAGGTCAGCATGCAGAAGTATTGAGCTTCAGTCTTATTTGAAGGTCAGCATACAGAAGTATTGAGCTTCAGTGTTACTTGAAGGTCAGCAAACAGAAATATTGAGCTTCAGTGTTATTTGAAGGTCAGCATACAGAAGTATTGAGCTTCAGTGTTACTTGAAGGTCAGCATGCAGAAGTATTGAGCTTCAGTGTTACTTGAAGGTCAGCATGCAGAAGTATTGAGCTTCAGTGTTACATGAAGGTCAGCAGACAGAAGTATTGACCTTCAATATTACTTGAAGGTCAGCATATAGAAGAAGGCTTCAGTGTTACTTGAAGGTCCACACATAGAAGTATTGAGCTTCGGTATTCCTTGAATGACTTAAATAGACAGAAGTGTTTTGCTTCAGTGTTACTTGAAAGTCAGCATATAGAAGTATTGAGCTTCGGTGTTACTTGAAAGTCTGTGACTAAGTAACGTTAGCTGTAATTTCAGCTTCCTTTCCACCATCCACCCCATTTGTTGTTGTTGTAAATGTGTTTATTCATCCGATTAAATATGTTGATTAATTTTTCCGCTCTTGCACAACCAAGGTTAATTACATAAAATATAGAACAGGGTAGTTTACTGTATTGTGTACAGTACACTGCATTCTGAATGTCGGAATATGGATGTATTGAGCTTTCAATTGGAGGTAAGGATATCAATAGATTTCTTTAGTTTTTGTTGAAGGTTTAGGATGTAAATAGATGGGCCTTAGCTTAGGATATCGATATATTGAGCTTTAGCTTCAGTTGAAGGTAAGAATATAAATGTATTGAGCTCTAGTTTCAGTTGAAGGTCAGGATATAAGTGTCTTGAGCTCTAGCTTCAGTTGATGGTCAGGATATAAATGTATTGAGCTTTAATATCAGTTTAACATCGGGATATGAATAAATGTAACCTTTGCTTCCGTTGATGATCAGAATATAAATAAATTTAACTTTAAGTCATGATATAGATTAATTGAGCTAGCTACCGAAGGCACCACCCACATCTAGACGTCATCTACATCTATGCCTTTTTATACAGACTATTACAGCGATATATATATGTGTGTATATACATATCTATTAAATCCTTGTTATTAAATATACAAATTTTCGTAAGCATAACGGATCTTGTCCTAAGTAAATTTGCATGTTTTCACTTCAAACTATACAACTTTAAATCAAACTTGAGAATTAATGCGTAATGAATTACAAATGCCCATGTGCTGTATTTTCTATTCTGGCCCGCAGCCCGAGCGGAGAGTGAGAAGCTGGGGCGAAAGGCACAGGAACTGTGGCTGGCCTGTCAAACCTTTGTCACCGTCATCGATCAAGGTCGTGATGGCGCCACCTCGTGGGAAGAATCTAAGAAGCCGCTGGAGAATGAGGTGAAGGCCATCCGCCTTGCAGGCAATGAGCATCCGTTTGTGAACACTATCGTGCAGGCGCTGCCGGAGGAGGTGCTGTCCAACGGGGTGATGACGAAGGATGGCCTCGTGGACAGGTTCGACAAGGTATGCAGAGATGAAAGATCCTCCAGCGATTTCATGGATTTCCACGATTTTTTATAATCACTGATTAACATTCATAAATTGCCAATATATATGACAGCAATAGGTGTTTTGGAATCTCCTTCTTATATTGTGATCTTAGAGTTTGTTGGAACATGACACCCAAACAAGAAATAGTTCGGCTCTTCCGGCATTTTCCCAGTTATTCCCTTACAGTGCTAATCCTATGGAGAATTATGCACGTGTTTGCAGGAATTTGCTGTTGGTTCTGCCTGCTAGGTAGCCCCAACGTCTCAGCCTAAATTTGCTCAATTGTTGTCACTTTCAACTCTGTACCACCTTCTATAAATGAGATGTGGCTCCTATCCTGTAATGTGCTATAAATGGGGATGTTACTGCCATCCTGTAATCTCCTATTAATCAGATGTGACTGACTGCCATCCTGTAATGTCCTCTAAATCAGCCATAACTGACTGCCATCCTGTAATGTCCTATAAATCAGATTTGACTGACTGCCATCCTGTAATGTCCTATCAATCACATGTGACTGACTGCCGTCCTGTAATTCCCTATAAATCAGACATTACTGACTGCCTTCCTATAATGCCCTATAAATCAGATGTGACTGACTGCCAACCATCCTGTAATGCCCTCCCTCCTACAGGTGCAGCGGCTGTGTCGGCGCGTGGCGATGGTTGACGAGACGAGTACCAGCCTGTACCGCTACCTGCTGTCCTACGTGCAGTCGATGCTCGTGCTGAGTCCGCGCCCACTCACCGAGCAGGACGTGGTGGACCCCGACCAGCTCGACACCTTCACCATCGTCAGCAGCGCCCGCCACAGCCTGGAGCGCGGCGACCTGGAGCAGGCCGTGCGCTACGTGAACCAGCTGACGGGCGAGCCGCGCCTCGTCGCCGCCGACTGGCTGCGGGAGGCCCGCCTCCTGCTCGAGACGAAGCAGGCGGCAGACGCCCTCTTCGCACACGCTTCCTGCACTGGGCTCGGCTCACTCTTCTAAAGAAAAAAAGAAAAAAGTTTGAAAAAATTTAAAAGCATGTTTAGATTTTGTTTGGGGGGTTATGAATGTTGGGTGATTGATGAGGGAAGGGGGATATTTTATATAATTTGTTATTTTTTAAATTATATATGTCGGATGAGTGGTGAGGGGGTATTTTATATAATTGGGAATGTAAATGTTTACCGAAAGAAGCGTTGTTAATAATGAGATTAAAGATGCATAATTCGATGAAATTTGCAATTTTCTATTTAAAAGACCCCCCAAAAAAACCAAACCAATGCAAGTTACTTCAAATTAAAGCAGAGTAGGTTATAGCGATCAACCTAATATATTGACCTAATACTAAAAAAAAAGCCATCGGAATATGCAGTTTAAAATGGTGTCCTATTTGGAATGTTTGGAAATTGAGTGATGCCTGGGTCTGCATCTGCCTATATGATGAGCGACATTAGGGAGGTTAAGAGCATCCCATTTAGAATGTGTGAAAATTAGGTCATGTTTGAGTGCATCTACCTACATGACGAGCGAAATTAGGAAGGTTGAAACGGCATCATATAGAACATGTGAAAATTAGGTGCCGTCTGAGGGCATCTACCTACATTATCGACGTTAAGGTGGCATCCTATTTTCATTGCATGAAAGTTAGGTCATGCCTGAGTCTAATCGATGTTTTCACGTAAGGAACACACTGATGTCATTCGTAAATATAACGGTTAAGACTACATCAAGGCTAAGCGGCAGGTGTTGTGGGAGAGGATTCTCTGACGTCATTCGTAAATAGGTCACGTTCGCGGTCGTCTTAAACTATTGTTACTACCGAGGGGGTGAGGTGGTGGTGATGGTAGTGGTGGCGGCAACATTACCGATTGGCTAGTTTGAGCTGGTAGAATATAAGATTTAGCGTCCATATGTGACTGGGTTATACATTTTAAAGCTTACGACAAAGTTGCCGCCAACGCTGGAGTGGAGAAGGGCTCTCTGAAGATCTCATTTAAAATAAAGGGTTTATTTTTCTTGGATCACTACTCCCGAAGCGAAGTTCGGTTATTGCTAGTGTTGATTTAAATAATAATTGCAAGTTTTAAATAAAATAGATTTTTAAGATGTTTAAATGGTACAGATGGTATTCGAGTTCGATAATTGTGTGATTGTTGTACACGACGACTTGAATCTCTCAATATGGTATCGTCCTCACTGATATTGTACCCTCCTCACCCTCACCTCGCCTCCACGGGTGAAATGGGAGCTTGCGGAGGCATGCTTTTGGTTTGGGGGTTTCACGAGGATGTGGTGTGGGGGGTTGTCAATGTGAATGAGCTAGGGAATGGGATGTGTTTAATTAAGACACAACAGTGCTAGTAATTTCCCATGGAAACATATGTGAAATATCAAAAGCACAAATCGCAAGGAGAAGAAAAAGAATAAAGAGGGGGACAAAAATATTGCTTATTAGTACTATTGAAACTTTCCATTACTAGTTATCTCTGATAAGATCTTTGACGCGGAAATTATAGCTCTAGCCTAAAATTACTATTCATTGTTTTAAGCACAACTTCAATTTTTGGAGTATCTTTTTTTTTGTGTTTAAATTTGTTTATGGAGACTGTTTCAACACTGTGATAGATTTAGTTGCTTAATTATCATTACCCACATATTTTTCTCTTTTGTTTATTTTAATGGTTAATGATGTGTATAATATGCATGCCGACGGACAATTCGTTCTTTCGACACAAAAACAAACAAAAGACGCTAGATACTGTCTTGTCTATATGCCAATTGGTTATGTCCAATACACAGATAATGATAAACTTGTTAAAAATTAATCATCTAATAACTTATGTATTTGGCATAACCTTGTTTATATTACTCTTGTTCGATTCTAGAGTGAAAACGTGGAGTTATGTGCAAACCTGGAACTAAATCTAAAAATGAACAACACTACTTTCTCATAGTGTACAAACTATAAATAAAAAATACTAAACCACTTGTTTTGTTAATTAACATTAACTTCTTGCGGGAAAACTGTATGGGGTTGTTTAAAATACAAAGTTTATGAAGGCCGAACATGGGATAAGTTACCAATCAAAATATTGTTCCATTAATATTTTATTTAATGGACTGGTTTTTGTGCATAGTGCGGTGTTGGAAATTAAGCATTCGGATTCTTTGTTTATTGAGCCATACAATTAGCGAGAACAGTTATTCAAATTATAAAGTACAGATTCATTATCCGCTGTTTTATATGTAATTGGTTTGTGTTGGGAAAACCTTTGGATGCAGGACTATGCTTCAGACACCATCTAATGGAATTGACCTGCAGCAGAATGTTTCTCTTCTCACTATGTGGCGTATGCCTTCAGGGGCCATATGTATGTGTCAGGGTTAGCGCGGCGAAGCTGGTTCACCATTATCTGTTTTAGCCTTTCCTGAGGGACGAGCGCAACTGGAAATAACCTGGGCCCCTTGGCCTTTGTTTCAACAGAGATGGCCACTGTGGTCGTTTCATGTGGAGGCAACCAGCAGAAGCCAAGGGCTCTGGAACCGAGCACAGTGGCGACCTCAGTGGAAAAGCCAGGGAACCAGGCTAACAGGAACCCGACTAAGAAACTTAAGTAGTCCCCATCTTCTTTCAAATTAAACGATCTATCCAAACAAAAATATCGAAAATGTGGCTTCTCTAGCTAATAATAATAATAATAATATTTATACTGGGAAGGTGTAATAAATAATTAACAATTACGGTAGGAATTACCTATTGCGGATTGATATCAAAGTAGATAAAGTTATGTTGCCTGGCAACGGCTACCGCTACTGCTACCAGTCGTATAGGGGCGCCGTGTCCGTCGCGCGGCGGGCACGACGGGCATGGCGCCCCTGGAAAGCTACCAGTATGCAAACTGTCTTCTTCCACCCCAATTCCAGAGTGCGATGACAAAGGTTAGGCGTAAGTACTATTGCTTGAATATTATGTTAGTATCGCGTTATTGCTGTAAGCCGAAAGAAAGGGAGGTAGTAGTCTATTTCCAACTCTGTGGCAGTCCTACTGCTAGGTAGTATTGCTAACATACTTAACACACAGAGGTAACAATAACCACTGGGCTCGCTATTTAAAAACAAAGAAAAAAAGAAATATTTATGAGCATCATAACATGAACATCAAATATGCTGTATCCAGTTTCAGAGAACAAGTCAAATTATAGTTGTACGTGTATTTTGGCATCCTAGACCTAGTGCGACGCATGCCATCAAATCTCGTTAGGCCTTCTCAATGGGTTCTGCTAGGGTGAAAAAGGAATAGCTATTCAATGATAAGCTTTTGTTGTTTAACAATAAGCATAGGAAATTAAGACAGCAAATTCAATTTTGAAATGTCCCCACTATATTACCATCCGAATGGGGTATAGTTTAAGCTTTTTCTATCATAAGTTCACCATTATTTAGTTAGTCATTTTATTTCAGTATTCTGGCAACATATAACGTGGCCATTTATTATTCTTTTACTACATTTTCACTTATACGTATGTAAGCAGAGGTTTGAAATGTGACACTTTATTTAAATGACCTATCTCATTAGCCATTAATTAGCATCGACAATATTTATTGATATACCATTTGCATTTCTCAGATAAGACAATAATGGGATTTCCAATTGCTATCTAGCATCATCACACAAACTCTACAGTTTCAGATCCACAGATGATTATAAATGTAGTTTGGATGATAACAAAATAGTTTGGATAGCAGGGAATACAGAGGCAATTTAATAGAACCTGTTACATCATAAATCTACGGTGTCAGAGTTTTGGCATGTTTGCTCAAATTTGTACGTTTGCATTTCAAATATCTCAAAGCTTAGCCATCTAAAATAAAAGTTACTTTAAACTAAAGTAAATTAGATTATAACAATCACCCTATTATATTTACCTCAGAAAATGACAGAAACTCAAAATCATCGGACTGAGCAACTTTAAGCCCAGCAGATCTTAGAATGAGACAAGTGCTGACTGATTTCTGTTCATGTTTCCAGATGTTTTGCTTAATAAGATATGATCACATTCACTGTGTAGAATTGACAAATAACAGAACTAACTAATTATTATTTTGCATCTGCCCCTTTTCATTGGTATATTATTAGTTAATATATCTTATGACCTGAATACCGATGCTCTGGCTGTAACAAAACAATTTACACACACACACATAAAAAATGGTGCATTCAGACCTCAACCTTAGGCTTTCAATAGCAATATCAGTGAGAATATTTACTGGGGAGATTGAGTGCTCTGGCTGATATCTTCCTTAAAGTTGCATAGTCCGATGGTTTTGAGTTTCTGACACCATAGTGTAAAGTCCACGGCTGGAATCTGTGGTTGTGTAGGCAGGCTATAATGAAATCAATACAGGCAAGAAGAGAAAGGAAGAGTATAAAGAATGAAAGTAGAGAGAGAGACAATGCCCTCAGGTTTATTATTTATAGTGGTACATGGATCTGGTATGGCATACCACCTGACCGTGTTCTCCAATGAGAATCAAGCATTTATAGTTCCACCAATGAACATCAAGCATTCCTGTGTCACCATGGCTACAGTGATCTGCCCACCACCACCATGTGGTGTGGCCGCTTTGGCCACCACCTGCCTGAGCTGAGTGTGTGGTGATCCGTGACTAACAGAGGGGGAGGGGGTAGTCGGTAGAGCTCCAAGTGCCCCTTACACACTATCTCTATTACCTCTTTCACACTATCTGACTAATACACAATGACTATTGACCATGAGTAAAGTATCACCAGCAACTATATAAATAAATTCATGCACCTGGCACTATATACCATTTAAGATTATAGACCATTTGCATTACCCCACCAATGCGTTCCCCCACCAATATTTTACAATAGGCTAGTGCAGTAACATATTCTATTAAAATGGTTCCGTATTCCCTTCTATGTGATAACACATGCTTAATAAGTACATTCATATATATATTTTACCTCGGTACTAAGCCTGGCTACTCGTGGTCGAGGGAGAAGGAAGCAACATCCGGGTACAGCAATTAGCATATTCCGCTCATAAGCAGTTTTTACCAAGTAATACCAAGTACTCCAGAGTAAGTACAGGAACAAGAACTTACATGGAGGATTACAAATGCATATAGCATACTCTAATAAACTTTTTATGTTGTCAATTATCATGTTGACTTAGTTATTCATGAAATTGTATTCGTTATCCGGTGCCATAGATTTTTTGGAGGCACCTCCATTTTGTTTTTGCCGCCTGTTGCCGAACGGAGAGATGTTCATCGTTTAGTTACATTCGGGAATATTAATAGATTTCCCAAGGTTAAGGCGTACCTCCGAGTTTCATAGCATTTTCTTCAACTCGTTGGCGTAGTAGCCACGGGAGGAAGAAGTGTATGTTACAGAGAGTGTGGGAGGGAACAGTACACTGGTCCCTACCCCTTGATTGGTTTCGGTTTGGTTCGTCCAGCTGTCGCACTTTCGACATACAATTTAGCTTATCACGCCTGGATTAAACCAGTGTAAATACCAAACAGCATGTTATAGCACTGTTCCACGTGTTCAGTTGCTCTTTGAGTACGTACTAATACACCCTTTGATTGTTACAGACGACTCGAGATGGCCGCAAAGCATGGTAACCTAGGTGTACCACACACGTTCAGCGAGGGGGACGCGACCCCTGGAATGGAGTCCGCCCCGTCATGTGACCGCTCGCCTGGGGCAGGGCCGTCCATCGCCGACGACCATGTGGTTCGTCTCATTCGTGAGCAGCTACAATAGCTGCTCCCGAGTCCCGTCACCAAAACTTCGGTGAAAGCTCCCGCCTCCGCATCGGAAGAGTCGAAGTGGGAGGATATGTCGGAGCCGCAGCAAACTACAGACTCGGAGATCGAGTTCTACTCAAAGAAAAGAAAAAGATTGAAGAAAGAATCATCAGATGGGGACCAATACTACAAGGCGCGCAACAAGGCACGTAAGGTCAAAAGGACAAAGAAAAAGTCCAAGTCAAAGAAGAAGAGGAAGTCTTCTTTCTCGGACTCATCGTGACTCCACCACTACGGACTCCGAGTCTGATACCGAACATACCGGCAAGTATGTCCAGATCACTGGGAAAGTGGTCAAAAAGATCAGAGTGGAAAAGAAAAAGAAAATAAACACCTGCACCCTGTAAAGATCAACCATCACTCTCTGGCATGTGTGTTGTTATGGTTTATTTAAGACAAGATGGCCTACAACCACCAGAAGTAGTTCTGGTGGCTAACACTAGTTGCGTATCTGGACATCTTCCCCCTCATAGAACAATCTGACTCTACACATCCATTTAGTTCTGAACACAACGTAGAACTGAAAGATAGAGATAATGTGACAGTTTACCGTCAAAAGTATATGTATATAGAGAGATATAACAAAGATGACATTTGTTATCTACAGATTTAACCTGTGTACCGGTCTAGTGATTCTTGAGGATCGCCTGATCTCCTTGGTGACTGGTGTTCTGACTACTTCCCCCCTGACCGGACTAGTTGCTTCTGGATCCTGATCCTGTGGACCTTCACCCACTGCCTCACTTGTGACCTCCTCTGAGCTTTCAGTAGGAGCGGTCTGACTAGGCAGATCACTGTCCCTGACCCCCTTCAGTTCAAACCTTTCATTAACTTTCAAGAGGTGACGCCTATTGCGTCTTATGACGTTATGACCTGGGTCCCACCTGCTCACTGACCCGGGCTGTCGAATCCCAATGAGTACCTCTTACTCTGACTACATCACTTTGACTCAGTGGGGGTAGGTCTTTGGCTGTCTCATTGTACTTTTCTACTTGTTTTTGTTTTATCTCTTCCTTTCTGCTCCCCTTTTCAACACCCTTGTATCTCTTATCCAGTCGTGGTATTTTCCCGTTTAGCTTACGCCCCATTAACATCTCCCCCGGTGACATGCCTATCTCTCTGGGGGCCATTCTATAGTTTAGAAGGGCCATGTAGGGATCCCCCCCACTCTCTTTCGTCTTATTTAGTAGGGACTTTATTATTCCTACCCCCCTCTCTGCCTGCCTGGGACTTGATGTTCTATGTTCAAATTGATAGGTCTTTGAGAACTTCTTGAATAACTCAGAGCCGAACTGTGGACCGTTGTCGCTAACCCCTCTTCTGGGTATACCATGTCTGGCAAACATATTTTTTAAGTGTGTGATGACTGTATCAGAGGTCGTTGAGCTCAGCATGGCTATTTCGGGATAGTTGGAATAATAATCTATGCATAGTAGATAATCCTTTCCCCCCCAGTGAAATAGATCCATGCCAACTTTTTCCCACGGTCCCCACTTTATTCTATCTTCTTCCCTGCTGTGCGTTTCTTTGGCCTGTGCCGGCCTGTACATCTGACAGGCCCCACACTTTTGAACACTCCCTTCTATGTCATTATTGATGGTAGGCCAGTATATAGCCTCCCTTGCCATCCTTTTCTGTTTTTCTATGCCTAAATGGCCCTCATGCAATCTACTTAGCATTTCTCCTAGCATACTAACTGGTATCACTATCCGGTCCCCTTTTAGGATAATTCCATTTATCAGGTATAGTTCCTCTCGGAATGGTGCATAAGCTGGACAGTCCCCATTATTCCACCCACTTAACATGCAGGTCTTTACCTCGGTAAGGATGTCGTCCTTACATATTTCTACCGCTATTTTATCTAGCTGTGCCTGGGTGGCTGAGACTGAATTATATATCATGTCTACCTGGGCTTCGACTTGTGTAGCTACTTTTATATCTTTCTCTGACCTAGCCCTGCTGGCATTTGCTCGGGACAGGGTATCTGCAAGGTAAAGGTATTTTCCAGGGGTCCACCCCAGTACATAGCGATATTTTTGAAATTTTAACATGAGTCTTTGTATGCGGGGAGACATGTCATTCAAAGGTTTGTTTGAGGGGTATTAGTGGTTTATGGTCGGTCTCCAACTCCACTTTGTCCAATCCATATATATAACAGTGAAATTTTTCACAACCATACGCAAGCCCCAGACACTCTTTTTCTATTTGAGCCCCATAAGCCACTGGCTTCCAATCCTGGTCATGGCACTGAAGCAAGACCGTCCCCAACCCATCCTTAGATGCATCGGTTGATACCTTGGTGGGAAGCCTTGGATCATAGTTTGCCATGACAGGCTTGGACGCCAATGTGGACTTCAGATCTTTCCATTCGGCCTCATGCTCAGGACCCCAGAACCACATAATTTTCTTGCACAGTAATGCCCTAAGATGAACACATTTGTTGGCGAGATTTGGGATGTACTTCCCCACATAATTGATTGAGCCTAATGCTCTCTGAACATCTTCTTTGCAGGTTGGTGTTTCCATGTTTACAATTGCTTCAATCATATCTGAGGATGGGCTAATTCCCTTGTCACACAATGTCTCCCCTAAAAATGTTATTTGTGTTTTGTTAAGCTGACATTTTTCCCAGTTCATGTTTAGTCCATAGTGCTTTATTCTTTGTTTCACAGCTGACAGTCTTTCGTTGTGTACTTTTTCACTGGCACCCCACACAAGAATGTCGTCCATGAATACCCTCACGCCCTCTAGGTCCCCAAACATCTGTTCCATGGACCTATGAAACACTTCAGGCGCAGAACAAAGTCCGTATGGTAGCCTGTCATAGGCATATCTTCCGAATGGCGTATTAAAGGTGGTGAGGGCCTTGGACTCATCTGACAGCTTTATCTGCCAGAACGCTTGCGATGCGTCAAGTTTATTAACTACCTGAGCTCCATTGATCTCCGCAAAGATCTCCTCCCTTGTAGGCAGCTGGTAGTGTTCGCGATGTATGGCCGCATTCAGATCTTTTGGATCTAGACAGATCCTGAGTCCACCATTTGGTTTCTTTACCACTACCATGTCACTCACCCAGTCTGTAGGACTCTCTCTCTTGTGGATCACACCTATTTTCTCCATTCTACTCAGTTCCTGTTTCAGTTGATCCCTTAATGCTATAGGAACACGCCTGGCTGGCCTGATCACTGGTCGGGCATTTTCCTTTGTCAATATGTTATATACAAAGGGAATGGATGACAATTGACCCTGTGTGTCTGGCACTGTGTACTGTTTGACATCCTCCACTAACTGACTGTCCACTCATCCTTGTATGACATGGACACGTTTCACCAGGCCGAGTCTCTCACAGACTGCTGCACCAAGAAGACTAGGGCCATTTTCAACAATTACAAACATTACTGGATACGTCTTCTTTACAGTTACTCGCAGCACAGACGAGCCCCTCACCTTTATTTCAGCATTGTTATAATCGGTCAGGCGCACATATGCTTGTTTCAGTTTGGGTCTGTCTCTCAGTTTCCTGTACTCACGGGCATTCAGGAGATTAGCACCAGCTCCCGTATCTAACTTGACCTGAATTAACGAGTCGCCAACCTCTAACATATGGACCCACTGACAGTCTTTGTTAACACATACCTCATTGACACTTGCCCCTATACTCCCGATAAACACGTCTTGGTCTGAGCCATACTCTCCTTCCTCTGCCTGTTTGCTGTTGATCACGTTCACTTTAGTGTGACACAAACATGTGTAGTGACCTCTGAAGCCACATTTTCCACACCTCTCTCTGAATGCTGGGCACTGTCTTACTTTATGTCTGGTCGCACACCGCTTACAGTTGAATTCGCCATTGCCGCTCTCACCATGAGGTCCCGCTGTGGCTTCCGCTCCGCGCAACTTGCTGTCACTCCAGGCTCCTTTGTTCCTACTGTCACTGCTGCGTCGGTTGCTGTCATACCTCGCTCTGACAGCACCTACCGGCTCCGTCTCCACTGGGTTGATGACTTTCATGTGCGCTTTTGTGGTCTCGGCCGCTTTGCACATGATTATCGCCGAATCCAACGTTAACCCCGAGTCTCTCAGCATTTCCTCTTGCAATCTTTTGTCTCTGATGCCGACCACTAGTTTGTCCCTGATCAGTGACTCTAATAGACCCCCCTACTCGCACGTGGCTGCCTTTAGCCTGAGGTCGGTCACGTACGCATCAATCATCTCTCCTTCTTCCTGCTCCTTTGTGTTGAACACACACCTCTCATATATGAGGTTCTTCTTGGGCAGACAGTAAGCATCAAACTTTTGTACAACCAACTTGTAGTCCATATTATTCTCCTCTGGAATTTCCACATCGCCCTCCTTTCTGGCTGGTGCATATTTGAACGTACGATACACTGCCTGTGCCTCCGCTCCGGCAACTGTTAGCAGTAGAGCTACTTTTCTTGCTCCCTCCGGCACATTTATCGCCACCGCATACCATTCAAATTGTTCCTTAATTCTTTCCCATTTCTCCGCCACATTCCCATCTTTCATACGAAGAACTTCAGGTGGCTTTAATGATTCCATTGTCCGCTAATTCCTTTCCACTCCTGGCACCATGTAAAGATCAACCATCACTCTCTGGCATGTGTGTTGTTATGGTTTATTTAAGACAAGATGGCCTCCAACCACCAGAAGTAGTTCTGGTGGCTAACACTAGTTGCGTATCTGGACACACCCTGATGAGGAAAACAATCAAAGGGCATTTCCACACCTTTAAACCCGTGGAAATAATCACAAAGTTCGGCGAAAAGTACAGGGGATCAAGGGGATCCCAGAAGCCACCTTCAAGGAGATGGATGTGGATGTCACCATGAGTGACGACCGCAAGAAATTTGAGGCGTGCTTGCACTCGGTCCACAAAGGCGTTCTTGCGGCCTTGGCAGCGGTCACACCAATCGACAACCGCATGATGACAGACAATAAATTCTACACTCTGTGCTCCGACATGGATGCTGGAATGGCTGTACTAACGGCTACCAGCAATTTCTTGTCACACAGGCATTTCGAAAACGTCTTCAAATCGGTTACAACCGATGCAGGCAAAGAGGTAGCCCAATCAAAGAAGATCGTTGATAATGATGGGAAGGAGTACACCCTCTTCCTCGCACCAAAGCCTATTAAGGGCAAGCCGCTCGACAACACCAAGATGTTTGGTGGCCAACTCCAATACCTATTTAAACAGGTCGAAACAGCGGCCAAGCAGTCTAAACATCTAGACTCCAAGAAGTCCGACAACGCTGCCAAGTACAAGAAAGTCCGTTCGGATTTTCGAAGCCGGCGGACCGGTCAGCGTGGCAGCCGGTTCGGCAGCGGGAACTTCGCCTATCAGGTGAGGGGAAGGGGACAGAGCAATCAGTATGGCTGGAACGACAACAACCTCCCAGAAGCCGTTCCCCAGGCCAGCCAACAAATAGAAGTTGCGACGCAGACCACTGTAAGCGATTTTCAGGCAGGCAACATTGCCAACCATTTGAGTGATTGGGAGAAAATTACACAAAACCAAACAATCCTGAATATTGTACAAGGGGTCACTATTCCTTTCATAGAAAACCCTGTTCAAACCAATATACCTTTTCCCTATCGTCTAGCTTTAGACGAACAGCAAGCATTAGGTCAAGAAGTCAATGAATTCTGTGCTAAAGGCATTACTGAACCAGTCCAACATACTGATGGCGAATATATTTCAAATATATTTTCCAGAACCCAAACCTAATGGGGATGTGAGGATGATTCTAGATTTAACCACACTTAATAAATTGGTTGAATACAAACATTTCAAAATGTTTTCCTTAGAAACAGCTCGAGACCTAGTAACACCTAGTTCTTGGCTCGCTAGTGTTGATTTAAAAGATGCATACAACACTATTCCAATTTACGAAGCCCACAGAAAATTCCTCAGGTTTATTTGGCAAGGACAACTATCAGTTTACTTGTTTGCCAAATGGCTTAGCTTGCGCGCCAAGGTTATTTACTAAATTGTTAAAAACCCATATTTTCTGAAATGGCCAAGAAAGGACATGTAATGTTCCCTTACATTGATGATTCCTTCATTGTGGCGCAAACGCAACATGATTGTCAATTAGCAATAGATGATTTATGTCACGCTTTGCGTCGTGTGGGGTTTTACATACACGATACTAAATCGGTGCTAATACCTACAAAACATTTAAAATGCCTAGGGTTCTTTATTGATACGGAACAAATGACAATCTCGTTAACACCTGATACGGTAGATAAATTCAAGACAACAGCTTCGAGTTTATTAAAATTAAAAAGACTGAAAATATGGCAAGTCGCAGTACTTATTGGAATTATGGTAGCTTACGCACCAGCCATATTATATGGTAAAGCACATATTAAGTCCCTTGAGATAGACAAAAATTACACATTAGTCAAAACTAAAGGTAATTTTGAAGGTCTTATGACCATCTCCCAAGACGGTCACGATGATATTCAATGGTGGCTAGACCACATTCATCACTCACACAATCCCATTAGGATGGGTGAACCTAACACCATAGTCACAACCGATGCCTCTTTGGAAGGTTGGTGCGCCCATAGGGATCATCACGCTACAAGAGGCCGTTGGCTAGATGATGAAATTGATGATCACATAAATGTATTAGAATTACGGGCCATCTATTTAGGCTTAAGGAGTCTAGTGCAAGTGCCTAAATTCAATGTACATGTCTTGATGGATAACACTACCGCAATGACCTATATTCGTAACATGGGAGGCACAAAGTCCAAACCATGTAATAAACTAGCAAAACAAATTTGGAATTGGGCTCAAAAACAACAAGTTTGGCTTACAGTAGCACATATCCCAGGTAGCCAGAATACATTAGCAGACACTAAAAGTCACCATTTCCATGATCATTCAGAACGGTCATTGAATGATACCATTTTTGACACAATTTGCCAAAAATGGGGGACCCCAGAAGTAAATCTGTTTGCCTCACGTAGAAACAAGAAAATTGATAAATATGTATCTTGGCATCCAGAGCCAGACGCCAGGCAAGTTGATGCTTTCTCTATGATCTGGAATGATAAATTTTATTATATCTTTCCCCCATTCAGCCTAATCAGCAGAGTAGCCAGGAAGATCAGGCTGGACAAAGCACATGTAGTGCTCATAGTGCCAGAGTGGAACACTCAACCCTGGCAAGCAGCAGTAGAATGGGGAGCGAAAGACTCTTTAAAATTCCCCAGAGGGCCACTGAACCTACAACACCAAGGCCAAGTAACAAACCTGGGGGACGTATCCACGACCCCTATTGGCCTTCCTTTTTTAAGTAAATATTTACAAAAATTTGGATTAGATAAAATCACCCAAAATAGGTTAATTTCCCATGCATGGAGACCAGGAACAAACTATCTTCCAGTTACTTAAAGAAATGGGGCATTTATTGTTTAATACACAAAGTTAAGCCAATGGAACCATCCATTGCCCAGGTAGTCCGTTTCTTACGAATGATGGAAGATGACGGACTAGGTTATGGTGCCATCAATGCAGCTCGATGTGCACTATCAGTCATCCTACCAAGGATTGATGGCGAAACAATTGGTAAACACAAGGTTCTCCATTGGTTCATGAGATCTGTATATGAAAGAAACCCTCCAAAGCCAAAATATAATCGGTTTTGGGATGTCTCAGTAGTATTTAAGTTATTTCAACAATGGCCTAGTAATAGACATCTATCGGTTAAACAGCTAGGCTACAAGTTAGCTGTACTGTTACTCTTAGTAACCGGTCATAGGGGCCAAACTATTGTTGCCCTTTCACTTCAGGGCCTAGACATTGATGACAAGGAGGCCATGTTTGATTTGGACAAGTTATTAAAATCAAACCGTAGGGGAGATCCACTCTCCTCAATTCATTTGACTAGTTTCCCACATGATAGGAAACTATGTGTAGTGTCAGCCATTAGGGCTTATATATCCAAGACTCTCAGAATACGTAATTCCAGACAGCTTTTGGTAAGCTTCATCAAGCCACATAAGGCTATCTCCAGAGACACGCTCGCCAGATGGACGATTAACGTGCTCAAGTCAGCTGGCATCAATAGAGAACGCTATGCTTCGCACTCTACACGAGGTGCCATGGTCTTGAAGGCGAGACAGTTGGGAATCTCAGTGAAGAGAATCCTGTCACATGCCGGCTGGAAGACGGCAAGGTCGTTTGCAAAACATTACAACAAACGACTAGAGAAGACAAGCAGGGTTGCAACCCGCCTACTCACCAACTAAGAAGATTGGGTGAGATGTAAACATTTTTTAATATTACAACTGATACATTACTATGTTCATCAGATAATTGAGGATAAAAATGAGGCTACGTAAAGGTCTCCCTCGACCACGAGTAGCCAGAGGCTTAGTACCGAGGTAAAATAGTATAGTTATACGAATCTTACCTTGGTACAGATGATGGATAACTCTTGTTTTCCCGAGGTACAAGCCTCGGATAGTCGTGGGCTAGGGCCCGACCACCACACCCTGCCACAACTATTACGTTTGCTTGTGCCAGAACGAAAACATTATGAGTTCCAATCATTAAGCTCATTTTTATCCTGAATAATTAGGTGAAGATTGCTGTACCCGGATTTTGCTTCCTTCTCCCTAGCCCACGACTGTCCGAGGCTTGTACCTCGGGAAAATAAGAGTTATCCATCATCTGTACCCAGGTAAGAGTCGTATAACTATACTATATATATATCTAAGTTAGGTATGTAGAATCAACTTTAGATAATTGTTTTGGGTTTGAAAATTTGATGCTTCGTCGGACTGCGCAGCTTTAATATATCTCCTAAGTTAGTGCATGATATCCCAGTTATATTAAGGTCTTGTTGCAATTTAAATTGGAATGTAGTGACAGATGGTTTGGTCCTCACCCTAGATCCCTAAGTGGCGCTCCATTGTGGTACTTGACCACCACCGAGCCCCATATCGACCTCCTATTGCGATGCACCTTCGATGGACCCCAAGCATGGAACCTCTTCATTGGGTCCATCATTGCGGCTCAATCATTGAGCCAATTGTCATGGCAAGCGCCATTCGTCGGGTCGATCATCACGTTCGTGAGCACAGTCAGGGAGTATAGGTTAGCCTATTTATTTGTTCTAAAAATCTTCCCAAAGCAAATAAGTCTTTACAACACCATACAACTCTTAAAAATCATTAATCATATATTTATAACAAAGCGACTAACAAATCATATTTTGTCCCCTCCCCTATTTGAGCAACACAATTTCCAAATTTGAGATAATGTTTCTTCTTTGAAATCCTTCTTTTTTTTCATTTACTTTTAGTTTGATTTTTTTCTCGTAAGATAACGATTATTTCATATTTACTATGGACTGGTCGTGGCGACCGAGTTAGTAGGGTGCGTCCCATGGGGGAAATCGTGGGTTCGATCCTAGGCAAAGTCAAACTAAAGAATTAACATCATTACACCCACCACTATCTTGCCTGGTAGGGCCTACCCCGCATTACTACAATCGGAAAAATGACTGATTGGCTCAGTGTCAGGATAAAGTGACTGGGTGAGCATGTCACGGTGCCAGTGACACTGCCAGAGTGGAGGTGGATGCCATACAAAAAGTGCTAATGCAGAATTCCTGTTTCAATTCAATATTCTTTACATCGACATTGGCATATTTTTATATTTCTCCGATATCTTTTGCTTGACACTCCGATACAATCTTTGCTAAATTAGTCACTAACAAAATGCTAGAGTTCTAAACAAAACATGGGGTAACCTGATTCCTTTCACAAACAACTGCTCTGTTTGAGTTCTATTATTCTTATTCCTTACTTGCTCTCAACATTAGACATTTTTCAATTAATTAGGAGCTGAAGAATCATTTTGGTAAAATGCCCACAAAGTTATCCCCAGCCTGAAAGTATTACGCACTGGTAAACTTCTGCACCTCCCTTCCATTTTAACACCAAATGATTTCTCACAGTTTAAGCCCCAGTCACACTACGGCTTGCCACCACTTTGGACCAAAGGACCCACCTCCTTGTGACCTTGCAACCTCCTTGTGACCACAGCGATGGTCGCAGTAGCTATAACCTCCTTGCGACCAAAATGGTCAGAAGTCAGCGACCACTGAACATCATTTTGCGACCATTTTATGACCATTTTGTCACCTCTTTGCGACCACCCCTTTTTTTGTGGTCCGAAAATTGTCGCAAGCAGTTTTGTGACTGGGGTGTTACTATTAGATGTTAATTGTCCACTGTCAAAAAGTCATACCTTGTTTTCATTACTTGACCTATTTTCTCATTTTCACAATAGCCTCCCGATGGTGTCAGATCGTGGAGTCTCCACCCTAGGTCCTTGAGTGGAGCACCAATGTGGTGATTCACCACCAGTGGACCGTATTGTGGCATCAGGAACAAAGTCACGGAGAAAAGGTATGGATCCTTATTTATTTGTTCTTCAAATCATCTAGATGAATCCAACCATAGCTATGCGCAGTCCATGAAATCCACTAAATAATGAAATATGTATCAAGCTAGTACTCTTGATGACACATAAAGAGGTTGGCCTGAATCATTTCTCAAAAACAACTATATTTGGTCTGACTTGCTCACGCGGGCCTAGACTTAGCAGGATTGGATCTGTTAAATCGTCGGCCGGCCGGATAGTAGTAGTACATGGTAAGGAAATATTAATAGTACAAAAAACCTGTTTGAAGAACGAAAAGAGAAATTAAAACTTGTGTGTGTGTAAAAATCCTCCGGTGTAAGTAAGGTTTTCCGCGCACGTTAGGTACAGTAACAGCCGGTGTGGCGCCACGGCCGGGCAAGGACAAGATGGTGGTCATGGTAACAACGGTACAGAATAATATTATAATAATATATAATAATATAACAATAATAATGAAGTGGCCTAGTTCCCTTTCACGCCTTTATACTCGAATAATACGTTATGCATCACATGTATATGCACATATATATATGGGTCATTTCATGGTAAATGGGGCCAATGTATTTTCCATTATGTAATGGTCAAAAACAATTATTGAAAGAGTAGAGGAATTATTTTCTTTATAGAATTGGTATTCTTAAACTTTGTAGAGATAGATATGAACAAATTAAGTCCTAATGTGACATAGTAAAAAAAAAAGGCAACATGTTCATTAAAAAAATATATGGTGTTTTAAAGGCATGCATATGTTACATGGATAATGTGGACTTTCCTACAGCCTACTAGATATTGCATAGAATATCACCTGTTGGTCTATAAACTAATAAAAGGACACTCTCCCTTGAAATAAATATCCATCTAGCATGCATATCTTTGTATAGTTTTCTAATATTCCATGGTGATTAAACTGGTTCTGGACATAACTGTGGTGTCCCCTGCTTGTCCCTTGCTTGTGATGTGTCAAGGAATATGCTATTCTGGGAATACCAGAGCTTCCATAAGAAAACACGTGCTACAGTTGCATGTGGAAGCCAATTTTATAATACCATTACTAATAATAGCATTTTTCTACAAAGCTGTATGAAAATAATTGAAGTTGAAGTCCCCTAATATTTTGGTCTCCCCTTCTATTGTGTTACATTCACAACTCAAAATTAGGAAGAATATAAATTCCCTGTGACGATTTTTTAAATAGTTCAGTTGTATACTTATGGTCTCAGAGCATAACAATTAATTGTTTCATGCATTAAATTCTTTAAAAGTTGTTGTTATTAATGAATCATGTGTTACATGCACACTTGAGGCTGGCTACTCAATTAATTTTTGTTGGTCTGACAATATGGTAATGTAAATGATCTTTTCCTTCACATTACTAGTGTACGTTTGTATAAGAGTTGGCTACTCAGCGAAACAAATAGGGAAATACACAATATTAATTTTAACCCTCATGTCACACATTGGCTCTATTTACCATGAAAAGACCCATATATAGCAAATATGTAATACAATACCTTAACAAATTGAATACAAAACTATATAGTAACTAGGTGGTGCTCAGCATAACTAGAATATTGTAAGCAGCAGCAATTGTCTGCAATTGACCTTATTTCATCAATGAATGTAACAAAACAAAAAAACAGTAAATACAACATTAAACAAAAATTATATTAAACGCAAATCAAAAGTTTGCTGATGTCGGGAATATATTGTGTAATTGATACCCAAAAATGGTAGGTAGTGGAGTGGTATGCTAGCAAACGTATTTGCACATGTCATGTATTTGACATGGCCTTCCTGCTGTTATGGTTACAGGATGTACCTATCGCGGATTGATATCAAACTAGACCCCAGACAGCACACAGTCGTCGGCCCGACGGCGGCCCGACGGCGGCCCGACGGCGGCCCGACGGTGGAAAACGCCGTCGGGCCGACGTTGTTTTGTCCAACCTCCCGCCGTCGGGGCGACGGCGGCTGCCGCCGTCGGGCCGACGGCAGCAGCCGCCGTCGCCCCGACGCCGTCGGGGCGATGGCGGCTGCTGCCGTCGGCCCAACGGCGACAAAAGCCGTCGGGCCGACGTTGTTTTGTCCAACCATTCACCGTCGACTCGACGGCGTTTGTCGCCGTCGCCCCGACGGCGGCTGCCGCCGTCGGGGCAACGGCGACAAACGCCGTCGGGCCGACGTTATTTTGTCCAACCATCCGCCGTCGACTCGACGGCGGCTGCCGCCGTCGAGTCGACGGCGACAAACGCCGTCGGGCCTACAAGCCGAGAAGACACTGTCACTGTAAAAATATTAGTTTTATTCAAAATTAATAGAAATCGAGATCCCATACCATATAAATTTAATATAGTCTGTACGTATTGACACTATAGTGACAGTGTCGTTCAGGGTAATTCAAATCGTATTAACACGAATAATTCCATTAATACTTCGTAATAAATTACAAAACTTTTACAAAATAATCTAAACATATTAATAAACAAACCTGGTAAATGATTCCTTAAAATTCCTGGGATTTCTGGAGTTACTGGTAGAAAAAGAACACTGATCAACAATCGCACGTGTTCCGGTGGCGATTCGATGTAAACAAACCGTATCGGATAATTCAAATCGAATTAACACGAATAATTCCATTAATAATTCGTAATAAATTACAAAACTTTTACAAAATAATCTAAGCATATTAATAAACAAACCTGGTAAATGATTCCTTAAAATTCCTGGTATTTCTGGAGTTATTGGTAGAAAAAGAACACTGATCAGCAATCGCACGTGGTCCGCGGGCGACTCGAGCCGGAAAGCAAATCTAAAGAACTGCGCATGCGCCGCCCACCACCGTCGGGGCGACCATGGCCCGACGGTATACCAAGTGTGGAAAATGAATGCAAACCTGCGGCGGCCCACCACCGTCGAGCCGACGATGGCCCGACGGTGAATCAAAAGTGGAAAGGGATTGAACCCTAACGTCGGAACACCACCGTCGGGCCGACGGTGGCCCGACGGTGGCTCACAAGTGGAAAAGGATTGAAACCTAAGGTCGGGACACCACCGTCGGGCCGACGATGGCCCGACGGTATACCAAGTGTGGAAAATGAATGCAAACTTGCGGCGGCCCACCACCGTCGGGCCGACGGAGGCCCGACGGAGGCCCGACGGCTCAAAAGTTTAACCCTAACGTCGGAACAACCGCCGTCGGGCCGACGATGGCCCGACGGTGAATCAAAAGTGGAAAGGGATTGATTCCCAACGTCGGAACACCACCGGCGGCCCGACGGTGGCCCGACGGTGGCTCAGAAGTGGAAATGGATTGATTCCCAACGTCGGAACACCACCGTCGGGCCGACGGTGGCCCGACGGTGGAAAGTCGGTGCCGACGGACCGACCAATAGCCGACGTCGGGCCGACGGCTGTGTGCTGTCTGGGACGAAGTTGCCTCAAGAAATAACATTGAATATATGTATTGTTATTGTTCCTATAACCAGATATTGTGCAGTATGAGATGAGTTCACGTGGGACTAGTCTTGCAAATAGTACCAGTTAAAAAGTACTTGTAATGGTAACCAAACAAATATGAAATACCTGAAAATGGTTCCGTTCGGCGCTGATGCTGTTATAACATTTAACATAGTGCACAGTTTCAAGGGGTGTATGTAGAACTTCAACAAACTGTTATGAATTACCCTGTCGCCCTTAGACTGTATTTTCTCTTGCATCATCTATTCTTTTTTTCATTATATTTTTTTCGATATAGTACCCGTCTGTCATCGGGAATCTCCAATGAGCTGTTACCGGGCCGTGTCACAGTGCCTCAGTGACACCACAGAGCTGGCCTCGTGGAGGCATTGCATCTTGGATTCTAGAGCGAGCCCCATTGTGACGCCCCAGAGTCAGCCTCATAGTGGTGTTACATATTGGATTCTAGAGCCAGCCCCATTGTGACACCCCAGAGCAAGCCTCATTGTGATGTTACATCTTGTATTCTAGAGCAAGCCCCATTATGACGTCCCAGAGTCGGCCTCATTGTGGCATCACATCTTGACTCCAGAGCTAGCCCCATTGTGATGCCCCAGAGCCCGCCTCATTATGATGTTACATCTTGACTCCAGAGCCAGCCCCATTGTGATGCCCAGAGCCAGCCTCATAAGCATAAGGTTACATATTGGATTCTAGAGCCAGCCCCATTGTGACATCCCAGAGTCGGCATCATTGTGGCGTTGCATCTTGGATTCTAGAGCGAGACCCATTGTGACATCCCAGAGCCGGCCTCATTGTGGCATCACTTCTTGACTCCAGAGCCAGCCCCATTGTGATGCCCCAGAGCTAGCCTCATAGTGGCGTTACATCATGGGTTCTAGAGCCAGCCCCATTGTGATGGCCCAGAGCCGGCCTCATTGTGGCATCGCATCTTGACTCCAGAGCCAGCCCCATTGTGACACCCCAGAGCCAGGCTCATGGAGGCATCACACCTTGGATTCTAGAGCCAGCCCCCATTGTGATGCCCCAGAGCCAGCCTCATTGTGGCATCACATCTTGACTCCAGAGCCAGCCCTATTGTGATGCCCCAGAGCCAGCCTCATTGTGGCATCACATCTTGACTCCAGAGCCAGCCCCATTGTGATGCCCCAGAGCCAACCTCATTGTGGTGTTCCACCTTGGATTCTAGAGCCAGCCCCATTGTGATGCCCAGAGCCAGCCTCATAGAGGCATTACTTCTTGGATTCTAGAGGCAGCACCATTGTGACGCCCCAGAATCAGCCTCATTGTGTCAACACATCTTGACTCGAGAGCCAGCCTCATTGTGACGCCCCAGAGCCAGCCTCATTGTGGT
Organism: Branchipolynoe longqiensis; assembly: GCA_030323885.1. Classification (NCBI taxonomy): domain Eukaryota; kingdom Metazoa; phylum Annelida; class Polychaeta; order Phyllodocida; family Polynoidae; genus Branchipolynoe; species Branchipolynoe longqiensis. The sequence goes on along the minus strand of CM059190.1, from coordinate 67,258,370 downwards.
ATCACATTTTGGACTTCAGAGCCAGCTCCATTGTGATGCCCCAGAGCCAGCCACATTGTGATGCTCCAGAGCCAGCCTCATTGTCGCATCACATCTTGACTCCAGAGCGAACCTCATTGTGATACCCCAGAGCTAACCCCATTGTGATGCCCCAGAGCTGGCCTCAGTGTGGTTTACATTTTGGCCTCCAGAGCCAGCCCCATTGTGACGCCCCAGAGCCAGCCCCATTATGATGCCCCAGAGCCGGCCTCATTGTGGTTTACATTTTGGCCTCCAGAGTCAGCCCCATTGTAACGCCCCAGAGCCAGCCCCATTGTGATGGTTCAAGGTCAGCCCCATTGCAGTCCTTCACATTGGCTCCCCTCATGATGCCCCAACATCTGGGTTGGTCATCGCGTGTCGTCGGGCCCGATTGTTGCGTCCAATTTTAGCGTCAAATCGTTGCATCGTTCATTTCGCTCACAGACACGACAAGAGCACCAGTGAACATACGGCGCAGCACCAGAAAGCTGTGTATAGCGTCAAAAAATATTATACTAGAAACAAAATCGGTGAACAAAAAAAATCTCATGCTAGTAGTAATCTATAAGTATCAAGCAGTAACATAAACAAGTTGTGTATGACGTGTTCTATATATTCATGTTCATACTTTGATAGCAGCGCCCGGTATTGTTTGATGCCCAAATAAATAGTTGAATGTTCTCCAAAATATAACAAATGTGGAAACAAAAATGGTGTGCGAAAAATATTTAGACCAGTAATAATCCAAGTGTCACTCAACACTAATAGCGACCGGAGTTTTGTTGACACCCAAATAAATAGGTAAATGTACCCGAAAAATAATAAAACAAAAACAAAACCCAAAAATGCTTTGAGTATTTATTAATGGAATAATGGATAATTAAATTTTATTTAGATTTAAAGCTGCATAGTCCTGTCAAATTTTCAAAACCCAAAGACTTATCTAGATTTGATCCTACATGTCAAACTCAGATGCCGGTACAATTATTAAGCATTTGATGCTGCATGGGTGGGGGTACCGAGTCAATTTAATAGAACCTGCTGCTGCTGAAACCCATATCTGAATTTTAACGTCCTTGCCGAAATTAATTTATGTTTTCATTTCAAATATCTTACGCCATTGGAATTTGTTTTACCTTAAGCTAAAGTAATATAGATCTATGCTAATGATCAGAAAATATCGGACTATGCTATTTTAATCTAACCATTCGCAAACCCCATGAATTAACAGGAAGATAAAACGGCCATCTTTTTCGTCTAATTGCTTCATTCAAAGTTGCAAAACTAGGTATTGAATTTGAAAAGCAAATGTGAATATTTAATAGTGTATGGGTAGGCATACATCAAAGGATATTCTTTCCCCCCGGCTTTTAAAATCAAATCATGCTGGCAAAAACGGTCTGCGTTGAATAGATCTGATTTATGACCATATCGCAAACGTTTTCATAAAATGATTTTATTTTTAACGACACAAGCCATATATTATTGTTCACTGGCTTTATTCTTAAACATTGGGATGTGTGTTCCCCAAAATACTATTATCATTGTCCACGTTGCACTTGCAACATGGCATGGAGGTGAGACTACTCGCTCCGCCACCTATCGAAGTAAACTTGAACCATACCCCCCTAGCGGTTTCCTTATGAATTACTAGCCGACCGCGCCCTTCCAGTGCGTTTACCGCCAACGCGCACAGTCAAGATGCCACTCAGACCCGACGAGCCGTTCTCCTAAATTATACGTACTATTTCGAAATGTATTTCTTAAGGGAAATTCATCCCGATTCAACTTTCAAAATGACATAACTTCATGTTTGTGATAGAATCAACAGTTTTGGTGAACTGTTTCAAGTCCCGACTGGATGCATACTGGTCGAGCATTACATATATCCTGGAGCCAGTGACAGTTGCTACAATCCACCACATCTGAAGAACTGTCTCCATTTCTATTAATTAAGAGCGGCTAACAGGTCCAAGGCCTATTATAGCTGTATCCTATTGATTGATTGAATGGTACAAGTTATAATACAATTACACGAATAATCTTTGTTAGTCACATAGGCCTACCTAATATATATGCGAGTATTAGCGCTCACACTACGAGTATAGTTATGTAGATTGTCAGAATAGATGGATATTGTGTGACAAGGTATCATTTTTATTACATAGGCCAGCCACTTTTGTCGCGTTATTGCAATTTGAACAAACCGCTCCCAGCCAGCACTGCAGCACAAGGTGTTTGAATATAACTGCTGCTAACTTTAAACATTTGTTGGTATTATTATTCCTTCGCTGTAAGTGATTTTTTCCTGACTCATCGGGAATTTGTGCTAAGAAATTGTTCAGATATCACCTCTTGCTTCTAAGTGCTCCAGTTCCTCAACCTGCTAACCCAAACATCATATCCTTACAGTTCCACGAGTAACCCTACCTGCAACACAGGAGTAATCCTCGTTTATCCTACAAATTCATCGAAGGCAGAGGCTATAAGTCAAAATTTAATGGAACCTGTTACAAATGAAACCTATCTTCGACAAACGTAATATGCAACAAACATGCAGTAAATATGCTAAAATTATAACCATCAACATAATATTGATCTAACTATGGGAGATTATGCAGCTGGTTTTATTAAATTAATTGTGCACATTCCACATGCTCTACAATTAGAATGCTTGGCCTGATGCAGTACCTTCGATGGCGATAGTTTGAAAGCTAAAGTAATTTAATTTTTTTTAAACACTTAATATAATAGCCTTATCATGGTAACTTAGGAATGAGCATCGACTTCGAGGACACTCGATATCACAAGCATCATCTAGGACATTTCATTTAATAAAATAACAGGAGTTTTCTTTTGCTTGCTGAAATGTTTATTGTCAAAATTCGGCATCGACCGACTGTGTTCTTCATTAACTCGACTGGATCCGAACAAGGTCACCAGACTAAATTACCAAATTTACAACTTCAATATGATAAATGCAGGGCACACGGATAAGCACTATGCTTCTGAAAAAGCGGATACCGTTGTCATATTTACAGTATCAATCTTTAGAAGACGTACTTGTGTAATTGTTAGAAATTGGGTGATGCACATAAATATAAACACAAACTTCCGAACAGCAGAGCCTAGGTAGTTACTATTTGAATTACATGGGTATCACTGTTCTACATCAATGGCATGGTGTCTCTTTTCAGCTTCAAAGTGATGACGATGCCTCTTCTGTTCTACATCAAAGTCGTGGTGTCTCTTCTCAGCTTCAAAGTCACGATGCCTCTTCTGTTGTACATCTATGCCATGATGTCTCTTTTCAGCTTCAAAGTCATGGTGTCTCTTTGCAGCTTCAAAGTCATGGTGTCTCTTTGCAGCTGCAAAGTCATGGTGTCTCTTTTCAGCTTCAAAGTCATGATGATGCCTCTTCTGTTCTACATCTAGGCCATGATGTCTCTTCTCAGCATCAAAGTCATGGTGCCTCTTTTGAGTGTCAAAGTCATGGTGCCTCTTTTGAGCCTCAAAGTCATGGTGCCTCTTTTGAACCTCAAAGTCATGGTGCCTCTTTTGAGCTTCAAAGTCATGGTGCCTCTTTAAAGCCTCAAAGTCATGGTGCCTCTTCTCAGCCTCAAAGTCATGATGCCTCTTTTTAGCCTCAAAGTCATGGTGTCGCTTCTGTTCTACATCAAGGTCATGATGTCTCTTCTTAGCCTCAAGGCCATGATGTCTCTTCTCGGCAGCAAAGTCGTGGTGGCGCTTTGATTCCACATCTTCGCGCTTCTCTTCCAGCTCGACACCGAAATCATGGTGCCGTTTTTCCAGCCCCAGATAGGCGCCCAGCGCTCTCTTGTGGATTTTCAGTGGAGTCGGAAGACCGTCACAGTGAATTATGCCAACAATGGCGAGGAGGACCACCGAGAGATGCATATGTGGAGTTCTGTGGAGAACAAAGAGATATTGCGTATTAGTTCATTGCCAACGAATCAGGGATCTTTTGGGTAATGTTTACATAGGGATACTATGGGTATTGCTAGTTTACTGTCCGCCAGTCCCCTAGGAAGGACTGACACCTTAGTATTAGCACTGGCACTACGAATATAGTCATATAGATTGTCCAAATGGAAGAGTACGTCTCGGCCTATTGTGTGACAAGATATATTTTGTATTACATAAGCCAACTACCTTTGTTGTGACACGGCGTGTTTAGACGGGAGTTGGGGGCAGTCTTTACAAGTATAAATTTGTGGCGCCCACTAAACACATGGCGCCCATGGCGACTACCTGAGATGCCAATACCTTTAGGATCAATATGTAGGGACGAAAGTGAAACGAGAGGGGGAGGGGGCGGTGAGATGGGCAATAAATGCTGGGTAAAACCTGCCTTATGTACAACATATTAAGTCAGGTTTCATACATCAAGCTTTTTGTAGGGATATCAGGGTCGGTAAGGTGGGCGATAAAAGAGTTACAAAAAGGGTACTGGATGAAACCCGACTTGCACCCTCTCCCCCAATAAGAATATTTTCTAAATTTTCGCTCAGGTGGGTGGGAGGGGGGGGGGGGTGTCAATGCCGGTAGCCAGCGAAGCCAACATTGGCACACACAGCCTAGGAAGGAGTTTTAGGTGCGATGGATTTAGGTGGATTTGGGAGAAAATAGTGTTTTTCTATTTGCGTTTATATTCTACATATTTTAGAAACACCACATATCGCAGATTAGGCCTATCAACAATAACGAAAATTCCTGAATCAGAGACTATCACTATATTGGCAATCCACCGACAGTATGTGTATATATGTCTAAATATTAATAGGAAGGGGTTAGGGGCGGGGGCTCTCCCGGAATATTGGGAGAGATAAAAATGGTGCGTAAAAATAAAAACCCAAGGTAAAATGACGGCAGATATTAAATACATTATACAGATCTATTATAGTTATTATAATATATTATATATATATATATTATATATATATTAGACAATTAGTGATATATATATATACATATAGGTATGTTCTGTAGTGCTTGACATTATATATAGCGTTACACTATCGGTTAGCCGGTCTGATATTGGAGTGGTCAGATGTTGTATTTTTTTAGTAATCTGTATATGTTAAATTACTCCACTTTTGAAGGAGCGCCGACCGTAGCTATATAGGTAGATACGTCGGAGGATGCGCACATACTATTCTAGAGCGCCGCGAGATTTTAAAACCCATATCAGGCCTGATATGCACCGGGTAAAGAACCAAATCCAAGGAAAAAGTATAATTAATGCTAATGTGGCTGGAACCATTTTAAGGCGCTGTATAATAAAGCCAAGTTGTCATATTTACAACCAATTAAAGATGCATACATTTAACACACACCGACACACGCCCTCGGCGCTGAAACTAGATGCATCCATGCAACAACTATAACAAAGAACACAATGGGAACAAGATGCATTAAATACATAAGAGGAAGGACAAAATGGCGACTTACTGAGTGGCTCAGGCTGAGAGGCTGTATATTTGTTGGCGCTTGGTAGTTAGGTGATCGATGTGCAGCCTCTAAAGCAGTTGGAAATTGTGACTGGTGGAAAGACAAGGTTGGGTATTTATACACCCACCCCAGAACCCTCCCACTCACCCCTTCTACCCCCTCCCCCCTCCCGACTACCCCCCCCCCCCCATCCCTCCCCTCCTCCGCACTAACCCCCCACCCCCCATGCCCCAGCCCCTGCCCCTCCACACCCACTGGGCCAATATTGTAGTCGAACATAATCTGCCGATCAAAAGAACATATACTAACTAACAGCTTACACATACCAACAAACAGTCTGTTTTTATTTGTTGTTGTTATTATTATTATTATTATTTACAAAAAGTAATACTAAGGTGGGTGATGTCGAATTATTTATTACCCTTTATTTATGACATGTTCTCATCAATTCACATATTGCTGTTATTATTTTAATTTTGGCAGAACAGATCGGTGTGGTGCTAGTAAGACGGGACCGGAAGGTGCCCTCATGATAGCGGGCAGTGCTTTCACACTCCCAACAAAAAAATACTGAGCGTGCGAAAGCAACTGGAGCTGAGAGTTTTGCGTCACTGCCATGGTATACGCATGCGCTATTAACAAATCGACAGCTGGTTTGGTTCGTCCCACGTCTTCACCCCCTAATATATACACATATAGATATATATATTTATCTATATATATATGTGTGTATATTTATATATATATAACCAGTCCTTGCCCTATCCTAATAATGCCAAGCGCCTGGCTAGGAAGCGACAAGTATCAATTTTAAAGTCATTGGTTTGACTCGACCGGGACTCGAACCCACGACCCCACGATCTACCAGCACGGGAGACAGATGCTCTAACCCATTCGGCCATCCCGTCTGGCTATGTATATGGAGGAGAGAGACAAAGACAAAGGGAGAGAGTTATGCTAGGTACACACCTACCGTTTTCCATACCCACCTACCGTATTCGATCTAAAATTGCCCAAAAGTCTTGAGGTGTGCACTCCCCTAGCACACCTACCGATTGCGATTCGTGACTTAAAACTCAATTTTAGGGCTAAAAGTGCTTCCTTACGATTGCGATTCGCGATTCGAAAAATGCATCGGCCCGTTTTCAGTTTTAAGCGGGTCGGGTCGGGTCGCGAGTTATAGTGCGCGAGTCGTAAACGGTAGGTGTGTACCTAGCATAAAATAGATTTAATTATGTCGGTATATACATGTATATATTTTACGCATATAGCCTATACTGTATACATGTGGACAAAGGGAGAGAGTGGGAGATATTGAATATTATGCATATGAAGAGTTCCGGCCTTAACACCAATCCAAAAATGGCGATAAACATCGGAATCAAACCTTCAAAAAGTTATTTTTGTTATATTCCTACTATTTTGTTCATTGCCCCATAACCATGTGATCGTATGAAAAGTGGAATTAGTTACAATTAAAATTATATTCATGTAAAAATCTTTGATTTAAACTACATTTTTGGATTGGCGTTTACGTATCAATACACATGAACTCTTCATATGTGCATGTGGACAAAGGGAGAGAGTGGTAGAGATTGAAATACATCGATGTATAATATACATATACACGCATTGACAAAGGGAGAGAGTTGGAGAGATTGAATTACATCGGTATATAATATTGTGTATATATATATGCCTATACATGGACAAAGGGAGAGTTGGAGAGATTGAATTACATCGGTATATAATATTGTGCATATATATGCCTATACATGGACAAAGGGAGAGTTGGAGAGATTGAATTACATCGGTATATAATATTGTGTATATATATATGCATATACATGGACAGAGGGAGAATTGGAAAGATTGAATTACATCGGTATCTAATATTGTGCATATATATGCCTATACAAAGACAAAAGGAGAGTTGGAGAGATTGAATTACATCGGTATATAATATTGTGCATATATATGCCTATACATGGACAAAGGGAGAGTTGGAGAGATTGAATTACATCGGTATATAATATTGTGCATATATATGCATATACATGGACAGAGGGAGAATTGGAGAGATTGAATTACATCGGTATATAATATTGTGTATATATATGCCTATACATGGATAAAGGGAGAGTTGGAAAGATTGAATTACATCGGTATATAATATTGTTCATATATATGCCTATACATGGACAAAGGGAGAGTTGGAGAGATTGAATTACATCGGTATATAATATTGTGCATATATATGCATATACATGGACAGAGGGAGAATTGGAGAGACTGAATTACATCGGTATATAATATTGTGCATCTATATGCCTATACATGGACAAAGGGAGAGTTTGAGAGATTGAATAACATCGGTATATAATATTGTGCATACATATGGCTATACATGGACAAAGGGAGAGTTTGAGAGATTGAATTACATCGGTATATAATATTGTGCATATATATGCCTATACATGGACAAAGGGAGAGTTGGAGAGGTTGAATTACATCGGTATATAATAGTGTGCATATATATGCCTATACATGGACAAAGGGAAAGTTGGAGAGATTGAATTACATCGGTATATAATATTGTGCATATATATGCCTATACATGGACAAAGGGAGAGTTGGAGAGATTGAATTACATCGGTATATAATATTGTGCATATACATGCCTATACATAGACAAAAGGAGAATTGGAGAGATTGAATTACATCAGTATATAATATTGTGCATATATATGCCTATACAACCAGACGGGATGGCCGAATGAGTTAGAGCGTCCGTCTCCCGTGCTGGTAGATCGTGGGGTCGGTTTCCCAGTGGGACAGCACTATAAAGTCACCATGAGTGCGCACTGTCACAAGTCGGTACCCGTCCTGATATGACCTTAGATGTTGCTAGGACGTAAAACAACAACAAACAAAAAACAGCCTATACATGGAAAAGGGAGAGTGGGAGAGGTTGAATTACATCGGTATATAATATTGTGCATATATATGCCTATACATAGACAAAAGGAGAATTGGAGAGATTGAATTACATCGGTATATAATATTGTGCATCTATATGCATATACATGGACAAAGGGAGAGAATTGGGGAAATTGAATTACATCGGTATATAATATTGTGCATCTATATGCCTATATATAGACAAAGGGAGAGTGGGAGAGGTTGAATTACATCGGTATATATATAATACGCATATACACACGTGTGTATATTGTGTATATTATATATAACTGGACGACAATATTATGTATCTCGTGTGCTTTATGGCTTTACAAGTCGCATTGTTTTCGCGGGAACTGGCGTTGGCTTGTTAGCACACTGGTCACAGTGCCTGGTTCACCTGCGCTATCTGCCCGGCTTACGTGTGTCCGTATAGGGGTGGATGCAGGGCTTTCAAATATATTCATATCATGCGACATACATACACATTGCAGAGTGGCAGAGCGTATAATATTTCTGATTCTAGAGTAATAGATTTCATCAAATGAACAGATAATATTGTTGCAATAACTCGACTATATTTGCATAAGTATGAATTAAAATTGAATCTAACACTGGTTGCTCGGCTGGAAGATCACCCCCTTGGGGCCCGTCCCGATATTACCTTAGATGTTGCCAGGACGTAAAACTCCAACAACCAACCAATCACCCTATAGAAACACGGATGCTCTGCCGCTGTGAGCACCCCATGAGACTACAAAACTCTCCCCTTCATATCACCTGTGATGCCATTAGCCTAATCAAACCAACTCATGAATCAGTACTGAAAAGAGGAAGGAAAACTAGTCACACAAATGAACAGTGAATAAGTTGTGCTTTATTTGGCAGCAACTCCTGTCCATTCCCCTACATGTGACCTAGCACCTTCACTCCTCACCTTCTGTCCACACTAGTTCTCATTACCACTTAGCCTGTATACTGAAAGCAGTGCCCACAGCCCATGGGACAGGAGTCCTATGGCTGTGGATACACTCAATTTGAATAGGTGAATTTAGGTAGCATCAGACAGAGTGTCTGGGGTTCCTGCTCAAAAGTATGTCTGCTTCACTCAAGAGCCAGGACTAGAGTGCCGGTGTCCAGGATGCCTGGAGCATCGATCCTTCATTTACATCAAATGCAGTGCATCTCCTATATTTAGTGTGGTCAGTTAGTCAAGGCAGTGTAGGCGACTGAGCAGTCCCACTCTCAGCCACTCAGGCAGCCCCACAGCTGGGGTGGGAGCCAACCCCCCAGTGGAGGTGGCTACCACCCTACTCAGCTGCAGGTGCCGCCCTGAGTATATATGCAAATGAGGCTGAGGTTGGGCCTCCCTTATGGCCACAGGGGTGAACCAGCAGTTGGATACAGTTACATTCATATATACACCTCCATATATAGAGACCGAGAACGTCCCTTCCTTGGTGCTGGTACATGTTTGGAGGCACCATAGGAAATTTCCATCCTTTGGCAGTTTTTCCCTACAACCTGGCCCTCCTTCCACCGCAGTGGCACATGCTAGGACTCAACAGAGAACTTTTCCATCCTTTCCCAAACTGGGTCTTGTATAACAGAGCTCCTCCCCAATCCTAGGCAGCATGCAGGACATATATATCCTTACTTTATATCATGTCATACTCTGAGTATCTCATCCGTACTTGTTAGTTTACATAACATTGTCCCCACCTGTTATTTACTAATAAAGATGCTCCCTGCTACTATATAATTCTAACCCGAAAATCCGTATATTTTTACAAACCGTTGGCGAAGCCATACAGTCACCTTACTACATGCTTGTGGTTAAATAAAACAACAACAAACAAACAAACAAACAAAAATAAAACTTAACTCATTATTTCTCCGCTCTTTTCATTTTTCGTTGCTTTCTATTTTCTGATTTTCCATTCCCTTCTCTCCCCTCCTCTTTTCCCCGTTCCCTCCTCCCCTGTCTTCTCTTCTCTTCTCACATTTCTCCATACCCTTCGCTTCTCTCCTCTTTTCTCCCCACCTCTCTTCTCTTCTGTTCTCTCCACTCGCTTCTTCTTTAGCTCTATATTAATTTATATATATATACGTTTCGCTGTTTGTCTCTCGCTTCCCCCTTTCTTTCTTTCTTTCTTTCTTTCTTCGTTTGTTTGTTTGTTTCTTTCTTTCTCTCACACACACACAGTAAGACACGAACATCAATGATGAACTTAAAACTGCATACCGTATATGTCCCAATAGAAGTATCCTACCCAATAGAAGCACATCCCCCATTTCAAGATTGAAAGCACGCAGAAATGTATGATCATATTCAGACTGAATGCACATAAAATAAGACAATCCCACTTTATTTCAGAGGCACAACAAAAACAAATACAAATTTACAATCATATTCAGAATGAATGCACATAAAATAAGACAGTCCCACTTTATTTAGGGGCACAACAAAAACAAATCGATGAAATTCTTTAACTTTGAATAGACGTGCATCCACATGTCTGCACTCGCGCAGTGCACGTCTATTGGGACATATACGGTAGTCTGATGAAACCATAACATTTTCAATACCAAAATACTTTCCCATATTTGATCCTACACATCCAACTTATAATGGTGCACTAATTAAACAATCTTTACTGTGCACGGATAGAAAGAATGCAAAGTAAATTCAATAAAAACATGTCACTACTAACACTGGTGTCCAACCTTTCGAGATGCATGGCCCATTCTATTCCCTACGTCTTCATTTTGAATAGCTTCAAATAGCTCTTTAAATAGCTTCGAATAGCTCTTTAAAACAAAATTTTCTCCAGTTTAATTTAAGGAAGATACAATGTAATTATCATCCATATAGATATATGAAGAGTTCAGTCACAAAACCCTGTAAACGCCAATCCAAAAATTGGCTAGGTCAGTGCCAGATCGGCACCAGGTCAACGCCAACTCACGAACCAAGGGGTCGGTGACAGGGCGGCGCCAGGTCGCCAACCACTTTTTAATGGCGCCGACCAAACTGGTTGCAAGGAGGGTGCAAGTGCAGCACTTGCAACCTCCTTGCGTCAAAAAATTCCAAAATGGACACCAGGAGGTTGGTGTCCTCATGGCGCCAGCACTTAAGGAGGGCGTAAGGAGGGCACAATGAAGACGTTTTGATGTCGTGAATCGATCGTAAGCGAACACAGGCCTCGTGTGACTGGGCACACTCTTAGTTGGACTACTGGTAGCTCCCATACACATGCGCACATTTATATTCGTCAAGTTCCTCTAGCTTTTCCAGTGGAAATATAGCCAAACTTTGGGAAAAGGGGCACTATTTTGATGAAAACTTATAAGCACAATTTTAAGGTTTTAATAGTAGACTACTGCTGCAGTAAAATGATACTAGGTGTCGCTGCTGACGTAGGTGGTGCGCAGGTTGTTGAGAGGTGTGTGACAGTTCTTGCGGCTTAAATTGATAACACCAACAGCGGTACACTGCTGGGTGGGGGCGAGGGTCTGGTGGATGGGTGTGTGTGTGTGGGGGGGGGTTCTCTATCGGTGGGCCTTAACATTGTAAACACTGATTAGTATGTGTACCGGGGGTCTTTTGTGAAAGCGCCACCTTTAAGTTTAAGCGATTAGATTAATCCACGTTATTTGCTATATATACCCCACATAAAACCACGATATAGATATATAACCCGTCCTGATATGACCATATATGTTGCTAAGATGTAAAACCCCAACAAACAATGAATATGTATATACATACATGTACATGTATATATATATATATATATGCATATATAAAATATGTACATATACATGTATAGACTACATATGAAGAGTTCAGGCGCAAAACCATGTAAACGCCAATCCAAAAATGTGGTTTAAATATAAGATATGTACCTGAAAATAATTTTAATTCTCACTAATTCCACTTTTCATATAATCACATGCTTATAGAGCAATGCACAAACAAGAAGGAATATAACACAATTAACTTTTTGATGGTTTGATTCCAATATTTTATCTGCATCTTTGGAATGGTATTTATATGGTTTTGCGCCTGAACTCGACCAGACGGGATGGCCGAATGAGTTAGAGCGTCCGTCTCCCGTGTTGGTAGATGGTGGGGTTGTGGGTTCGAACCCTGGTCGAGTCAAACCAATGACTTAAAAATTGATACTTGTCACTTCCTAGCCTGGTGCTTGGCATTATTAGGATAGGGCAAGGACTGGTTGGCTCAGTGTCAGGATAATGTGACTGAGTGGGATATCAGGTCATGGTGCTAGTGGCCTGGTCTTCCAGTGGGCAGCACTATAAAGTCGCCATGAATGCGCACTGTCACAAGTTGGTACCTGTCCTGATATGACCTTAGATATTGCTAGGACATAAAACAACAACAAACAAACAAACAAAGCGCCTGGGGCCGTATGCAGGAGTCAGTGTTAGCGAGGCAAAACGGTGTTTGGCGGGAATTCCGGTTTAGCGGCGAAAAATGGCATGCACGAGTCAGTGTTAGGCCTAACACCAAAAGCTTAACCGGCATTACGTTAACCCTGAAAAATAGGAGGTATAGCGACTTCATTAGGCCCAAATCTATTCAATGCTGTCATATTTAACAGAATTACATACGCAATAAGTGAAATTTGATGAAATTAACCCTAAATTCGAAGCAATATTAACACTGCAGCCGCAACGGCGGCGATATTAATATTTATATTTTCGAATCGACGAACGTAAAGTAAACAAATCGCCGCCGAATCGGCGGCTATATATTAGGCCCAAATCTATTCAATGCGACCATATTTAACAGAATTACATACGCAATAAGTGAAATTTTATCAATTTAACCCTAAATTCGAAGCGTTATTAAGGCTACCGCCGCATTGGCGGCAATATTAATAGTGTCGAATCGACGAATGTAAAGTAAACAAATCGCCGCCGCCGCATCGACATCACTTTCCATACTGGCGGCTTCGGCGGTTTGTTTACTGTACGTTCGTCGATTAGAAAATATAACTATTAATATCGCCGCCAATGCGGCCATAGCCTTAATAACGCTTAGAATTTAGGGTTAAATTGATCAAATTTATGGCTTTACATCGGTAAAGCCATAAATTGCTTATCTAATTCTGTTAAATATGATAGCATTTAATATATTTAGGCCTAATATATGGGTACAGATGCAGAGGGATTTCCCAAATCTATAAATAACTTCACGTTTAGCTATAATGTAAGTGTTACGCGCTCCTGCATACCACTTGACACAGTTCCCGACGTCGGTGTTAGCTAAACGGTAACAGGCTGTAATACCAAACCCCGCTAACACTGACTCCTGCATACGGGCCCTGAACTCTTAATATGTTTAGACTGATTGGGAAATAAGAGCTAAATCATGAGACCCGCTTAGGTTGGTTGGTTGTTGGAGGTTTACGCCCTGGCAACATCGAAGGTCATATCAGGATGGGTACCCACTTGTGACAGTGCACACTCATGGTAACTTTATAGGGCTGCCACATTGGGAAACCAGGCCGCCAGCACCATGATCTGATATCCCACCCAGTCACATTATCCAGACATTGAGCTAACCAGTCCATGCCCTATCCTATTAATACTGAGCACCAGGCTAGGAAGCGACAATTATCAATTTCATAAGTCATTGGTTTGACTCGAACGGGAACTGAACTCCCGATCTCCCGCACGCGAGTTCCGCGCTCTATCGGTTCGGCCACCGCGCCCGGTATTGAGACCAGCTTAAACCAGCATCGTTTGTTGCATGTCTGGATACAGCTGTGTATGAAATTGCAAGTATGTTCTGTGAAACTGTATTCTGTCATCTTGTTTTTAGCCCATTTAGGTCCAAACACACCTGTGCTTTTGCTGATCATGCGCAGCCTATCACCAAATCACAAGCAGAATGCGGGACACGTGTTCTATTTTCTCATTAATTGTCATATTGATAAAAGGGACTTAAAAATAAATAGTGTATATTTATATAACATTTAAGTATGTGTTGGCAACAATTTCAAACCAGTGGTCCACAACTGGTTCATCAAAGGCTGTGGTATGTGCTGTCCTGTCTGTGGGAAAGTGCATATAAAAGTGCCCTTGCTACTTATCAGAAAGAGTAGCCTATGTGGTAGCAGTGGGTTTCCTCCAAAGAAATATGTCAGAATGACCATATGTTTGACTTCCAGGAGCCGATGATAAAAATCAATGCACTCTAGAGGCGTCGTTAAATAAAACAAACTTTCATTTGCAGCAATTTCATCTCATGGTGGTATAAACTGTTTTGAACTTGTATAAATTGTCTGAATAATTGATGACTCAGCAAATTTGAGAATTATTTGCTTCGACAATTTCACGGCAATCTGCCTTAGAATCAAATATAATGCAAGAGACCTACCAAGTTTGGTTATCAGGAGGCATGTGGTTATATGTGCTGAACAAACCAATACTCTCAACTGGAGTATAGAAGTGAAAGGAAAAACCTCTCTATGACGTCATACTTATATTATAATGTAGATATCTGCAATGCATATGGCCAGAAAACTAGTGTCTCTGTACTGGGAAAAAGTGTATATTCCGATGTATAAATGTTTAACCCCCCTCCTCCCCAAAAAAGAGATCCAATTTCCTTACCCGAAGAGGTTATCCATTGCCATTGGAAGTATTTGCAATTAAGATATTAAGCTAAGTATCTATTATCTTTGTTCAACTATCCGGTTAACTCTTATGTGGACATAAGGCTGGAAGGTTTACCTTACTTCTTGTTTGTGGTTAAATAAAACTCAACTCATTTATGCGTGTTGAATCGAATATGTAGATTCTGATTATATTTCATTGCTGTTGTATATTGTATATTATGTTATTGCACACGTGTCACTTGATGGTGAAAGGACACTTTCTGTTTGGCCAACTGACACTGCTACCACACGAAGTCACCAGAATAGAATTCCACAACAAAATAACCGTGCCAATTTGCAATAACAAGCGAAATACACAACCGAACATACCTATACACATTATAAGGGAGCGGGATGTAGCTCTGGCGGTAGGGTGTCCACCTGTGAAGGTGTCGGTTATCCTATCAGTCCTGCTCAGTGGACCCATTTGCAGTTTGGGCTATTTTCCATTCTACCAGTGGTCCACAACTGGTTCATCAAAGGCTCTGGTATGTGCTGTCCTGTCTATTAGAAATTGCATATAAAAGACCCCTAGCTACTTAATGGAAAGAGTAGCCTATGTGGCGCAGCAGGTTTCCTCCAAAGAAATATGTCAGAATGTCCATATGATCTGGGCATAGCTTTAGTTTCAAGTATTTGATGTCTTTATCATACTATGCAATTTTAATTCAAACTATTATAAACAGGCAACTATTAAAGAAATGTATAGAATTAAGTAGGGCCTATAGTACTTATTTAATTTATTGTTCTAAGACTAAGTTGTTTACACAAGTATGCAAATATATGCATAAGAATATAAACCCACAACCTTCAACATTATAGATAGACCTATGCTACATACTATTTCATTATATTAATAGGTGACTAACACTAAAGGAACAGTTCTAGAAATTGAGTTATACGTTTCTATGCTGAGGAAGAGTAAGGGTAAGATATTAAAAGTACTTCATATATTGTGGAATACATATTCCAAAACACACACAAAAAGGAGCTAATTATATGTTCCATGTTGAAGATTGATTGATTGATTGCTGGTGTTTTAAAGCACTGTCGGCCGCAACGGTCATATTTAAAGTGAAAAGTTAATTTTGTTAATCACATGTATATGCCTAGTGACATTTACCCGAAAATCTGAAATGGTCAGATTTGTGTCAAATGACAGCAGAAATGATCTCAGATGCAAGTTGAAAGTTGTTAAATTTGTGTCAAATACATTAAATATTTAACTCGCAAACAACGTACATAGAAATAGTATGTCCAGGAATAGAAATAAATCCTATGGCAACAACAGTAGTTAATATTGCAATATACAGGTGGTACTACATAAAATAAACACAAAAACATTACTCAATTTTATTACAGTTTGCCCCAAATAAATCGTTTATAACTCAACACAGACACTAGTCAAGATATTAATTCTCTTAGAAATTTGCGAAAAGATTCATACATGACTCAATAAAAACTACTTTTGATATTAACTCTCTTACAGTTTGCAAAAAACAATATCTCAACACAGACAAGACATCAATAACAGGCTATGTTGAATTCACTTTCTATGCCCTGTACTCTTACAGTTTCCAATTAAGCTCATCTACAGTAAAACCTCTCTAAATCGACTGACCATGGGACCGTCTTTAAAATTTAAACCGACCACCTCCTTAAATGGATCATTTAATGGTTTAAGGAGGTGGTCAGTTCAGGGAGATTTCTTTATCGTTACAATGGTATGTATTGTATGGGCGATTGTTTGGGACCCAAATAAAGCGATCAATACAGGGGATTGGTCGACCTGTGGCGGTAGTCGGTTAGAGAGGTTTTACTGCATAACAAAAGGATGGGAAATTCTTAATTTTCAGCGGATTTCTCAATTTCTTTTGACCGTACGGATAATTTCGCGTCATAGGCCTACTTATATGCTGAGCACTGTTCAAAATATGCCACATGTCAGATTTCACCCTTTATAGACTACATCACGGTTCCAGCGGCGCGGTGCATTGTGGGATGCATCAGAGCAAAACATAACCCCCAAAAGCACATGGCACATGCTAATACACTGGGTGCAGCTTAGATACAAGATTCACCCCGTACTGCTGCAGTAGGGGTGCAAACCAGCCTTATGTAAAAGGTGGCGAAAATGCGGGTAAAAGAATTGAGGGCCTAATTTAACAATCTAAGAAGCAACATTTATTCTTTACATCTGTTTTATTATTTACCCGCTACCTTTGAGTTGAAAAATATAATATAATATATAGTTTAATGAGATTTAAAAGTGAAACCGACGGCGTTCTGCGGCCGCCATCTTGTCTTTTTTTGCATTCTCTCCCATTTCACCAACTCTGTGCCTATATGCATAATATGGGTAGCCATTTGATACTGGAGCCACATACTGTAGCCTCACTTCCATATTAATGCTATTTTCCCCCGTATTTATATAAGGCTGGTCTTCACCCGTGTACTACAAGTACCGGGTGAATCTTTTATCTAGGTGCAGCTATGAAATGTGCTAGTTTCAGATCATCTCAGCTCTTGTTTGAAACATAGAATACCAACTAAAAAAATATATCTAATAAATTAAGATATTAATCTTTTATCCAGCATTGCATTGACATCAATATAATCAGCACATCTTATGCCATGTGCATTTAGATTTAGAAAGATCTAGGCACTCAGACTAGTGTTAGAGCCATAGCCAGTGTACTCAATGCATTGTCAATGGCAGTGAGCAATCTCCATACAGAAAAAGTAAAATATTGATCAAACCACACCACCTAGAGACAACCGCTTGGAACACATATAGAAAACATGTTTATCAAAAAGATTATATTAAATTGATATGGTTAGGGTTTTGGATTTCTATTAATTTTGAATAAAACTGACGTTTTTCACTGCGCGTATAGGCAAACTCAATGGCCGTAGGCCTTTGCTTTGCTCCCAACGCCATTTTCAGCGCATGCGCAGTCGGAACCGTGATCTAGTTTATCGTCCATGTAGCAAGGACTACACTGTCATCGGCATATCTAAGATTGTTGATGTTCATGCCACCTATTGTAACTCCCTTGCAATCTTCAATGTGTCTGAAAATCATCTCTGTGTACAGGTTAAATAGACATGGTGACAATACACACCCCTGTCAAACTCCTCGTTTAATCATAACTTCATCCGATAGGCCCTGCTCCATTTTTATAAATGCACGTTGTGTCCAGTATAAGTTCACAATTAGTTTAATGTCTTTGCCATTGACACCAATGTTTACAAGATATTGGTGTCAACGGCAAAGACATTAAACTAATTGTGAACTTATACTGGACACAACGTGCATTTATAAAAATGGAGCAGGGCCTATCGGATGAAGTTATGATTAAACGAGGAGTTCGACAGGGGTGTGTATTGTCACCATGTCTATTTAACCTGTACACAGAGATGATTTTCAGACACATTGAAGATTGCAAGGGAGTTACAATAGGTGGCATGAACATCAACAATCTTAGATATGCCGATGACAGTGTAATACTAGCAGACAGTGAGAAAAACCTACAAGATATAGTGAATAGAATCAATAAAGCTGGAATACTATTCAACATGAAGATGAATGCCAGGAAGACCAAAACAATGGTTATAAGTAAAAAGACAGATAAACCAAATGTCAATATAACCATAGATGGCACAAACATAGAACAAGTATCCGAATTCATATATCTCGGACAAAAGATTACAAATGATGGGAGATGTGAGGAAGAAATTAAAAGAAGGATAACAATAGCCCGAACAACATTCTCCAAAATGTATAGAGTGTTAACATCAAGTAAGATATTAATACAAACAAGGAAGCGTATTCTTCAGTGTTATGTGTGGTCTACTCTAATGTATGGGGCAGAGACATGGACAATCTCTAAGAAAATGTACAAACGTTTAGCAGCATTTGAGATGTGGACTTATCGAAGGATGATGAAAATATCATGGACAAAGAAGATCACCAACAAAGAAGTTCTCAGAAAAATTAAAAATAAGAAAAGCTTGTTTGCCACTATACAGACAAAGAAACTTATTTATTTTGGCCACATCATTCGTCAGAGTTCAATATACCGTACATTGTTGGAAGGGAAGGTGAATGGCAGCAGAGGGAGAGGGAGACCAAGAACATCATGGTTTACAAATATTTCACAGTGGACAGGCTTGAATTATTCACAGTCTATCAGAACAGCACAACATCGGGACAAGTGGAGAACCATTGCATCCAACCCTCGACTAGAGGATGGAACTATTGATTGATTGATTGAGCAAGGACTACTCAGTGGCGCCACCTATCGAAGTTAACATGAACCACCTCCCACCTAGCGGCTTTTATATGAACTACGAGCTGACAACGAGCCGCTCCGGCGCGCTTCCCGCCATCGCGCACTCCGACCAGACGATATAGCGATCGGTAGACAGGAAGTGTGAACACTTATTTGTCTCGTTCTCCTAAATTTGTTCTCCTAAATTTGACGCCGACGCACCCGCATTAAGAACAGTCGATTATAGGGTTGAGTGCTTGGACGATTGGACAGACTGGAACTTTCTACTTGATAGCCTAAGCTTGTAACTACACTTTCCACTAATGAATAAAACCCACAATGTAGTATTCTATGTCCACGTCATGAATTATTGTAGTTGGAGGTGATTCCTGATGACGGTAATGTGTGCGTCATGGTCATGACTGGTCCTGTAATGTATGTGAATCACGAGATAAAAGATTCACCCGGAACTTGTAGTGCACAGGTGAACGACAACGTAGTGTAAATACGGGCGAAAATAGCTTTAGTATGGAACAGGAACTAGAAACTGTGGTTCCATGATCAAATGGCTACATATATTGGCACAGATTTGGTGAAATGGGAGAGAATGCAAAAAGACAAGATGGCGGCCATAGAACGCCATCGATTTCAATTTTAAATCGTATTAAACTAGCTATTTTATTATATTTTTCAACTCAAAGGTAGCGGGTAAATATGAAGACATCTACAAAGAATAAATGTTGGTTCTTAGATTGTGAAATTAGGCTCTCATTTCATTAACCCCCTTTTTCGACCGTTTTTATATAGGGTTGGTATTCACCTGTGTACTGCGAGTACCGGGTGAATCCTTTATCTAGTAAATCACCCGATCAAATGATGGTGTAACAAGGTAACCGCGGAACGTCAGACGGTAACGGGACTAGTAAAAAAAGCCAGTCATGAACTAGAACACGGTGTGTCGACTCGTATCTTACAGGTCCGATACCAGGCGTCCTTTGTTGTCGTAACAGGTCCGTCCCGACCAATCATCGTACCCGACGTAGCACCGGTCGGTCAGTTGAGGACATCGGTTATTCACGCACGGATTCACTGAAATTGGTACAGGAAGCACATATATGCACATTTAGTAAATATAAAGGCAATTTTATTCGACGAATCATATCTTTTGTTAGCGTTAGAGCATTGGTTTGTTTGTTGAGGCTCTACATCCTGGTATTTCTCGCTACATAGAAAGGGATATTAAATTAACAGAACCTAGTACTGCATCTAAGCTTGCGGTATCAGAGTTTTGGCTTGTCAAAATTAACTTAGCATGTTTGCATTTCAAATATCTCAAAAGTTACGCATTTAAAACAAAAGTTAGTGAAATGAAAGTAACGTACATTATCGTGATCAATCTAATATATTTTTCTCAGAATAAGACAGTAACTCAAAACTATCGGACTATACGACTTTAATAAACAAATAAAATAATTAATATTTAAAAAAAAAAAGGATTCTTATTAAAAAAGAAACAAAACATGAGATTACCCTACTTACATATCTGGCATCGGCGACCACCGAACATTCTGCTCTCCCAATCACAGAGGCAGTAGTAGCCCCAGCCCCAGGGATCTTCCGCCTCGCTACACCTGCCTCCATTCTCACACGGCGAGGATGCGCAGGGACGTGGCGGGTCCAGTGTAGTAGTAGTAGCCAGAGCTGCTTGGGAGGTGAGTGGGGTAGGGGGTGGGAGAAAATGTAGAACATTAAAGGGCCTAGTTATGGGTGGGTGAGTAGGTGAGACGGAAATGTAGAGGCGTTGTAGGGGCTTAGTTATGGGAAATGTAGGGGCTTAGTTATGGGTGGGTGAGGGGGACGAGAAAATGTAGAAGTATTAAAAGGCTTAGTTATTGGTGGGTGGGGAGAAGGACATGTAGAACATTAAAAGGCTTAGTTATCGGTGGGTGGCGAGAAGGAAATGTAGAACGTTAAAAGGCTTAGTTATTGGTGGGTGGGGAGAAGGAAATGTAGAACGTTAAAAGGCTTAGTTATCGGTGGGTGGGGAGAACGAAATGTAGAGGGTTAAAAGGCTAAGTTATCGTTGGGTGGGCAGAACGAAATGTAGAGCGTTAAAAGGCTTACTTATCGGTGGGTGGGGAGAAGGAAGTGTAGAACATTAAAAGGCTTAGTTATTAGTGGGTGGGGAGAAGGAAATGTAGAACATTAAAAGGCTTAGTTATCGGTGGGTGGGGAGAAGGAAATGTAGAACATTAAAAGGCTTAGTTATCGTTGGGTGGGCAGAAGGAAATGTAGAGCGTTAAAAGGCTTACTTATCGGTGGGTGGGGAGAAGGAAGTGTAGAACATTAAAAGGCTTAGTTATTAGTGGGTGGGGAGAAGGAAATGTAGAACATTAAAAGGCTTAGTTATCGGTGGGTGGGGAGAAGGAAATGTAGAACATTAAAAGGCTTAGTTATCGTTGGGTGGGCAGAAGGAAATGTAGAGCGTTAAAAGGCTTAGTTATCGCTGGGTGGGGAGAAGGAAATGTAGAACATTAAAAGGCTTAGTTATCAGTGGGTGGGGAGAAGGAAATGTAGAACATTAAAAGGCTTAGTTATCAGTGGGTGGGGAGAAGGAAATGTAGAGGGTTAAAAGGCTTAGTTATCAGTGGGTGGGGAGAAGGAAATGTAGAACATTAAAAGGCTTAGTTATCAGTGGGTGGGGAGAAGGAAATGTAGAACGTTAAAAGGCTTAGTTATCGGTGGGTGGGGAGAAGGAAATGTAGAACATTAAAAGGCTTAGTTATCGGTGGGTGGGGAGAAGGAAATGTAGAACATTAAAAGGCTTAGTTATCGGTGGGTGGGGAGAAGGAAATGTAGAATATTAAAAGGCTTAGTTATCAGTGGGTGGGGAGACGGAAGTGTAGAACATTAAAAGGCTTAGTTATCGGTGGGTGGGGAGAAGGAAGTGTAGAACATTAAAAGGCTTAGTTATCGGTGGGTGGGGAGAAGGAAGTGTAGAGCTTTAAAAGGCTTAGTTATCGGTGGGTGGGGAGAACGAAATGTTGAAGCATTAAAGGACTATAAACTATGGGTGGGTGAGGGAACAGGTTGGTTGATTGTTTGTTTGTGGAGTTTTACGTCCTAGCAACATCTGAAGTCATATCAGGACGGGCACTGACTTGTGATAGTACACACTGATGGTGACTTTATAGAGCTGCCCTACTGGGAAATCAGGCCGCAGGCACCATGCCTCGATTTCCCACTCAGTCACATTATCCTGACACTGAGCTAAGCCGTCATTGCCCTATCCTAATAAATCCGAGTCCCAGGCTAGGAAGCTAATATAAATTTTCCAAGTCATTGGTTTGACTCGACCGGGAACCGAACTCCCGGTCTCCCGCACGCGAGGCCCGCGCTCTACCGATTCGGCCACAGCGCCCGGTAGAAGAGAAGAAAATGTAGAGCATTAAAGGCTTAGCTATACGTTCATCCTTTTATATGATATATAAGGAATGATGTGATTATCTCTCCCTATCCTATTCACTAATACCCCTGTCACACTATGACAAAACGAGCCAACCTAAGCCTGACGTGCTCACGTTTCGTCATTACATTGATGTACGTTGGGTTACGTTATGATGATGTCAGAATGACGTTAGACTGACATCGAGCTACGTCATGTTACGTCGTGTTACATCGGCGCGCGTCAAGGTTTTGAACCTGTTCAAAACTTTTGACGTAACTCGAACGTAAGGGTTTATGTTCGCCATACATTCTGTACACGTTCGGCAAACATCAATGACGTTAAACGGACGTTAGTCAAACGCTGCTCACTACGTTCCGCTATGTTCCACTATGTTGACCCACATTAAAGCCGGTGGAAATGTCCACATGGCGTAATGGGAATGTCAGGAGAACGTACTCCGAATGTATGTCCAATGTACGTTCAACATACGTTCAGCATTTCACCACCGTGTCATGACGTATGTAACGTCACGTAACGTAAAGCAACGTAGTTCTGGTGATGGAATAACGTTCATAACGTTCCGTGAGTGTAATTACCTTGTCCTCTCTCGTTGAATGATGCTATCACTATGCTTTACCGATGTTACGCTCTCGTCAACTACGCTGCATCCACGTTCAACTTGTGCCCAAATTTGCATACTACGCCGAGAAGTTCAATGTTTTTCACGTTCTCCCTATGCTGACGTCATTACGTCGTAGTGTGACAGGGCCTTTACCAATTAATACCAGTGGCGCCCATGCATGAGTCAAAGTTGAAAAAAAAGCTATTTCAATTTTAGAATGAAATCTTATACAAATTTAGTAATACGTTAATATCACTCATAACTTGAAAATCAAAGACACATCCAGAACATCATTTTAACATACCCAACAAAGTCAAACAAGATGTTATTGAAAACAGTTAAGTAAGCAAGATTGTTTTACAAGAAAGAAGTTGAAAAAAAAAGTTGAAAAAAAGTGTAAATTTTCACATTTTTACTTTAGCACAAAAAACTATGCAAGTATATTCTTTATATCTTTTGTGATATAGATTACATACATGTGGCATTGATAACATATTTAATACCCAGAGGCAACAATAATGATTTGGCTTGCGATCAATAAAAGAAATAATTAATTATCACCATCGTAACGTGGAAACCAAATATGTGGTGGCCAGTTTTTGAGAATAACCCATGTCTGTTCTAAATCACCTGTCCGTGGTTCTGGTAGCGGCAGTGCCTTGTAACAGTGTCGCCCGGTGACATCCTCGAAAGCCGTAAAACAACGCGGAGTCTCATCTGGGCAAGGGGCCTTCTGACAAGGGTTCTCTAAAAGAAATAAACAAAATAAACCAACCAGTTAAAAACTTAGAGTTGTATTATTCATTGCACAGTTACCAACACGAAACACATATGACTCGAGCAATTTCGATGGCTGGGCTAATCGATCATCCGTTCTATATTTTGTTCAAACTAAATTCTGTAGAGCAAGTGAAGAGTTCAGACGTAAAACCACGTAAACGCCAATACAACAATGGAGAGAAACATTGGAATCAAACCCTCAAACACATTATCTTTTTATATTACTTCTCTTTTGTTCATTACTCCATAAACATGTGATCATATGAAAAGTGGAATTAGTGAGAATTACAATTATTTTCAAGTAAAAATCTTATTTTAACTATATTTTTGGATTGTCGTTTACGTGGATTTGCGCCTGAACTCTTCAAGTGATCTTCAACTGACTGACTGATTTGGGTTGTTCGTAGCCTGTTCGGTTCCAGCCTGCAAAACTGCAGCATTGAATCGGCACCGATAAATCGGCCCGATTTTGGCTGAAGTGTAAACTTCTAAGGGTAGTCAAGAGCACAAAGTATTTTAGTCAGATCGCCGAATGGTCATCGAATCGGCACCGATTTTGGCTGTGGGAAAAGAGTGGAGGGAAAAGAGGGGATCCACAGCAAAGGAGGACAGATCTTCAACTTGCTTGCTTGTGGGGATGTTCGTAACCTTACGACGGTTACCAGCTGCAGAACTGCAGCAATATAGAAAGGCACCGATAAATCGGTCCGATCTTTGGTTGAAGATTAATCTTCAGTAGGGACGGTTGTAGAAGCTGGGGACATCTTTACAACATTGAAATGGCGAAGCATTGGGGTGGCCCCAAATCTCTCCGGTCCAGCGGTAGTAGAGCACTTGTATCTAGTCGACAGCAGCAAGGGTTTAGGAGGAAGGGATGGGTAAAGGGGGGGTACAGCGGTTCCAGCAACAAGAACAAAGCGAGAGAACCGATAAGGTACAGGGCCCCACCCAAGCACACAACTCCCCTGGTCAGGAGGAGAAGTATGTCTGGGAGAAAAAAAAAAGGTAGAGTCTAGGAAAGAGAAATGAGGAGAGTTGAGTCAATTTGCTATATGGTGACCAGCCAGCGAGCCAAAGACACGGACAGAGTAAGAGTAGAAAGTGAAATGCTGGCGGGTTCCCCCTCCTGGAACTCTTTTCAGACATATCAAGGAGGAGCAAGGCCAGCGGAGAGGAGATAGAGAGAGGTGTGGATGAAGTGTGGTCTGATTAGCAAGTGTCTGATCTTCAACAGCCCGACCACTGCTTATAAAGCCGAGACACCATGGTACTACTACTAGCCATACCTGCAATCATGGGAAACTGGTGCCCATGCTGCTCAAACTACCCTATATACCAGAAACCACAATTTCGTGAACGCGTGTTATGCCAACCAGACAAGGAGTTGATTCGCTTTTACACCTGATGTGCAATTAAATACTCATGGTGACTTTATAGTGCTCTCCCACTGACAGTGACAGATTGCTGGCACCATGACCTGATATCCCACACAGCCACACTATCCTGATACTGAACAAACCAGTCATTGCCCTGTCCTAGTAATGCCGAGTGCTAGGCTAGGTAGTGACAAGTCTCAATTTTGTAAGTCGCTGTTTTGACTCATAGCCTCAGTGTCATTTCAATTTAATTTACTCATATTATAATATCACATAGGAAAATCGTGGCTCTAACTTAGCACTTGGAGGTCAAGAGGGCTTTCAACTTTGATGTATTTGGCCAAGCCACGGTCAATGAGGATGTACCTCCCACAGCTGCGAGGAGGCGGCTAATACGATTCAGGTGATAAGAAAAGCATTAAGCTACATTCATCTGTCAAAATTAACTTATGAATGCGGCATGTGGGACAGACCACACTTGAGTGTATGCTCTTGAGGAGTTTTATTGAACACACAAGGTTGCTGCTACTGAGGTGCTTTCTGCGCTTAAAGTTGCATAAGCCAATGGTTTTGAGTTTCTATCATTTATTGAGATACATTTTACAGGGTGATCGCTATAATGAAGTAACTTTTATTTTAAATGGCCAACATTTGAGATATCTGGAGTGCAAACATAGAATATTAATTTTGGCAAGCATGCCAAAACTCTGATAACATAGTGTAAAGTTTCCCGATATTTGGACTTTTGAGGATGGTGTGAACTAGTCGATAGTAATTACAATTGTATATTAAAAGATAAATGGTATATAAAGCCAGAGGCATTAAGGTATTATGTGGTGCTGGTGATCCTTTGCTGAGTTAGATAGACATTGTGTAGATAGTGTGAGAGGGGCACTACTTTTAGTGTGACAGGGCCTTAGCAGCTCTGCTCACATACAGCCTCCCCCCAACTGTTATTTACGGATCACTGCACACCCAGACACAACAGGGCACTGTAGACATAAACAACCAAGGCTTGGATACAAGCAGGGTACATGTTCATTGGTTAATTGAAGAATGCCTTGTGCTGATTGGAGGAGCTGATCAGGTGTGACAGCCATCTTGGATTTTCATTAGACTATATAATAATAAAACAAGCAAGCTCCTTCTGGTTCCTTCTGCACACTCTATACTCTGCCTTTCTTCTACTTGCCTGTAGTAATTTCCTATTAGCCTGCCTAGACAACCACAGCTGCCGGCCGTCGACTTTACAATAGGCTTCTGCAGTAACACATTCTATTAAATTGCCTCAGTATTATTCCCTTCTATGTGGCGAGACATGTTTAATAAGTGCACCAGTATCTAAGTTAGATATATAGAATCAAATCTAGATAATTTTTTTTATTTTGAAAATTTTATGTTTTCATCGGATGATGCAGCTTTAAAGTTACATAAGCCGATGGTTTTGAGCTTCTGCCATATTTTGAGGTACATATACTGTAGTAGTCTACATTGACCTTTAAGAAAGAGTCACATAGACAAGTAGCTGTGGATAAGGCGAATTTAAATTTAAATGTTTTGATTGATGGTTTATTGATGATATAAGTTCATGGTATAACTTGTTTTCAATGTTGAACAGTCGTTAGTTTATGGCTTATTGTCTTTTACTGTTAATTCTTTGCAAGTGTATTTCTCTCAGACCTAACCAGGAGGCTTCCTGGTGCGATCGTGGAATAGCATAATGGTTTGGATGCTAGCCCCGGAATGGGAAGAAATGTGGGTTTGAAACCTTCTCTATGCACCATATTTCCTATTCGCATCACCTCCATAGCCGTGTTTACACGGGGAATTGTGAAACGATCTAGACAAAGCGATTTATATGAAGCGTTTTAGTGGCGTGTTTACACGGACCGAGTTTGAAAGTTTGTTGGCGCCGGGAACCAGCAGCCTTAGTGGGGAGCCTGTAGCCGGCGAGTACTGCTATTTGTTTAGTTTACATACGTCGATTCACAATATGAATAACGACACCAATGTAGCGGCTATGTTAATATCACCTGGAATTTAGGGTTAATTTAATTAAATTTCATTATTTGAGTATGTAATTCTGTTAAATATGATCGCATTCAATAGATTTTGGCCTAACCGGTCCCTAATACTGCCGGGCACCAGCGATAGTTAAAGCTGAGCCTTTAGCCGGCGAGCACTGCTATTTTACACTATCGCCGCCCGGGAACCAGCTGAATCGCTTCACATAAACCACCTCGCGACCTGGTATACATGAAGCGTTTCATATGAATCGATTCAGCCCTAAAACGCCACAGTGTCGCATTTACACGGCAAATGTGAATCGGTCTAGGCAAGTCGTTTTATATGAGGCGTTTTAAATCGCCCGTGTAAACAGGGCTTAAGACAATATTGAAGCTGCCGAGTGTGGGGCTTCGAATTCCACGACCTACCAAAGACAGGGGGCGGGCACTCAACTCATAATAGGTTGATAATTATAAGATACCTTATTTTAGTTGAAAGTAACTTTGATTTAAAATGGCTAACTTGAAAGATGTATAAAGTTTGAAGTATGTTTTATTTTGATTGAGTAACTGGAGATATCTGAAGCAAAAAAACATGCCATTATAATTTTGGCGTGCTCGGCAAAACTCTGACCCCATAGAATTCAGAAGTAACACTAACAGGTTCTAGTAAATTGACTTCGCATGTCCTTCTATGGCGCAACAATGGAGTAATAAGTGGACCAGTATTTAGAATCAAATGTCACAAACTTTCTTCAAAATCATCACCTAGGACCTTTAGCAATGTTCTGGTGCAATATGAAAATCAGATTTCAATTTCACCGATATGGTGCAGAATCGTTGATCATGACCTGCTCATCGTTTCGAGGCTATATCGAGAATATTTCAACATAACTAATTTTCTTCAAAATCATCACCTAGGACCTTTAGCAATGTTCTGGTGCTATATCAAAATCATATTTCAATTTCACCGATATGGTGCAGAATCGTTGTTCATGACTGGGGTCATCGTTTCGAGGCTATATCAACGATATTTCTACGTCACTAACTTTCTTCAAAATCATCAACTGGGACCTTTAGCAATGTTCTGGTGCAATAAGAAAATCAATTTCAATTTCACCGTCACGATGCAGAATAGTTGTTCATGATCGGGGTCAATGTTTTGAGGCTATGTCGAGAATATTGCAATGTCACTAATTTTCTTCAAAGTCATCAACTGGGACCTTTAGCAATGTTCTGGTGCAATATGAAAATAATATTTCAATTTTACCAATACGGTGGAGAATCGTTGTTCATGACCAGGGTCATCGTTTCGAGGCTATATCGACAATATTTTAATGTCACTAATTTTCTTCAAAATCATCAACTAGGAACTTTAGAAATGTTCTCGTTCAATACGCAAATCATATTTCAATTTCACTGATACGGTGCAGAACCGTTGTTCATGACCGGGGTCATTGTTCCGAGGCTATATCGACAATATTTCAATGGCACTAATTTTCTTCAAAATCATCACCTAGGACCTTTAGCAATGTTCTGGTGCAATCTGAAAATCATATTTCAATTTCACCGATACGGTGCAGAATCGTTGTTCATGACCGGGGTCATCGTTTCGAGGCTATATCGACAATATTTCAACGTCAATAATTTTCTTCAAAGTCATAAACTAGGACCTTTAGCAATGTTCTGGTGCAATATGAAAATCATATTTCAATTTTACCAATACGGTGCAGAATCGTTGTTCATGACCGGGGTCATCGTTTCGAGGCTATATCGACAATATTTCAATGTCACTGATTTTCTTCAAAATCATCAACTAGGAACATTTAGCAATGTTCTCGTTCAATAGGTGGAGAATCGTTTTGAGGCTACATCGACAAAATTTCAATGTTACTAATTTTCTTCAAAATCATCAACTGGAACCTTTAGCAATGTTTTGTTGCAATATGAAAATCATATTTCAATTTCACTGATATGGTGCAGAATCGTTATTCATGACCGGGGTCATCGTTTCGAGGCTATCTCAACATTATTTCGATGTCACTAATTTTCTTCAAAATCATCACCTAGGACCTTTAGCAATGTTCTGGTGCAATATGAAAATTATATTTCAATTTCACTGATACGGTGCATTGTTTCGAGGTAGTTTGGACAATATGTCAATGTGACTGACATAAGTGCTTTGGTTTTGAAATTTGATACTTTTATCGGAATATACAGTTTTAAGTGGGAGGAGTTTGGTTGGTTGGTTCTGGGGTTTTAGATCCTGGCAACATCTAAGGTCAAATCCGGATGGGGACCGACTTGTGGCATGGCGCATGCATGGCGACTTTATAGTGCTGCCCTACTCGGAAATCAGGCCGGCAGCACGATGACCCAATATCCTACTCAGTCACATTATCCTGACACTGAGCTTACTAGCCCTTGTGCTTTCCTATTGAACACTAAGCTAGGAAGCAACAAGTATCAATTTTGTAATTCACTGGTTTGACTCTACCGATTCAGCGATCGCGTCCGGTGGGAGGAGTTTGGGAGGCATGGGTAATGTATGTGTGCTTTAGGTTTTTACAAGGAAGAACATAAATCAAGACACGGCCAGTGAAGAGGTACTGGTGAGATTAGGGAAGGCAGTGTTAGTTAGCTTGGTTGAATATTAGGTAGTAAGTTATGGTGGCACGGTTGTGGTTCAGTGGTATTCAGGGCCAGCTGAAGGTGCTGGTATCTCAGGCAGTCGCTCGGGGCGCCATGTGCTAGTAAGCGCCACAACAGTGTTACATTTGTAATAATTTATACTTGGAAGGGTGACAAAGTTCAGCTTGCCTGGGGCACTAAGCAAACCTAGAGCTGGTTATGGCAGTATTCGCTGGGGAGATGGGCAGCTGGCAGAAGTTGCTGGCAGAAGTTGCTGACGTCACTGGGAAGTAAGCGGGAGAGAAAGTTAGACTCACTGATCTGACATCGGCGTCCCCCGAAGCTTCCGTCTGCCCATGCGCAGATGCAGTAGTAACCCCAGCCCCAGGGATCCTCCGCCTCACTACACGTGGCACCATTAGAGCAGGACGCCAAGGCACAGGAACCGGAAGTGTCTGTCAAGCCAAAACAGTTCAGCCTTAAAGAGCTGTTCATCTGAATCCAATATACATTCACTACATGAATATTCCCTATATATATGTACTATGCTGCATATGGCCGGTTCCTTCCTGGTTTCTCTCACTGTAACACGCGGATAAATGATGAAGAAGACAGGAACGTACACTTCCACTATTTATTCTATACCTCCACCCGCCGTGGTGTCATAATACCAAGTGACTCGCCCCCTGACCAGCCAGGTCACAGGTAACCTCTCACGTAGGAGGAGCTGCTAGCAGGACCCAGTATGGGCAGTCCACACAGGGACCCACCCACTGGCTGGCATGCCGCCACCTGATGCAGAAAAACTGCGACAGTAGACAGCGTAATCCCTGCAGCCACTGCGTGGTGGCGGAGCTCATGTATGGACTACTACATATATCTCAAAGCTTTTTTGTTGGTTTTTTTTTTGGTAAAGTCATTTGTCAGCGCCGGAGCACTGGTCTTCCGGCCTTCTTACTATTGATGAGTTTGAATGTCTGCCACTTATTGACATACATATTTATTACATAAACCTTATAGTGTTGCGTCTTATGGAGTAAAACAATAATAATAATTAATAGTTCCTTCTGTATCTTTATACTAAAGAAACACGTTATACATCACACATAGCCACAGGTAACAAGTTAATAAGTCATTGGTATATATATGAAAGATAAATTACGACATATACAAGTAGCAATTTACTAAGTCATTGGTATATATACAAGATAAATATACATATATATATTGTAGTGTAGTTAATAGTACCAGTATAGCTATGTGCGGGCTGTCGGACGACGCTACGTTCTCCCTCCTTAGTCTGGGCGCTTGTAGAAAGGATCTCCACCATTGGATATAACTTCAGCACAGCAGTGTCTCCCGTGTTTTCTGAAATAATGTAATTTTATTTACATATACAGGGACCGGACGCGGTAGCCGAATCGGTAAGGTGCAGGCTTTCCGTTCGGAAGGTCGGGAGTTCGATTCCTGGTCGAATTAAATTGATGACTTGCAAAATTGATACTTGTCACCTCCTAGCCTGTCGCTCGGCATTATTAGGATAGGGCAAGGGCTGGTTAGCTCAATGTCAGGATAATGTGACTGCATGGGATATCGGGTTATTGTGCTGGCGGTCTGATTTCCCAATGGGATAGCACTGTAAAGTTGCTATGAGTGCGCACTGTCACAAGTCGGTACCTGTCCTGATATGACCTTAGGTGTTGCCAGGACATAAAACTCCAACAACCAACCAACCAGCAGTCAGGTTGGGGAAACACCTGAAATGAGAGTCTGTTGGTACAATCAGTATCGTTGATGTATTTCAGTAAGTTAATTGGTAGGCTTTACTATAGGATTATCACCTATATCAAGTGATCCTGTTTCTACTGGCAATACATATTTATATTACTAGAAAGAGACAAACCTGCTGCACCAATTAAAATAAATACCATTAAGACAATTATTTTCCCCATGCACCAATTGGTATATTTTCATAAGACTGACTCACTGTATACACATATACAAAAATACAGGTGTTTGCATGTATCTATTATATATATATGTGTGTATGAATGTGCATGTATCTATGTATGCATGTAAGTATGCATGCATGCATATATATGTATATGTCCTCTGAGAGGGTGGAAAGGGTGCAAGACACTACAGAGCTTATTACATGCAATAAAAGAGTTGTCACTATCCGTATTGATGTGTGTATGTATGTATATATGTGTATGTATAGATGTATGTGTGCATGCATGTATATGTGTGCATTCACCACCAAATTGTCCTAACAATTATTGTAATCATATAAAATACGACTATCTACATGTGTGTTCTTCATAAACTCCCTCATCCTGTGCTAATTTTGGTCATTCAAACCCTGCCCTAATTAGTAACCATGGTAACCCCCACCACACCTGTTTGGAAGCAGCAGTGCCTCACCTCCTCTGTCGCTCACCAGAGCGTGGGGTGTGGGTAGGTCGCTGTGGTTTGGGGGGGGGGGGGTGATGGGGGAGTGGCATGTGCTCGAGTACGGGAGACCTGAACATGGGTTCAGTCAGGGAGACACCAAAACACAGCACAAACACACTCATTCTAACCCAATATCATGAGGCAGCAGTTACCATAATTAAGGGGTACGGTGCTAGAACATAAATACCAGATCATTTCCCTGATCACATAAATATAAGATCTGCAAATGTTTTCTTTAATAATATAAATATTATTTGCCAGTTGAACAAAACCACTGTAATATGAGATGCAATACATAGAAATCCTTCTGTTTTAATGCAAATTCAATCCTTAATTACTCTTAAATGAAACACCAAATGTGGCTGATAGTGATTTAATTGCTGCAACATATTTTGATTCCGGTCAGACCCTCAGTGCGACCAAGTTCACCAAGCTGATAAGAGTCATCTCCCACTTTTTCCCCCCAAAGTTACGCTAGTTATTATTCATTAGAATAACACATACTTATTTATCTGTTTTAATTACATAGCACGCATTCATCTTGTGATAAATAAATAATCACATTAAAGTCCTTGCCAACCACGGCGATTTTGAAGGCAGGATTTGTTATTTCCGCCTCCTACTCAAAAAGTGTGACGTCTGATAGTCATCTTCGAGGCACACGTTCAATGCAAATGGGGGACATCCGGGGTAGTTCATTTGTTGACACTAGATGGCGCATCGGTACCAGTGGTCCTAAACGGCCATTGACAATGCACTGAGTTCGCCGGTACGCGTAGTGCAATTGACCAATTTCATATGACGTCAGCATGGCTATTTAGGTCAGTGCGCGCGCTGCTTGGCTGCAGGACAACATCCGGTCACTGCAAACTCAATCAGAATGTCCCAACTTTCACTATTAACTCTGTTTTTAATACTTAATAGAAAATTGCCCTTAAGTTAAATTAAATACTTCAGATCTTCCTCTTCAATCGCGCATTAATATATTTTTAATCGACTCAGTGAAAGCTTTTAAATTAATTTTGCTAAAATAAATGCTCTGCATAGACATAGCATTGCTGCAGTGTTTACCCTACTCCGCGAAGTTAAAATACGGCAATGCTGTGTCTATGTGGAGCATTTATTTTTGTAAAATAAATTTTAAAACTTTCATTGGATCGATTAAAAATATCTTAATGCGCGATTAAAGAGGAAGATCTGAAGTATTTAATGTAACCTAAGAGCAATTTACGCTGAAAGTATTAAAAACAGAGATAATAGTGAAAGTTGGGATATTCTGAGTGTCAGTGCCAGTGCATTGTCAATGGCCGTGAGCAATCTTCATACAGAAAAAGTGAAATATCTCTAAAACCACAGAACCTAGAGAAAAACCGCTTGGAACGCATATAGAAAACATATTCACCGAATAGATTATATTAATTTATATGGTTAGGCTTCTGCACTGCTATTAATTTTGAATAAAATAAAGGTTTTACACTGCGCGTACGGGCAAACTCAGTGGCAGTGTGCATTCGTCCTGCAGCCGAGCTGCGCGCGCATACACAATGTTTACAAACATTGAAAGGCATCTATACGTATCTTTTATTCAAAATTAATAGAAATACAGAACCCTAACCTTAGAAATTTAATATAATCTATTCGTTGTATGTTTTCTATATGTATACCAAGCGGTTTGTCTCTAGGTCTTGTGGTTTTAGAGATATTTGACTTCTTCTGTATGAAGATTGCTCACGGCCATTGACAATGCACTGAGTTCGGCGGTACGCCCAGTGCAAAACGTTTATTTTATTCAAAATTAATAGAAATACAGAACCCTAACCTTAGAAATTTAATATAGTGTATTCGTTGTATGTTTTCTATATGTATACCAAGCGGTTTGTCTCTAGGTCTTGTGGTTTTAGAGATATTTGACTTCTTCTGTATGAAGATTGCTCACGGCCATTGACAATGCACTGAGTTCGGCGGTACGCCCAGTGCAAAACGTTTATTTTATTCAAAATTAATAGAAATACAGAACCCTAACCTTAGAAATTTAATATAATGTATTCGTTGTATGTTTTCTATATGTATACCAAGTGGTTTGTGTCTAGGTCATGTGGTTTTAGAGATATTTGACTTCTTCTGTATGAAGATTGCTCATAGCCATTGGGTTTGCAGTGTGACAGTGTGCCGAATAGGCCCACTGGTTCAGTGGCGATGCGAACGGCAGGAATTTGAACTAAAAAGTCGGAGGTCCCCCATTGGCAACAAAGACATCACGGAGACGTCTCGGAGTTAACTCTGAGGCGTACCATGAACGCGGCCCTGGTTTTGACCTTTGCCTATCGGTTGCCAAGAGTAGGTTCTCACATTTACACCATTACTATTACGACATTAAGAGCATTATTTGAGAATGGCGTTTGCAAAGTTTTACATGGAAGGAATCTTTTAATGAATGTGCAGGTGGAAGAGAGATGTATTAGCTACATTCCAAACTTCAAAATATGTATGCTAGCTATTACTTACCGAGTTATTCTGATTTACAAGTAGGCCTACACCTGCATCCAACTGTTCCTATGCTACCAGCATACTGCATATAGAGGGTTTGGAATGGGGTTGTCATGGTGAGGACAACCAGCATGGTAGTGAACTTCACGTTACTACTGAGAAGCCGACAACGCACATATGTTGTTGAAATATCTTTTTCTTTCTCGAGAAGATTGACTACGTAGCTTGAATAAAACACCATGCAATAGGAAACCACCAGAAAAATTACCCGCACTAGCAAGGTCCCATGGTTTTGACCCTCTAGTAACCAATGTACAAGCCTATAATATGTAAATAGAGAAGGCTAGTCTAGAATTAAGTGTAGGAAAAAATAAACGAGGAAAACTCTTGTCAAGAAAATTAAAAAAAACTAACACAAATAACTAACCACAAACCACAATCTTAAGAAACACAGACCGATAACTGCCCAGCATTGAAAACAAGCTTGATCATCTGAGCTTATATGCTATGGACATCATAAACATCCCATACAAAAGAAAGAAAAAATGGATACGATACAAGTATTTCCTTATCACCATAGCCAAATCGTTTGTTATTAATTTACCGTTTTGTAACCATAGTGCCATCTATGATATAGTAGTAGTAATAGGGTATTATGATTATAAAAAGGTAAATTAATAACGGCTGGTTTGGCTATGGTGATCAGGAAATGTTTATATCGTATACGATACGTTGGTTACTAGAGGGTTAAATTTCTGCCGTATATTTAGATAACTATTTTAGGCTGATTATTATCATCTACTTTACTTTAATTTGAAGTACTCTTTATCTGAACTAATTTTTATTCGAAGTAGCCTTTATTTGAACGGTTAACTTTTGGAGATTAGTCTTGTTTTCACCTTTAGATAGTTGGCCGATAGAAATCCTGAGCCTACACTTTTTACCAACCCAAGGGATGTTTAACTTCCCACACCACACCACATGCAACTGGCCTTTGATGGCCCTACTACAGCCTCACAGTGGTGAGAATCAAAATTGGTAGAGGTGATGGCATGGGGAAGTAATATAGCATAGACACACGGACGTACATCTGTTTTTAATGGGAGGAGCAAGGTGGCTCCCTCTTGCGGTGAATAAGACACCGAAAATATATTAGTTCGGATAGCATCCGTTGGGCGACGCTGCGTTCCATAGCCGTGGCAGTGATTAATGTTAATTGACATAGACTATTGTCAATAAAAACTATATTGTCCAGACTACCCTTGCCTTGTCTTGCGTAGCCTTACATATATCTATATATAATATATATATATATATTTTTTTAAATTGGTGTTCTCATGTGGTACACAGCTGCGTACCTGCATATATGAAAGATACACGATTCACCTCGTACTTGCAGTATAGGGGTGAAAACCAACCCATTAGAAAAACTGGCAAAGAATTTCGACATGCTGTGGAAATGAACTGAGTGAATAAATTCTTAATTTAAGAAGCAAAATATTTTCTTTATATATCTCTTCATATTTACCCACTACTTTTGAGTTGGAAAATATAACATAACATATAGTTTAATAGACTTTAAAAGTGAAATCGGCGGTGTTCTATCGCCGCCATCTTGTCTTTTCGTATTCTCTCCCATTTCAACTTTGTGCCAATATGGGTAGCCATTTGATACTGGAGCGAGAGTTTGTACTTCCTGTTCCACACTAAAGCAGTTTGCGCCAGCTTTTATATAGGGTTTCTGTTCACCCCTGTACTGCAAGTATGGGGTGAATCTTTTATCTATGTATTGATCTTCGTGTATTAAAATGAATAGACTTGGTTAAGATCAAATCTAGTATGATAATTTACAATGCAAACAAAGGGCTACTGCACAAAAATCTAGTCTTTATTCAAAATAAGTTCAGATAGTAGCCATGATACAAGGCAGAGTAACAACCTAAGACAGGTATTTGCAAGAACAACTTTAAAGTCTCAATGTATATCTACATGTGGTATACAAATATGGAATTCACTTGATGATAATATCAAATGTTCAAAAAACATCTATGTTTCAACGAATGTATAAAAAGAAAACCTTTAAGCTTTACCAGAGGGAAAACACATAGTAGTCTAGTACATACCTATTGAGATGTAATTTAAAGTATCAAAGCGTAATGTTGATATGCTTTTTACTTTTATTTTTCTATTTATTATTTCTATGGAATAGGTAATGTATATGTATTATTTTTAAATGGGGAAAGCACCTCATAAGTATTATACTTCTGCTTTCTCCTTTTTCATGTGAAAAAACTACTGATATCAACTTGTGTGTACAGTGATCATGTGGAAATACATATTATTATTATTAATATTGTTATTATATAGAAGCTAGCTAGACCCCTGTAGTCAACAGAAGGTATCAGCAAGAAAATCAGATCAATAGAAATCTTACCCTGTTTGATGTACTCGGTAAGTACTGGTGGCGACGCTGGTGGGGACCGAGGCGGAGGAGCCTCTGGTAGCTGACCAACCGGAAGTTTTCCGCCCACGTGACCATCTCGCAGCGTCGCATGAAGGCTCTTCTCAAACTGCGAGATTTCAAACCCGCCACCACCGATGTCCCGGATGTGTCCGCTGGTTCCGTCGCGCACCGGTCCCGCGTAAATCAAATGGACGCCGAGAACCAGCGAAATCAGAGAGCATTGCAGCGGGTTAGAAAGGAACATTTTGCCTAGATTATTAGGCCTATCATCCGCCATAATGCGTTCTGAAAGCAATAATGATTAATGTCCAATAAAAGCCTCCGCCTCCAACAGAGATGGTTCCCTGTGTGTGTCTTTCCAATCAGCCATAAGTGGTGCGTGAGTGCGTGGGTCTTTCAGGAATAGGAGTGTGCGCATAGAGATGTATATATATCCACTCCTTTGTTGCTCAAAGTGGACTAGTGCTAATGCAAATTCAGCGTCTTATATATATGCAAATTACGTTGTATATGTATATCTGGTGGGTTTCCCCCCAACACACACACACTTCTAGATTAAGAGAGTGGTGATGTAGCTCAGGTGGTAGAGTGTCCAGCTGTGAAGGTGTTGGGCATCTTATCGATCCTGCTCAGTGGACCCATTTGCAGTTTGTGGTCCACAACTGGTTCATCAAAGGCTGTGGTAGGCTATGTGCTGTCCTGTCTCTGGGAAAGTGCATTTATCGGAAAGAGTAGCCTATGTGGAGGCAACAGATTTCCTCCAAAGAAATATGTCAGAATGACCATATGCTTGACATCCAATAGCCGATGATAAAAATCAATGTGCTCTAGAGGTGTTGTTAAATAAAACAAGCTTTCCTTAGAAGTGTGCACTTAGAGATGTATATCCAGTACTTTGTTGCTGAAAGTCAAGTAGTGCTAATGCAACTTGAGCGTCTTTTATATGCAAATAACGTTTCTATTTATGTCTGGTTGGTTTCCCCCCTAACACACACACTGCTATATTGTGTACACACACTCCTGGTTCATGTCCATTCTGCAAGTACTCCGCGTGTGTTTACAAACTGTAGGCCTATGTAGCTTGTGTTCGATGTAGCCCCTTTCGAAGAGGACACTTTATGACGATTGCGCCTCTCGGGATCTCTATTGCGAATGACGCGTCTTGGATCCTGTTACTGCCCCTATACTTCCCTGGTGTACAAACTATTCACTGATCATTTCAACACAGCCGAATGGAGTAATATATATGACCGTAAAGTGGCTGTCACACCTCGCCGGATTGAGCAACAGACAGAATTGTCTAGTCCGGTGGTGATAAGTATAAAAATGTATTAAAATGTGTCAAAATGTTGCGCTATCGGGTCAATGGCCACTGGACGAACAGACATGAAACGGACATGAAACGGACATGAAACAGGCATGAACGGATAGCCAATGGACGAAACAAACTCAAGCCAGACAAGAACTGTAGACGTCAATCTGGCGGAATCCGTTCCTAGTTTTGTGCATGTTCAAAACTTGTACGGACACAAACCGGACTTTGTTCAGTTTATGTCCGTTTCACCCAATCCGGTGAGGTGTGACAGCGCCTTAACATATTTACATGGAACAAGCTTAAACTACCATCTGAAAGGCAGTTTGTTACATGTTTAACACTATTTTCCTCAAATTAATGAATATATATTTGTGTTCTTGAGCTTACATACAGACCTGTTCTCATGACAGAATCGGTAAGAGCGCTGGCTTCCCGTGTGGAAGGTCGGGAGTTCGAATCCCAGTCCAGTCAAACCAATGACTTCTAGCCTGGTGCTCGGCATTAATGGGAATGGAGGAATGGGTACCATGCTGCTGGCTAGGTCTCCCAGTGGAACAGCACTATAAAGTCCCCACGAGTGCGCACTATCATACGTTGATACCATACCATGCTCCTACGTGTTGTAGGACGTAAAACCCCAACGATCAAGCAATTCTTCTCATTACTTACTAAATTGATATCAAAGACGACAATGGTATGTGGAGAAGCTATATACTATTTGATGATTTCTTGCGTGATAGTAATGGTATTTTGTCTACGAGGGCAGCAGTGAAGGTCATAATTCAGCCCGAAGCGTGATAAGATTGTATTGGCACTGTTTTCCCCGTAGAAACTAACACGTGTCAAAAGACTGTCAAATTTATGCAAAAAGACACACCAAACAAACATGGGTAACTACAGTTATATCATATTTTATGTTAGTGCCTCCGCCAGGCCTATAAAGTATAATGATGTTGGGTGAGTATTTTGATATTACCAAAGCTATAATTCCCAACGTGGACAAAGGACTCATCATCATCATGCTGTCGGTCGCGATGCAACAAAGACTGCTTTCATTACTTGACTGCCACTCTCCATTTAGCTCTCTGCTGTGAGAGTGATGTCCATGAGTCGGTCTTAATGTCTCTCAGCTTCAGGTTTCCCTTGATGGTACATTTCATGAAAGCTGCCTGCAAAAGTGTTGTAGTGCTGCTGGCTTTTGCAATTTACCAGCGGCATTCTCTCGGGGAGCAAATAGAGGTTTCCCACCGGCAAGAACATGTCCAGACAGGCGCAAAACTATTTGTCCCTGCAGTGGCTGGTCGGGAGATGTTGGGAGTTCCATACATCATCAACCGCCCTTGATGCTGCCACAGTGAAATGGTTTTCTGTTCAGGGTTTGCTCCCTTAGCCTTCGGTTCTGTCAAGAACCTGTACCACAAGGCAGTGGTTTACAACTCTGCAGGGCAGCGGCGTCAAATTCCGTGAGGTATTGCAATACCTGCATACCCACAAAGGACTATATGACATGGAACTATTATTTTTCTCACATACGGATAAGGGTATAGGGGTTCAAGGTTCAAGGTTCGAATCATTTACTCAGACGCTCAACCCTATTGAGTCAAGTGTCTTTTGGTATTGTAGGGTTTGGTGGGTGACTGAGAAGAGCTGGTGAGATTTTGTCGATCCGGCGTCGGGTGGCGAAGTGTGGCAGCTATGCGGAGGCCACCATGCCGCTGACACCATGGCCTGATATCCCACTCAGCCACATTATGCTGATATTGAGCAAACCAGTCCTTGCCCTATCCTATCAATGCTGGTGCGCCAGGCTAGGTAGCAACAGGGATCAATTTTGCAAGTCATTGGTTTGACTCGGCCGGAATTCGAACCCACGACTTTCCGAATCAGATACTGAGGCTCCTATTTTAACGGAGATGAGAATGAACTGACATTTTGGTTTCTACCCTGATATAATGTCAGAATGAATAAGTGATCGGAGATCGGGCACACACAAAAATCGGAGATTGCCCAAACCGTAGGCAACTATAAGGATAATTTCGCAAAC
The DNA here is from genome assembly GCA_030323885.1 of Branchipolynoe longqiensis. Classification (NCBI taxonomy): domain Eukaryota; kingdom Metazoa; phylum Annelida; class Polychaeta; order Phyllodocida; family Polynoidae; genus Branchipolynoe; species Branchipolynoe longqiensis. Next base: position 67,217,323 of record CM059190.1, on the reverse strand, counting down.
AACAGCTGGCTAGCTAGCTACCGGATGCGGTGCCCGAATCGATAGAGTGCAGGCTTCCAGTGCGGAACGTTGGAGTTCGATTCCCAGCCGAGTTAAAGCAATGACTTGCAAAATTGATACGTCTCACTACCTAGCCTGGCGCTCAGCATTATTAGGATAGGGCAAGGACTGTTTCGCTCAGTATCAGGATAATTGAGTGACACGAGACCAGATCAGTATATAGTGGCAGTTTTCTTTTTCTTTTGTGTTGTTACAGTAGTGAGTCGTAGTGTTTGATTTAAGAGTTTGAGGTTTCCAGGCACTTAACCCTAACATGAGTCTAGATCTTAGTAGTTGGGTTGGGTGGAAGGTGAATTTTGAGTCAAAGAAGTACACGTCCGATCGATTGAAACGCTCTGGTCGAAGTGAGCTTTGAAAGGTTCCAGGTCAGAAATTATTCAAAATTTTACTGTAGGTGGCACGTCGATCGGCGGCCATTTACTAGTTCGGATTTATGTTGGTAGGGGGCATCAATGATAGCGTCCATAGTAATGAATGCTGGTCCGTGCGCTCAATTACCCATGTTGTGAATCAACATGGACAATGTGACTGAGTGGGAAATTGGGTCATGATGCCAGCAGCCTAGTCTCCTGGTGAGGCAGCACTATAAAGTCGTCATGAGTGCGCACTGACACAAGTTGGTACCCATCTTGATATTACCTTAAATGTTGCTAGGATGTTAAACCGCAACAAATAAACACTAGCAAGGCTAGCATATAAAATTTCGTCCATCGATTGGTTGGTTGGTTGTTGGAGCTTTACGTTCTGGCAACATCTAAGGTCATATCAACGGCCCATATATAATAAAGAGGATGCATTGTTCCATATGGAACTATTATACACTGTACTGAATGAACAATAATATATGTTGTAAAACGCAGCTATATAAATTTATTGATTTATTAGACCCTTGCGAAGATGACATTTATGGGAAAACTCAGAAAAGTTGATGTACAACCATTCCAGTGCTAGATCGGTTCATAATACTATACCTCCATAAGCAGTCCTGATTCAATTCAAACGTCATTACCCCCAAAGGGTTACCCCAAATCCTAAAATATTGCCTTTGGGGTGCAGACCAATGATTTCCATCAATCACCCTCCTCCCCCAAAAAGAAGCATTTTTGGTGATATTTCTGTCTAAGAATTTGTTAAAGTTGCATGGTCTGATGAAACATATTTTTGTCAAAACCAAAACAATTACTTATATTTGATTCTATATATCCAACTTAGGTACTGGTACATTGACTAATGCTTTGGTACAGCATATATGGAATAATCTGTGAATTTATTACCCCATCACTTAAGACACCTACTTTGAGACAGCCATTAAGTAGAGAGGGCACTGACCAATTAGGTCACTCTGTGACCTCATTAGTCTGGCCCTCATTCCAGTCCCATATATGGCTTTAGTCAGGTTCCAGGATATAAGGTCATTCCTCATCACATGCCCATCGCAAGATGTGAATCTGGACCACAACAACTGGACTTTTGGCAAGCTTGCCAAAATTATTTTAGGTTCTTTCAGCTCAAATTGCTGCAAAATTAGGCTTTTTAATCAAAGTGACTCCAGAATAATGCATATTAGGTTATAATGGTCAACCTGATACATTTATCTAAAAATGAGGCAGAAATTCGAAAGCCATCGGACTATGCAACTTTAACTGTGTGGAGACTGTTTGAAGTGTTGCGCTGATGTTAGTTAAGGCTCTTGGTTATTTATACCATAGTGCTCTAACCTTGCTCAGAAGCTTTGCTGTATCATCTATCGGAGCAGGTGAGTGGGGGGGTTGAAGTGGCCACTTAAGAGCCATCTGAATTGGACTTTTATTTCAGGCCAAGCAAATGGCGTACAGTTTTGTAGTCTATGCTCGTATCTGTGGCTGTGTACTTAGGCTATGAGGAAAAACAATACAGACAAAGAGAAAGTAAGACAGTAACGTGTAAGAGAGAGTCCAGCCCTCTGGTTTATTTTTATATAGTTACATGGGTTCTTGGTAGGCTATCATGCCACCTCTTTCCACCAATAGGAATCTAGCAATCCTGGTCTCACCAATAGGAATCCAGCATTTCTGGTCTCCAAGAACATCAGTGGTATGCCCACCACCAGTAGCTGTCTGGCCCCCTGGCCACCACCAACCTTGACCTATTGAGTGTGGTGACGCCTACCCCAGCAGGGGCCATATGCAGGAAGCAGTGTTAGCGGTGTTTGGTGTTAGCCGGTAAACCCGTTTAGCTCTCACCGGTCTGGCGAATTGTGTCAAGTGGTATGTAGAGGCGCAAAAACGGTAGGTGTTAGCTAAACGTGAAACTATTTATAGATGTGGGGAATCCCTTGCCGGGGGTTCCCGGCGACCAGTGATATGGGACAATATGGCGGCCGGTGTAGCAGGGGCAGCGTTGATGTGGCTTCGAGATGTGACCCAATTTTGGCGTACGCGTTAATATGAACTCTATTTTGATTGCGATGTGGGCGAATATAATTTATTTTGGTTGTTTATGTAGGAAACACGCTTTATTTGCGTCCCACATTGCTTGCTAAAGGTCCACGTGGTTGTTAGATTCGGGGTATGTGACCTATCTTGTTGCCGGCGGGACCGCTGTATGCGTAATGTTGTCGGCTTGTACCAGCTTGACTTCCGTTGTGAGCTGCAAGAGCAAATAACGAATGCCAGTTGGCCGCATCTATACGACACACCTACACACATACAACTACTTCTACTAGTACTTGGAGTACTTGCACTACTACTTCTACTACTTCTACTTCTACCACTGCTGTACACGTACACGTTGACAAGCGTCAGTGGCATTTGTCACGTAAACGAGCAACGAGCGATTGCGAGTTGATCGGGTCCAAAACCACACATCAACACACGTAATACTAGTCCCTGTATTACTACTACTAAGTGTACCACTACTAGTTCCTACTACTACTACCGGTCCTACTACTCATACGAATACTACAACGATGAATTCTCAGGCATCTGGGAGTTCCTGCAGCAAGCGCCAGAGGAAGGCGAACTACTCGGATCAGGAGATCCAGGTGCTCCTTGACGAGGTGATGTTGGGGCGGGTTATGTTGTTCTCCGCATTCAACAATAAAATAACCCTCCAAGAAAAAAACAAAGCATGGGACATGGTAGTGTACGCTATCAATGCTTGTGGGGTAGCTAAGCGTTCACGGGCAGAAATTAAGGAAAAGTGGAAGGCCATGAAGTCGGAGGTCCTGAGCAGACAGAGAAGGTCTATGCAGACGGGAGGAGGGCCGCCAGAGCAGCCACTCCCCTACGAGGAGGCGGTGCAGAAGATCATAGGCTTGGAGTCCAACCTCTACTCAGGTGTGACCGGTACGTTTAAAGATATAAGTAATTAACCTTGTCGATTGCGAAATGTATGTGATTTTATGTCATCTTAGTCACATGGATATTCTTTGAACTGGAAAACATAACAGGATACATTGTTGCGATTTACACCTTTTAATTTTTTTATTTATTTACATCATGTTCTTAGCATCGCAGCACTCTTACATGCTCAACATTTGACCAATCCTTTTGGGTATTTGGACACGTTAACAAATAATTTATATAACATGCAGCGTAGTCTGCGCGCTCCACGCGTACCTGACGATATTCACAGACAGCATTCATTCATTTTGACTTTTTAATAATGTGTTTCCCCTCTACCTACAGTTAGTTACAATCCTAAATTGTTCTCACTCTCTTCCAGCTCCCTGTCCAGTCAGCTTTCCCAGTGAGTATAATGTCACATGTCATTGTTGCATGCAGAAAACAGGTTATATTACAAAATCACAGCTTTGTCACGTTACGCCTCACTCATAGTACAATCTGCATGGTGCCGGGTCACAGTCATAGATGGAGTGATCTATGGTATAACCTTTAACAGTAATTTAACAACAATTGGTACAAAGTTTGCTCATAATTCGGCCATTAACTAAAAACCCTATATAGCAAAATCACATCTTGTTCTCATTAACAGTGGACTTGGTGTAATTGGGACACATTTGTTTTTGCAGGGCCTTCGGCGTTGCATCGGCCCAACGACGTGCAGATTGGCGGGTATGACTCTCTGCTAGATGACAACACATCCGTCAGCACATTCACAATTAGCCAGCCCGAATTTGTGATGACGCCCGACACGTCCCGGTCTACCATTAGACGATTCGACACGTTCCAAGCACCCCCATCTCCCCCAACCCCTGAGTGCAGTTCAGGGTCGACGGCGTCACTTGTGCACACAGGTAAATATTATGCACTTGCCCACTCAAGTTCGAGTAAATCTACAATATTTGTTCATTGGCCAAACTACTGCTGCAATAGCACGTCACTGTTTACCTAAGCGATTAGTATAACAAATACCATGAAATCCAATAAAAAACTATTCATGTATTATTAATGAAATGTTGTGATTGTCACCATCACCCAGTTAAAATAAATTATTACTTTATCTTGACAGTCGCCCCAGCCCCGAACACTTGGCAGCCGGAATGTGGCCAAATAACTGCAACCCCTGTGACAACAAGGGAAAGGCGTGCGCGAAGACGTGGGAGGACGCAGAGAGAGTTGACCAGTGACACAGAGGAGCGGGCATCAATGGTTGCTTTCCTCGACAGTGGCACCAAAAAGAACGCTGCCAAGACGGCTTTACTGGAGGCACAGCTTGACACACAGACGGCACAGACGGCGCTACTGGCAGAGCAACAACGCACCCAGAGGGCGCAGACTATCCTATATGAAACTAAATATAGGCACGAATTGCTCGAAATACATAGGTTGGAAAGGGAGGTGGGGACAGTAGAATATTCGGTGTGAAAATGAAAAAAAAGGCTATTAAAACTTTCGACCTCACTGTATCCGTGTTGTGTCAAACTAATTTGTAAATAATTTTCACTACATGTCATATTTAGAAGTAATTATCCACCACTCTCTGGCGGGCAGCTTTGCCAACCTGAGAACGTACCCGCTCAGACTGTCGATAGTTGTGAGGCCGCTGATCGTAGGCTTCGTCCCCTCCATCGCCGTGTGGGTCATCTTCATTCTCAGACTCCGAATCCGATGGGTCATCAAGGTTGAGCATACGTGCTTTGTTGTGCAGGATTATACACACAGTGATTACGTTGCAGGCTTTGACAGGGTCCAACCGCAGCCGACGCAGACAGTGCCAACGTCTTTTGAGTAGTCCTATTGAACGTTCAACCAGAGATCTAGCTGCCTTGTGGTTAGTATTGTAGGCCCTCTGACGTGGTGAGTTTGGATGCAGGAAAGGGGTGAACAGCCAGTCTCGTAGCATGTAGCCACTATCCCCAAGCAGTAGTCCGTTGACGGGTTTTCTGTCGCTCTCAAATGCCTCGAATAGGTACGATTCCCGTAGAATGCGCGCATCGTGGACGCTGCCTGGCCATTTCACGATGCAGTCCATGAACACTAGGTCGGCGTCACAAATGACCTGCACACGAAAAATGGGAAGGGTCAATGAAATAATGTATACACACCACCCATTTAAATTACACCAACAAAGTAATGTGGGGCTGCACGTCGCAATGCGCTTTTATTAATATGACCTCTTTCTAATACAAACTACCTTATACAGACACCAATCTTCTATAACAAACATATCTAGTGTAACAAGTAGCACCAAAATGCATAATCCTCTTGCACCAAGCAACTAATGCGTGTGCCACACTGCACGTCGCAATGTGGTTTTATTAATATAACCTCTTTGTTACAGATGTTACGTTATACACACACAAACTTTCAATAACAAACATATGTACATTAACAAATACCTGTATATTGAGCGAGTGGTAGTGTTTCCTGTTAATAAACTCGTGCTCATACTCGGTGGGGGCCTGTATGCGGATTTGACTGCCGTCGATGCACCCGAACACATTGGGGAAGCCGTATGTTGTGAAGATTTTAACCTTTGTCCGGTCCGCAACCTCCTGTGTTGGAAGGTGGACACTTTGGGGTAGTTGATGCAGGAGTGCTTCGGTGACGCGAGGGATAGTCCGCGAGACGGTAGATTGATCCACGCCAATGAGTTCGCCACACACATCCTGGAAACTTCCACTAGCGTAGAATCTCAACGCGATCATAACCTGCAGCAGTCAAAGAGTGGAGAACATTAGCCAATAAGACATATTTTTGCGAAATATCTATAAATAAATACCAAATCAGCATGAACATCTTTGCGCACAGTTAATATGAATAAAGATAAAGACATAACTATGGATGAATAGTACTCATTTTCTATTTCTATGTTTCTCAATAAGCACCACCCAATATAAATAACAACATGAATAGAATGACTAAAAACATTAATAGAATAAATCAACCTGACTCTGACAATGGGTGTTACACTAGTCAGTGCCTAGATTTGTGTAAATCAAAATCCACATTGCATAACTACAGTGACAGCCTATGCGTTGCGACACGTACAATCTCAATGATTGACATTTACATACATTCGCCACTGTCGACTGCACAACACTGACATCCGATCAATTTCGAGAGGCTAAATTCCCATCTTTTACACCGTCAATGCCAGTGTGTGCAGTGTAAATACATATCACAGTGTCAACTGAACAACAGTCACAGCCTATGGCTATGAGGTTTAGACGGGTTACATTCGAATGTTTGAAGCATATCGCAAACATAGATGTGACAGATGTCACAGTGTCGACTGCAACACAGTGACAGCATAAGAGTTTTCTACACAAAGCATATTAACCAACACACTCAGTCTATAAATTGGGAGGTCAATAACACACCATTTGTTCCTACCTGCAGCAATGGTGGGACAGCTCCGGTCCGGTTCGCCAACTCGATTCGGTCTCTCACGGAGTCAGTTATTGCCAAAATATCGTGCCGACGAAATCGGAACTTACTGAACAGTTCAACATCATCGAACTTCTCGAATGGATGCGTCCGATCGCGCAAAATGCGGTTCCTTGGGAGTCGACGCCGTGCGATGTACTGCCGATATATAAACAACTCCATCCTAACACCACCCGTAAACGTACTATGAAACGGGGTTAGTGAAGCCGACCTTAAACGTCCAGTGTTAGCGTAACACCGACTCCCGCATACAAACTTTTCTGCGCTAAACCAGAAATCCCGTCTAAACGCGTTTTCCCTCGATAACACCGCTTCCTGCATATGGCCCCTGAAGGGCTAGGCCCTAAGTGCAATCACACCCAGACCTGCCACTATGTCTATTTACATCCCACTCAGGCACTACGCAACACACACACACATATATATATATATATATATATATATATATATACCTGGTCAAGCACACTGATCAGTAATAGAACAATTGCATTCCCCCCTGCCGAATATCGGAATATTTTAAGTTTGTTTCTTAGCAGAGAGAGTAATACTTAAAGGGGGATACCGGGCTCGGTGGCTTAATCGGTAGAGCGTGGGCCTTGCGTACGGAAGATCGGTAGTTCGGTTCCCGGTCGAGTCAAACCAATGACTTTAAAATTGATACTCATCGCTTACTAGCCTGGCGCTCGGCATTAATAGGATAGGGCAAGGACTGGTTGGCTCAGTGTCAGGACAATGTGACTGAGTGGGATATTGGGTCACGGTGCCAAGTGGCCTGATTTCCCAGCGGTGTAACACTATAAAGTCGCCATGGTCAACGGGACCCATATAGTCACATTATCCTGACACTGAGCTAACCAATCCTTGCCCTATCCTAATAATGCCGAGTGTCTAGCTAGTAAGTGACAAGTATACATTTTTAAGTCATTGGTTTGACTCTACCAGGATTCGAATTCCACAATCTACCAAAACGGGAGACGGACGCTAAACTCATTCGGCCATCCCGTCTGGTCTGATTGGTTGAAAGTGATGCCTAAGCAACGGCTTTGGGCTGGGCATGAAAACAAACCCCACTCAAAAGGACTGTCCAAGATGGAGCTTATTGACATCATTTGCTTACTCACCAAGAAAATATATTTTTTATTTGCTTGGCCTTGGGCATTTGCGTATGTCTAATGCCAGGTACACACCTACCATTCATCCACACCCACCTACCGTTTACGATCTAAAACTGCCCGTTGCACGCACAAAAGTCGTTACGTGCGTGATACCCTAGCACATCTACCGATTGCGATTCGCGACTTAAAACTCAGTTTCAGGGCTAAAACTGCTTGCTTGCGAATACGATTCACGATTCGAAAAATGAATCCGCCCGTTCTCAGTCGTAAGGTCGTCGCGGGTTTTAGTGCGCGAATCGTAAACGGTAGGTGTGTACTTGGCATTAGCGAGGTCTGCTTCATCCCAAGGGTTGGGGCTGCGTGGGAAAGGTCGGGGTGGTCTAGTGTGTATGAATCAGATTATCATAGAGATTCCTTACACTTTTCTGTGTAAAACTGTAGTGGTGGGAGCTAGTGCAAAAAGAATTTATATATAACTCTTTGGTTTTTATTTTAAGGAGAATATTTTGGACAATAGACCCCCACCAGTTAAGCTGGAAGTACCCGACTAGAGTGGTTCCATATTCTGCCGACAGATGTTACTGGCTTAACAGGAGGGGTGTAATACATGAAGAGAGCGGCAGTGAAATTCCAGAAGAAAAATACAATATAGTTGTCTTTTTTAAAAGATATATTACAAGGATAAGAGCTTGAATCCTGTTTCAATATGAATATCTAAATATAATCAGGCATTTTATAATTTTCCAAGCATTCTTTACAGAGATATAGCTTATGAAATCATAGGTAGTTGGGGAATGTACCCGACTAGAGTGGTTCCAGATTCTGCCGACAGACGTCACTAGCTTAACTGGTGGGGTCTATTATACAAGATAGATACATTGTGGCTGTACAGTAGGCTTCCACTTCCAAAATTATTTTGCTTTTATTGTTGGTAAGTTTATATGGGTGATTCGACTGAATTCTGATTAACTGTATCCTTTTGGTATTCCCTGGTAATTACTATGGTTTTATCATGTAGTTGATATATCTTAACAAAATATTCATGTTCCAGAAAGATCAACCACATTGTATTAATAATGTGCCACACTTGAGCTGCAATCCAGCAAGCAGAAGCTGATCTGCCCAGCATTACCAGGATAGGGCAAGGACTTGTTAGCTCAGTGCCAGGATAATATGCCCGAGTGGGAAATCGGGCATATTGCATAAGCAACATAGGTAATTCGGGATCGAGACGGGATGCACAGGGATCCCACCCCGACCTATACCACTTAGTTCCCCCTTTTAAATATAGGCGGCTGGAAAGTGACTCCAGGTGGCGCCCCCGTGCCCGCATGCTGTTAGCTGCCGCTTATACCCGGGCCTCCCCCCCTCTGATGTCACTTCCGGCCCACCGCCCGCGCCGACGGCACTTCACCAACAGATGCCGGACCGACAACACAACCCACCTTTTCTCACTGCCCCACCCGACCAGACAATTGAGTTAATGGGGTTGAGTGTCCGGATCTCTCAGAGACTCAAACTTGCTATCCTCATTTGACCTTGACGTGCTTGTACCTCATTAACTTGACCTATGTTCTCCTGGTTTAGATTAAATATAATCCTATACTAAGTAGTCCCGGGTTGTGTCCTGAATTAGGGTGTGGTGCCAGTGTCCTGTTCTCCCAGTGTGGCAGCAGTATAAAGTCGTCATGAGTGCTAGGACGTAAAACCTCAAACGATATTAGGTCATGAACAGTGTGAATAGTTAGTTGTGTTGGTCAGGTTACTGCCCCTTTAACTTGCATGGCCACACAAATTGAACAATAACGATTACAAATATGGGAAGCATGAACTATTAGATTCTTCCATTCCCCTTTACCGCCCAACCCCCACCCCTACCCCCCACACACCAACACAACACTGCACTTCTTGCTTCCCTTTGTCATCTTATTGTTAGTTATACATGGCCAAATCGTGTGAATAATGCTGGTTATGGATGCTCGATTAAAGCAATACTTTCACTACAAAGTGTGAAAAGAACATCCTACACAAAAATTCATATTATATTAAAGTTGCACAGTCCGATGAACGCATGCAATTATGCAAACCAAAACACATACCTAGATTTGAGTGTACATGTCCTACTAAAGCCGTGTTTACACGGGCGAGTCAAGTCGGTTCATATAATGCGCCTCGCCTAGTTCGCCTCACATTCGCCGTGTAAACGCGACTCTGAGGCGGATTAGGGCTGATTCGCTTCATATGATTCACTTTATATAAACCACCTCGCGAGGTGGTTTATATAAAGCGAACTAGCTTAACCACCTCACACGGATGCGCAGTCGAGACCTGAGTTTGTTGGTTTTCCGGTTGATCAAAAGCACATATTATATAATTTTGTCTATGAAACCGCTAGCTGTGCACAGATATTTTTTTCATCATTTATTTTTAGGGTTTCACTGCCCAGCAGAAGTTTTGACCGTTCCAAACCAATACGATTCAGTCCATACATATCTAGGTCGAACCCACACTCTCTTGTGGCGACGTCGACGAACCCAAACTGGTGCTGGTTAGTCTGGACTTGCTCATGCGCAGATATCGATTTCCGCCTTCAAACTCGGTGCGGGTAAACGCGCCACTAATTCGCTTCATATAATTCACTTTGTCTAATTCGCTTTACAATTCCCCGTATAAACATGGCTTTAGATATTTGTGTAAATGTTAAACACTTATTGTTATGTAAAGAAATACTGAGTCAATTTAATAGAACCTGCCACTGTAGAAGCTTACTTCGTCCAGAATGTCGATGTGCACACAAACATTAGTTTGCATGTTTTCATTTATTAAAATATATCTAAAGATAGCCCTTTGATATAAAGCAAACACATAACAAAGCCGGGTGCAGTAATCGGTAGAGCTGGAAATGGCCGCCAAGGCAGGGAATGCCCAAACGGTGAAAGAAAGACAAATCCCTGACCTAAAAACATACAACAAATATCTGTGCAAAATAAAAACTGGAAACCCCAACTGAACTGCACCATAAGGGGGCAGGTGATATCTCTCGGCCCACCAACTGGACAGCCCAGGGCGAGACAACCGGAAATACAAAAGCCAGATAACATATCCAAAAACAATATAAATCAAATCAAATTCTACAAACATAACTCAACCATCTATTATGTAGAAAAAGAGGAAAACTCTTCCCAAGAAATCCCAAAACACTAACACAGAACCTTAAGAAAACAACTAAAATAGTAATAAGAATAGAACAAAAATACGACGAAACATACCAACAGACTATCTATCTGCTACTGAAATGCAGACAATCAAATAACTTATCAGCAGCTACTGCTTGGTAAGACAACACCAAAACTACAGCTGGCCAGCATTGAAAACAAGCCTGGGTACCCGGGCTTACATGCTATGGACACTATAAATACAGCCTCAATAAAAAAAAAATTTAAAAAAAGAGCTCGGCCCTCGCGAGCTGGAGATCGGGAGTTCAATTCCCGGTCGAGTCAAACCAATGACTTACAAAATTTATACTTGTCACTTCCTAGATTAACCTTTGGCATTAATAGGATAGGGCAAGGACTGGTTGGCTCAGTGTCAGGATAATGTGTCTGAGTGGGATATCAGGTCATGGTACTGGCAGACCAGTTTCCCAGTAGGGCAGCACTATAACGTCACCATGAGTGCGTCCTGTCACAAGTCGATACTCGTCCTGTTATGACCTTAGATGTTGCCAGGATGTAAAACTCCAACAACCAACCAACCATCTAAAATTAGCCCTTTAAAATAAAAATAATTGCTTCAATCTAAATAAAGTAAAGTAGATTAGTATAATCAACGAATATATATTTTTGTTTAATACAAGAAGGCAGAAACTCAAAACCAGTGGATTGTGCAACTTTAAAGCAGGTGTAAATGGCAGCAGGGACCTGTTTGCTAAATACCCCACCTGGTGGGACATGTGTGTCGTCATGGTATATATAAAACAGTGGGATAGTTTATGAGTATATTCATGTAGGTGACCTCCTTTCGCCCTCTTAGGCACACACTAGATCTGTCTACATTATTTGTAGTGCCTTGTGGTGGGCGGTTACTGTTGCGTGAAGAAAATAATCCATCACATAAAGAACAAGTGAGTTTGTTTGTTGTTGCTTTACGTCCTAGCAACATCTCAGATCATAGCATGACGAGTTCCGACTTGTGATAGTACGCACTGATGGCGATTTTATAGTCCTGCCGCACTGGGAGAAGAGGCCACTGGCACCATTACTCAACATCCCACTCAGTCACATTATCCTGAAAATGAACTAAGCAGTCCTTGACCAATCCTATTGATGCGCGAGAAGGAAGAAAGTAAGGCGGGGGTGGAAGAAAGGCGTGTTTATTGCACGCCTCAGCGGAAAGTTAAGTACATACAATAATGAATATATGCACAGTGGTAAGTGTAGGTAGAAATAAGAAGATATATGCAGTGGTAAATAGAAAAGTACATGGTATCAAGAATAATGAGGGGCTCCCAGGAGGGAGCAGAGAGGCTCATAAGGAGCAGGAGAGAGTCAGTAAGTCCGGTGGTCCGGTTGATTGTCAGTGGAGTGAGGGGGTGCCGAGGAGCCCTCCACCCTCCGGAGTGAGTAGGTAAAGGAGAGTTGGGTGGGTGGGCGGAGGAGAAAATGGAGAGTCGCGGAAGACGGCAGGAAGGTGAGTGCCTGAGGAGAGCCGGCGGGCGGCCTTATAAGGGAAGAGGGGGGGGGGAGGTGCGAATGCTGGCGGCCGGGGGGAGGGTGAGATGTGGCGAGCAGCGGGCGTCGGGTGAGGCGTGAGCGCCAGAACAAAGAAGGTGGGGGGAAGGAGGGGGGGGGGCGAGCCGGGGCTCGGCCGAGGTGAGTAGGCAGCGCCACAACGGCGGGGGAGGGTCTCCTCCTTCCCTCGCATCAAACGTAATGCTTCGCATTACGACCGATGCGCGAGAAGGAAGAAAGTAAGGCGGGGGTGGAAGAAAGGCGTGTTTATTGCACGCCTCAGCGGAAAGTTAAGTACATACAATAATGAATATATGCACAGTGGTAAGTGTAGGTAGAAATAAGAAGATATATGCAGTGGTAAATAGAAAAGTACATGGTATCAAGAATAATGAGGGGCTCCCAGGAGGGAGCAGAGAGGCTCATAAGGAGCAGGAGAGAGTCAGTAAGTCCGGTGGTCCGGTTGATTGTCAGTGGAGTGAGGGGGTGCCGAGGAGCCCTCCACCCTCCGGAGTGAGTAGGTAAAGGAGAGTTGGGTGGGTGGGCGGAGGAGAAAATGGAGAGTCGCGGAAGACGGCAGGAAGGTGAGTGCCTGAGGAGAGCCGGCGGGCGGCCTTATAAGGGAAGAGGGGGGGGGGAGGTGCGAATGCTGGCGGCCGGGGGGAGGGTGAGATGTGGCGAGCAGCGGGCGTCGGGTGAGGCGTGAGCGCCAGAACAAAGAAGGTGGGGGGAAGGAGGGGGGGGGCGAGCCGGGGCTCGGCCGAGGTGAGTAGGCAGCGCCACAATGGCGGGGGAGGGTCTCCTCCTTCCCTCGCATCAAACGTAATGCTTCGCATTACGACCGATGCGCGAGAAGGAAGAAAGTAAGGCGGGGGTGGAAGAAAGGCGTGTTTATTGCACGCCTCAGCGGAAAGTTAAGTACATACAATAATGAATATATGCACAGTGGTAAGTGTAGGTAGAAATAAGAAGATATATGCAGTGGTAAATAGAAAAGTACATGGTATCAAGAATAATGAGGGGCTCCCAGGAGGGAGCAGAGAGGCTCATAAGGAGCAGGAGAGAGTCAGTAAGTCCGGTGGTCCGGTTGATTGTCAGTGGAGTGAGGGGGTGCCGAGGAGCCCTCCACCAAAGTAGGAGAGGGCTCGAGGCGCGCCCGAGGCGGGGGCGCGGGGCGCCCGAGGTGGGGGCCGGAGATCTGGGTGAGATGAGGGCAGAGCCTTGAGGTCGGCGGCTGGATTGTCTGGAGAGGGTCCCTCGTGAGGCTGAGCTGTGTGGTCTGAGGTGCGCGGTGCGGGGTAGGTCGACAAGGGGCGGGCGGCCAAAATAAAGGGAGGCCCGCTCCTTGGAGGGGTCGGGTGAGGAGGTCGGCCGGCGAACTCCTCAGGGCTGGGTGGGACGGGGGTCGGGGTCGGGTCGGGCGGGTTGATGACGGTGGTGTCGTGGTCGGCGGCTGTGCCCTCGGAGGAGGGTTCTCCGTGAGGCTGGGCTGGGCTGTGGTCTGAGGGTTCCTCCTGAGGCTGGGCTGGGCTGTGGCCTGAGGGTTCCTTGTGAAACTGGGCTGGGCTGTGGTCCGTGATGGGCGACTGGCGCCGGGCGGCGATGAGAGCCTTACTGAGGGGGCGCTGGGGCCCGACAGGGATGTGGTTGCCGATGAGGTCGGCGGTGCCGAGGCGGCGGTTAGGCCGCGCCTCGGGCAAGCTGGGCTGGGCTGGGCTGTGGTCTGTGATGGGCGAATGGCGCTGGTCGGCGATGAGAGCCTTCCTGAGGGGGCGCTGGGGCCCGACTTGGAGGTGGTTGCCGATGTGGTTGGTAGTAGCGAGGTGGCGGTCAGGGCAGGGGTCGGGGGAGGAGGTGCGGCGGGGGCGGGCTAGGGGGGCGGCGAAATCGCGGGCGGTGGGGGGGGGGGGTCGTGGGGCGGGTCGGGGGGGGGGTCGGTGGGTTCAGGGGGGCAGAGGAAGGCGGTTTCGCCTGGGTCGAGGTGGATGTCTGGGTCGAGGGTGACGGGCGACTGGCGCCGGGCGGCGATGGGAGCCTTACTGAGGGGGCGCTGGGGCCCGAGGCGGGGGTGGTTGCCGGAGGGCACGGCGGCGCCGAGGCGGCGGGCAGGCCGCGCCTCGGGCGGGTGGGCGGTGGTGACCGGAGGGCTGGTAGCAGTGTGGTGGGCGGCTTTGATAGGGTTGGTGGGCCGGTCTGGGGCCTCCGTGCCGGGCTGGAGGTGCCGGCTCCTCAAAAATCCGGCGAGGCGGGAGCCGCTGCCCGGGCGCGCTTGGCCAGGCATGCGTCCTCGCTGTGCCTGGTTAGTACCCTCCGGACATTGGCGCAGTATGCGCATGCGTGTAGTTGCCTGGAGACCCCCTGGCCGTGGACCTCCCCCGGGGCTGCGTGGGTGCAGGAGTTGGGGTCCCGGTTCCAGGCATAGCAGAGTGGGCCGTGGGTCTCCTTACTGTAGGTCACGCGTGTGTCGGTGTGGCCGCGGAACTGGGGGCGGGGCATTGCAGGGTCGAGGGAGGGGAGTTGGGTGGTGGTGGAGTGGGGAGGCATGGCGAGGGACTCCAGTCTGAGGAGGTTTATGGCCACTGGGTCGTGCCAGCCATGGGGGAGGGTACCGTCCGCGATCGCGGTAAAGACCGCCTCAGAGTAGTGGCGGACGGTCGTCCAGGGATAGAGGAGGTTGTCGCGGCAGATGGATAGGATATGGTGGTGGAGTCCGGGGGCGGAGTGGGCGGGGAAGTCCGGGTGGTCGATGAGGGTGAGGAGGGCGAGGGCGTATTCGTCCTTGGTCGCCTCCCCCCTCTTGACTGGCTTCTTCTCGGGACCTCGCCTCACCAGATCGGAGGGGAAGATGTAGTGGGATGGGATGCCTTGGCGTCTGGTTGAATGCCGCGCCTCGGCGGATGCCAGGATTTCCCTGACGGCGTCGGCCGTGGAGGCGGGGTTGTGGCGGGTCTCCTCCCCCTGGTAGGCCGGCGATGTGGAGGGCTGCAGCTGGGGCAGGATGTGGCGGTACCTCCCGTACTCCGCGTGCGTCGTTCCGGGGAGGGCCGCCTGGGGGGGCGGCGGCGGTCGGGCCGCGGCGGTGGCAGATGCCCGAGGTGTTGGTGCGGCCGGCGGGGGCGCCTCTGGCGCGGGCCGGGTCCCGTTGGCGCTGATGTGGTCGATCCGGGCATGGAGGTCAGCAGTGGCCTGCCGGTGCTCGGTGTTGGCCTGCCGGTGCTCCTCGTTGGCCTGCCGGTGCTCCAGCTGCATGCGCTGGATAGCCTCCAGCACTGAGGAGGTCTCGGCGCCCGAGGAACGGTCCGAGGGCGCCGGGGGGGAGACCGCGACCGGTCTCGGTGACTCGACCCTCCCGGGCGATGTAGAGGGCCCCGGGGACCGGGGGGCGGCCCGGGAGCCCTTTCGTCCTCGTCCTTTCCCTTGAGGCATGGTTGGTGGGTGCTGGTGTGCGTCAGCGGTCCGAGGTGTAGGCCCAAAGAGGAGAAAATGGAGAGTCGCGGAAGACGGCAGGAAGGTGAGTGCCTGAGGAGAGCCGGCGGGCGGCCTTATAAGGGAAGAGGGGGGGGGGAGGTGCGAATGCTGGCGGCCGGGGGGAGGGTGAGATGTGGCGAGCAGCGGGCGTCGGGTGAGGCGTGAGCGCCAGAACAAAGAAGGTGGGGGGAAGGAGGGGGGGGGGGGCGAGCCGGGGCTCGGCCGAGGTGAGTAGGCAGCGCCACAATGGCGGGGGAGGGTCTCCTCCTTCCCTCGCATCAAACGTAATGCTTCGCATTACGACCAATGCCGAACGCCAAGATAGGTAGTGACAAGTATCAATTTTATAAGTCATTGGTTTGACTCAACCGGGAATCGGGAGGCCTGCACGCTACCGACTCGGCCATCGGGTCCGGCCATACATCCGGTCAGAGGTATACACAAATACATGTGTAGTGGTCTGCACTGACCTCTCAGGCAAGTAACCACATAGACAGGTAGGCGTGGGGAGTGTGCTAATATCAGAGAGCCTAGGTGGTGTAATGGTTAGCACACTGGCCCGGAATGCAAAGAGATGTGGGTTCGAGTCCCGCTCTAGGCGCAATATTTCCCGTTTTCATCACCCCCATGACACTGGTTGCCGTGATCAGGATCCTGTACAAGCTTTGTGCTGTATGGTTGTTGAACCTACCCTGTGTATGTATGTGTTAGTGCATTGCCTGTATGTATGTAATTGTAAGCATTACAAGACTTACAATTCCAGGGGGACGAGTGTAGTGGTCTGCACTGACCTCTCAGGCAAGTAACCACATAGACAGGTAGGCGTGGGGAGTGTGTTGATATCAGGGAGCCTAGGTGGTGTAATGGTTAGCACACTGGCCCGGAATGCAAAGAGATGTGGGTTCGAGTCCCGCTCTAGGCGCAATATTTCCCGTTTTCATCACCCCCACGACACATGCATACATATATTTGTTGCTGTTTTTTTACGTCCTAGCAGCATCGAAGGTCATATCAGGAGGGGTATCGACTTGTGGAAGTGAGCACTCATGGCGACTTTATAGTGGACACTATTAGTAGTAGTAGTAGGCCAAAGCAGATCAATGATACACTGGGTCGGTGTTGCCATTCCTTTCCCTGTCCCCCCGCTTCGCCTACCCCCCCAAACAAACAAACACTGTAAACTCAACCAGTAGTGTCCAACTAGACCAAAAAAAACATCTACAATGGAATGTGCCTGGAAATGATTCTAGTTGGATCATACTGAAGTATATGATTAATCAATATTAACCTACCTACAAACTCAATAGGCCCCACCTGAGATTACCATGAATACAAGTTCAATCACAAAGGCCCACCCTACATCCCCCATCACCCTTTCAACGAGTATGTTACTACTAGAAAGATAATCAGTTATGCCTCACCCCCTACTAACGCCTACCATACTAGTCTAACATAGTTACCTCCCCGCATATGTTTCTTTTTCTCTTATCGTGTTCTTTACCTATCATTCATGTACCGATGTTTTGCTTATTTTCCTATAATTGTCTATCTGTATATTGTTGTAGATTTGTTTACTGTGTAGAGGCAATTGTGATTAGGGCTGGAAGACCAGTGCATTAGCACTGACAACATGTTATTCAGAGGAATAAAAACACTTGAACAAAAAAAAAGAAGTATAAACTACACTGCCTGGTATTCATATAGTCCATAATATAGGAAAGTTTTTTTAATTTAACGACGCCTCTACAGCACATTGATTTTTAGATGTGAAACATATGGTCATTCTGACATATTTCTTTGGAGAAAATCTGCTGCCGCCATATAGGCTACTCTTTTCGTTAAGCAGCAAGGGGTCTTTTATATGCACTTTCCCACAGACAGGATAGCACATACCACAGCCTTTGATGAATCAGTTGTGGCGTAGTCACTATACAATGAATTACATCAGAATAGAATTGATATGCAATGAAAGTCATCATATTAAAAGTGGGCAGAAGGTATAGTTGACAGGGCTAATATAAGTTTACCGTATATATTATGTATGAATAAGATAATTACAACAGACCTGTCCCTTGATATATGCATGGGCTTAGCATTACATATGACGTAGAGGTGTGGAAAAAAAGGCAAAATTGCACCTAAAGGGGGACTCAAACCCATACTTGAACCATTCTGGTGCTAATCCTATTGATTACGCTATCTTGGCTCCCCGATGAAATCACCCTACCCATGCCTGTCTATCGATGTGGCGCCTTACCTGATAGGTCAGTGCATACTACTCACTACTTAAGCATAAAGGGGTCAGAATGGGTATATTGAATATATCAAGTATGCTACGATAGTGATATTGATAGTAATTATGATAGGACAGAAAACTAGGGGTGTTGTTTTTGTTGTTGTATTTGTATTTTTATTTACAGGAATCAAAAAAAGCAGATTTCCTCATGAGTAAACAAAATAATGGATCTGTAACCAAAGTAGGCTCTTCTATGATTACCCATGTGTGCCTTTCCACAGAGAAACGGGAAATACACATACAATTTTATTTTAAAACCATATGAAGCATTCTGTTTTAATTGTCATTAGTAATAGTGTTAGTAGTAGAAGTAATAGTAGTAGGCAGGAACAGCAGCAAAGAATCGTGTTAATAGACTACCTATTACTATTATTCGAGCAGTAGAAGCAGATCTTGTGGGTTTACTCAATATAGGCGGAGTTCAGGTGCAAAACCCTGTAAATACCAATCCAGAAAATTGAGTAAAACCTTCAAAATGTTCTTTTTTTTAACATTCATATTTTATTGTTCGTTGCTCCATATTAAACATCTGTTGCTGTAGAGAAGTACATATATTAAGTCAATGTACCTTTACGGGTTACTGCTGAATCATATGGTATTATAATTTCGCCATACTGTGCTGCGGTCTGCGGTGTGTCTTGCAGTTTATGCAAATGATACGGCGTTACGGTTTGTAGGTTTATCTCTTCACAAATCGTATGGTTTGTGTTGATATACATGTGTTTAATATACAAAAAAAGTAATTATATGTATATACATAGATACACATATATATAAATTCCTTCTGAGTCAACGGTGGTCATCCGGCTACAGATCGTCGCCTCAGGGGGAGGGGGGAATCCACCAAGGCGTCAGTCAGGAGGAAGTCAGAAACATTTATTCCCCTCGGAGCATTAATACTTGCATAATGCATTATACATCACATATATATATATATATATATATATATATATATATATATATATATATATATATATATATACAGTCAAACATCTCTAAATCGACCGACTCTGGGACCGACTTTAAATGGTCCAATTTGGGAGGTTGTTGGCTTAGGGAGTTTTTAAAATCCTTACAATGGTATTGTATGGGCGATTGTTTGATATCCAAATAAAGCAATCAATATAGGGGAGTGGTCGATCTGTGGAGGTGGTCGGTTAGAGAGGGTTTACTGTATATATGCATATGTGTGTGTGGGTCTGTTCGGCAGCTCATGGCCTACCATGACAATTTGTTGGGAAGTTGATGGGAATATCGCACATTCATAATGACCCTGCAAAACCTCCAGAAAGCAATCCGTTAATGTTGAAATATATACTGTAATGAATATCACAACAGTGAATGCGTTATTCCTTTTTTCTTGAAGATTTATACTGCCTATCATGGATAAGTCTGAATAGGACAGTTGGTCGATAGAAAGCCCGAGCCTACACTTTGACCGACCCAAGGGATTTTTAACCTCCCACATCACATAGACATGGTATGAGAGCAACTGGCTTTTGATGACGCTGTAAGTTATACACAGCGGTGGAAATCCAAATTGGCAGAGGGGATGGCATGGAGAATTGAACCACTAACCTTCAGATTAGGAGTCTGACCTAGAAATTAGTCAGACACTCTAACTACAGAGGACACCACGCGTTATCGATTCTATTAATCTATTTATTGATTGAATGGAACCCAATATCGATTCACTTGATTCCCTATCTAGATTATTGAGTGATAACTTACAGTGTGGGATGCAGCGTGGCTATTTGATCCAATGTACCTGATCCACCTACCATACTAGCCATCGCCAGCAATGAATCACCTTCTCGTTCACTGTGAAGTAAATAAAAGAAGAAAAAAAACCCAACAGGATATCGATCCATTTACTGTATCTGCATAAGTGTGTGTGGGTCTGTTCGGCAGCTCATGGCCTACCATGACAGCTGCTTGAATAAACTTAAAGCTCAGTTGATGGGAATATCCAACATTCATAATGCCACTGCAAAAACTCAGATTTCATATTTATAATGACATTAAAGATCTAGCGACTTGATTTTAAGTTGGAGTCTTTACATGAATATTCGC
The DNA here is from genome assembly GCA_030323885.1 of Branchipolynoe longqiensis. Taxonomy (NCBI): domain Eukaryota; kingdom Metazoa; phylum Annelida; class Polychaeta; order Phyllodocida; family Polynoidae; genus Branchipolynoe; species Branchipolynoe longqiensis. Next base: position 67,196,748 of record CM059190.1, on the reverse strand, counting down.
TGTATATTACTTATTAGTGAAATATTCACATTCAAGACATATCAACTATGTTGCGTGTAGAACTGCTAAAGAAGAATTCATAGGATACCTTGTCCAATGTTAATGGGAGGATCAATCCTTCCCCACTGAGTTCAAGGTGAAATGTACATATTTTGTGACGTCAGGCAGGGAAGCGATATGTGGAATCATATACTTAAAGCTGCACAGTCTGATGAAGCATCAAATTGTCAAAACCAAAACGATTATCTAGATTTGATTCTACATATCTAACATAGATACTGGTGCACTTATTGAGCATCTGTTGCCACATAGATGGGAATACTGAGTCAATTTAATAGACCCTATTTCTGCAGAAGCCTATGGTGTCAGAGTTTTGGCATGTTTGCCAAAATTATTTTTGGATGCTCACACTTCAAATATCTCAAAAGTTAATAATTTAAAATAAAAGTTACTTCAAACTAAAGTAAGGTCGATGATGACAATCAATTTAATATATTTACCTCAGAAGATGACAGAAACTCAAACCCACCAGACTACGTAACTTTAATAGGTGGCTTCAATTCATGATTATTGAAAGGAGACTTGCGATGCTTTCCGTGGGTGTTTTATGATTCTTTTCCATTGCAGTCCATTGATTGTTCAGAACCCTCATAAATTAATGACGCACAATCCTTAAACATTACAATGCCATTTCACAGAGGGACCAGACAACATTGTGTTCCCTAGCCTACATCACTAGGATCATTACCCTTGCATTTATCGGAAAGAGTAACCTATGTGGCGGCAGCGGCTTTCCTCCAAAGAAGTATGTCAGAATGAGCATATGTTTCATGTCCAATAGCCGATGATAAAAATCAATGCGTTCTAGAGGCATCGTGAAATAAAACAAGCTTATTATTATCATCATGAGAAGGATCATCAGAGCCGAATGACCCTAATAACCACAATTAACTTCACCAGAGTAACACCTGGTCTTGATTGGGCCGTAAATAACTAAGAGAATGGGTAGTTTCAAGATACACAAACTATGGTTAATCATATTTTGAATAAGTAAAATTGTGTTGGTTGTGTTTCCGGTCCTTTAAAATGTTTCATCCCAGTGGCATCAAACTCAGACACTGAGTTGTGCAGATTATTACTATATTTGTACTGCGCCTAGTGTTGTTGTTGTTGAAGATTTATACTGCCTACCATGGATAAGCATGAATAGGCTTGTTTACACCATTAGACAGTTTGTCGATAGAAAGCCCGAGCCTACACTTTTACCGACCCAAGGGATTTTTAACCTCCCACACCACATAGACATGGTATGAGAGCAAACGGCCTTTGATGACGCTGTAAGTTATACACAGCGGTGGAAATCCAAATTGGCAGAGCTGGGGGCATGGGGAATCAAACCGCCGACCCTCAGATTAGGAGTCTGACCTAGAAAAAAGTCACACACTCTAACCACTCCGCGACAGAGAACGCCAACGTTATGAGATAATAATCCTAATCCTAATGAAACAACGGCTCTGGCTATTCAATACGAGAATAAGTCTGTACATACAAGTGTCCAAATAGCTACAATACTTAGTGGAACTTGCGGACGTATAATTTAATTTAACCGATCGTGTGTAACATAAGCTAAATTTATAATTGGGTGTAAAAAGACAATTTATTTCAAATATACTCTCCTGCTTCAATAAGCTTTGTCCAATTTTGAGTTCCATGAGTTTCTGTAGCCGAGTGTTAGCACTTTATAACATGTAACATAATATGACCGGAAGACCAGTGCTTGAAAGAATACTTTTATTCGCTGAATAAAATGCTCATTTACCAAAAAGAAAGAAAGAAACAAGTGAAATACTTCCTACTTGAGCACATATTCACGTGGCTTATTTACATCATCTAATACATAGACTTTTGTTTTGTTGTTGTTTTACGTCCTAGCAACATCTAAGCTCATATCAGGACGGTCACCAACTTGTGACAGTGTGCACTCATGGCGACTTTATAATGCTGCCCCACTGGGAGAACAGGCCACCAGCACCATGACCTAATGTCCTACTCAGTGACATTATCGTGACACTGACTCTGAGCCAACCTGTCCTTACTCTAACCTAATAACGCCAAGCGCCTGACTAGGAAGTGACAAGTATCAATTTTTAAGTCAGTGGTTTGACTCGACCAGGGTTCAAACCAATGAACCCATGGGTTCAGATCCCCCCGATCTCCCAAAACAGGAGACGGACGCTCAACTCATTCGGCCATCCCATCTAGTCTCCTAATACATAGATGAACGTGCATCGGAGCAAATACAACAGGTGTGCTATTTGTAAATTAACATCCCCACAATCCACGATTCGCCCATTTTTCAAATAGGGATATGATAATTTTTTGCAGAAGTCAATTTAGAATAGAACCAAATTCATACGCAGTGACTGACAGCTTAGGTTGGAAGCAGTTAGTGAGGTGGATCACAGAACTGGTGGCAATGTACTCGTAGTGGTGCCACCAGTTCGGTTTAGTACATGATCAGGCAGGAAGAGTATATATAGATTAATGAACCTTCTATTAATTATACTTGCATATAAGTCCTTATACATCACATATAGCAGGATTGTACTTCAATATTTATAAATTAACCTTAAAAGGCCTAATTTGCTCATATTTCAAATATGAATGTCTTAAATTTGTGCAGAAGCCAATCTAGAATTGAATCAAGTTTGTATGCAATCACTGATAGTGAAGATGGGGAGCAGTTAAGGTGGCGCCTCATGGTGGCGCCACCGGTTTGAGTTAAGACATAATCAGGTAGGAAGAATATATAGATTAATGAACCTTTCCTTAGTTATATACTCGCATAAGTCCTCATGCACCACATAAACCTGGGTAGTACTTAGATATTTGTAATTTACTTCACAATGCCTGATTTGCTCATACTTCAAATACGGATGCCTGCAATTTCGCAATATAGGCTATACTTGTTTTACCACACTGACCCACTTAGGTTGTACACACATCCATGATTAAAACTGCGTAGTCTGATGAAGCATCACATTTTCAAAAAACAAATCAATTATCTAGAATTGATTCTGCATATCTAACTTAGATACTGGTGCACGTATTAAGCATCTGTTGCTACATATAAGGGAATAGAAAGACAATTTAACAGAACCTTTTACTTCTGAAGTCTATGGTGTCAGAGTTATGGCATGCGTGCCAAAACTAATTTGACATGTTTGCACTTCAAATATCTCAAAACTTAGCCGTTTAAAATAAACACTATGTGAAGCTAAAGTGAGGTATATTATAACAATCAGCTTAATATATTTATCCCAGAAAAATCACAGAAACTCAAAACCATCAGACCATACAACTTTAAAGACAGTCAGTCACTCTAATGGCCCTGTCACACTATGACGTAACGACGTGAACGTAGGGAGAACATGAAAAGCGTTGAACTTCTCGGCATAGTATGCAAATTTGGGCACAAGTTGAACGTGGATGCAGCGTAGTGGACGAGAGCGTAACGTCGGTAAAGCGTGGTGATACCATAATTCAACGAGAGAGGACAACGTAATTACGCTCAGGGAACGTTATGTACGTTATTCCCTCGCCAGAACTACGTCGCTTTACGTTACATACGTCATGAGACGGTGGCGAAACGTTGAACGTATGTTGAATGTACGTTATCCTGACGTTCTCCTGACGTTCCCATTACGCCACGTGGGCATTTCCACCCGGTATAATGTGGGTCAACGTAGTGGAACATAGTTGAACGTAGTGAGCAGCGTTGGAATAACGTCCGTTTAACGTCATTGACGTTCACTGAACATGAACAGAACGTATGGCGAACGTAAACCCTTACGTTCGATCTACGTCAAAAGTTTTGAACATGTCCAAAACCTCGACTTAACTTGACGTAACATGACGTCATGTGACGTAGCTTGACGTCATTCTAACGTCATTCTGACATCATCATAACGTAACCCAACGTAAGTCAACGTAATGACGAAAAATGACCACGTTAGGCTCACGTTGGCTCGTTACGTCGTAGTGTGACAGGGGTATTACCAATGTACTGAACCTCTCTTTTGGGGACATTGTTGGAGAGTACACTGTGAACACAAGGTCTACAGCAATGGCTACGACTGATCCGCCATGTTTTCCATCCATTGTCAACCAAGCTAGAACTAAGCAAGTTCTTAACCTGTCAGTCAGTTCACTAACCCGATTCTAAAGGTATTTTATGGGAAGAGCTTTTGACCAGAGTTTCATGATTCTTCGTACCTCGAACTCCCGGTAGCTTAAGGCCCTGTCACATTACGGCGTATGGCGGGAGCGTATTGAAAACCTACGTAGGTCCTGCGCGTGCCGGCCTATGATGACATTTGGTGACCTTTCGGGTGGTTTTGAGCGTATGTGGAACCTACGAGGAGCGTACGAGGAGCGTGTTGTGACATTTTTTGACAGTATGGGCCATACGCCCTCATAGGTTGATTTTTTTTGAGCATGCACAAAAAAATTTGGACGGACGGATTTATGAAAGCGTATGGCGGCGTATGCCTCATACGCTTCACATACGCCGGCATCTGGCGGCGTATGAGTAGCGTATACGGCGTATGCCGACGTATATGACGTAACGCGCTTACGCCGCCATACGCTCCCGCAAAAAACCCTAATGTGACAGCCCCTTTAGTGATTTGAGTAAGAAAGGAAAAGCTACTGCAATACTCAGATGTTCCTTGAGGCTTATAATAATAATAATAATAATAATAATGATGATGATGGTGATGATGATGACAGCCCAATAATTTGTTCATCTATATGGTTCAAGATAAAATCAGAAACACCTTCGTACATAAACTAAGCACATTTAAGATATTTATTACAAAATATTCAAGTTAGGGAAGAAGAACAATTTGGGGACTTGATTTTTTTTCTTCATTTGAAAACAATCACTTAGTTTAAAGAAAATGACTAAATTTGAAGAAACAAATATTAAAAACAAGTCTTATTTCAATACTTGCTAAAAGATTTGTAAGTACAAAAAAATTAGAGCAAATAAGAACACAACAATATTGGATAAAACTACCATCCTCAAATCTTACTTAGCTTTTACAATTTATTTTATTTTTGTCAAAGCGGGGGGGGGGGGGGGTCATGCCTTTTTTTAAGCAATGCTCACATGATGACTCTATCTACAAATCGTCAGGTGTTTTCAGAAAATGACCACCCGCTAGCATGCATGATACACGCATTGCCATAGCAACGCACAGGAAGGTCGACGACCTGACCTACTTTCAGTGCACGATTCCAACCAGAAAATTCAAAGTAGACAATAGTTTAGCAAAAAGTTCACAATCATCGAATTTGTGTACTTGTGTTCACAGAACACAGAATTGTCTTCATGCAGTGATCGCGTGTTCCTATCCAATATGAGCCATATATATAATATATATTTAACCATCGGGCTATTCCACCCCCAGTTAAGGCAAGCCTTCGTGTTAATATTATGTAATTGTTTCTTTGTGTATTTCCTTGGCCTTGCCGTGGGCCGCCGCAGCCTCTCGTCCCATCTGCAGGAAGTCAGTCGCCGTCGGTGTCCGCCCCGTACTAAAGGCGGCCAGCCAGAGTTTCGTCTAAATACTGGATTTGCCACCGCACGCATTTATCGGCCTAAAGGATATTTATATTAGGTTATTTCAACTAACTGGCTGTCCCCTCGCCGTTCGGGGTATATTAATGTTACTAAATTAATCCATAACTAAGCAGTCAAGCTAGTTTGCTGCTGCTGTCATGGTTAATCTGCCTAAGAGCATGTCGTTATTTTAGCCCAAAAGTAACACTACGTTAATTCCGTTAATATGTCTGTTATTATATTCCCGGAGATGGGTTAATCAACTGCATAAGGCCTATTTAGGCATAAGGCCCTTAATTACATATAAAGCAATCGAATATCAGGTTTTTCCATAGCGGTTAATCTACAATAATACTGGAGGAAAGTAAAGAATGCAAGGAATGTTCCAATTCACCCTTCCAAGAGCTCACGACCGTTTATTCTTACCGAAACTAAAAGGATGGCGTAGTAGCAGGTTATAATATTATAGATAAATCCCCTCCCATGGTTAATTACGTTAAATAAGATTAGAATTTCAATAAATAAGGCCTAAATCTCGGCTAAAACATCAGAGCGTGCAAAAACATGTCTGACGGGTCTGGGTCCGAACGCCCGACCTCCTCTCGTTGCTTGGAAAGTTGCAACTGACATATCCAAGCAACGCGTCACAGCCGAGAACCCACGGCTGCGCAAATGTTGGCGATTTGCGCACCCGTGCAACCAAGTAGCACGCATCTCTAGATGCGAGTCACTCGGCACTCGTGCGCAAATGCCCAAGGCGAGCAGTCTCGCCCACTTCATATATATATATAATATATATACAGTAAAACCTCTCTAAATCGACCGACCATAGGACCCACTTTAATTGATCCATTTAGGATGGAGGTCGGTTTAGGGACTTTAAAAAAAATGGTTACAATAGTATTGTATGGGCGATCGTTTGGGACCCAAATAAAGCGATCAATATAGGGGAGTGGTCGATATGTGGAGGTGGTTGGTTACAGAGGTTTTACTGTATATATATATGTGTATGCAGATGTACATAATTGTCCTTATCTGCTACAATAATGTAAGTAGCATGCGAAACCTCTAAACCAAGATAAAGCATGAACAAATGATCAAGTTCACAATGCGGCTGTGTTGGCTCCAGTAATTTGAGCTATTATTCTGCAAATTAAATCTTGTTATCAAGTGATACAAATTTAACCACTTCAAAATTGCATCAGAGATAATTGTTGCTGTCAATTGATACTGATCTGATCATTTTGGAAATTCATATAAATTTAAATGTAGGCATGTCAATGTGATTAACAAGACTTAACAAAATAGATACCACCAGCTTTTTGCTGTGAATATGGCCCTTACTAGGGACTTGGCGTTATACCATTAGCAATCAATCAATCTTATCTGCTAGATTTACAATAGCTATGTATGCATATACCGTATATGTCCCAATAGAAGCATGCTACCCAATAGAACTTCATTAGAAGCATACCCCACCATTTCAAGATTGAAAGCATGCACAAATTTACGATCATATTCAGACTGAATGCATATAAAATAAGACAATCCCACTTTATTTCAGAGGGACGACAAAAAACAAATAAAAAGTTATGATCAAATTCAGACTGAATGCACATAAAATAAAACAATCCCACTTTATTTCAGAGGGACGACAAAAAACAAATAAAAAGTTATGATCAAATTCAGACTGAATGCACATAAAATAAAACAATCCCACTTTATTTCAGTGGCACAACAAAAACAAATCCATGAAATTCTTTAACTTTGAATAGACGCGCATCGATGTGTCTGCACGCGCGCAGCCCGCATCTATTGGGACATATATGGTATATGGTTCTTACTACAGTAAAACCTCTCTAAACCGACCGCCCATGGGGCCGACTTTAAGTGGTCCATTTAGGGAGGTGGTCGGTTTAGAGAGTTAGAATATCCTTACGATGGTATTGGTGGGACCCAAATAAAGCGATCGATATAGGGGAGTGGTCGATCTGTGGAGGGGTCGGTATAGAGAGGTTTTACTCTATATGTATATCTACTGGATTGAGAATATATATATATATATATATATATATATATGTATATATATACATACATATATATATACATATATGCATATATATATCACAGGGCCTAGATTGTCATTTTCAGCTCGTATGTAGACTTTTTTGGGCAATGGAATTTGGAATAAAACGTTATTGGCTGTGGATACCTCCCCCCCCCACCCCCCTAACCCCCGCCCCCTCACAACAACCTGGGTTGTCCGAGAATAGTTCTAAATTATTATAAGCCATGTTCAGACTTTATTCATTTCAGACTAATTTTGTATTTACAAAAATAAGTACATTATAATTTATACAACATCATTTTATATCTTATAGGGGGGTGGGAGATTAAATTCTGCCCCAAACACACCCGCCTGATGGTCATGCCTCACAGGTCAAGCTTTAAGGCTTGAAAGTCTAACCAAGGCTTAACAACTGGCATCTATGGGCCTTACTGTGTGTGTGAGTGTGTATGTTTGTTTGTGTGTGTGTGTACTCCTATCTTTACATTTTATATTTCTTCCGTTCTTCCGAGCTTAGAAGACATTATGGGACAAGTAGAAATAACTCAATTCAAATAATCGTTCTGTGGGAAATAATAGCACACAAAAATACCATAAAAACAAGTTTGCATGACACAGTAAAACCTCTCTAATTCGACTGATCATGGCGCCGATGTTAAATGGTCCATTTAGGGAGGTGGTCCGTTTAGCGAGTTTTGTTATCATTACAATGGTATTGTATGGGCGATTGTTTGGGACCCAAATAAAGCGATTGATATAGGGGACTGGTCGATCTGTGGAGGTGGTCAATTAGAGAAGTTTTACTGTATTTATGAAGTGCAAAAAAACCAAAACCATACAAAACAGCAATGTTAGCGCGAATTGGCATAGAAGGTTCGTAAACCCAAGTAAACATCTCAGCAACTTACCGCAGATACATAAACATTAAGTACACGGCCACTTCTCACATTTCAATGCCACAATCAAATCAAATTCACAACCAAATCCTAATTAGTCACACCTAAAGGATCCAATTTCAATACTGATTATTGTGGTGGATGTTGTGTGTGTGCATCATATAAATATGCGTATCAGCATAAGCATAACTACATAATTATACATATAATTTATAAATATATATATATAATTATGGAGATTAAATTTCATCACTGAAAAAATATATATGATTCACCCTCTCCTCATTTTGCGATGCAGTAAACTGTAAGATCCAACTATATATAATTATATGTATATACATAGATACATATATATATATTACTTTCTGAGTGTACCGTGGTTATCCGGCTACAGATCACCACCTCATGGGGGGGGGGGGATCCACCAAGGCATCAGTCAGGAGGAAGTCACAAACATTTATCCCCCTCCGAGCATTAATACTTGCATAATACGTTATACATCATGTATATATATATAAACAGTAAAACCCCTCTAAATCGACCGACCATGGGACCGACTTAAAATGGTCCATTTAGGGAGGTGGTTGGTATAGGGAGTTTTTCATTTTGTTACAATGGCATTGAATGGGCGATCGTTTGGGACCCAAATAAAGTGATCGATATAGGGGAGTGGTTGATCTGTGGAGGTGCTCGGTTCTGCTTAGGTCACAAATGCTGCAGTGTGTCTTGCGGTTTATGCAAATGTTACAGCGTTACGGTCTGCACTTTATCTCTTCACAAATCGTACGGTTTGTGTTGAATATATACACGTATTTAATATACAAAAACAGTCATAACTTTCTTAATATTAATGAAACAAACATGAATTTTGTACTATATTGATATTCATTTTACAACCTATTTATTGCTGTCAACAAAGGTGATCGTACAGTGTTGTGGAGTCTGGATTGCTAGGATTGCAGCCTGCGGTGTTGCGATTTTTTAAAGTTAAGATAACTCCAATTAAAAAAAAACGCAACCCTTGTGGCGAGCAAAAAAACTGCACAGTGACCATAACCCACCGTACGGTCTGGCCGATGCGATGACTTATGGTCGCTGTAAGCACGCTGTAACGCATTTGTGACCGAGGCATAAGAGAGGTTTTACTGTATAATGGTAATCACATTATCACACAGAATAATCGGGAGTAGCCTTGTAACCCTCTACCCCTATCTGCAAATGGGCTCGACCACAGAGCTGTTGCCCACATCCGCTTTAAGGAAGACAGATGAAACAAGTGGGCTGAGGATGAGTGCTTGAGCCACTGTTGCTAAGCAGTAACTGAGAGCATGGGTTGAAATTGGTTACTGAGGTGGAACACCATGGTGGCGCCATCAGTTCGGTTTAGTACATAATCAGGTAAGAGGAATGTGCAGTTGAAAGGACCTTCTATTATTTATACTAGCATAAGTCATTATACATCACATATAGCTTGATCTTACTTATGTAGTTATATATAACGCACAAAATATAGTATATATCGCATAATATATAATATGTATAGGACATTATATATATAGCACACTATACAGTATATAGAGTACACTAGCATACATGCAATATACTAATTTACTATATATTGTACACACATAATACTCTATATATAGTACACATATAGTGCACTAGACATATAATGTACTATATATAATATACATAGTGTACTATATATACTAAACATAGTGTACTATATATACTATACATAGTATACTCTATATACTACATATAGTGTACTCTATATCGGATATATAGTACACTATATGCACGATATATAACACTATATTATATATAGTATATATAATACACTATACATGATATATACATTATATATAGACACTTTATTTAGTGCATTATATATAGGTACAATACATAGTTTATTTACCACATTATGTATTGCATTTATATAGCACACTGTATGTAGTACATATAATATGGTATATATAATCAGCTATATATGATACATATAGTGCACTATATATAGTACATAGATCGCATATTAATAGTATTCAGTAAAATTTCTCTAAATCGACCGACTATAGGAGCGACTTTAAGTGGTCCATTTAAGGAGGTGGTCTGTTTAGGGAATTAGAATATCCCTACAATGGTATTGTTGGGACCCAAATAAAGCGATCGATATGGGGGGGGTGGCCGATCTGTGGTGGTGGTTGGTTAGAGAGGTGTTACTGTATATAGTACGCTACATATACTGCACTGCATATATATATATATATACATATATATATACAATATATATATATACTACATTGTATGAAAGGTGAAGCCGCAAAATATATTGTGATCATCTGTGACTGAATAGTAGCTGGATAGACTGCAGTGTCGCCCCCTGGTGGTATTCTCAGTAGACGCTCCGGCACGTCGGCGGGTGCACATAGCCAAACAGGTTGAGCTCGTAGAGGGTGGTGAGGATGGTGACCACGAAGTAGGACACCATCAGCAGGACGCCATATTTCTTGGATAGTTTCCAGCCGTTCAGCCAGGTGGCGCCCATGAGCAGGATGACGGTTATGAACAGGGTCAGGGTGGCGTACAGTAGCCCTGTGTAGGCGGAGGGGAAAATGTGTAAGATTACAGCTGCATAAGTCTCCGATGAAACTGAAAGCATAACATTTTCCAGAATAAAACCCTTAAGGCTCTGTCACACATCACCGGATTGGGGAAACGGAAAGAAACCAAACAAAGTCCGTTGATATCCGGCAAAGTCCAGTTTGTGTCCATTGCATATCCATTGATATCCGTTGATATCCGGCCCAATCCGTTAGAAGTTTTGAGCATGCACAAAACTTGTAACAGATTGCACCGGACTGACCTATGCGGTTATTATCAGTTACCATCCATTCCCATCTGTTCCTGGTCCGTTCCGGTCTGTTCCGGTCCATTCCTGTCTGTTCCAGTCCGTTCCCGTCCGGTACATATCCATTACCCATCCGTTACCCGTCTGTTACCCATCCGTTACATAATCAAATTATTTCAAGTCCGAATAACACCGGACTAGAATATTCTTTGTCCGGTTCTGTCCGTTGCTCAATCCGCCATAGTGTGACAGGGACTTTACCTAGATTTAATCCTACATTGATAGACTACTGGTGCAGTCGTTAAACATTTATCACAGTTTGTTGTACTTGCGTTATGTTGCGTTGCTCAAAGATGGGTAAAACAAAGCTTACCTATTCAGCATTTCGTTATCCACACCGAAATTCATTTGGCATGTTTTCACTTCAAATATCCTCTAAAATTAGCTGCTTAAAAGTTAAAGTTACAATGAAAGTAACTTCAAACTAAGATAGAGTTGGCTATAATTATCAACCGAATATATTTAGGTGAAAATATGGGAGTTGTGTCCTGGTCTTATTAGAAATCATTCATATAAGCCGGAGTAAGTCATTTCCAAGTCATCTAATTTAATACTCTAAGTGTGTGTGTGGGGGGGGGGGGGTAGGTGGGCGAAGGGGGGGGGGTATGAGGGGGGCAGGGCAGCCTATCTATGGAATAGGCTATTAATTTAAAGTATTACATGGTAGCATACAACATTATCTGGTATTGATTTTGTCAAACTTTGAGTAGGAGCAGACGACATTTCTGAATTCGCAGTGATTGAGTAACTACACTGTGTACCACTTTTAGTGGAAGCAGACGACTTTACTGAGTTTGTAGTGAATGAGTAACTATACTGTGCACAACTTTTGAGTGGGAACAGACGACATTTCTGATTTGGCAGTAAATGAGTAACTACACTGTGTACCACTTGGAGTGGGGGATAGACAATATTTCTGAGTTAACAGTGAGTGAGTGACTACGCTGAGTTCCACTTTGAGTATGAGCAGACGACTTTTCTGAGTTGTCAGTGGGTGAGTTACTATGCTGTGTAGAACTTTGAGTGGGAATGTACACTGTACCACTTTAAGTGGTAGCAGACGACATTTCCGAGTTGGCAGTGAGTGTGTGACTATGTTGTGTACAACTTTGAGTGGGAGTGTACACTGTACCACTTTAAGTGGTAGCAGACGACATTTCCGAGTTGGCAGTGAGTGTGTGACTATGTTGTGTACAACTTTGATTGGGAGTGTACAATGTACCACTTTAAATGGGAGCAAACAACATTTCCGAGTTGGCAGTGAGTGTGTGACTATGTTGTGTACAACTTTGAGTGGGAGTGTACACTGTACAACTTTGTGTGGTAGCAGACGACATTTCCGAGTTGGCAGTGAGTGTGTGACTATGTTGTGTACAACTTAGATTGGGAGTGTACACTGTACCACTTTGAATGGGAGCAGACAACATTTCCGAGTTGGCAGTGAGTGTGCGACTATGTTGTGTACAACTTTGAGTGGGAGTGTACACTGTACCACTTTGAATGGGAGCAGACGACATTTCTGAGTTGGCAGTGAGTGTGTGACTATGTTGTGTACAACTTTGAGTGGGAGTGTACACTGTACCACTTTGAATGGGAGCAGACGACATTTCCGAGTTGGCAGTGAGTGTGCGACTATGTTGTGTACAACTTTGAGTGGGAGTGTACACTGTGTGCCACTTTGAGTGGTAGCAGACGACATTTCTGAGTTGGCAGTGAGTGACTACGTACCTGCACTGTACACGATGACGGTGGAGCCAGGGGTTATCACACATGTCTTCAGGAACCACGGCAGGCCCAGGCACAGGAGGATATCAAAGACATTACTACCTATGGCGTTCGACACAGCCATATCGCCCTCACCTACAGGAGGAAAATACGTAAAGCTACATAATCCCACCAATGAAAGAAGGATATTGTGATAGGCCATGTACGGAATGCGTCCAACATGGATGCGTCCAACATTTATTGGATATATCCGCCCACCGCGGCGTCCACAACCAAATGCCCCGCCCCCTCACCAACCAGGTCCCACATCGGCTGTGCACTCAGGGCACCAAATTCAAACAAGATTTGATTGATTACCGTTAGGCAAACAAGATTATGTCTTATGAGAAAAAAGTTGAAAAAAGTTTTGGTAAATGCATGGTGTCAATGTGTAAATTTTCATGTTTTTACTTTAGCTCAAAATGACATAGGCATACTGATTATGCAATCATTTTGGGGGATATATTAAATACATGTAACTTTGCTAACATACTTAACACAAAGAGGCAGCAAGAACTATTTGACTTACGACCAAAAAAAGAAAGAATTAATTATCACCATCGTAACATGGAAACCAAATGTGGTGTCTAGTTTTAGAGAATGACCCAAATGTACATATACATATATACAAATGTACATATACATATATATATATATCTACAGTAAAACCTATATTTAAATACAGTAAAACTTCTCTAACTAACCACCTCTACAGATCGACTACTCCCCTATAACTATCGCCTTATTTGGGTCCCAAACGATCGCACATACAATACCATTGTAACAATAAAAAAACCTCCCTAAACCGACCACCTCCCGAAATGGACTATTTACAGTCGGTTCCATGGTCGGTCGATTTAGAGAGGTTTTACTGTGTGCGATATAATATATATATGTAAATATAAAGATTTCAGGCACAAAACCACGTAAATACCGTTCCAAAGATGCAGATAAACATTGGAATCAAACCATCAACAAGTTAATTTTTTTTATATTCCTTCTTGTTTGTTCATTGCTCCATAAGCATGTGATTATATGAAAAGTAGAATTAGTGAGAATTATTTTCAGGTACAAATCTTTTATTTAAACCACATTTTTGGATTGGCGTCTACCTGGTTTTGCACCTGAACTCTTCATATATATATTACATAACTCAACTCACCATCTCTGATCACAATGAGGCTGGCAATGGCATCTGGGACGCTCACCCCAGCAGCAATGAAGGTCAAGGCCATCACAGTATCCGGTACGTTCAATGTAAAACCTTCAAACCAGATGGACGATACGGATTAGCTTACATATAAAATCAGGATGGCCAGATGCGAAAATTCTTTTTTTGCTTGTGAATTGTACATGTTACCGGACAACATGGGTAATTCTCGCCACGGTAAGGAGTCATTCGAATCTACACATCTGATATACATACTGCTGCTGCCACCTATCGCTAACCCTGCTCCCATATGGGCATTGGATTAAAAAAACCTCTCGATCATGCCGCCGCCTAGCGCAGATTTGCTCCTCCCGCCTCTCTGACGTCACAACCTCCTCCGGGTTCAAACTGACTCCCTTCACACCTGGACACAAACCCGTGAGGTTGGACCGACTACCTTTTTTTTGCCGCCAGCCACCCCACAACTTACTGAAAGACTGTCTGATTTGTATTGTTGAGTGCTTGAGTTTTATCGATCTACCTGTCTTGCCTGTTACGATACTGAATAAAAACACTATTATTATGCCACTCCTTGCCTCATCGTGAATTACACCAATATGCTATGACTATGTATCTCTGTTGAATTGTATTCTATTCAGAATCCTTAATGTGGCAATAACATGACAAGCAAAACTTTACATATTTACACTTAGCACCAGTGGCAGATTAACGATTAAGCTGAATAGGCTTAAGCCTAGGGACCGGGAAGGAAGGGAGGGGGGGGGGGGCGGAGGGCATCCAACAAATGGTCTAATTGAGTGGGAAAAAACTCACTCATGGGTTTAATTTTAAATATTTTTCCGGGTTATTTGTATTTGTTTTCCAGCCTATTATGTACATTGCAACATACAATAATTTGTAAACTTCTTTGTTGACTCGGCTCTATTTTTGCACTGCGCATCAAACCAAATATCTCGTTTAACAAGTATTTAACCCGAACTCCCAGATCATCAAGAACCCTGCTAAATCCCCAATCACACTATGGCTAGTGACCGCTTGTGACCACTTTGGACCAAAGAACTCACAGTCACCAGCGACTGTGCGACCAAAGCAACCTAGGAAAATCGTTACCAACCTCTGGGCGACCAATTCAGTCGCAAGGTTATTATTGCAGGAGCTGCAACCAAAATGCCCTCCTTGCGACCAAAATGGTCGCAAGGAGGTCGGTGACCACTGAGGACCACTTTACGCTCACTTTCTGACCACTTGCAACCTCTTTGTGACCAACCCTTTATTTGTGGTCACAAAGTGGTCGCAAGTGGTCACAAGCAATAGCGTGACTGGGGTACATCTACAAGCCGACTAACAATAACATAAAACTCATCAATCTTAATTTAAAAAATCAGCCAATTTCCGATATACATACCTATAACGGTGATCATCCAGACCATTACATATGAGAATAGTGAGATCCAAACGCACGAGATGAGAAAGGTGACAATGTACCACTTCCTCCACTTATATATCCGTATGTCTGGCATGGTCAGGTACATAGCAACGATGAGTGGAAGTGACAGCGTCCATAGAAACCGCCATGCGCACCCGTCAGGCAGCCTCAGGCGGCGGTCGTAGTAGGCATCGTCAGGCTCTTTTTGTACTTGAAAAAAAACCCAACAAATTTATGATCAGTAAATAAAATCATATTAAATTCTAATATGAATAAGCTATGCTTAGGACCGACCCCACCCCCGATATAACTACAGCAAAATATTTTATGATTGCGCATGTATTTTTTTACTCCACTCGCGGTGTTCGATTTGAAATTTCTGCATCTCGGGTGATCCGAGTTGTGGTTGTGATAATCGAATACGGGTGTCGTTTCCGCGGAATAAAGTATTAATATTTCATTTGTGCATCCATGTTTATGCTAAATTGTTCTTTATTTCTTTTAATTTTGAATAAAATCAAAGTTTTGAACTGCGCATATCGGCAAATTCTATGTCAGCGAGCATTTGTTTTGATATATTATTAACCAATCGCTGACCTTGAATACCGTCAATTGGGCCTATGGACTTTATGCCTTGACAGCATCGCTGCAGAGTAGCTTGGAGGAACACTTACACTGGTCCCAGTGACATCATCGCACCATATATGGAAGACCATAGGATATTATTAACCAATGGCTGTCGTCAAACCTCTATGCTGCGTAGTGAAGTTCGATGATCTATTTCCGTTTCCGTTTGCTGGATTCTGATTTCTCGATTATTCAACACGAGTTTACAAATGGCGGCACCCATACAGGGCTATTCCCGTTTCCATTTGCTGGATTTTGGTCATTTCATTTCCCACCTCTGTGAATACAGGTATTGTTTATGCATATATATCATATGTACACGTGTTAGTCCTTAGCCTCCCCGTGGGTGGGTCGGTATTAAATTTTTAAGCCTTAAACTTAAAGCTGCATAGTCCGATGAAAGCATCGAATTTTCGAAACGGAAACACCCGGATGGTCGGTTGGTTATTGAGGGTTTTACATCCTGGCAACCTCTAAGGTCATATCAGGACAGGTACCGACTTGTGACAGTGCAGCACTCATGGCGACTTTATAGTGCTGTCCCACTAGGAACTATGTGGCTGCATACATATATATTATAACATATACATCTATATATGTAAATATATGCATATATATGTATACATACGTATATATATTTTATAACCTTAAGCGGCTGTCACACCTCCCCGGATTGAGCAATGGACAGAATTGTTTAGTCCGGTGGTGATAAGTATCAAAATGTATTAAAATGTGTCAAATATTGCACTATCGAGTCAATGGCCGCTGGATGAACGGACATGAAAGGGACATGAAAGGGACATGAACGGATAGCCAACGGATGGTAAGCGGACTAAACGGACTCAAACCGGACAAGAAACATAGACGTCAATCCGACGGCATCCGTTCCAAGTTTTGTGCATGTTCAAAACTTGTACGGACACAAACCGGACTATCACCGGACTTTGTTCAGTTTCTTTCCGTTTCCTCCAATCCGGTGATGTGTGACAGGGCCTTAATTAAAGGAGTCGAGCTTCTTACCTGGTTTAAAGCCAGGGGACGTTCCGTGCAGATGCTGCGTGTAGTTACCGTTAGAGGGCAGCAGTGCATGCGTATCTTCATCCATCTCTTTGGAAGAGAAAGCAATATATACAACAATAAGTTGATTGGTTGTTGGGGTTTTACGTCCTTGCAGCATCTAAGGTCACATCAGGACGGATGCCGACTTGTGACAGTAACACTCATGGCGACTTTATAGTGCTGCCCCACTCAGAGACCAGGCCCCTGGCACCTAATATCCCACTCAGTCACATTATCCTGCACATGAGCCAACCACTCCTTGCCCTATCCTAATAATGTAGAGCGCCTGGCTAGGAAGCAACAGGTATCAATTTTTAAGTCATTGGTTTGACTCGACCAGGGTTCGAAGCTGTGGGTTCTAATCCAATGATCTACCAACACGAGAAACGGGCGCTCAACTCATTCGGCCATCCCAATAAGTAGGGTTTCAATCAATCATCAATCAATAGGATACAGCTATAATAGGCCTTGGACCTGTTAGCCGCTCTTAATTAATAGAAATGGAGACAGTTCTTCAGATGTGGTGGATCGTAGCAACTGTCACTGGCTCCAAGATATATGTAATGCTTGACCAGTATGCATCCAGTCGGGACCTGAAACAGTTCACCGACTCTGCTGCTACGACACTCTCTGGCAGGTCATTCCACAGGTCAACCACCCTAAAGCTGAAAAAGTTGTGCTGATAATGCATGTCCTAGTGCGAGAGACCAAGTCGCTGGCATTGATATCCCAGTCAGTCACATTATCCTGATACTAAGCTAAACATTCCATACCATATCCCATTAAAGTTGCATAGTCCGATGGTTTTGAATTTCTGTATTTTTTTCTGAGATAAATATATTAGATCGATCACTAGTATCTACTTTACACTAGTTCAAGGTTACTTTTATTTTAAATGGTAAACTTTTGAGATATTTTGAGTGCAAGCATGGAAAATTAATTTTGGCAATCTTGCCAAAACTCTGACACCATTGACTTCTGCAGTAACAGGTTCTGTTAAATTGACTCAGTATTGCCTTCTACACAGAAACAAATGCTTAATAAGTGCATCAGTATCTAAGTTTGATATGTAAAATCAAATCTAGATAATTGGCTTGGTTTTGAAAATTTGATATTTCATCGGACTATGCAGCTTTAATGCTGAGCACCAGGCTAAATAGCAACAAGTATCAATTTGGTAAATCATTGGTTTGACTTGGCCGTAATTTTAATGTTGGACCTATAGCATATGAAACCAGTGCTCTTACCAATTCAGCCACCACCTCTGGTGCAGGTGGATAGCGGAATGTATGTATATATGTATGTATGTATGTATGAATGTATGTATGTATGTATGTATGTATGTATGTATGTATGAATGATTGTATGTATGTATGTAAGTATGTATGTATGTATGTAAGTATGTAAGTATCTATGTATGTATGTATGATTATATGTATGTATGTATGCATGTATGTATGTATGTATATATGTATGTATGAATGTATGTATATATGAATGATTGTATGTATGTATGATTGTATGTATGTATGATTGTATGTATGTATGATTGTATGTATGTATGATTGTATGTATGTATGATTGTATGTATGTATGATTGTATGTATGTATGATTGTATGTATGTATGTACGTAGGTATGTATGCATGCATGTATGTATGTATGAATGATTGTATGTATGTATGTATGATTGTATGTATGTATGTATGATTGTATGTATGTATGATTGTATGTATGTATGTATGTATGATTGTATGTATGTATGATTGTATGTATGTATGATTGTATGTATGTATGCATGTATGTATGATTATATGTATGTATGTATGTATGATTGTATGTATGTATGAATGTATGTATGTATGATTGTATATATGTATGTATGATTGTATGTATGTATGTATGTTTGTATGTATGTATGTTTGTATGTATGTATGTATGATTGTATGTATGCATGTATGTGTGTATGTATGTATGTATGTACGTAGAGGTGGAAATTCAAATTTGCAGAGGTGATGGCATGGGCATACCTACATACATACATACATACATACATAAATGGACTGAAGTGAGGACTGGGACTCTTATGACTCGACTAGGACCTAACAATGAATATAAACAAAACAAAATTATATATACAGGGTAAAAGTAAGTATAAAATGACAAAAGATAAATATAGAAAATTATATATTATACAGGGTAACTGTCTTAAGACCAGTATTCCTTATTAGGATAATGAAATGACTTACCTAGCCCACTTTCTTCGTCGTCTGTGTTACTAATAGTGGTAGTAGTTAATGTGACGTGTCCTTTTGATGCAACCTATCCAAGGGGATATGCACATATATATTTAGTCTGATTAGTGATTCATAGCATATTTTCCGGGCTGACATATCCATTGAAATGCCTGACAAATATCAGTCATATATATAGCTGATACCAGACCAGCCACAATAAAGAAATAACATTTTGCGTGTTTTTTTTTTAAAGCACACAAAACCTGTCTTGTATTAAATTATATTGAAATTTCAAGTTCTTATTCAATATAAATTGCTTTGAGCAATAAAGTAAAGGGATTTGATCATATTTATATTAATTCGTTGGTCGTTGGAGTTTTACGTCCTGGCAACATCTAAGGTCATATCAGGACAGGTACCGACTTGTGACAGTACACATTCATGACCACTTTATAGTGCTGCCTTACTGGCTTACAGGCAACCATAACTATATTAATTGTATTCTTGACAATATTAGAACACCTCGAGTAGTACGCACTGAAACCTGTACTATTATATGTAGCCATTAAATGTCGTCTGCCATCACTACAAAAGCAGCAGACATTTAGCACTCGTAGAGTAATCCCCGTTTACTCTGCCAATAGAAGATTCCCACTACCAACCCGCCCTCTGGCGCCAGTGGAAGAACATTTATTTCGGGTCGCCCGGTATGACATTTAGAAAATAGAAGGCCAGTGGTAAGGATATATAAATGCTTCTTTGCCGACCTTTTCTTGTGGATGACTCTCGGTGATTGCACAGCTCGGCCCGTGTCGAGGGCAGCACAGGAGGCGTGTACGCATCAGCCTCTCCATTGCGGGGTTAAAGTACATGAGGATGATGTAACATGTGTACAGGACCAGCAGGATCACCGACTCATACCTACAGACAACAAGGGGCCAGCCACAGGCGGAGGGGGCCGGGAGAGAGAGAGTGAGAGTGAATTAGAGAGTGAGTGAGGGAGTGAATGAGAGAATAAGTGAGAGTGGGTGAGAGTGAGAGAGAGAATGAGGGAGAGTGAATGAGAGAGTGAGAGAGTGAATGAGAGTGAGAGTAAGTGAGAGATTGAATGAGAGAGTGAGTGAGAGAATGAGAGTGAATTAGGGAGTGAGTGAGATAATGAATGAGAGAGTGAGTGAGAGAGTGAATTAGAGAGTGAGTGAGAGTGAGTGAATGAGAGTGAATTAGGGAGTGAGTGAGATAATGAATGAGAGTGAGTGAGAGAGTGAAGTAGAGAGTGAGTGAGAGGGTGAGAGTGAGTGAGAGTGAATGAGAGAGTGAGTGAGAGTGAATTAGAGTGTGAGTGAGAGGGTGAGTGAGAGTGAGAGAGTGAATGAGAGTGAATTAGAGTGAGTGAGAGTGTAAGTGAGAGAGTGAATTAGAAAATGAGTAAGAGAATGAATGAGAGAGTGAGTAAGAGAGTGAGTAAGAGAGTGAGTGGGTGTAGACAAAGGAGGGGAGAGAGAATGTGTGCGGATAGCGTGTGTGAGAGAGGAGAGAGTTAGTGGGAGTAGGGAGAGATGGAAGGAGAGGGAGAGAAATTGTGAAAGAGTAAGTGGCGGTAGGGAGAGAAGGCGAGAGAATGTGTGAGAGGACAGAGAGTGGGTGAGAGGAGAGAGTGTGTGAGAGGAGAGAGAGTGAATGGGGGTACGGAGAGAGGAGAGGCAGATAGTGTGAGTGGGTGTCAGGGGAAGGTGAGAGAGTCAGTGGCGACAGAGAGAGGGTGAGTGTGTGAGGAGTGAGTGTGCGTGTGTGAGGAGACAGAGTGGGTATATGTAAGGCGACAGAGAGAGAGAGAGAGAGAGAGAGAGAGAGAGAGAGAGAGAGAGAGAGAGAGAGAGAGGGCCGGGAGAAAGGGAAAGGGAGAGAGAGAAAAGATCAAAATAGAGGGGGAAGAGAAAGAACGGTCGATTTGATTTGATTTGATTTATTTGACAAAACATACATACATCAAGTTTATAGAAATTATATATATATATTTCTCCCGCAGTCATATTTTAAGATGATTTCCTGTATTACTTCTTAAGCGATGCGTAGATTCATCTGTCTACCCGATTAGTAAATACACTTTCTTTTTGTTCCTGCATTTGTTCGTTGAGTAGTTTCTTATCGAATCATGTATAACTTGTCTTGCTCCTTCCAATAGTAATAACATAGGTACATCTATATAATATTTTTAAGGTTATTTTTGTGTTTTTTTGGTAGATGCTTATTCTGCTGAATAAGGTTGTTTTCAGTACCGCAGATTGTAAATAACTCGTACTGTGGTTTTATTGCACAATGCGTTAGAATGTCTCTTGATATTAATGATTCTCTATTAAGCTTAGATTAGATTTAATACCTTATTGATCTATTGAATTGACTTATATTTGTTCATTATATATTTATCATATATATTGAAACTATGCAGCATAGGAAATAAATTAGATATGTCACAATCCAGTGGAGGTATATAATGGTTATATAACAGGGATGAAAGTGGTCTCCGGGGGGAAAAAAAGCGGAAATGCTGATATTCTTCCATAGGTTTAGCATTGTCAGGGAATCGCGGACAATTCCCAGAAGTCGCATTTATTACACTAAAGACTACATTCCTTACACGCGGTATGCGGCATGCGAATGCGAATGCGGCAAAAAATGGAAACGCATGTAAGTGTATGGGGGTGCTTCCATGCCTCCGAATGCGAATGCGAATGCGAATATGGCAACTGAATCGGTCCCTGTAGCCATCGGTGCGGCATGCGAATGCGAATGCTGCTGCGTTTGCCATAGAGAACAGTGGTGAGACACCTGACACTATGTGTGGGTGTGGGTGTGGGTGTGGGTGAAAGGACCCAACCCATTCGCATGCCGCATGCTGCATTCGCATGCCGCATACCGCGTGTAAGGAATGCTAGCTTTATAGCTACAGGAAAACTCCCGGAAATCCGCGAAATCGCGGAGATCTTTCATCCCTGATATAAACAGTGAACTAACACTGTGAAGGGGCGCCTTTAACCAAGTGTAGTTCCATTATTACCAGTCCATACCAGACCCCTCAAGCTTCAAAGGGTCGCCTCGTTCTCTGTGGCGGAGTGGTTAGAGTGTCTGACTTTTTTCTAGGTCAGACTCCTAATCTGAGGGTCGGCGGTTCGATTCCCCATGCCCCCAGCTCTGCCAATTTGGATTTCCACCGTTGTGTATAACTTACAGCATCATCAAAGGCCGGTTGCTCTCATACCATGTCTATGTGGTGTGGGAGGTTAAAAATCCCTTGGGTCGGTAAAAGTGTAGGCTAGGGCTTTTATCGACCAGCAGTGGAATGAGGAAGACCAGTCGTCTATGACTGAAATTTCCCCTGCTTAAACAACTAATGGAAAAAAAAAAAAAAAAAAAGGTGGGGTAGTCGTTTAGTATCAGTGCGTGAGACTCACCAGTAGATAACCTCGTCCCTGATTACAACAGCTAATGCGATGATGGAGATAAGATAGCAGGAACAGTCCCTGCTGAGAGGCCACCAGTTCAGGGCTACCACCTGTTGGCAAAGAGCCAGAAATAATTAGGTACAGCAATACGTACATAATAACAAAGGGTCAATACTCCCCTAAAGAGAGCGCTGACTTCAATTTGCTAATTAGGCCAAAAAAATGGGTGATCGTCTTTGGAAATAAAAATCAGGTGGGCGGTTTTAATTTAAATTTTAAATTTTAATGTAGACATAACACATAACCAGATGCGATGGCCAAAGTGTCTGTTTCCCGTTCTGGTAGGTCGTGGGATTCGAACTCATGGGTGCTAACTCTGGCCGAATAAAAGCAGGACTTTAAAGTCTGTGCGAAAGTTGAAATGCTGCTAGCCCGACACATTTTTAACAGTTAAATTTAAAAAAAAAAAATTTAAACAGTCAGGGACGGGCGATTTTTCAGGCACGGGTGGAGACGATCACCAATTAACAAAAATGTGGCCTTATGTCTGTTAGACAATAACATGGGACAATAATCGGGAACTCACTTGTAGTACATTTTAATATGCCAATATTATTATTACAAATGGAGCGGTACTGCCTGGTTAGTGACCAGCCAGGATGACCGAATGAGTTAGAGCGTCCGTCTCTCGTGTTGGTAGACCATGGGATCGTGGTTTCGAACCCTGGTCGAGTCAAACCAATGACTTAAAAGTTGATATTTTTCGCTTCCTAGCCAGGTGCTCGGCATTATTAGGATAGGGCAAGGACTGGATGGCTTAGTGTCAGGATAATGTGACTGAGGGGGATATCAGGTCATGGTGCTGTCTAGATAAAAGATTCACCTTGTACTCATAGTACACGGGTGAAGACCAGCCTTATATAAAAACGGTAGAAAAATCGGGCTAATGAAATGAGTCTGTATGAGAGCCTAATTTCACAATCTAAGAAGCAACATTTATTCTTTGTATATGTCTTCACGTTTACCCGCTACTTTTGAGTTGGAAAATTTAATAAAACATATACTTTAATGCAATTTAAAAGTGAAATCGATGGCGTTCTCTGGCTGCCATCTTGTCTTTTTGCATTCTCTCCCATTTCACCAACTCTGTGTTGATATAAGTAACCATTTGACACTGGTGCCAGGCATTCTACTTCTTGTTCCATACTAACGCTATTTTCGCCCATATTTAGACTACGTTGTCGTTCACCCCTGTACTGGAAGTACCGGGTGAATCTTTTATCTAGGCGCTGTCAGCCTGGTCTCCCAGTGGGGCAGCACTATAAAGTCGTCATGAGGCACACTGTCACAAGTCGGTACCCATCCTGATATGACCTTACATATTGCTAGGACGTAAAACAACAAACAAACAAACAAAGCCTGGTTAATTCCGTGAACCCTCACTAACCGGAACTGGCGCCCCCCTGCGGGTCGGGCCTGCACAGAATCTGGGCGCCTCCACCACTCCAGCAGTGGGCACTAAATATTGGCCAAGTGGGAGGTGGGCGTAACCCCACACATGGGCACTAACCAGCGAGAACACGGTATATACGATAGATTCATCCCTCCACTCTCAGGTGGGTTGATGGAGTTTATGAGCTGGCAACATTTAAGGTCATATCAGGACGGGTAACGACTTGTGACAGTGCACCCTCATGGTGACTTTATATTGCTACCCCACTGGAAGACCAGGCCACCAGAACCACAATCTGATATCCCACACAGTCACATTATCCTGATGTTGAGCCAAAAAGTCTTTGCCCTATCCTATTAATGCAGACCGCCATGCTAGGAAGGGACAAGTATAAATTGTCTAAGTCAATTGCTTGACTCGACCTGGGCTCACAAACCATTGAAATGCCTTGGGACTCGGAAAGAGGGTTGGTTGCTTTTTTTTTTTGTGTGTAAATATTTGTATTCATCTGAATACATATTTTGTCAGCGCCGGGGCACTGGTCTTCCAGCCGTTGGAGTGGTCGCATTTCATCTGTACATAGTGGAAGTGGAATGTGTTGCATTGTGTGCAGCACAACCCATTCTGAACATAAAAAGAAAGTGGGGGAGCAGCCTATGCTGCATAGTGTACAGCATAGGTACTCAACATAGTGCAAGGTATATGCATCAAGATAGAGTGTGCAGTAATGTACACTAGTGGTTAAATCATATGCTGTGTTTGTATATCAGTTAGATTTGGTTTTAATAATGGTTAGTCTTTAAATAGTGCCATGTTGTGCATGTATAGTGGTTTATATTGTGTGCATTGCTGGTTGAAGATGTAGTTATTCAGTGGTGGTAATGGGTCTAAAGTAGGGGTAGTGGGTCTCGAGTCATTGAGTAATAATATTTGTTTGTCAAATGTGGATGGGGGAGGACAAAACAGTGCATACTTACAGAAAACAGTGCATACTTACAGAACCAGCGAATAAGGCACATACGGATATGACAAAGAGTATGTTGAACACAGCAGACCCGACCACAGCGCTTAGACCGATGTCGTCCTGTAAGGGTGGAGAGTGGCATGAGTTAATCAAACACAACAATGGAATGTGGACTTGTGTATGCATATCCGGACTCCATTATATTTAAGACAGTGATGCTAACACCGACACTCATTTCAAAAGCAAGTTCTACTCTAATTATGTATTCGGTCAATTTATATTGATATAAATTATTAATATAAATTATTATATATAAATTGTTATATATAAATTGTTATATATAAATTGTTATATATAAATTGTTATATATACATTGTTATATATACATTGTTATATATAAATTGATATATATATAAATTGGTATATATAAAGATTGATATATAAATTGTTATATATAAATTTTGATATATAAATTGTTTATATACATTGTAAATGTATAAATTGTTATATATAAATTGTTA
Organism: Branchipolynoe longqiensis; assembly: GCA_030323885.1. Lineage (NCBI taxonomy): Eukaryota > Metazoa > Annelida > Polychaeta > Phyllodocida > Polynoidae > Branchipolynoe > Branchipolynoe longqiensis. The sequence goes on along the minus strand of CM059190.1, from coordinate 67,170,586 downwards.
TAGTCACAAATTGTTATACATGAATTGTTATAGACACAAATTGTTATACATAAATTGTTATACATTTTTAAATGCACATAAATTATTATATGTAAATTGATATATATATATAAATTGTTATACATAAATTGTTATATATATAAATTGTTATATATAAATTGTTATATATAAATTGTTATATATAAATTGTTATATATACATTGTTATATATAGACGTAGCTACTCACCTTGGCTATAAAGACACCAATGACGGCCGTAGCTAGTTCCGGTGCTGAACTTCCGGCTGCCATAAAGGTGGCGCCAGCTACATCCGGTTGTAGCTTCAAAGCTATGGATGGAAAACGAAATAATTTTAGTCCAGTAGCATTTTCATGGAAAAGACATAATAAATACCACTATTTTTTCGCCGTGAATATGGTGGCCCTTGCTGCTGATATGGCATGACATTAAACCATCAGCAATCAATCGATCAATCATAAGACCCTAATAACATCAAATAAACCTTCATTATTTCATGCAACCACCCATAAATAATAGTGACAGTCCATCTATAATATTTCCAAACCAAATGCACTGAGTGGCGACCAAGTCGTATGACCGAATGAGTTAAGCATCCATCTACCGTTCTGGTAGATCGTGGGATTCTAACACACACGGGTTTGAACCGTGGTTGGGTCAAACCAATGACATGACTTATAATTGATACTTGTTGCTTCCTAGCCAATCTTGCCCCACTGGGAAATCAGGCCGCCGGCACCATAACTCAATATCCCACTCAGTCATATTATCCTGACATTGAGCTAACCAGTCCTCGCCCTATCCTATTAATGCCGAGTGCCAGGCTAGGAAGCGACATGCATCAATGTTCTAAATCATTAGTTTGACGGGACCGGGAACCGAACTCCCGACCTTCCGAATGCTAGGTCCGCGCTCTACCGATTCGGCCACCGCGCCCTGTTTTGCCCTTGATCATATGGGTCTTTCTCCTCACATGCTTAGTTAGCATTGTCACTATATCGGAATTCAGATTTGTTTTCATTGAGTAACTATCATCTCTATATAGGATTAAGAATCATCGGATTATATCTTTTGTATTTAAAATGATTCAGCATAACGCCCACGTAGAGTAGAAATAATTTATAAACTACAGTAAAACCTCTCTAACCGACCACCTCCACAGATCGACCACTCCCCTATTATATATTGATCGCTTTATTTGGGTCCCAACAATACCACTGTAATTCCATAAACCGACATCCTCCCTAAATGAACCACTCAAAGTCGGTCGATTTTGAGAGGTTTTACTGCCGAATTGATCTACATCGGATTATTTAATTTCCATTGGCTTCTTGTCTAGATTGTTCTGCAGTAGATATCTTTCTTCTTGGCTGAGCATCGTTGCATAACTGAACATGCTCATTATATGTTATTAATGGAATCGAATCGAAATAAGAACAACAAAATCGGAGGAAATTAAATTTAAGAAAATAATGTTAAACCATTTAGTCAACAGCTAGTCGGAGCAATATGACCCCTCCCCCCCGCCCCCCCAAGTTCATTCGATGTTATTAATGGAATCGATTCGAAACTACAACAGCGACAACAAAATCGGAGGAAATCAAATTTAAGAAAAGAATGTTAAACTATTTACTCAACAGCTAGGCATAGCAATGTAACCGCCCCCCACCTTTCCCTAGGTAAGATGATCTGAAATTCATTTCCGGGCCAGGAGAGGCAGAGATTATCTTTCCTGGTTATATGGTGTACATCTTCTATAGTTCCCCACCTCCAGCCTGTCAGGAGCAGTGGGTCTATATTCTAATTTCCTCCATCCACTCTGCGGTACCATCCGTGAGCAATTCAGACTTGTAGAACAACACTGCCTTGCTCATGCGCCTATTCCAAATACAGGCCAAGCTCCTACACTAACACACTGCCTGCGCATCTAGATCTGAGATGGTTGGTTGGTTGTTGGAGTTTCATGTCCTGGCAACATCTAAGATCATATCAGGATGGATACCTACTTGTGATAGTGTGCACTCATGGAAACTTTATAGTGCTGCCCCAATGGGAAATCAGGCTGCCAGTACCAGGACCTGATATCTCACTCAGTCACATTATCCTGACACTGAGCTAACCAGTCCTTGACCTATCCTAATAATGGCGAGCGCCAGGCTAGGAAGCGAAAAGTATAAACTTGATAAGTCATTGGCTTGACACAAAATTGGTTTGACTCGCCCGGCGCTCTACAGATTCGGCCACCGGGCCCGGTCGAACCCATTAGTAAAACGACCCCTGAGGAAAACTAGCTGATGGGTTAACCTTCTCTCGCAACACTCGCCAGGTGGCACCAGCATGCCTCAACTAAGAATGATGCTGACATCCGCCACCTGGGAGCAGCCGGCTTAGATCACTTCCGGTTGTGTTGTCAGCCATTACTTCCGGCAAATAGACGCTGTACACTTAGCCTGTTTCACCGACTGGATCCGTACAATTAGAACGTTGTGACGTGAAAGTTCCATGTGAATATTTACTGGAGTCATTGATTTTATTTTATTTTATTTTGTGTGTGGTAAATGATCATTTTATTCGGCGAATAAAGGTATTTTATCAGCACCGAGGCACTAGTCTTCTGACCATATTATGTTATATTCATTAGCCGTGTTTACACGGGCGAGTTAAAAGGGCTCATATAATGAACCTTGCCTAGTTCGCCTTACATTCGCCGTGTAAACGTGCCGCTGAGGCGGATTAGGGCTGATTCAGCTCATATAGTTCGCTTCAAATAAACCACGTCGCGAGGTAGTCTAGATGAAGCGAACTATCTTAAGTCGGCCCATATTGCCTGTGTAAACGGTAGCGGTTTAGATACGGCAGATTAAGGACGTCACAGTCGAGACCTGAGTTTGTTGACTTTTCGGTAAATTTGGTCTATGAACCTGCTAGAGGTGCATAGATATTTTTTTCATGATATATTTTAAGGTTTTCACTGCCCAGCAGAAGTTTTGACCGTTCCAAACCAATACGATTCAGTCCATACATATCTAGGTCGAACCCACACTCTCTCGTGGTGACGTCGATGAACCCAAACTGGCGCTGGTTAGTCTGGACTTGCTCATGCGCAGATATCAATTTCCGCCTTCAAACTCGGTGCGTGTAAACGCACCACTAATTCGCTTCATATAATTCACTTTGTCTAATTCGCTTTACAATTCCCCGTGTAAACACGGCTATTGACGTTTATAATTCACACTAAAATCAACAACGGTTGATACAAAGACAAAACAAAGAAGAAAAAAGAAGAATAGTGCCATTACCCAAAGTCATTGAGATAATGGGGTAAATTGTATATTGTCAGTGTCGTGGTTAGTGTAACTTTGTACTAATATACATGGTGAATATGAAGCTATTCTGTTTGAAGAATTTGATGCAGATTAAATCCTATACCTCAGTGCAAATTAGATTTTTTTTTAAAGTATATGATGTTTAGTGTTGTTTCCTTGTGTTATCTGTTATATAACTACAATCACAACAATGATAATTCTGTAAAAAGATTGTATATAATAGTCGCATTTCTTCAACGGTATTATTAAAGTTGCATAGTCCGATGGTCTTGAGTTTGTGTAATTTTTCTGAGATAAATATTATAAATTGACTGTTATAATGTGCTTTCCTTGACTTCGAAGTTAATTTGATTTTAAAAGGCTAACATTTGAGATATTTGAAGCGCAAGCATGCCAAATTAATTTTGGCAAGCATGCCTAAACTCTGACACCCGCAGTAGCAGATTCTATTAAATTAACTTGGTATGCCCTTCTATGTGGCAACAAATGCTTAGTAAGTGTATCAGTATCTACGTTAGATATGTAGAATCATTGGGGCAGTACTATAAAGTCGCCATGAGTGGGCACTGTCACACTTCGGTACCCGTCTTGATATGACCTTAGATATAGCCAGGATGTATAACTCCAACAACCAACCAACCATATAACATGTTACTGGTGAAGCCTGGGGCATCAGAATTTTGAGATGCTTGCCCAATTTAGTTTACCATGTCTTCACTTCAAATATCTTCAAAGTTAGCCATTTTAAAGAAAGGTTACTTTAAACAGAAATAAAGTAGATTTTAATGATTAACCTAATTAATGTGTTTATCTATACACATATTTTTAAAAAGAAGAAGAAAAAAAGGCAATTATTTGAAATCATTGGACTATACACACTAAGTAAGTACCAGTGTGGGTGACGTCATATGGACTGAAAGTTTACCTGATACCCTTCGGTCATTGTCTCTGCCAGCACTACATTAATGTACCATGGAACCTTCACAGCTGACCAGACAACCGGGTGGTGGGGGCCAGGGGGGGGAGTGGGGGCGTGGGAGAGTGGAAGGGGGGTAACGTGAACAGAAAAGCCAGCTCACCTCAAACGAGGGCCGTGCTTTGTCAACAGTATACCGGCCAGACCAGATCACTTTGTTTTACTAAGACGTGTCAGAATTATTATAGCTTTTTACCTCCTGGTCGCATATGAGGGTCATCATCAATCAATCAATGGGTGCCGTCTTCTCGAAGAAGGTTGGCTGCAATGGACCTCTGTCTCTTCCTGTCATTCGTTCCTCTCACGCATTCCGCATAGCTCATTGCTGTCCACTCAGTGATGTTGTCCATACCATGTTGTTTCTCCTTCTCCCTCTTGGTCTTTTCCCTTCTATCTTCCCTTCCAGTATTCTTCTCTGTGATTCCTGGTGTCGTATCATGTGGCCAAAGTATATAATTTTTCTGTTTTTGATCGTTTGTATTATCTGTCTCTTTATTTTCATTCTTGTTAGGACCTCCACGTTGCTTATCATTGCTGTCCATGGAATTTTTAACATTCTTCTGTATTTCCACATTTCAAATGCCTCGAGCTTTGTTGTTATTGCTTTCTTCAAAGTCCATGTCAGTGTAAAATATTCCGATAAAACGCATTGGTGGGGGAATGCAAATGGTCTATTATAGTAAAAGGTATATAGGGCCGGGTGCATAATTGTACTTATGTAGTTGCTGGTGACAGTTTACTCATGGTCAATAGTCATTGTGTGTTTGTCAGATAGTGTGAAAGAGGCACTAGGAGATAGTGTAAGGGGCACTTGGAGCTCTACTCACTACCCCCTCCCCCCTCTGTTCATCACGGATCACCACACACTCAGCTCAGGGGAGGTGGTGGCCAAGCAGCCACGCCGCATGGTGGTGGTGGGCAGAGCACTGTAGCCATGGGAACCCAGGAATGCTTAATGTTCATTGGTAGAGCTTGAGATGTTTGATTCTCATTGGAGAATAAGGTCAGTGGTGTGCCATACCTGATCCATGTACCACTATAAATAATAAACCTGAGCTATATGAGGTGATACAAACCAGCTGCCCTCAAAAAGGCTAAAATGTTTTCTTCTTTTACTTTAGTAAAAAGGTCATGCATTCTGTTTGCAGTGTAAAATTGTTGGCGCAGGGCCATGAAATCCACACATTTTAATCAAGTGTGTTTTAATAGGTATCCCAAGTGCCTTGCCAATCCACCAATAATCTGTGTGTAGAACCTTAAAATTCATCATTTTCAATCTGTTGGTGTGTTCTAAGTTTTTCACCAATTGAAATAAAACCTAAAGCAGAATAAAGCTTCACATTTCTTCTTTCTAATAGTACCATCTACATTAGCATATGCCTTTGATCAGCTACAGAAAATCAATGCTTTGTCAAGTCCATTTATGTAGAAAATCACCTTTTGTTTCAACTAACTTATGCATGAAATTTTACACTGCTTCTTCAAACCTCTGATGCCCATTCACCAGAGCTAGCATCATCATGCCAATGATATCATTTTGTTGCCAATACTACAGGCCATATAGTCATATTTTGTCCTTGAATAAATTCTTTGTCCATCTATTTTAAATTTTAATTTAAAATGTTCAATTAACCACCATTTCGGAACCGAATAATGGATAACTTCGGGTTTTACATGAAAATAAAGATCCTTTTTTTCTTAAAATGAAGAAGTTACTCATGATTCTTAGCAATGCATGGTGTGAAGGTGTAAATTTGAGACAAAATAAATGTTGGCTCTACTTAAGAATTGAATGCTAAAGTTGTTATGCAATGTGCCAGTTGTTATGCAATGTGCCATAAACACACTGCCCACACACACACAGGGTTTGAAAACTTTAAAAAAAAAACATTCATATCTATCAAATTGTATTGTATGTAACGTAAACAGAAAGAGCATGTTGAAGGTAGTACAGTGTGAAAATTTCATGCAATTATCTTGTACGGGTGCTTTTCTGTACCAAATAAGCCTGTTCAAAGTTGGGCATTTCCTTTTACCGGATTTTATCACTTGTCAAATTGAGCTCTGGACCATTTTAAACCTATTTTTTTAAGCTTTTCCCAAGCATATGTAGTCCTGAAAAAAAATAGCAATGACAAGACTCATCAGTAGGTTAGGGATAAATCAGAATAATTTAATATGGGTGCCAATTTTTTCCACAACCAAGCACCCAAAAGTGGTCCAAAGCAAAATGTGGAAATTGGTGAAATTGAGGAAATTGTGATTTCACGCATTTTTGAAGATGTATATCTTGAAATGTAACCACATCAGACCCCTGGATCTTTGTATTCTCATTGTATAGGCCATGGATTTGAAGGAAAAAATACAGAAAGTCTGATAGGGTGGTTACTTTTAATTCTTGGGGCCATCAAAAATGCTATCTTTTTAGTTTTGGGTGACCCAATTAAGTAACAACCTAAAAAAGTCCATATCTTCTTTAATATTAGAGCGATTTTCACGAATGAAGTGTCATTTTATTTCAAATTAAATATACTAACAGGTGAAATCCATTAAATCAAACTCCAAACTATTTTTGAAAATCACTTGGGATACCTAGTTTTAATGTCAGTGGGGACTGACATCCAATACATTCAGGGGGAGGGTCCCCCTTGAGCAGAAAAACGTGTATTAGCCACGAGTGGCCAATATGGCATCTTGTTAAAACAACCTGGTCGTGTCGCCCTTCCATTGTGTTCTAGGTGTTGGACCGATGATCCAGCATCTTTTAGTTTTATTTCCGGATCATGGTCCATAATTTAGAAAGTGGGGTGCGAGTGTTGTTTTCAGTTTTCACACTTTGTACAGCTTTTTCTTTTTTCCACAGAGGAAAATCTTTCGATATGGCCATGTGGGCACCTTGACAGTTAACACATTTAACTATGTTTTTGCAGTCTGTATTCTCATGCCCTTTCTAACCACATCGGAGACAGGTCTGCTCACTGGAGCATTTGTCTCTGCCATGACCATACTTCTGGCATTGGAAACATCAGAGTGGATTTGGAATAAACAAATCCACATTAACAATTAAGTAGCCAATTTTCAACTTCTTAGGTGGGGTGGCTTTATTAAATGTCAGAATATAAGTATTTGTAGGAATGATATTTCCTTCTTTTTTATCATTATTCTTCTGACATTTGACATGCCTTGAGGTTTTAATTCAGAGGCGATTTCAACCTCATCGATGCCCTGGAGTTTTCTAGTACGGATTACTCCTTTACTAGAGTTCAGGTGAGGCCTTCATGTCGACACCTGCCAGTGTTTTGCAACACAGCAGGTTATCAGCATGGGCCTTCTTACCACACTCCACAAGAATCTGTCCAGAACGTAATTTCTTTACCGAAGTCACCATGTCTGCTATCCCCAGAATGGCTTTGTTAATGGCAAATGGGGACAGCTTACCTAGAGGCTGGGATGGATCTGTTGCCTCAAGGACAACAAATCTAGCCTACTCATCATTAGCAGGTTCCTGGTCCCAATCAGAGTCTGTCAGCGGTCATTTTTTTTGTTTTTTTGTTTGAAGCCATATTATATTAATTAAATTTGTCACACTTGCTCCCCACCCACCACGGAGCACCACATGGGGGTATGAGGAGCTGCGGATACCCGGCAGTTACACACCAGGGATACAAGGGTGATATACTCAAGCAATGATCTACCAAAAAGGAAGATCATTACCAGATTGACCTTAGCCACCGCCTTCTAGGAGTAGTGAAAAATGAAAATAAATGTGATTTATGTATAGATATATATGTATAAATACAAATTTGTAGATAATTACATTCTTCATAGTACTACTCCTCGGGCTTGGCGTGACCAGCTGATTGATTGGACCGGGCCAGTCCAACACCTCATCTAGGTGAAGTCAGGGCCAAAGTGCAGTATTGGTCGACAGGAAGCCGCAGCTCCCTGAAGACCTCATGCTCCAGGATCCCTTCCTCCACTGATATGAGCTGCGACTCACGGCAAATGAGTCACCCCATTTGTCACCTTTTACGATCTGCAAGGGGGTGCAAATGAACTATTCTACCCCGGTTCCCTACCGGGGTAAGGTAATTTTTTTTGGGAGGTATATATATATATATATATATATATATATATATATATATATATATATATGCATACATATCTGCGTATATTATTACAACCAAATTGTCATAGCACAAAGTTTATTTGTTGGGGTTTTGCTGCTTAGAAACGTCTAAGGTCACTGGCACGCGTGCCGACTTCCGCACCCATAACAACCTTATAGTGTTGCCAGCACTGAAATACCAGGCCACTGTCCTTGGCACTATCCTAGTTATGCCATGTGCCAGGCAAGGTAGCAACATGTATCAATTTTGGAAGTGTTTCGTTTGACTCGGCCGGGGATTGCTCCCATAACCTCCCAGATTGTTGGCACTACGAGGATAAGACAATGGCTGATTGGCTCTGTGAATGTAACTGAGTGGGGAACTTGTACCATAGTACCAGTGGCAATGGTACTCCATTCGGCCAGGGCTATAACGCTGCCATAAGTACACTTTGTCATGTATTGGTACCCGTCCTTATATGACCTCAGATAAGGACAGCCACCCCCATAAAACTCCAATCAATTGACGTACAACCACATGGTATACAGTGAAACTCCGATTTTATGTACCCCGATTTCACGCGAATTTGGATATAATTAGATAAAGGATTTACCCTGTACTCGCAGTACAGGCGTGAATACCAGCCCTATATAAATATCATGGACAAAGAAGATCACCAACAAAGAAGTTCTCAACAAAATTTAAAATAAGAAACGCTTGTTTGCCACTATACAGACAAAGAAACTTATTTATTTTGGCCACATCATTCGTCAGAGTTCAATATACCGTACATTGTTGGAAGGGAAGGTGAATGGCAGCAGAGGGAGACCAAAACATCATGGTTTACAAATATTTCACAGTGGACAGGCTTGAATTAGTCACAGTCTATCAGAACAGCACACCATCGGGACAAGTGGAGAACCATTGCATCCAACCCTCGACTAGAGGACGGAACTATTGATTGATTGATAAAAACGGTCGAAAAAGCGGGTTAATGAAATGAGAGCCTAATCTCACAATCTTAGAAGCAACATTTATTCTTTGTAAATGTCTTCATATTTACCCGCTACCTTTGAGTTGGAAAATATAATAAAATATTATAGTTTAATAAGATTAAAAAGTGAAATTGACGGCATTCTCACGCCGCCATCTTGTCTTTTTGCATTCTCACCCATTTCACCAACTCTGTACCTATATGGGTAGCCATTTGATACTGAAGCCACAGATTCTAGTTACTGTTCCATACTAAAGCTATTTTCGCCCATCTTTACACTACGTTGTCCTTCACCCATGTACTACAAGTACCGGGTGAATCTTTTATCTAGGATATAATGCGATAGGGCATTGGACCCGGAATTCCTCAATTCCAAGGTAATTCAATGAAATGAACCCCGATTTGGCAGGACCCCCGCCTTTTTCGCGGTGACATTTTGTGGACCCCACCGATCACATTATAATGGGGTTTCACTGTATTGTCTTTTGTAAGTCCCATTTATATACCCCGGAATATTCCACAAATTAACCTACATGAGCCTTTATCTAAATACAAACTAGACACATTGTGGATCATTCCTTACATTTGTCTGGTTTTGTTCCTGTGATTTTGGGTGGAAATGGTCGAGTAAGTCATATTAAAACAACAAACCAGACACTCAGTTAGTCTGTGACATTTCCGTCGCTAGTGTGGTGGATTATTACTAGGTGGCGCCACATGCGATGGCTCCTATTTCCCGGTGCGCGCACGCATGCATGCCGTTTGCAGTTAGGGAAGAAGCTGAACAAGTTTTTATCGGCTTCGGTGTTAAGGGCCGCCGCCGGTTTAGCTAACGCCGGTGTTAGCTAACCTAGCAGTTATTTATAGATTTGGGATATCCCTCTGAGCCTGTTGCTGGCGAGCACTGCTATTTGACAATATCGCCGCCGATCCGGTGGCGGCGGCGTTAATATCGGTTCGATTATTGGTTTAATTTGACCAAAATCTGGTGGCGGCGTTAATATTGCTTCAATTTCTGGTTTAATTTGGCCAAATTTCACTTTTTTTAAATGTTATTCTGTCGGTGGCGGTGGCGGCGGCAGTGCCTGGCGGCGATGATTTGTTTTGTTTACATTCGACACTATGAATATCACCGCCGATGTAGCAGTGGCCTTAATATCGCGTCGATTTTGGGGTTAATTTGACCAAATTTCACTTTTTGATTATGTTATTCTGTTAAATATGATAGCATTGAATAGATTTGGGCCTAATCGGTACCTAACACCACCCTTAAACCTGGTATGGAGTGGTGTTAGCCTACCCCATCTTAAACTCGCTGTGTTTGAGTAACACCGCTCCGTGCATACTGGCTTTTCGCCGCTAAACTAGAAATCCCGTCCAAAACCAGTTTTGCCTCGCTAACACCGCCCCATGCATACGGGCCCTGGTCATTTAGCAGTTCAGCACTACTTCGGTTACATGCATAATTAAGGGGTCAAGGCGACCTGATAGCCCAGTTTTACTTTTCAATTAGGGATGCTATCCTTTCTTTTGCATAGTCATGCTAGGATTATTCCAATGTGTGGCACTGGGCGCGGTGGCCGAATCTGTAGAGCGCGGGCCTCCCATGTGGGAGATCGGGAGTTGGGTTACCGGTCGAGTCAAACCAATGACATAAAATTGATACTTGTCACTTCCTGGCCTGGCGCTCGGCATTAATAGGATATGGCAAGGACTGGTTACCTCAGTGACAGGATAATGTGACTGAGTGGGATATCGGGTTATGGTGCTGGTAGCCTGATTTCCCAGTGGGGCAGCACTATAAAGTCGCCATGATTGCAAACTGTCACAAGTCAGCATGACATGACCTTATATGTTGCCAAGAAGTAAAGCTCCAACAACCAACCAACCAACCAACCAATTCAATGCTGTGGCACAATCAAGTAGCTGGCCTTGGTAGCTGCGGGGCCCAATTGGGAACATTTTTGGTGGGGTCCCCAAGTTCACAGCAAAGGTCTGTTTTACTGAAATGATTTACATGACTTGAGTAGATTACCCTAGTGTGGGGGCCCCTTCGGCGCGGGGCACAATTGGGAGCAATTTGGTCCAATTGGGCTCAAGCCGGCCACGGCTCTGAGTGCTGTTGTAGGCAAATTCAGCTATGTTTACAGTAGATACTATTACAGTATAACCCCGTTAAACCAAGCTCGGTTAAACCAAACGATCGGTTAATCCAAACTTTTTTCGGCGCCCCGGCAAAATACTACCATTTATCATATAAAAAAGTTGGTTAAACCAAAGTCGGTTAATCCAAATTACCGGTTAATCCAAACAAAATTGTCGGACCCCAGGCCACTCCGGAATGGTTAAACCAAACTTTCATGTGGTTATGAGGTCATCTGAGACCACAGCAGGACAGATATCATAATTACTAGACTAACTAACTGATGACTTAAAAAATTGCATGATTAGGACAGGGCAAGGACTGGTTGGCTCAGTGTCAGGATAATGCGACTGAGTGGGATATCAGGTCATGGTGTTGGCAGCCTGGTCTCCCAGGAGGCAACACTATAATGTCGCCATGAGTGCACACTGCCACACGTTGGTACCCGTCCTGATATGACCCTGAGATGTTGCCAGGACATAAAACTCCAACAACCAACCAATCAATCAACCAACTAGACTAACTATTGTTACATAGGCAGAGTATCTTGTAGTAAGATAGCTTACTTTTTCTTATCATTTACAATAAAAACTGCTGTTTTATTTAATGACACCTCAAGAGCACGTTGATTTTCATATCATCGACTATTGGCCATCAAACATATGGTCATTCTGACATATTTCTTTGAAGGAAATCCGCTGCTGCCACATAGGCTACTCGTCCCGATAAGCTTTTGTTTGTTGTTGTTTTACATCCTAGCAACATCCTAAGTCATATCAGGACGGGTACCGACTTGTGACAGTGTGCAATCATGGCAACTTTACAGTGCTGCCCCACTGGGAGACCAGGCCACCAGCAGCATGACCTGATATCCCACTCAGTTACATTATCCTGACACTGAGCCAACCAGTCCTTGCCCTATCCTAATAATGTGGAGCGCCTGGCTAGGAAGCGACAAGTGTACATTTTTAACTCGCTGGTTTGACTCAACCAGGGTTCGAACCCACAAACCCATGGGTTCGGATCCCCTGATCTCCCAAAACAGGAGACGGACACTCAATTCATTCTGCCATACCGTCTGGTCTTCCGATAAGCAGCAAGGGGTCTTTTATATGCACTTTCCCACAGATAGGACAACACATACCACAACCTTCGGTGAACCAGTTGTGGACCACTGGTTGGAACGGAAAATAAAGAAACTAATACACCCTAGTGTAAACGACACAATAATTACAGTCTTTGACTGGACTAACAACAACACAGTGTCATCCCGGTATATGCAATCAACCACCACCAGGCACACTCATCACACTGACACTACACTGCATGGTAGATTGCTGGCATTGACTTGATCGTGAGGTCAATACCCAGTCATGTATTAACATCCGGTTTGGCGAGCAGCTTGGAGCTCCTCCTCAGAATGTCTCACTAAAAGTTCACTGACAATATACTCCAAATATAAAACGACGCACATGGACTCGTCAAGCACAGCTGTGTTCATTGCTGTTTGTTTGTTGGAGTTCTACGTCCTGGCAACATCTAAGGTCATATCAGGACGGGTACCGACTTGTGACAGTACGCACTCATGGCGACTTCATGTGCTCCACCACTGGGAAATCAGGCTGACGTCACCATGATGTCGGGAGTTGGGTTCCCAGCCGAGTCAAACCAATGGTTTTTAAAATTCATACTTGTCGCTTGCTAGCCTGGCGCTCGGCATTAATAGGATAGGGCAAGGATTGGTTAGCTCATTGTCAGGATAATGTGACTGAGTCGGATAGCAAATTCATGGTGCCGGTGGCCTAATTTCCCAGTAGGGCAGCACTATAAAGTCGCTATGAGTGTGCACTGTCACAAGTCGGTACCTATCCTGATATGACCTTAGATGTTGCCAGGATGTAAAACTCCAACAACCAACCAACCAACTCTCCTCACCCAAAAGCACACAGGGTGGTTTCTAAAAAATAAGCTTGTTTTATTTAGCAACACCTCTAGAGCACATTGATTTTTATCATTGGCTAATGGATGTCAAGCATATGGTCATTCTGACATATTTCTTTCAAGGAAATCCGCTTCCGATAAGCAACAAGGGGTCTTTTGTATGCACTTTCCCACATACAGGATAGCACATACCACAGTCTTTGATGAACCAGTTGTGGAATGGAAAATAGCCCAAACTGCAAATGGGTCCACTGAGCAATGGTTGTAACCGAAAATAACCCAAACTGCAAATGGGTCCACTGAGCAATGGTTGGAAAAGAAAATAACCCAAACTGAAAATGGGTCCATTGAGCAATGGTTGTAACGGAAAATAACCCAAACTGCAAATGGGTCCATTGAGCAATGGTTGTAACGGAAAATAGCCCAAACTGCAAATGGGTCCATTGAGCAATGGTTGTAACGGAAAATAGCCCAAACTGAAAATGGGTCCATTGAGCAATGGTTGTAACGGAAAATAACCCAAACTGAAAATGGGTCCATTGAGCAATGGTTGTAACGGAAAATAACCCAAACTGAAAATGAGTCCATTGAGCAATGGTTGTAACGGAAAATAACCCAAACTGCAAATGGGTCCATTGAGCAATGGTTGTAACGGAAAATAGCCCAAACTGCAAATGGGTCCACTGAGCAATGGTTGCGCAGACACATTCACGAGACGGACACCTTCACACCGCCTGAGCTACGTCCCTCTCCGCCGCATGGTGGTTTCTGGGTCCGGCATTAGAGGTTCTGACCGAGCCCTGCTTGTACTTTTTGCAGCCGTGCCCAGGGCTGATGATGTCAGAGATCACACAGGGCAGTAACACGCCCTTCCCACAATCCATCAGCACCCGCAGTCAGAACCACAAAAAAAGGAGGACAAAAAGAAATATTTAGGTCCAGTCATTTTTAAGCTGCATAGTCCGATGAAGCATCAAATTTTCAAAACCCAAAACAATTGTCTAAATTTAATTCCACATATGTGACTTAGATACTGGTTATTAAGCATACACAAGTGTTGCCACTAATGGCCCTGTCACATTACGACGCTTCTCCCCAGCGCATCGCCAATGCGCAAAATCACTTTTAATCGTCGAGAAACGTCAAACTTTTTGGCGTCAGCGCAATGTATTGGTAGTGTTTTTTGGCGCACCGTCCTGATATGATCTTAGATGTAGTTAGGACGTAAAACAACAACCAACAAACAAAGCACCAGTTTAGCGCAACGTATAGGAACGACCCTCACATGCGCGTGGCGTGTGCCTAGCATTCCCATAACATTATTCCAGCACCTCCGATGTGCTCCTAACGTCGTCATAATGTTGGCACTCGCGCGTTGTCGCGCATCAAAACTTTTGCGCAAGCACAAAACTTTGCCGATCCACTGATGCCGACCATGGCCGACTGCCGCCGTGCATCAACGAATACCAACACACGCCTAACGTGCGCGTAATGCTTCCTAAGGTATCCTGACGTTGCGCCAAAAAATCACATATGTCGACGTGCGTTGGTGAGAAGCGTCGTAATGTGACAGCACCATTACAGGGGAATACTGAATCAATTTAATAGAACCTGTTACTGCAGAACCGTATGGCATCCGAGTTTTGGTGTGCTTGCCAAAATTAATTTTGATTGTTTGCACTTCAAATATCTCAACAGTTTGCCATTTAACATAAAAGTTACTTCAAACTGATGTAAGGTAAACTATAGCAATCAATATAAAATATTTATCTCAGGAAGTGACAGAAACTCAAAACCATCGGACTATGCTACTTTAAGCCCTCGGTGAAAATCATACTCATTTCTCAACCCATTGCCTTTGTTTGTCATTTCTTACCTGTAGTCCTTTTACAGGGTTCATACTCACTTTGACATATCAAATTCCATTACTTTCTAAGACCTTTCAGTTCAAAATTCTCGGACGGTTTTAAGCTAAGATTCCTTTTAAGCTAGGATTCCTTACACGCGGTATGCGGTATGCGTATGCGAATGCGAATGCGGCAAAAAAATCGAAAAGCATCTAAGTCAATGGGGGTGATTCCTTACACGCGGTATGCGGCATGCGAATGCGAATGCTGCTGCGTTTGCCATAGAGAACAGTGGTGAGGAAACCTGACACTGTGTGTGGGTGTGTGTGTGGGTGTGGGTGAAAGGACCCATCCCGTAATCACGCCGCACGCCGCATGCCGCACGCCGCATACCGTGTGTAAGGAATCCTAGCTTTACGCGGTATGCGGTATGCGAATGGGAGGATTCCTTCTACGTGGTATGCGGCATGCAGCACCCTCCTGATTCACACACTCCCAGAACCAGCCACTACCTCGATTCAATTATTGTATATATGCATATGTATATATGCATATGTATATATATATACATATATATATATATGTATATATGCATTTTTGTATGTATGTATGCATTTTTACGAACCCGTAACCCCACCACCACCACTACCATATGTTTCCCCTCTGCACCCTTGTGTGTGACCGTTCCGTAATGCTCAGTCGCCTCCCCTCGTCTAAACCTAATGGACACACACAACTGATGGTTTTCTATTCACATACCGCATGCCGCACCGATCGCTACAGGGACCGATCGAGTTGTCGCATTCACATTCACATTCGCATACCGCGTATAAGGGTTGTAGCCCATTGACTTCAAGGCGTTTAGATTTTTTGCCGCATTCGCATACCGCATACCGCATGTAAGGAATCTTAGCCTTAAGAAGTTTATTAAATTCAAGTACCCCAAAACAGGGTCGCATTGACAGTTGATTCACTGTGTACGATGTGAAGTGTAAATAAGCATAACCAATGAGAATGAACGCATGTATACTTTGAATATAAAAATCAAAAGTCAAGATAATAAAAGCACAAAAATCACCTTAAATACAAAATATCATTGTTTAAGGAATAAAGCACATATATCCACATAACACCCCAGTCATTCGTGATTTTCTTTTTAATACCGTTAAAAAAAGTCCTTATTTTCGATTTTGGAGGATTTTCCAAGATCTTTTGACAAATTCCAGGAGGGCTTTCCAGCCCAGTCCTGGAATCCTGAATTATCAAATTCCAAGACTTTCCAGGTTTTCAAGTACCCGTCCGAACCCTGCTTTATATCCATAAAGCAGGGTTTTGTACGAGTCCTTGAAAACCTTATAGTATTAGGGTGGTGTTCACCCCAATATCGCGGGTAATAATGCCTGGAGGGCTATTGGCTAATTCCATCACCCACTCACCCCTCCGGCGGTAGTTTGTGAGGGGGGAGGGGGTGGCGTCCTCTCGACATGCAACCGGACGCAGTGGCTGAATCGGTAGAGCACGGGCCTCGCGTGCGGAAGGTCGGGAGTTCGGTTCCCGGTTGAGTCAAACCAATGACTTATAAAATTGATACTTGTTGCTTCCTAGCTTGGCGCTCGGCATTAATAGGATAGGGCAAGGACTGGTTAGCTCAGTGTCAGGATAATATGACTGAGTGGGATATCGGCTCATGGTGCTAGTGGCCTGATTTCCCAGTGGGACAGCACTATAAAGTCACCATGAGTGCACACTGTCATAAGTCGGTACCCGTCCTGAAATTACCTTAGATGTTGCCAGGACGTAAAGCTCCAACAACCAACCATCTCGACATGCGCAGCGTGCGTCGCCCCGCCTACCGCATAGAGGGCGCCACAGTCGACTAGTTCCGAGGTTATTTAAAAACCAGAGGCCAACTGACTATTCTAGGGCCCCACTAATTGCTGCACCTGCTTTATTACAATGCAATTGGTTACCAGGCTACTCAAGCTGCTTCTATTCACATACCACATATGTTCAGCTACAACCAAAACCATACGTTGTACATTCTTAATAATAATATTCGCATATTTATACTGCATATGGTATATAACATATAATATGATCATGGCATGATCATAGATGATTCCAGGACCTAAGACTCAAACAAACAAACTATATAAATAATATGTGTTCTAAATATACTTTACTATTACTTATTAGGAAAGCAGGAAACCCCTTCTAAGCTGTTCCACAAGGGGGCATGTGTTATGTCACGGCCGACCAGCTGGACAGGCCATGAGAGGTAACCCCCTGCCAGAAAACAGCCAGATAACATCAAATCCAAACATAAACCAACTACCTATTACATACAAGCCTATAATATGTAAATAGAGTAGGCTAGTCTAGAATTAAGTGTAGGAAAAAATTAAAAGAGGAAGACTCTTAACAAGAAAATCCAAAAAAACTAACATAGATCACTTACCACAAACCATAATCTCAAGAAACACAGACCGATAACTGCCCAGCATTGAAAACAAGCTCGAAAACGAGCTTATATGCTATGGACAGCATAAACACCCCATACAAAAAAAAGAAGAAAAGATTAGTGCATCATTACAATCATAACCCAACCATTTAGTCTTGTCCTTTTAATATACAGATATATGATATATGTAATATATATAATATATATATATATTATACATAATATACATATTATATATATAATATATATTATATATTTGATAATATATATAATATTATAAATACTTTGATGCGATTTTACATTCTAGCAACATCTATGGTTACATCAGGATGCGTACCGTTTTGTGACAGTGCCCACTGGTGGCAACTTTATAGTGCTGTTCCACTTGGATACCAAGCCACTGGCAACATAACCTGATATCCGAGAAAGTCACATTATCCTGATTCTGAGATAACCAGTCGTTTCCCTATCCTATTAATGCCGAAGGCCAGGCTAGGTAGCAACAAGTATACATTTTGTAACTCATCAGTTTGACTCGGCTGACATCCAAAGTCTCAACATTCCTCAAGGGAAGGCTTCCCTCTACCGATTCAGCCACCACGTCCCATCACTTCCACTACTCGCCAGACACCATCGAAAAGCGGCTAACAACGTGACCCCTTGACATCGTCCATCTTACAAGGATTGGGCGCCACTGCGCAGGTCACGCGGTCACATCCGGACCACCGCATTAGTAAGTTATCAGGGCTCTGGCTTCGTCAATACAAAAAAACAATCTTCATCAGTATTTAAAAATACACAGACACAAACTAATTCATATTTGCAGACAACAGAATTGCACACGTGACCAGGTCAGAATCACGTGACTAGTGGGCTTCAAGGATATGACCAAAAAAAAAAAAAAAAAATGTATATATACATATATTATCTATACAGTAAAACCTCTCTAACCGACCACCTCCACAGATTGACCACTCCCCTATTTTGATCGCTTTATTTGGGTTCCAAACAACTGCTCATACAACACAATTGTAACAATGAAAAAACCTCCCTAAACTGACTACATCCTTAATTGGACCATATCAAGTTGGTCCCATGGTCGGTCGATTTAGAGAGGTTTCCCTACTACATATATATATATATATATATATATATATATATATATATATATATATATATAGTATAGTTATACGAGTCTTACCTTGGTACAGATGATGGATAACTGTTGTTTTACCGAGGTATAAGCCTCGGATAGATGTGGGCTAGGGAGAGGTAAGCACGTCCGGTACCAGCAATCTTAACCTACTTATTGAGGATAAAAATGACTTTCAAACAATGGATACTATTACTTTACCGAAAAGGTACACCAACGGAAAAGATGTGGCAGGGTGTGGCGGGAGGGCCCTAGCCCACATCTATCCGAGGCTTATACCTCGGTAAAACAACAGTTATCCATCATCTGTACCAAGGTAAGACTCGTATAACTATACTATTTTACCTCGGTAAACAGCCTCAGGCTAGCCTCAGGCTAGGGAGACCTTTACATAATTCATTTTTATCCTTAATATCATTCTTTCTTATTATTATAACATTCTAAATTTTTGTTCTCACCTATTCTTGTTAGTTGGCGAGAAGACGCTTTGCAACGCCGGTAGGCTTTTCTAGTCGTTTATTATAATGTTTTGCAAACGACTTAGCCGTCTTCCAGCCTGCATGCGCTAGTATTCTTTTCACAGAAATACCAAGCACCCGTGCCTTGGAGACCATGGCTCCTCTAGTTGAGTGGGAAGAGTATTTACTCGTATCCACTCCAGCCAATTTCAACACCGTAATTGTCCATCTGGCAAGTGTGTCTCGTGAAATCGCCTTATGTGGCTTTATAAAGCTCACTAATAGTTGTTGTGATGCACGTAAATCCTTTGTCTTGTATATATAAGCCCGTATGGCCGACACAACACATAATTTCCGATCATTCGGAAAACAGTCTAAGTGAACCGTTGATAAAGGGTCACCTAACGTGTTCGATTTGAGCAATTTTTCTAAATCAAACGTAGCTTGTTGCTTGTCTATTTCTAATCCAGTTAAGGATAAAGCAACAATCGTCTGTCCTCTGTGTCCGGTTACTAACAATAACAGGACCGCGACCTTAAAACCTAACTGTTTTATATCTAACCACGAGTTGTGAGGCCAAGCCTGAAACAACTTAAATACTATAGAAACATCCCAAAACCGACTATACTTTGGTTTTGGAGGATTCCTTTGATAAATTGAACGAAGTAAATAACAAATAACATAATGTTTTCCAACTGTTTCGCCATCAATTCTAGGTAATATAATTGATAACGCACACCTCGCCGCATTAATCGATCCAAAGGAAAGTCCTTCATCCTCTAGAGAACGAAGAAACCGAGCTACTTGTGAAATCTTTGGATTTGTTGGTTTAACTTTCATTAACAAACAATGTACACCCCATTTCTTTAAATAGGTTGTATACATTTTGACAGTTCCTGGCCTCCAGGCATCCGATACTATCCTATCCTCAGAAATTCTGTCCAATCCAAATTGCTGTAGCTGCTTCCTTAGAAAAGGAATGCCAATAGGGGCGTCGTTGACACGTCGCCGTGAACCACTAGCGGTCCGTGGTGCGTCAGATTCCCGAGTTTTCTTGGGAATCGTATACGATCTTTTGCCAGTTGTGAAACTGCTGGCAGCCAAGGTTGCGTGTCCCAATCGGGCACCACCAGTATCGCATGTGTCCCTTCCAAGCCGATTTTTCTCACTACTCGGCTGATAATGCTAAATGGTGGGAAAATATAAAAATAATTATTTTCCCAAGTAATAGCAAACGCATCTACTTTCCAAGCATCCGGTTCAGGATGCCAAGAAACATAACAGGGTAACTTGTTATTATTTCGTGATGCAAATAAGTCAACTTCAGGTGTACCCCATTTTTCACAAACGAAGTTAAACAAATGTGTAGAGAGAGACCACTCTAAATGGTCATGGAAATTTCTACTTTTATAATCTGCAAGTGTATTTTGTGACCCTGGAATATGCGCTACAGTCAGCCAGACTTGTTGAGCCTGTGCCCAGTTCCAAATCAGTTTAGATAACTGATTGCAAGACTTTGATTTGGTTCCACCCATGTTACGAATATATGCCATGGCAGTAGTATTATCAGTTAGTATTCTAACCTGTGATTTATTTATCTTTACTAAACTACGTAAGCCCAGATAAATAGCACGCAATTCTAGTGCATTAATATAGTCTGATTTTTCATCATCAAGCCATCTACCTCCTGTTGTGACCCCATCTCGATGAGCTCCCCAACCTTCTAACGAAGCATCAGTAGTAATTACTGTATTAGGTTCCGCCATGCGGATTGGATTTGGTGAACTTGCTATATGTTGCATCCACCATCCAATATCCTGTAACCCTTCTTGCGAAATAAACATCTTTCGCTCAAAATTGCCTTTAGTTCGTGTTAACGCTAAATTTTTATCTATTTCTAGCGACTTAATATGGGCCTTCCCATATAACACAGCAGGTGCATATGAGGTCATTATGCCAATAAGAACAGCAACCTGTCTAATTTTTGGCTTTGATAACTTAATAAGCTGAGTCGCTGTAGTCATAAACTTAATTAGTTTTTGTTCTGTTATCGACACTGTAAGGGACTGTGTATCCAGAATAAACCCTAAACATTTGAGTTGTTTTGTTGGTTTAAACACTGACTTTTGTTGATGTACATAAAACCCCAATTTAGTGAGTAATGCACATAAATCCAAAACTGCATTCACACAACCAATTTGTGTTGATGCTATAATAAAAGAATCATCTATGTATGGAAACATTATGTGACCCTTCCTCGCCATTACCGAGAAAACAGGTTTAAGCAATTTAGTAAATAAACGTGGCGCACAAGCTAAGCCATTCGGCATGCAGGTAAACTCATAGAGTTGGTTATCCCAAATAAATCGAAGAAATTTTCGGTATTGTTCCATTATGGGAAGCGTATAATATGCATCCTGTAAATCAACACTAGCCATCCATGCATCTGGTGTAATCAGATCTCGTGCCGTATCTAGAGAGAACATTTTAAAATGTCGATATTCCACCCTTTTATTAAGGATTGTTAAATCCAGAATCATTCGAACATCACCATTAGGCTTCGGTCTCGAGAAAATGTTTGAAATAAACTGTCCTGAACAGTGTGTCACTTTTTGTATAATTCCTTTCTCAAAGAATTTATGTACCTGTTTAGTTAGTGCGTCTCGTTCAACTGGTTGAATGTTATATGGAAAAGGTATTATACTTTGTACAGGAATTTGTGTAAAGGGAATTTGAACACCCCTAACTATTTCTATAATTTCTTGGTCACTAGTAATTTTGTGCCACTCAGAAATATGATTACTAATATTACCAGCCACAAAGTTGCTTACAGTTTGTGTGTTTTTAGAGGCTGCAGGGACTTGTAAAGTTTGTGTTTGGACCTCTACTTGGACCCGCCCCTGGGGAAAGGTCTCGACGAATTGAACCCTCGGCCTATTGGCCGTGCGGTGTTGTCGGTCCAGCCTGAGCGAGCGCCCCGGCCCCGAAACCCTTGACCGAAGTTTGAACTCGGTCTGGTTCCTCTGGTGAACCGTCGTGGACGAAAATCCCCTCGTGACTTTTTGAAACGAGGAGCTTCCTGTTTCTTCTTGCCATCCATGTTTTTGCCACTCTTGGCTGCAGTCTCTACCTCTTTATAGAGGTATTGTAGTTGACCGCCAAACATCTTGGTGTTATCTAAAGGTTTCCCTTTAATCGGCTCTGGAGCAAGATAGAGTGTAAACTCCTTCCCCTCATTATCGGTAACCTTCTTAGAGCGAGCCACTTCTTTGCCAGCATCTGTGCAAACTGACTTGAAGACATTTTCATATCTTCGAAACGACAGGTAATTACCTGCCGCCGCTAGCACTGCAATGCCTTTGTCCATTGTCTTAGCCAAAGACGAGAACTTATTTTCACTCTGCATCCTATTAGCCACAGGAACAATAGCTGTTAGGGTAGCCAACACTGCTTTATGCACTGTGTGCAACACATCCTCAAACTTCTTACGGTCATCCGTCATATTGACATCCCGATCCATTTCTTTAATGATGGAGTTGGGAACACCCTTTATGCCTGTTAACTCATCTCCTAACTTGGAGATAACCTCCGCCGGTTTGAACGTGCGAAAATGACCATTCACGGTCTCGCGCATAAGCGTAGTGGTTTTAACCCGCTTAGCCTTTGGCTTCTCCACCTTCTTAGCCACTTTAGTGCCAATGTCCGCATAGACCCCTTCATATATGGTGTCTGAGTCTGATTCCGTAGAAGTAGACTCAGTGGACGACTCAGAAGAAGAATATTTCCTCTTCCTCTTCTTCTTTTTGGACTTAGTCTTCCGCTTTTTGCGCAAACCAGTCTCTGCCCGCTCCTTGGTGAATTCATCACCCGAAGAAATCACCTGTTTCTTCTTCTTCCTCCGTTTAGGAGAAGGAGGAGGAGGAGCCTTAAGCTCCAACGCCGAGTCTGTGTCCAAGAAATCCTCAAATGAATCCTCTTGGACACTCGGCCTACGCCGCTTCCGAGACACAGGCGATTTGGCAGTCAAGATGTGGCTTTCCAATCTTGCAAAGCGAGCCTCCCAATCTGGAGGCGCAGGCACATCAGGCACTGCGTCCTCGTCCGGGTCGGAGAGGATATGCGCCCGGGGCTGTGTCGACGGCCCTGCCGACAACACAGGTGAGGAGTCGTACTCCTCATCCACTCCACTCGGAACACGCCCCTCGGCTGCTGCTGCACCGCGCTTACTCCGCTTCGTGGCCATCGGGAGCTGAAACAAAAATTTTTGGTCAGTCCCGGTATATATATATGTCACAATATGGTTGTTTCAAACTCATTTGGACATCTATTGGTGTTAAAGAACGTGTTTTATACCGTTATAACACAGGCGTAATAAGCTAAATTTGTGCGTGGGTTGTGGGTCAAGCCCAAACCTTACGCGGGGTCGGGACCAGTGTATCGGCCCGCCCATCCCTCTGTTCCGCACACTTCTCCCACCTGTGACTACAACGTCAACAAGTTGGAGAAAATGCTACGAAACTCGGAGAAACGCCTGAAAAAGTTTTGTCTAGGGGAGTCTATAAAAGAAACCCAGGAGCATCTCCAACATTACTCTCTATTAGAGTACGAGAGAATTTCCACATGAGATAGGGCGAAACCCACATCTCTACCCATAGTCACACGGTGACCCGGGTGTTGACATAACCGCTAATGACCGGTTTGGTTCCTTCGAGAAACCCACTCGAGTGTTCTATCCTTGGTTGTTTATAACCAAATAACTCGTCCAAATTGGACCAACGAAAGTCTAAACTTTCCATAATGATGCTCTAATGCATCATAATTAAGCTAACCACAGTTTTTATTATACTTACTGCGTATTTGCTTGTATGTAGACTAATTTTGCCGGAGCAACCCAACGACACGTTATCTAGTCGTGAGTTGTATATGCTAATTGCTGGTACCGGACGTGCTTACCTCTCCCTAGCCTGAGGCTAGCCTGAGGCTGTTTATCGAGGTAAAATATATATATATATATATATATATATATATATATATAAAGTTGGCGGTTGACCACGGTAGATTCGGTCTGTGAATAGTTAGCCACACAGGCTCCAAATGGGCTCCGTCTCCATTCACACTTCACTGAGGCCGCTATGGCTCGGCGTCCGTGATCGGACTACTTCCGGTCTCTGCTCATTTCCAGTCCCGTCAGTACTGCCTCATTTAGCTACGGGGGCGCAGTATAAATACTCCCCCCCCCCTCCCACTCCCCAACAGGAGACTGCCTCTTGGGGGGGAGTCCCTGAGTCGATCCAATTCGACTGTACTAGTGGTGGAAGGAGCTATTAGTATTAGCAGGGATTGTTTGTCTAAAACTAAGCCCACTGGTTATCAAACATTGCATGCAGGGACCTGCTAGACTGTGTACATCCCCATTCCATCGCCTCCACCCCTGGTCCTAGCTATCCAATGGGCACGGTGGCCTAATCAGTAGGGCACGGCCTCACATGCGAAATGTCGGGATCTTGGCTCCCGGCCGAGTCAAACCAATGACTTTAAAATTGATACTTGTCGCTTCATAGCCTGGTGCTCAACATTAATAAGATAGGGCAAGGACTAGTTGGCTCAGTGTCAGGATTTTCTTTTTTTTAAAGTGAGGCTGTATTTATACTGTCCATAGCATGTAAGCCCGGGTACCCAGGCTTGTTTTCAATGCTGGCCAGCTGTAATGTTGGTGTTGTCTTATCAAGCAGTAGCTGCTGATAAGTTATTTGATTGTCTGCATTTCAGTAGCAGATAGATAGTCTGTTGGTACATTTAGTAGCCTAAGTTAGTTTTTTTGGGGCCTCTTGGCATTGTATTTTTGTTCTATTCTTATTACTATGTTAGTTGTTTTCTTAAGGTTCTTTGTTAGTGTTTTGGGTTTTCTTGGGAAGAGTTTTCTGCTTTTTTTCTACTTAATTCTATACTATCCTATTTTATTTACATGTCCATAGGCCTGTATGTAATAGGTGGTTGAGTTATGTTTGTTCGAATTTGATTTGATTTATATTGTTGTTGGATATGTTATCTGGCTTTTATATTTCCAGTTATCCCGCCCTGGGCTGTTCAGTTGGTGGGCCGTGACATATCACCTGCCCCCTTGTGGTGCAGTTCAGTTTGAGTTCCCAGTTTTTATTTTGCATAGATATTTTTTGTATGTTTTTAGGTCAGGGATTTGTCATTCTTTCACCGTTTGTGCATTCCATGCCTTGGCGGCCATTTCCAGTGTGCTCCTTTTCATGGGCTTTGATCTGGCTTCTGGTCTGCCTTAGAATAATGTGACTGAGTGGGGCATCGGGTCATGGTGCTGGAGGCCTGATTTCTGAGTGGGGCAGCACTATAAAGTCACCATGAGTGTGCGCTGTCACAAGTCAGTACCCGTCCTGATATGACCATAGATGTTTCCAGGATGTAAAACTCCAACAACCAACCAAGCAACCAGAACCTACCTACCCACTCTGTACTCATATTTCTTTGGAGGAAACCTGCTGCCGCCAGATAGGCTACTCTTTCTGATTATCAGCAAGGGGTCTTTTATATACACTTTCCCACAGTCAGGACAGCACATCCTTTGATGAACCAGTTGTGGACCACTGGCTGGAACGGAAAATAGCCCAAACTGCAAATGTGTCCAGTGAGTAGGATCGATCGAATGACCGACACCTTCACAGTTGGACACTCTACTGCCTGAGCTACTGCAAATGGGTCCACTGAGCAGGATCGATAGAATGACCCACACCTTCACAGGTGGACAGTCTACTGCCTGAGCTACTGCAAATGGGTCCACTGAGCAGGATCGATAGGATGACCCACACCTTCACAAGGTGACACTCTACTGCCTGAGCTACTGCAAATGTGTCCACTGAGCAGGATCGATAGGATGACCCACACCTTCACAGATGGACACTCTACTGCCGGAGCTATGTCCAGCTCCCCTCTCCTCTTTCTCTCTCCTCTCTCTGTCCCATCTCTCCTGTCTGTCCTCTCTCTCCGCTCCCTGATATGGTGCATATGTGGCACTTCACCTGGTGGGAGCCCGCGGAGTGAGGGATGGTTTGGGAGGGGCGGTCAGAGGGGGGGGGGGGGGGGTTAGATGGGGTGGGGGTTAAGTGCAAACTACTTCAATAGTAAATAGCTCCTGTACTTACCGGAGGAAATGCTCTCCAGGCTGGGCACAAAGTATGAGTCACACGAGATGGCCAGGCCTATGAACATGTATATGGCGCCTACAATGTAGAGGGCCACTGCCCCCCTGCGGCGCTGTGACTGATTGAAGGCAGTGTGTGGAAAGTGCTCGATGGACGAAGGGGTGCAGTTGGCCAGCGTGAAGAGTAAATGTCGTGAGGAATCTGGAAAACAGATGAGACAAGTTTAACGTGAGATTAAAGTTGCATAGTCCGATGGCTTTGAGTTTCTGTCATTTCTCTGAGATAATTACATGTACAGTAAAAACCTCTCTAAATCGACCGACAATGGGACCGACTTTAGTTTAAATGGTCAATTTAAGGAGGTAGCCGGATTATGGAGTTTTTTAGATTCATGACAATGGTATTGTATGGGCAATCGTTTGTGAACCCAGAAAGCGATCGATATAGGGGAGTGGTAGATCTGTGGACTTGGTCGGTTTGAGAGGTTTTACTGTATATTGAATAGATTATGATCTATATGCAGGTATTGCAATACCTCAGGGAGTTTGACGCCCCTGCCCTCCAGAGTTGTAAACCATTGCCTTGTGGTACAGGTTCTTAACATAACCGAAGGCTAAGGGAGCAAACCCTAAACAGAAAACCATGTCACTGTGGCAGCATCAAGGGCGGTTGATGTATGGAACTCCCAACATCTACCGACCAGCCACTGCAGGGACAAATAGTTTTGCGCCTGTCTGGACACGTTCTTGCCAGTGTGAAACCTCTATTTTCTCCCCGAGAGAGTGCCACTGGTAACTTGCAAAAGCCAGCAGCACTTCAACCCTTTTGCAGACAGCTTTCATGAAATGTACAATCGCACAAAGCTAAATGGAGAGCGGCAGTCAAGTAATGAAAGCAGTCTTTGTCGCATCGCGACTGACAGCATGATGATGATGATGATCTACCTAACTTTAGTTTGAAGTAACTTTGATTTTAAATGGCTAACTTTTGAGATATTTGAAGTATAGATATATCAAATTAATGTTGGTAAGCACACCCAAATTCTGACACCATAGGCTTGTGCAGTAACATGTTCCATTAAATTGCCTCAGTATTCCTTTCTATCTGGTGACAAATACTTTAAAAGTGCATCAGTATCTAAGTTAGATATGTAGAATCAAATCTATATCATTGTTTTGGTTTTGAAAATTTGATGCTGCATCGGACTATGCAGCTTTAACGAGCAGTTTGTGTGTGGCTAAGATCGTACCAGGACAGCTACCAACTTGGTGTTGATAATCAACTAGAGTAGTATATAGAGATGGGCATCTAATGCAGGATACATCACTCGGAACATTTATTTTTACAGTTACAATTACATTTCTGGCAATCCAAACTAATTTGCTTCCAGATCGCAGATCCTGATATGACCTTAGATGTTGCCAGGATGAAAAACTCCAACAAGCACCCAACAACAATCTACATGGCAGAGAATCAAAGGTTACCAACTGGGTAAAGCGCCCGTCTCATGTGTGGAATGTCGCTGGATCAATCCCTGGCCGAGACAAAATGAAACACTTACAAAATTGATACCCGTTGCTACGTTGCCTAGTGATTGGCATTGCTAGGATAAGACAAGGACTGGATGGTTTAGTGTGATGACACTGTGCTTTACATTGTTTCCTGGTTTGGCTTTCTCCGGGGGGGGGGGGGCGGTAGTTAAGTCAGTACTTTTGTTTTACTGTGATATGGTATTTCGTTAACCCCTTCCCCCCATATAATATCCTAGTGGGGCAGTACTATAAAGTTGTCACGACTGAATGTGCACTGTCATAGTGAATAGTTGTATTATGACCTTACATTGTCCTAGGTAAACCATAATACTATTAGTAGGAACGCATCGAAGGGTAACCCATGCGACATCCTCCAAGAGACAATTTGATCACCACCCTCTGATGGCAGTGGCAATAAATAATCTAAGGTAGGAGCCGACTGTGCAGGATACCCTGTGGAAAAGGCCGTGTAGAAGATTCCCACCACCAACCTGACCTATGACAGCAGTGGCAATAACTAATGTAAAGTGGCAGCCGACTGTGCAGGACACCCTGTGGAAAAGGCCTTGTAGAAGATTCCCACCACCACCCTGACCTATGACAGCAGTGGCAATAACTAATGTAAAGTGGCAGCCGACTGTGCAGGACACCCTGTGGAAAAGGCCTTGTAGAAGATTCCCACCACCAACCTGACCTCTGACAGCAGTGGCAATAATTAATGTAAAGTGGCAGCTGACTGTGCAGGATACCTTGTGAAAAAGGCCTTGTAGAAGATTCCCACCACCAACCTGACCTCTGATGGCAGTGACAATAATTAATGTAAGGTAGCAGCCGACTGTGCAGGATACCCTGTGGAAAAGGCCCTGTAGAAGATTCCCACCACCAACCTGACCTCTGATGGCAGTGGCAATAACTAATGTAAGGTAGCAGTCGACTGTGCAAGATACCCTGTGGAAAAGGCCTTGTAGAAGATTCCCACCACCAACCTGACCTCTGATGGCAGTGGCAATAACTAATGTAAAGTAGCAGTCGACTGTGCAAGATACCCTGTGGAAAAGGCCTTGTAGAAGATTCCCACCACCAACCTGACCTCTGATGGCAGTGGCAATAACTAATGTAAAGTAGCAGCCGACTGTGCAGGATACCCTGTGGAAAAGGCATTGTAGAAGATTCCCACCACCAACCTGACCTATGACAGCAGTGGCAATAACTAATGTAAGGTAGCAGCCGACTGTGCAGGATACCCTGTGGAAAAGGCCTTGTAGAAGATTCCCACCACCATCCTGACCTCTGATGGCAGTGGCAATAACTAATGTAAGGTAGCAGTCGACTGTACAAGATACCCTGTGGAAAAGGCCTTGTAGAAGATTCCCACCACCAACCTGACCTCTGATCACAGTGACAATAACTAATGTAAGGTAGCAGTCGACTGTGCAGGATATCCCATGGAAAAGGCCTTGTAGAAGATTCCCACCACCAACCTGACCTCTGACAGCAGTGGCAATAACTAATGTAAGGTAGCAGCCGACTGTGCAGGATACCCTGTGGAAAAGGCATTGTAGAAGATTCCCACCACCAACCTGACCTCTGACAGCAGTGGCAATAACTAATGTAAGGTAGCAGCCGACTGTGCAGGATACCCAGTGGAAAAGGCCTTGTAGAAGATTCCCACCACCAACCTGACCTCTGATGGCAGTGGCAATAACTAATGTAAAGTAGCAGCAGACTGTGCAGGATACCCTATGGAAAAGGCATTGTAGAAGATTCCCACCACCAACCTGACCTCTGATCACAGTGACAATAATTAATTTAAAGTGGCAGCCGACTGTGCAGGATACCCTGTGGAAAAGGCATTGTAGAAGATTCCCACTATCAACCTGACCTCTGATCACAGTGACAATAATTAATTTAAAGTGGCAGCCGACTGTGCAGGATACCCTGTGGAAAAGGCATTGTAGAAGATTCCCACCATCAACCTGACCTCTGATGGCAGTGGCAATAACTAACATAAGATCGCAGTTCACAGAGCAGGATGCCTTGTGGGAAAATCCTTCCAGAGATTTCCCGCCAGCAACCTGTTTTCTGATGGCAGTGGCAAAAACTAATGCTACAGGTAATTTAACTTACTGATCCTCTTCTGGTTGATCTAGGCCCCATTGGGTCTCTAATGCCAGCACTTTATGGTAAAACAACGAAAACTATCTCCTTTGCACACATATGGAGGTGGACGAAGACCTGAAGTCATATAAGTGTGGGTGTCGTCTCCAAAGTCTATTATTTAGCAGCTCACCGCGCATTCTCCATGGAAAAGGTCTACTATAAATGGCCGACAACGTCTTAGTGCCGCACACACCCCTAGCGGCACCCAGCGGAACTAGATCACGCCCACCGGCGGCGTTTCGGTGACATTACAAACGCCCACTGGTGCGAGCGACAGGAACCCAAGCGTTCCCTCAGGCCTGTCGTGCGCGCGGATGTGGACCTTTGCGAACTGTATATTGACTTTGGCTTTGATTTAGGACAAGGGCCTTGATTTAGGACAAGGTAGATGGTAGTGGTGGTGGGTGGGGGTGATGTGATGTTTGTTCTTCATATGCACCTTTCAGCAACCACAACACTGGTTCTGTTTGTGTTTCACTGGCGTCAGACAATCAGTGTGATGCTATTTCTACTTTTGACCATCTTCCTGTTGTAAAGTTGCATAATCCGATGGTTTTGAGTTTCTGACATTTTCTGAGATAAAAACATTAGGTTGATTGTTATAATGTATCTTACTTTAGCTTGGAGTAACTTTTATTTTAAATGGTTAGCTTTCGAGATATTTGAAGTGCAACAATACTTAATTAATTTTGGCAAGCACGCCAAAACTCTGACACCATAACCTTCTGCAGTAACAGGTTCTATTCAATTGTCTCAGTATTCCCTTCTGTGTGGCAACGAATGTTTAATAAGTGCATCAATATCTAACTAAGTTAGATATGCTGAATCAAACTTAGATAATTGTTTTGGTTTGGGAAAATTGATGTTATCAGGGGAACTATTCTGCTTTAACAATGGTATCAGACGTACGGGAGATGTGATGCCTTTGCATTAGACAGTTAATTTATCAAAAATCACAAATACATTAGCATTGACCTCCAACACCCTATTTTTTGTTGTCCTGGGAGGGGGGGGGGCGGAGTTAACCAACCAAACAAATAGTACTGACCAATTCCGCACTCACACCATCTTGATTCAAAAATGAGGTTATTTTCCTAACCGATACCAGAACATCCCTAGCAATACAATGGCTTACTGTTATGTGCCTCAACGCAAAAATGGATCAAGTTCGTTGGCTGGTTGTTGGAGTTTTACGTCCTGACAACATCTAAGGTCATATCAGGATGGATACCGACTTGTGACAGTGCGTAATCATCGGGACTTTATAGTGCTTTATAGTGCTGCCCCACTGAGAGACCTGGTCACCAGCACCATGACCTAGGATCCCATCCAGTCACATTATCCTGACACTAGGCGAACCAGTCCTTGCATTTCCTAATAATGCCGAGCACCTGGCTAGGAAGTGACAAGTATTAATTGTTAAGTTGACTCGACCAGGGTTCGAACCCATGGGTTCGAATCCCACGATCTATCAAAGCGGGAGACGGACTCTTAACTCATTCGGCCATCCAGTCTGGTTATGAATAAAGTAGTGGAAGTGTTATTCCAACATGTTTTCAAGTATTTCTAAACAAGGCTACAGACATTGAAACAATTCCTGACAGGAATGCCACAAATTAGAGAAATTGCAGATGTTTCAATAGTGTATGGGGGGGGGGGGGAAGTTCCAGTGATTACTGCTGCGCTGGCGAGTGTCTCTTCACTATGCATTTAGTGCAATCGCAGATCTCTCAGCACTGACCTCGATTGCATTTGAAAGGAAGGCTACCTAAGGCGAGTTTGAGATCATTGAATTGGTAGGTAGGTTTGGAGAAGAAAAGGAATTGAAAACCCCACCTTTTAAGGGTTCAATTTTTGGATTGGCGCATACGAGGATTTGCATCTGAAGTCTTCAAATTTTCACTGATTTAAAAAACCAGACGGGATGGCCGAATGAGTTAGAGTGTCCGTCTCCCGTGTTGGTAGACCATGGGTTCGAACCCTAGTCGAGTCAAACCAATGATTACAAAATTGATACTTGTCACTTCCTAGCCAGGCGCTCGGCATTATTAGGATAGGGCAAGGACTGGTTAGCTCAGAGTCAGGATAATGTGACTGAGTGGGATATCAGGTCATGGTGCTGGTGGTCTGGTATCCCAGTGGGGCAGCACTATAACATTGCCATGAGTGCACACTGTCACAAGTCGGTACCCATCCTGATATGACCTTAGATGTTGCTAGGACGTAAAACAACAATAAACAAACACAAACAAACTAACTGATCTAAAGTGCAGCTGAATAACACACACTCTCGGAGTTAAATCAAAAATGTTTTAAAAACTTCCTCCGACGCACATCAGCCAATAAACGTATTTATACTCAAACTAACCGCACTTTGTCATGAGGATTAATGTATTTCAGAACATGTGACTGAGGGGTCCGTGTAATTGATGTATATAGAGCTCATGTTCTACTAAGCAATGTTGGTCCACAAGAAGATTATTTTAACTGGCGATTTGTCACGGCAAGATTAAGAGGCTTTATATATAAGTGATGCATGTTGTCATTTATTGGGGTTTTACGTCCTGGCAATATCTAAGGTCATATCAAGACGGGCACCACCTTGTGACAGCACACACTCATTACAACTGAATAGTGTTAATCCACTGGGAGATCAAGCTGCCCGGCACCATGACCCGATATCCCGATCAGTTACATTATCCTGGTACTGAAGAAACCAGTCCTTGCCCTATCCTAGTAATGCTGAGTGTCAGGATAGGTAGCAATAAGTGTACATTTTGTAAGTCAATGGTTTGACTCGACCGAGGTTCGCACCCGCGACCTTCGCCATGGAAACCCAGCGCTCTTACTGAATCGGCCAGAACATCCGGTTAGCAAACAGTATAAACACAGCCTCAATAACAAATATAACAATTTAAAAAAAAAAGGGGGGGGGGAGCTTAGAGAAGCAATGGCAATGCAAGTGAATAAGAGAATAAACGAATGTGCAAAATCACTCAGTGATAGAAAACTCCTTGCCAAACTAAGTGTATGAGATGTCATGGCACAAGAACTGAACCACTCATTCAGAGAAAGTTTCTTTGTTTGTTTTACATCCTAGCAACATCTAAGGTCATATCAGGATGGGTACCGACTTGTGACAGTGCGCACTCATTGCAACTCTATAGTGCTGCCCCACTGGAAGACCAGGCCGCCAGCACCATGACCTGATATCCCACTCAGTCACATTATCCTGACACTGAGCCAACTAGTCTTGTCCTATCCTAATAATGCCGAGCACCAGACTAGGAAGTGACAAGTATCAATTTTTAAGTCATTGGTTTGACTCGACCAGGGTTCGAACTCATGACCCCACGATACACCAACATGTGAGACAGACGGAATAACTCATTCGGCCATCCTGTCTGGTCCTTCAGAGAAGGAGACTTCAACTTGTACCATGAATCACTTTCAGAACTGCTGCCTTACTTCTTTGCAAATAACAATGTCAACTATGCGCGATGGATCCCAATTCACCTCCGAGATATGATGTCACTTGAGGAACTACATCCTGATTTGGCCAGGGAGTTTCACAAAGGGAACTTCGCCATACACAAGTCAAGAAGAGAATTCTCTGCCCTGGTAATCAACAAAGCACACGAGCACAATAATGCAGTGATCAAAGGTGACAGAGGAGCAATTGGGTTGACAGAAGACCCATCAGCACTTTGTAGGTAGATGGTCACTGGACCCGAAGTCAGTCATTTAGTAGCTGGATACGAGGCCATGTCTGGAATGAAAGATGCCACCTACAGCAGCAGACACCATGAGCAGACACTGAGTGCCCAGAAGTCTTTCTTTGAAAAGGTGAAATCACTCTCTGACAGATCTAGCGCAGCCACTGGTGTGGACGAAGCAAGACTAGATCTCTTTGCCCGCAAGCAGATGCCATACAACTCAATTCCATCAACACAGGCAGCCCTCAGAGAACATGCAAAGCATGCGGCATATCAGGCTGGGATCATTTGGGGCCAGGCAACCATCTCCAATCCAGAGGCAAGCAGTCCCGATGAATGAGGGTGGACACAGAAAGGAGAGACATGGCAGATATGTTGGACAACACTACCCCCCCTCTTGCAGCGAGCTGTCGGGAACTGACAAAGTGTTCCTGTAAGAAAGGTTGCAAAGGAACATGCAAGTGCTTTCAGTCAGAACTCCCCTGCACTTCACTCTGTAGCTGCATATGTGAACAGTAGCAGCTGGAGGAGCAGTGGCATGGTATGCATAACTTTGAACATTTACTAGCCAGGGCAAAGCCTACGTAATGAAAAACAGACAATCTGGTGGCCATCTTGAAAAATATGTGTCAGTGTGCTTTAGCAACAGGAAAATCCACTTCAGCAGGCTTGAAAACATAGGAATCCACACCTAGATCATGCAAATCGGACAATTACAAATACTTCTAAGCAAAATGTCAACTTCGGGTGGCTAATTTGGTGGCCATCTTGAAAAATGGCCACCATCTAGGATTTTCAATTGGCCAATCGGGCAGATTTGATTAGTATCACTTGGAGAGCAAGTGTGCCAAATTTGATATCATCATTTGCACGATTCCTCTAAAATAATTACTGTTTTCTGCCCCACTAATAAAGGCCAATCCAAATATTGAATTAAAATAAAAGATTTTTACATCAGCGTAATTTTAATTCTCACTAATTCTGCTTTTCTTCTGATGAAATGGCTATGGAGTGATGACAAAATTGGAAGGTAACAAATTAACCTTACGATGGTTTGACTCCAATGTTTATTTCAACTTTTGGATTGGCGCTTACAGGGTTTTACACCTGAGCGCCTCATATACATATATACCAAATTTGGTGCCTTTATCACAAAATGAACGATAGGTTAAGTATGTCACCCGACTAACAGTTGAAGATTTCTGGTAGCCTTCAAGACTGAGCAGCGCATTGGTTGAAGGTTTTTAGTGCTGATTGTGCTGCTGAGGGGTTGTATTCGATAGTGTGCTCGTAGTGTTTTTAGCTTAGAGTGCAGTATCTTTGGTGGAGACTCCTTTCTAACGCAGTGCGTGGGACAGACATTATTACTGTGTGACGTCATGATTGTGAGAGGAAGTAGATCTAATTTGATCGTGAAATTATTAGATTTTAGGAGAGGTAGAGCTGCGAGTTGCTGTAATATTAATAACAATCCAAAACTGCTAATAGGCCTGTCCTGACTCAGGTGACCGGACGCGGTAGCCGAATCGGTAGAGCGCAGGCTTCCAGTGCGGGAGATCGGGAGTTCAATTCCCGATCGAGTCAAACCAATGACGTACAAAATTGATACTTGTCGCTTCCTAGTCTGGCGCTCAGCATTAATAGGATAGGGCAAGGACTGGTTAGCTCAGCATCAGGATAATGTGACTGAGTGGGATATCAGGTGATGTTCTGGTGGCCTGGTCTCCCAGTGGGGCAGCACTATAAACTCTCCATGAGAGTGCACTGTCAAAAGTCAGTATCCATCTTGATATGACCATAGATATTGCCAGGACGTAAAACTCCAACAACCAACCAATCCAAGGTTGCCCCACGTCGCCTCTCGTCCTCACCACCTGCTGTCTGGCTCACCCATCAGGTGGCACCACCACCGCCACTACCCCCCCCCCCCCCACCATCACAACCACCACCACACACACACCCTCCACGCACCCCCACCCCAACACACACCACCCACCACCACCACATACATAACCACCACATCAACACCACCAGCACCACCACCACCACTCAGTCTTCGACCTTAAGGCACCTGCGCTCGCTCAATATCGAACCCAACATTGGCTGTGGACCGTCGAACGTTAGTCCTACCTGTGCCCCCCCCCCCTACTCGGCCGCCACACGCAGTCCCTCTTTTATGTTCTCTCCCCATTTTCTTCACTGGATCAGCTTCCTACGCAAAATTTGTTCTACCTTTTCGTGCATAGTTTTTTCCCGCCTCCGAAGATGTGGGCGTAGGGGAAGGGTGAGTGGAATGGGGGAGGGGGGAGGGGGGAGGGGAGGTGAGAGGGAGGGGAAGGGGGAGGGGAAAGGGGAAGGGGAGGGGAAGGGGGGTGGGAAGGGGGAAGGGAAGGGGAATGTTAAGATAAGGGGAGGGGAGGGCGGAAAGGGGGGAGGGAAGGGGAAGCTGGAGGGTGAAGGAGAGGGGAAGGGGTAGGGGAACAGGAAGGGGGAGAGGGGACTGGAAGGGGTAGGAGGATAGGGAGGTGCAAGGGACAGAAAGGGGAGAATTGGGGAGCGGGTGGCTGGCTAGGTATGACTCAGTCATTGATCGAGATTCTACCAACATCTGAGTTCATGTTGTGCTAAGCTGATTGACAAAGGGTTGACAAAGGGATGTGGACCTGTATTAGTTTTAGTCCCACTACGACTCTACTAGTAGTAGTAGTAGTAGTAGTAGTAGTAGTAGTAGTAGTAGTAGTAGTAGTAGTAGTGGGACTGAAACTACTACTACTACTACTACTACTAGTAGTACTGACGTGGTGACATGCGTGGGTGGGTGGGGTTAATGAGTGGGTGGGTGAGTGAGTGAAGAGTGTACACCGACGCAAGGTTTTGGGTGTTTTCTAAGGCTTCATTTTGTGCCGAGTCATCATCACGTGACCGTACAGCAGGGAATTACGTCATCCTACCAAAGGACGAGCCACTTCACTAACTGTTTCCCGGTAGCGAGCAGCTAAGAACACGGGTTGACTTCCCGTGCGATAGGTCGTGGGTTCGATTCCAAGCCGAGTCAAACCAACACCTCACAAAATTTATACTTAATTGTGTTTGGGTTTAAATTCAGCTGAACAATATCTTTCTTTTTTTCAGTAGCGATGCGCTGGTCTCCCAACCTTAATAGTTAAGGTACATCTGAACTATTTATTAATAATATGAGAAGGGTATGAATAATATAAACAATGACAGGGAACTACATATATTATGTGGATCTATATATGGGGTATGAACAATGTAAACAATAGCAGGGCACTATCACGCTTTACGGATATTATGGGGATTTTCTCTTGTACATATGGGGTATGAACAATGTAAACAATAGCAGGGAACTCTCACGCTTTACCAATATTATGAGGATCCTCTATTGCACATATGAGGTATGAACAATGTAAACAATAGCAGAGAACTATCATGCTTTATGGATATTATGGGGATTTTCTCTTGTACATATGGGGTATGAACAATGTAAACAATAGCAGGGAACTATCACGCTTTATGGATATTACGGGGATCTTCTCTTGTACATATGGGGTAGGAACAATGTAAACAATAGCAGGGAACTATCACGCTTTATGGATATTATGGGGATCTTTTGTACATATGAGGTATGAACAATGTAAACAATAGCAGGGAAGTCTCATGCTTTACCAATAATATGAGGATCCTCTATTGTACATATGAGGTATGAACAATATAAACAATAGCAGAGAACTATCACGCTTTATGGATATTATAAGGATTTTCTCTTGTACATATGAGGTATGAACAATGTAAATAATAGCAGGGAACTATCACACTTTTTGGATATTACGGGGATCTTCTCTTGTACATATGGGGTATGAACAATGTAAACAATAGCAGGGAACTATCATGCTTTATGGATATTATGGGGATCTTTTTTACATATGGGATATGAACAATGTAAACAATAGCAGGGAACTATCATGCTTTACCAATATTATGAGGATCCTCTTTTGTACATATGAAGTATGAACAATGTAAACCATAGCAGGGAACTATCACGCTTTATGGATATTATGGGGATTTTCTCTTGTACATATGGGGTAGGAACAATGTAAAAAATAACAGGGAACTATCATGCTTTACAGATATTCTGGGGATCTTCTCTTGTACATATGAGGTATGAACAATGTAAACAATAGCAGGGAACTATCACTCTTTACGGATATTGGGGATCCTCTTTTGTACATATGGACTGGAGGAGTCTCATTTGACACATGGTAATATATAATTAATTTGCTGGCTATACCAATGAAAATGAAATGCCTTAGTTTTGTTTGGAGGTTAGTGAGGTGGTGAATACACAGAAACAATGTAGTATTTTACTTCATATAAAATATTTACTAAGTTAATTTAACTTCAATCTACATTAGAAAGAAATGCTGATGACTACCGAGATACAATAATAAAATAAATATATAATATATTATTATTACAAAACACAAACCATTTCCCGTCCTGATATGACCATATATGTTGCTAGGACGTAAAACCCAAACAAACAGACGAAGTACAAAACTTAAATTTCAATAGACTTCTCGCCCTACTTCTTACATATCTATAATTAATATTTGGGGTTATCGATTTGTTAGTAAACCGACTCGTGTCTCTAACCCCCCCCCCCCCCCCCCCCGCCCACTGCCCGCCCACACCCCACTCCAGAGTCCCAGTAACACGCCACCTACAGCCACGAGCCAAGTGGTCACTCAGCATGCATTTTACAAACACTGCTTTTAGTGTGTCAGCCAACTATATGGATTATATATATATATTTATATATTGGTGAGCATTCTTTATTTATATCAACATAATAAATGACATAGTACATATATATATATAATGACATGGCCATATAAATAGCCATGCTATATATATATATCCAAATAGTTGGCGCGGTCAGGGATATATCGTTTGCTTTCTTTGTCGGGTGTTTCCCTTCTAGCAACATCTAAGGATATATATATATATATATTATCACTATACATATACGGCATGTATACACATATATATGTCCGGGACGTGTCTATGCATAGTTTGTTGGTTGTTGGAGTTTTATGTCCTGGCAACATTTAAGGTCATATCAAGAGGGGTACCGACTTGTGACAGTGTGGCGAATAACATGGACAAATGAGCCGTCCGTTATGTATAATCGCATAACGCATTATGCATCACATATATAAGGGCGCTGCTGAACTCATTTCGGCTGCTATAGCGGTCACAACACTACCCTCCATCTCTGCACATGAGCACACCTGAATGTATTGTACCTGCCCCTCACAACCTCCCCGCCCAAAGTGTTGAAAGTAAGACATTGGCGATCGGTCAGTGAGAGGTTGGCGATCGGTTGATGAATGGTCGTGGAATGATTTGCATCTGGTTTGCAGATCAGTCACACTCCGTCCCTAACTAGTCCCGGAGTGATCGCCGACGGATCACCAATCGGTCGCAAACCAGTCCCCAACCACTTGCCAACTGATAGCCGACCGATCGCCAACCAATCACAGGTGGTTGACAGCATGCCAGGTCGTCGATCAGTTACCGATTGGTGATCGATCGCCAAGCTATGAAAATAGTTGGCGCTCTGGCGATTTTGGTCGCAAGGAGGTTTTTGGTGCAGCACCTGCAATCTCCTTGCGACCAAAATGGTCGCCACCAGTTCGACGACCATTGAGGACCACTTTCCGACCACCTTGCAACCACTTGCAACTATCCATATTTTGGTGGTCGCAAGCGGTCATAAGCATAGTGTGACTGCGGTATAATTGAATATACAAGTTCACTGGACTGCAAACTCTATAAATTGAGACCATTTGAATGGGATAGTGTTGTTGGTTGTTGGAGTTTTACACCCTGGAAACATCTACGGTCATATCAGGGATAGTGTTAATCAGGAGGATCGGGGTGGGATACGTGTGTAATATTTAGGTGTGTGTGTGCTTTCTGTGGGTGCTGGTGCTGGTGATGGTCGGGTTGGGGTATATCGCGTTGCATACACCTTGTTCAGAAGCGACGCATCCGTCTGCGTGCGTGCCCATGCGCATGCACGTCCGCTGTGCCTCCAATGTGGCTGGGATTGTTCGATTCTGCGTCCATCAATAATAGATAGCCTGGTGCTCAGCCTAGACTGATACCACACGGGAATGTGACGCCGGGAACATGCAGCAATCATCAGACTCTCCACTCTGGTGGACCGGTCGCCGTGGCCGAATCGGTAGAGCCCAGGCGTCCCGTACGGTAGGTCAGGAGTTCGAATCGGGCGCGGTGGCTGAATCGGTAAAGCGTGCGAGGCTGGGAAGTTTGTTTCCCAGTCGAGTCAAAGCAATGACTTATAAAATTGGTACTTGTTGCTTCCTAGCATGGCGCTTGGCATTAATAGGATTGGGCAATGGGCTACGTTAGCTCAGTGTCAGGATAATGTGACTGAGTGGGATATCGGGTCATGATACTGGTGACCTGATCACCCAGTAAGGCAGCACTATAAAGTCGCAATGAGTGTGCACTGCCACAAGTTGATACCCATCCTAATATGACCATAGATGTTGGCAGGACATCAAACCCCAACAAAGAAACCAATGTGGGGATGTCGTAGCCACAATAGGGATGAGGAGGATGCGTTTAAAAGGGCATAGTCCGACAGTGTTTACTTTCTGCCATTTCCTGAGGTAAATATAGTAAGTAGATTGATCGTTAGAATCTACTTAACTTTAGTTTGAAGTAACTTTGATTTTAAATTACTAACTTTGAGGACATTAGAGGTGTAAGCATGCACAATTAATTTTGGCATGCTTGTCAAAACTCTGACCCCATAGTCTTCAGCACTAACCAGTTCTATTACATTGACATAGTATTCCCCTCTATGCAGCAATACATACTTAATAAATGCACCAATATCTAAGTTGGATTTGCAGGTGTGTGTGAATGAGAGAAGTACAGAATGAGTATTGTAGTCTGCACTGACTTCTCAGGCAAGGAGCCATATATACAAGTAGATGTGAATAAGATGGTGACATCAGGGACCCTAGGTCGTGTAATGGTTAGCACACTGGCCTGGAATGCAAGAGATGTGGGTTTGATTCCCACTCTATTTAACATTTTCATCACCAGCATGACACTAGTTGCGGTGACCTGGATCCTATAGAAGCTGTGCACTATCTGGTTGAACTTACCCTGTTTATATATATATAAATGTAAGTGCATTACCTGTATATATGTAATTGTAAGCATTAAAACGACTTATGGATGTAAGCCATTTAAAAGACTTACAATTCCAGGGGGATGAGTGTAATACTAATACTAGTCTGCACAGACGTCTCAGGCAAGGAGCCGCATGTGTGGATATGATGGTGACATCCGGGAGCCTAGGTGGTGAAATGATTAGCACACTGGCACGGAATAGAAGAGTCATGGATTCGATTCCACTTTAGGCGCAATGTTTTCCATTTTCATCACCCCCATGACAGTATCTCAGGTCATATTATCTCTATCGACATCTCTCTCTCATATATATATATATATATATATATATATATATATATATATATATATATACACACACACATGTGTGTGTATGTACTCTATAATCCATTATGGGAATATAAACAAGGACACTATCTGTCTTCAGTTCCCTATATTATAGTACTACTACTGGAATTTTCCCAGAAAAATGGAAGAGAGCAACAGTTACCCCTATACCCAAGGTAGGTAACCCAAAATCCTGTAATGAACTGCGACCTATATCCATACTACCTCTCCCTGGCAGAATAATTGAACAGATAATTCACGACCAAATAAAAACATTTCTTGAGGACACTAACTATTTTGCCACCCAACACAATGGCTTCAGAAAAGAAAGGTCAACGACTAAGGCACTTGCCTCATTAATGGATGAATTGTTGATTAGCACAGACAGAGGTGAGCTTACAATAGCTGTTTTCTTGTTTTCTTGATTTCAAGAAAGCTTTTGATACAATTGACCACAAAATCCTGCTCTGTAAGATCAAAAGAGCTGGACTGGGAAAAAGATCATGTAGGTTCATATCCAACTACTTAAACAACAGACAACAAGTCACAAAAATTAATAATACAGAATCCTCCACTAGAACTGTCAGAACTGGAGTGCCCCAAGGTTCCACTTTGGGACCACTCCTCTTTCTGATATTTATTAATGACCTACCATTGCTGTCTACCAGTGCTAATTTCACACTTTTTGCAGATGATGCTGTCCTCACAGTGCACAATAAAAACATTATTCTGGCAGATACTATGGTAAACAAGGTGTTAAAAAAGGTCAATATTTGGTGTGCTGATAACAAACTTACCTTAAACACACAAAAATCAGAATATGTGATATTTGGAACAAAATCTAGAAAATCGCATGCACAAAATATAGAGCTATGTATAGGCAATGAAGTGCTAAAAGAGAAGTGAACTCGTACAAAAACTTAGGAACCACACTTGACTCTACACTGAATGCGAACCAGCAACTATCGAGGCTGAACCAAATTCTAGGTATGAGAATGGCATCCTTTAGAAAAATAAGATGCTACATGAGTGAGAACACAGCGCTCAAACTGTATAAGGCAACTATACTGCCAATAATAAATTATAATGATCTAATCTATGGCCTTTTAACAAAACAACAACAAAATAAATTACAGAGGACTCAAAACCGAGCTCTTAGAACAGTATATAGGGGTCTGAGCCAAAGGAGAGATGCACATCTGCTATCTCTTATGTTTATCAGAGCCAAGGTTGACAACTACATAGACCATACTACCAGAGTTACCAGGCAGGGGGATGCTACACTCCTCAAAATTCCTAAACCACTCACAAATAGACTGACAAGAGCCCCTATCTACAAAGGCAGCAAATTATGGAATGAACTCCCAGTCGGAATTAGACATGCACAAACACAACTAGAATTCAAGAACCTGGTAAGAATTCACCAAGCCAATCAGGCCCTTCTACGGGCTTAGTGATGAGGTCACCATATTTAATTAGTTATCTATTATAAGCACCCTTGGCCACCCCACCCCCTCCCACCACCCCACGCGCTCCTTTACCTGCTGCCAACAAACCAAGTTATCCACCGTACAAATTATTTGCCCAGCAAATTCGGAAATGTGTATCAGTCTGGTAGTATTGCTATAGACCGGGGGCCCTATGGTACTGGGATGGCTCACTCCCTATCTCTCCCATGTGATGTAAATTTTGCGGTGCCACCTTGTTGTGGGTTTGAACGACCCAGCTGCTGGTTGGTGTTTCACATGTAAACACATACGGTTATATCATGCATGAGACGGGTAAGCGTGAATACACATCAATATGAAATTGCTATGAACAGGCACACATCAT
This sequence comes from Branchipolynoe longqiensis, assembly GCA_030323885.1. Taxonomy (NCBI): domain Eukaryota; kingdom Metazoa; phylum Annelida; class Polychaeta; order Phyllodocida; family Polynoidae; genus Branchipolynoe; species Branchipolynoe longqiensis. The sequence goes on along the minus strand of CM059190.1, from coordinate 67,127,169 downwards.
CATCGTCCTAGTCGCCATCATCACACATCTTTCACATTCATATATACATTTGTGCATATAATATAGCATATGTTTAGCCGGGGGAACAGCCAGCGCACCAAGTGGTGGGTTTGATCATTTTGATTACACAGTACAGGCTGAGTGAGCCGTCTTGTTATTATAGGGTCTTTGTATAAACATAGACACTAATAAAGTCTGTACTAGACTATTAAATGACTGAAAAGTACAATCCTCCAAGCATTGTTTATCCTATCATTACTAACAACCTACTTACTCAAACTACTTCATGTAGTCAAAAAACACACCTGAGGTATTAACCTTTTAAGCATAACCCTACAAGCTAACCACACTCTATCTAACAGAATAAACAAACCATTCTACTAATACTCACTCCATCTCAAAATGTTAACTCCAACAACATGATAGTTTTGCAATTCACAACATAGTAGGCATACAAACCTATGAAGGGAAACTATGCACCTAACCACTCCGTAATGTAAAGGTCTAATCAATACACATGTATGTATCAAGTGTGTATGAATACAACATATAACTGCTATTTTTATATGTGAATTGTCAAACTATACCATTGAATGTTTGATATTGTTATTTCAGCTGATTTGGGCTAGCTGCTGATGACAATATCAGATGACATATGCATATATTGTAAATAACTGTATTGTTACATGGCTGGAAGACCAGTGCCATGGCGCTGACAAAAGACTTTATTCAATCAATAAATTATATTTACAAAAAAAATAAAAATAGTATACTCACTATATCATATCTAACTGGCTGTGTATAGTTACAGTATTGACCACATTGGCGCCACCTGTGAGGGGCTCTAACTGTAAGCACCGTATGCCAGTTGCATCTATTATCGCCTATAGACCCATTTTTGGTTGAGAGAGAGAGAGAGAGAGAGAGAGAGAGAGAGAGAGAGAGAGAGAGAGAGAGAGAGAGAGAGAGAGAGAGAGAGAGAGAGAATGTGACCTGAAACACTTGGGTTTTATTAATGTTATTTTCCCAGATCTGGCGCCAGGTTGACCTAGATTCCGCTGACGTATTGACGCCTACGCGCAGGGTTCACGTGACGTCAGCACTAATGCAAGACACGTGTCCACCTGGCGGGATTAGGCGGAATCACCAACAATTATTCACTCAGATTGCACTGCGCGTATTTGTAAGGCTCAGTATTTGTGTAACTCATATTAATAGACGACACTAGTATTAGGACATATTTATTAACATCAATATGACTCAAAAATGGTATCTTTAATGTGCTCTAAATATGACGTAATCAGTAATTAATTTTTGTTATCGAGATGAGTCCAATCCTGTTGAACCTTTCTCTTCCGCCGTGAATATGCCCTATGCTGCCGACACGGCGTAAAGAAACCACCAATCAATCAAAAGAACAACCTGAGCCTTTCTCTTGCATTATGTGATGCATAATGGCCTAACAAAAGTATATCATATTCATTAATTAATCACGGGGAATTTCAATGGCAGACAAGTGGTCTTCCTCATTCCAGTTTTCTTCAGTACTATCCTAGTAATGTGGAGCGCCAGGCTAGGTAGCAAAATACATCAATTTTTAAAGGCATCTGTTTGACTCAGCCAGATTCGAATCCCACAGGTTGGACGATTACGACCGTTCACACGGCAAACAGGCACTCGACTCATTTAGCCCAGCCCTTCTTCCAATAGAAATAGCGGAAGTGCACGAATCGTGGTGTTCTCTGTGGCGGAGTGGCGGAGTGGTTAGAGTGTCGGCGGTTCGATTCCCCATGCCCCCAGCTCTGCTAATTTGAATTTCCACCGCTGTGTATAACTTACAGCGTCATCAAAGGCCGTTTGCTCTCATACCATGTCTATGTGGTGTGGGAGGTTAAAAATCCCTTGGGTCGGTAAAAGTGTAGGCTCGGGCTTTCTATCGACCAGCAGTGGAATGAGGAAGACCAGTCCTCTATGACTGAAATTTCCCCTGCTTAAACAACTAATGGACAAAAAAAAAAAAAAAAAATATGAAGAGAGAGAGAGAGAGAGAGAGAGGGAGAGGGAGAGGGAGAGAGAGGGAGAGAGAGGGAGAGAGAGGGAGGGGATGAGGTGGATGGTGGTGAAACGCCGCGTTGGCAGCAAAGGGATATATATATATAATATATAAATCAATGGTTGGTTGTTGGATTTTTACGTCCTGGCAACATCTAAGGTCATATCAGAACAGGTGCCGACTTGTGACAGTGCACACTCATGGTGACTTTATTATGCTGACCCACTGGGAAATCAGGCCACCAGCACCATGAGCCGATATCCCACTCAGTCACATTATCCTGACACTGAGCTAACCAGTCCTTGCCCTATCCTATTAATGCAGAGCGTCAAGCTAGGAAACAACACATATCAATTTTGTAAGTCATTGGTTTGACTCGATCGGGAAGTGAACTCCGAATCTTCCACACAGGAGGCCTGTGCTCTATCAATTTGGCTACCTTCTTTTTCTCTTTTTTTTTGTGTGATGTGAGTTTATGCTGTCCATAGCATATAAGCTCAAGTGTTGGGGCTTCTTTTCAATGCTGGGCAGTTTTGTTTTGTGATTCTTATTGTTATATTTTGTGGTTAGTAATCTATGTTAGTTATTTCGGGGTTTTCTTTATAATATTTTTTGTTCTACTCTTAATTCTAGACTAGCCTATTCTATTTACATGTCATAGGCCTGTACATAATTGGGAAGTGCAGTTATCTGGCTAGTGTGGGCTAGGTTCCCTCCCATGGGCTGTCCTGCTGGTGGGCCGTGACATATCACATGCCACTTTGCAGTGTAGCTTAGGGGGGGCAGGGTTTCCTAGTTTTATTTTGCACAGATATTTCTTTTGTATGTTTTTAGGTCAGGAATATTTAGTTCCTTCACCGTTTGGTAGTTCCATACCTTGGCAGCCATTTCCAGTGTGCTTCTTTCATGAGCTTTGTTTTGGCGTCAGGTTTGCCTTAGCAGTGGTGCATTTTTTGCTCTGGTGTTCCTTTGTAGTTGTGTTAGGAGTATAATGTCTTTAAATATTCATATGCTGATGTTTTTAGGTGAATTATTCTCCTGTTTTCTAGCAGTTTCAATTTAGTTCATTTGTGTATGTCATAGGTGGGGTGCAGTTTGTCCACTTTTAGGCATATCTTCAGGGCTCAGTTTTGCAATATTTGCAGCTTTTTCAGCAGTTCTTTCTTCAGTCCCATGTATATTAAATCCCCATAGTCAAAGTAGGGGAGCACCATGCCCTTGAAGATTTTTATTGACATTTCTTGTGTCATGTAGTCTCTTAGCTTTTCAAATAGCCATAGTTTGTCGTTTATATTTTTTAATGATTTTTGTTATACATCAGTTGTAGTTCAGCAGGCTGTCCAGCTGTAGGCCTAGGTATTTATAGTGGTCTACATTTTCTAGTACTTGATTTCCTAGCTTGCAGTGTGCGTTTCTTTCTGGCATTAATTCATGCGAGAAGAGTGCTGTTTTTGATTTACCTGCATTGATGGTTATTTTAATGGACTCACACCAGTCGTCCAGGTTTAGTAGGAGTTTGTTTAGGTTGGTTATTACCTCTTCTTCTGAGGTGCCTTTTGTATAAATGACTGTGTCATCTGCATATAGTTGGATGCATTCTGTTTGAGCCATCTTTCTAGGTCGTTTATGTAGATTATAAAGCATAGTGGTCCTAGGACTGATCCTTGCGGTACACCACATGTGACAGGCTCTTGGTCCGATAGGGTATTGTTTAATTTAGTTTTTTGTTGCCTTAGATGTTGCCAGGACGTAAACCTCCAACAACCAACCAATCCAGTGACAGATTGCTTGCCTTTCCGCACACTGACGGCTAGCCTTTGTCGCTGGGTGGTCACTGACACCTGGTGGTAATTGAGAGAGATGACTATTTTCCGCCCATGCGCCAATTACCGGTATAGCCTGTTCCCACCACCAACTCACCCTCTGGTGGTAGCGGGAAGAACTAGTGTTGTGGGTAGCAGCTCAGCGTGCAGCATGCTCTGCGGAAACGGTCTGATAGTGGATTTATACGATAATGACCAACCCGCCCTCTGATGGCAGTGGTAAGAACCAATGTCGTGGGTCGGAGCTCACTGTGCAGCATGCTCTGTGAAAAAGGTATTGTAGTGGATTTGTACTATAATTACCAAGCCGCCCTCTGATGGCAGTGGTAAGAACTAATGTCGTGGGTTGGAGCTCACTGTGCAGCATGCTCTGTGAAAAAGGTATTGTAGTAGATTTGTACTATAATTACCAAGCCGCCCAGTGGTAAGAACTAATGTCGTGGGTTGGAGCTCGCTGTGCAGCATGCTCTGTGAAAAAGGTCTTATAGTGGATTTGGTCTATCATTACCAACCCGCCCTCTGGTGGTAATTGTAAGAACTGATGCTGTTCGTTTTTGTTGTTGTTTTTTTGGGGTCCATTAGTTGTTTAAACAGGGGAAATTTCAGTCATAGACGACTGGTCTTCCTCATTCCACTGCTGGTCGATAGAAAGCCCGAGCCTACACTTTTACTGACCCAAGGGATTTTTAACCTCCCACACCACATAGACATGGTATGAGAGCAACCAGCCTTTGATGACGCTGTAAGTTATACACAGCGGTGGAAATCCAAATTGACAGAGCTGGGGGCATGGGGAATCGAACCGCGACCCTCAGATTAGGAGTCTGACCTAGAAAAAAGTCAGACACTCTAACCACTCCGCCACAGAGAACGCCACTGTGCGGCGTACTCATAGTCATAGGGGATTTCTACATACAGTTATCAACCCACCATCTCATGGCAGTGGCGGGTACTAATTTAAACATGGGTTGTGCGGAAAATGTCTATTTTGGAATGAAGGAAGACTTGTGACTTTGTTGGTTGTTGGGGTTTTACATCCTGGCAACATCTAATGTAATATCAGGACGGGTACTGACTTATGACAGTGTGCACTCATGGCGATGTTATAGTGCTGCCGCACTGAGAAATCAGGCTGCCAGCACCGTGACCCGATATCCCACTCAGTCACATGATCCTGACACTCAGCTAACCAGTCCTTGCCCTCTCCTCTTAATGCAGAGTGCCAAGCTAGGAAGCGACAAGTATCAATTTTATAAGTCATTAGTTTGACTCGACCGGGAACCAACCTCCCAATTTCCCGCACGCGAGGCCCGCGCTCTACCGATTAGACCATCGCGCCCGGTTGTGACCTAGTAGTTGGCCGCCATGATGTCACGTCGGTTGTTCACGTGCTCCTAGCTAATTAGGCAGTAGGTGTGGGTTACCCTCAAGGACATTCAGAAATTGACAATCCCACACCTCATGTGGTCCTAATTAAAAAGGTGGCGAAGACAGCAGTGACTCCACAAACCTTCCCCAGCGTTAGACATTAACTATGAGTTTGTATTTCGTTTTTCGGATATGGGCACTCTCTAATATATACAGTTAAACTTCTCTAAATTGCCCGGAACTGGGACCGACTTTAAATGGTCCATTTAGTGAGGTGATTGGTTTAGGGAGTTTGTCAAATCCTTACAATGGTATTGTATGGGTGATCGTTTGGGACCCAAATAAAGCGATCGATATAGGGTGGGGGTTTATATGTACAGGTGGTCGGTTAGAGAGGATTTACTGTATGTAACCAAAGAAGATAGGAGAGAGAGTAAGTTTGGTGTGTATTTAATAAGTCAATGGTAAGAACTATAGTGAAACCTCCCTAAATCGACAGACCATGGGACCGACTTTATGTGGTCAGGGATGAAAGTGGTCTCCGGGAAAAAAGGCAGAAATGCTGATATTCTCCCAAAGGCTTAGCATTGTAAGGGAATCGCTGAAAATTCCCGGAAGTCGGGTTTCATACATATTGGTATACGCTGACAGTGCTGCGCTGTTTGAAGCATGTATTAGTAGTATACACTGCTCGTGCTGCAGCATTTGCACCACATATCGGTATACACTGATAGTGCTGCAGCGTTAGAAGCATGTATTAGTAGTATACGCTGATAGTGCTGCACCGTTTGAAGCATGTATTACTACTATTAGTAGTACTAGTATATGCTGACCCTGCTGTGGCATTTGAAGGCATTAGTAGTATACGTTGCTAGGTCTGCGGTGTTTGCACCACATATTAGTATACGCTGATGGTGCTGCAGCGTGAAACAAAGTATTGGTTGGTTGGTTGTTGGAGTTTTATGTCCTGGCAACATCTAAGGTCATATCAGGACGGGTGCAACGTATTAGTGTACACTTATAGCTACAGGAAAAATCTCTGAAACCCGCGAAATCGCGGAGATCTTTCATCCCTGTGTGGTGCATTTAGGGAGGTGGTCGGATTAGAGAGGCATAATATCCTTACGATGGTATTGTTGGAACCCAAATAAAGCGATCGATATAGGGGAGTGGTCGATCTGTGGGGGGTCGGTATAGAGAGGTTTTACTGTAATGCTGTTGGTTGCAGCTCACTGTGTGGCGTACTCTGTGGGAAAAGGTCTTATAGTCAGAGTGAATGTATACATACGTAGTTCAGTGTTTGACACGAGGGGGTGCCCGCCCGGCAATTTACCCGACAGCTTGCAGGGGGCGGTGCTAGCACTCCACCAATGCGCACAGAGGAAATATAGGATGTACATGGTACCCTTGCATTTTGAATGCAGTGATTTGGACGCAGTTGGCTCGTAAGTACCATTAAACGCCGTTGGTGGCGCCACTGTAGCCCTGTAGCCTCGCAGCTTATGAGACGACAGCCTAGCAGGTAACATGAACAAGGATACTACCACCTCTCAGCCCCTTATGAGGCGGCAGCCTATCACGTAACAGATCATGCAATGCATTTGATGACCTCTCTAATTGGTACACCATTTAAACACATGTCAAATTATATATGATAATCTCTTTAAATCGATTTAATAATGTGATGAAATAGACTGTATTTGAAAATATGTTGAAATGGATCTGATCATATGATAAAATCGATTTAAACATATGATTAAATACTTCTGGAACTAAGAAAACCTTATGGTCCCTATTACTGGAAGTACTTGAATAGATAAGAGGGAGAGGGAGAGGTAGGGAGAGGGGGAAAGGGAGGGGAGAGGGAGAGGGGGAGGGGAGAGGGGAAGGGGGGAGAGGGAGATATGGGATAGTGGGCGATGCGGAAGAGTGGGTGATTCGGGATAGTAGGGGAGAGTAGGGGAGAGTGGGGAGGGGAGGGGATGGGGACGAGGGAGGGGGATAGGGCGGTGGGGACTGGGAGGGGATAGGGGAGGGAGGGGGAGAGGGAGACGGTGGGGGACGGGTGGTGGGGGAGGGTCAGGGGAGGGGGACGGAGAGGGAGAGGGGGGATACGGCAGATAGGCGCATAGACAGATACGGAAGATACGGCACACACGGCAGATACAGGGATATGGCAGAGAGGGGGATACGGCAGATATGGCAGAGAGGGGGATACGGCAAAGAGGGGTGATACGACAGAGAGGGGGATACAGCAGAGAGGGGGATATGACAGAGAGGGGGAGGGAGAGGTAGGGGGAGAGGAAGAGGGAGAGGGAGAGGGAGAGGGAGAGGGAGAGAGGGATAGGGACGGGGAGGGGTATGGGGTCATATCATTAAACATTTAAATAATGAATAAAACATGAAATGGGGTTCTATACTAAGTATACTTGTATATATATGTATATATATATATATATATATATATATATATATATATATATATATATATATATATATATATAGTACAGTTATACGAGTCTTACCTTGGTACAGATGATGGATAACTGTTGTTTTACCGAGGTATAAGCCTCGGATAGATGTGGGCTAGGGAGAGGTAAGCACGTCCGGTACCAGCAATCTTAACCTACTTATTGAGGATAAAAATGACTTTCAAACAATGGATACTATTACTTTACCGAAAAGGTACACCAACGGAATAGATGTGGCAGGGTGTGGCGGGAGGAGAACGTGTTTATACCGTTATAACACAGGCGTAATAAGCTAAATTTGTGCGTGGATTGTGGGTCAAACCCAAATCTTTACGCGGGGTCGGGACCAGTGTATCGGCCCGCCCATCCCTCTGTTCCGCACACTTCTCCCACCTGTGACTACTACGTCAACAAGTTGGAGAAAATGCTACGAAACTCGGAGAAACGCCTGAAAAATTGTTGTCTAGGGGAGTCTATAAAAGAAACCCAGGAGCATCTCCAACATTACTCTCTATTAGAGTACGAGAGAATTTCCACATGAGATAGGGCGAAACCCACATCTCTACCCATAGTCACACGGTGACCCGGGTGTTGACAGAACCGCTAATGACCGGTTTGGTTCCTTCGAGAAACCCACTCGAGTGTTCTATCCTTGGTTGTTTATAACCAAATAACTCGTCCAAATTGGACCAACGAAAGTCTAAACTTTCCATATTGATGCTCTAATGCATCATAATTAAGCTAACCACAGTTTTTATTATACTTACTGCGTATTTGCTTGTATGTAGACTAATTTTGCCGGAGCAACCCAACGACACGTTATCCAGTCGTGAGTTGTATATGCTAATTGCTGGTACCGGACGTGCTTACCTCTCCCTAGCCTGAGGCTAGCCTGAGGCTGTTTACCGAGGTAAAATATATATATATATATATATAATGTCTCCCTCTCCCTCTTTCATGTTCGTTTCATGTCCGTTCGTCCGCCGGCCTTTGACCTGATGTCGCAACACTTTGACACATTTTAATACATTTTGATACTTATCACCACCGGACTAGACAATTCTGTCCATTGGTCAATCCGGCATAGTGTGACAGCCACTTTAGCGATGTTACTATTCTTAGTTTGCAGGACAAGGAATACACATTGTAAGCATAGGATCATATTCAGAATTGATATTCACATAATTGATTATACAACATACATATTACCTGTGTGCATACATAGGATATATTATATTTATACTAACTTTATATTGCGGAACGAATGAACAGAGTAGAAACGCATATTAACATCCCCAATATTTCGATTTAAATAGATAACTCCTTCAGAGGTATTTACAGCGTACAACATCATAATTCTTTGAGAAAGATTAACCTAACATTGGTGATTCAAGAAGAATATTGATGCTGAAGAGGTTCTACTGTACAAGATGGCGGCTCAAAGTGGTTGACGACCTCGGAAATCCCCCATTATCGATCAATTTTGGCGGGGCTCCTAACATCAGGCGCACGCCAGCATGCGCCGTCCAATAAGGTACAGTCTTCAAATGGCTTCGGGGGTGGTCATGCTAAGCCAATCAGAGCTGTTCTTTCATCACTGTTCTGATTGCAAATGGCGGCTTTAACCTAATATTAGCCAAAATTGATGCTGTGGATATGGATATTCACCATTCCTCGAATCACTAATCACCACATTCTTCACATCATTTCATAGAAAGGTAACTAATATTCCTAATATATTGTCATCTATGATTAGTTCGACTGCATGTGCTGAAAACGGCGTCAGGAGCATCAGAAGAATTTAAGAAAGGCGTACGACCATATATTTTGCCGATACGCGCAGTGCAATTTTCTATCCCCTCCCCCTCTCCCTTCCCCTCCCCTCCCCTTCCCCTCCCCTCCCCCCCCCAGGAGAAAAAGAAAGGCATACGACCATTTATTTTGCCGATACGCGCAGTGCAAAACGTCAATTTTCTATCCCCTCCCCCTCTCCCCTCCCCGTCAGGAGCAAAAGAAAGGCATACAACCATGTATTTTGCCGATACACGCAGTGCAAAACGTCGATTTTCTAACCCCCTTCCCCTTCCCCTCACCCCTCCCCATTAGGAGTAAAAGAAAGGCGTACGACCATTTATTTTGACTATACGCCCACTGCAAAACGTCGATTTTCTATCCCCTCCCCCTCCCTCCCCTACCCCCTCCCCGTCAGGAGCAAAAGAAAGGCATACAACCATTTATTTTGCCAATACGCGCAGTGAAAAACGTCGATTCTCTATCCTCTTCCTCTCCCTCTCCCTACCCCCCTCCCTCTCCCTACCCCCCTCCCCGTCAGGAGCAAAAGAAAGCCTTACAACCATTTATTTTGCCGATACACGCAGTGCAAAACATCGATTTTATTAAAAAATTAATAGAGATGCAGAAGCCTAACCTTATAAATTTGATATAATCTGTTTGTTGAATATGTTTTCTATATGTGTTCTAAGTGGTTTGTTTCTAGGTGTTGTAGTTTTAGAAATATTTCACTTTTTCTGTATGAAGATTGCTCATGACCATTGACAATGCATTGAGTTTGCAGATACGCGCAGTTCATAACATCAATTTTATTCAAAATTAATAGAAACTCAGAACCCTAACCGTATAAATTTAATATACTCTGTTTATTGAAATGTTTTCTATCTGTGTTCCAAATGGTTTGTTTCTAAGTGGTGTAATTTTAGAGATATTTAACTTTTTCTATATGAAGATTGCTCACGGCCATTGACAATGCATTGACTCATTGAGTTTTGCCGATATGTGCAGTTCAAAACGTCAATTTTATTCAAAATTAATAGAAATTCAGAACCCTAACCTTATCAATTTAATATAATCTGTTCGTTGAATATGTTTTCTATATGTGTTTCAAGGGGTTTGTTTCTAGGTGGTGTCCCTCTCCCTCCCTTACTGTGCATGCGCTGAAAACGGCGTCAGGAGCAAAAGAAAGGAGTATGACCATTTATTTAGCCGATACTCGCAGTGCAAAACGTCGATTTTCTCTCTCACCCTCCCTCTCCCTCTCCCCCTCCCTCTCCCTCCCTTCCTTAGTGTGCATGTGCTGAAATGGCATCAGGAGCAAAAGAAAGGCGTACAACCATTTATTTTGCCGATATGCGCAGTGCAAAACCTCGATTTTCTCTCTCCCCCCCCCTCTCCCTATCCCTCACTGTGCATGCAATGCATTGAAAACGGCTTTTGTTTCTAGGTGGTGTCCCTCTCCCTCTCCCTCCCTTACTGTGCATGCGCTGAAAATGGTGTCAAGAGCAAAAGAGAGGCGTACAACCATTTATTTTGCCGATACGCGCAGTGCAAAACGTTGATTTTCTCTCTCCCCCCTCTCTCTCTTCCCTTCTGTCCCTCCTCTTCCCCTCCCTTTCTTTCCCTCTCTTCTCCCCTCCCTTCCTCTCCTTCTCTTTCCCCTCTCTCTTCCCCTCTCTTCTCCCCTCTTTCCCTCTCCCCCTTTCTTTTCCTCTCTTCACCCCTCTCTTCCCCTCTCTCCCCTCTCCCTCTTTCCCGCCTCTCCTCCCCTCTCTCCTCCCTGCTCTTCCCCTCTCTCTTCCCCATTCCCTCTTTTTCCCTCTCTTCCCCTCTTTTCCCTTCTCTTCCCCTCTCTTTTCCTCTCTCCCTTTCTTTCCCTCTTTTCCCCTCTCTTCCCCTCTCTCTTCCCCTCTCCCTCTTTTTCCCTCTCTCCCCTCTCTTCCCTCTCTCTTCCTCTCTTCCCCTCTCTCTTCCCTTCTCCTCTCTTTCCCTCTCTTCCCATCCCTCTCCCCCTCTCTTTCTCTCTCCCTCTCTCTTCCCCTCTCTCCCCCTGTCTGTCTTCCTCTTTCTCCCCTCTCTCTTCCTCTCTCCCTCACACGCTACCATCCTCTGTATCCACTCCCTTCATCTTAAACCCCACTCACACCAGGCTTTCAACCAAAAAATACCACACCAGTTATTAACCTCATTGTACATGTTGCCGGTAACATTCATAATTCAAAACCACGTTGCGACATTGGAGGATATTTCCCACTTGCTTGACCAGAACTTAGCGGTTGCTACTGAGCTGTTAATATGCCGTTTTAGCGCATTGGAAAATAATATTCTTTCTTCGCCATTAATAGGTCGGCAGTTGAGCATGCCGGAAGTGGCGACTGTTGACGTCATCGAGGAAGACGGCATAACGGCTATGCCGACGAGAGGTAAAATCGGTTCACCCGGTTCGCTCGTGTATTGGCTGCGTGGAATCCAATGGGTTGCCATTAGCAAAAGGTAAACTTGTTGACAATCTCAGTGTAGGCATGTGTGTAGGTCCTTCACATATTTTTATAAACAGAATTTTGGCTTTTCTGAGAATGACCCTGTTTGTCGGAAAAATGTTGTTTAGTGAGGATTTAGTCAGGGACGTAGCTTGGTGTTTACATTTTGCAGGAGGGAGTAATGGGCTAATTTTATTAAGGCATTTCTCCAAAAAGAAGTGGATAATCCTAAAAAACCCAAACTTAAAGACAGAAGGAGCAATTAAAAATGATATAAGCGGAGCAAGCACATGGGTGAAATTGTTAAAGGGAAACTGTGATGCCTTTGACTGTTATGCATTGTCTGTGCTAAAAAGCGGTATATTTAAATTAAATCAATCAATCAATGGGTGCCGTCTTCTCGAAGAAGGTTGGCTGCAATGGACCTCCATCTCTTCCTGTCATTCGTTCCTCTCACGCATTCCGCATAGCTCATTGCTGTCCACTCAGTGATGTTGTCCATCCATGTTGTTCTCCTTCTCCCTCTTGGTCTTTTCCCTTCTATCTTCCCTTCCAGTATTCTTCTCTGTGATTCCTGGTGTCGTATCATGTGGCCAAAGTATTTAATTCTTCTGTTTTTGATCGTTTGTATTATCTGTCTCTTTATTTTCATTCTTGTTAGGACCTCCACGTTGCTTATCATTGCTGTCCATGGAATTTTTAACATTCTTCTGTATTGCCACATTTCAAATGCCTCGAGCTTTGTTGTTATTGCTTTCTTCAAAGTCCATGTCAGTGTAAAATATTCTGATAAAACGCATTGGTGGGTGAATGCAAATGGTCTATTATAGTAAAAGGTATATAGGGCCAGATGCATCATTCTATTTATGTAGTTTCTAGTGACAGTTTACTCATGGTCAATAGTCATTGTGTGTTTGTCAGATAGTGTGAAAGAGGCACTAGGAGATAGTGTAAGGGGCACTTGGAGCTCTACTCACGACCCCTCCCCCTCTGTTCGTCACGGATCACCACACACTCAGGAATTTTTAACATTCTTCTGTATTGCCACATTTCAAATGCCTCGAGCTTTGTTGTTATTGCTTTCTTCAAAGTCCATGTCTCGCAGCAATATAAAAGTGTAGACCACACATAGCATTTTAGCAGTCAGAGTCTTGTTTTTATATTTATGTCTCTAGATGTTAGTACTTTCTGCATCTTTAGAAATGTTGTTTTGGCAATGTTTATTCTCCGTTTAATCTCTCTTTCACATCCGCCATCACTAGTTATTAAATGGCCCAGATACACAAATGACTCTACCTGCTCCAAGATTACACCATTAACTTTTATCTCTGCTCTTGGTTTGTATTCCTTTCTGCTGACAACCATGGATTTTGTCTTCTTTACATTCATTTTGAGGCCACATCTCATACTTTTTTCTTTTACTTCATCCACTATATCTTGTAGTCGATTTGATGTTAAGGCTAGCAGTGCTGTATCGTCTGTGTATCTTGTGTTATTGATATTTCCACCTCCAACATTTATTCCTATGATGTCATCTATTTCTCTGAAAATCATTTCCGTATAAATGTTGAAAAGACTAGGTGATAGAACACATCCTTGTCGCACTCCACATTTGATCTTCATTTCTGGTGTCAATGAGTCTCCAATTCTTACAGCAGCATACTGTTCCCAGTAGAGGTTGGCTACAAGCCGAACGTCCTTACCGTCTAGACCAATTTTTTGTAGAGCTTCTATGAGTTTCTTATGATGTACTTTGTCAAAAGACAACACTGTTAATAGAGCGTTTCCATTAAAGATTAAGCATATTAAAATAATTGTATTAACATGCTTGTTAAGACAGTCCAATTTATTTTATTCCGAGATGCTGGGGGATGGCGGTCATACGCTGCTTGGGAGTGACATCAAGGCACAAGCGACACACTTGACAGTGACAATCAGAAGCACCAAAACCACATCCAGACCAGAGGACATCTTCTATTGCAAGTGTGAGTGTGTGTGTGCCTGGTGTGCTTCGACAGTATGACTGTCTCATGCCTTCAATTACTAAGAACTTTGTCAATCTTCATTAATATATAACTAACTATATATAATCTTAACTAGCTAGTGTCTGGTAACCTGCATATAAGTAATGATAAGTAGGATCTCTATCTAATTTCTGGGTTGTACTACCTGGTCACCTAGAATAGATAAAAGTTAATAGAATCATCTGTACTGATGAATGAAGCTTCAATTAATATGTTATCCATTGATAGAACTATAAAGGCTCTTGTAAAAATTCATTAAGCCTGATTAATAAATTTATTAGCCCAAAAAGTGATTATTTGTGTCTAGTTTTGAATTGTACATGTTTCCGGTAACATGCGTAATTCAAAACCCTGACTACGGGCTCCATAGTGATGCGTTACGTAGATAATGTGTAGTGTAGTATTCCGTAACCTTGGGCAAAGAGAACTTTTGCTTTGGTCTCATGGAGGTTGGTGACTGATGTGGTTTGTGTTTTTTGGTCCGCGGTCGGGGTAGTGCAGGCGGCACACTGGTCACCCACCAGACGGTGGGATATAGGTAGGCCCTACAGTCTAAATAATTTGGCATAACATGTTATACAATACAGTATTCTGACAAGAGGCTAACATCAACTATCTTTTCCTTCACATTACTAGTAATACATATGGGCAAGAGTTGGCTACTCAGTGAAAAAAAGGGGAAATACACTATATTAATTTTAAACCCTCATGTCACAGATTGGCCCCATTTACCATGAAAATACCCTTATCTAAAACCCTGGCTAATCAACTACAATATTAATTTTTGCATACCTGTTTTCTATCTATTTACCAATGTTCATGATTGGGTGCATTTTGGGGACGCACAGTAGTTGATGCCAACAGTCTCTCAACCCAGACACTGAGTTCACTCAAAGCTTTCCCCCCTGCTTGCTCGATTTTGGGTCACAGCTTTGAGCAATTTTACTATAGAACAAAGGGGTTCTGACAGCATCAAGATCCCTTTTACCATGACCTTTTAAATTTACTATAGATTCAATCTAAGGTAACAAATCTTTTTTTTGTTTAACTGTTAAGAATGCGACGGGCTAGGAGCAAATCAACTTTCATATATCACTGACGACTATAATATATAATTGAATTGAAATAAGTTGGATAAACTAGCATCATCATTAAGAATTCAGTTGCTATGGAGTCATACACTTTTATAATTGATATTGTCAATTTTACTTTCAGGAGTACAAACTTAGGTGAAATTCAGTCACAATGTCTTGTATCACGGTATGTATATTCTCGTAATAGGCCAATTAATTTATGGTGAATTGTACTATTATAAATGGTGCTATTCACAGGGATGAAAGATCTGTGCGATTTAGTGGATTTCCACGATTTGTGAAAAACGCGGATTTCCACGATTTGTGATATTTACCGAGTAGCGTTAGACAAAATGCCAATCAGGATGTATGTGAGAACAGGTGGTTCATTTGAATCCGGTTCTGATATGGCCATAGATGTTTCTAGAACATAAAAGCCAAACAAGAAATAGTTGTGCGGGGAGTTCAAACGGCTGTCGGGTCACGTGACCATATTGGTGGGAAAGTTGAGATCGTTTTCACCACCTATCAAGTGTGTGGGTAATGATCCGTGTTTTTGCGGAAAACCTGCTATCGGTGTAATAAACTTGGCTTGGTGTCCGCGATTTTTGTCAGGAACCACTTTCGTCTCTGTGTTTAGATTAAAGTTTTGTAATACAATATAAACTTTTTCTAAAAGATAACCTACTAGAATAAAATATTGATTTCATAATGTATAAAATGCATAGCATTGCACATGCTACCCTCATGAAATTAGGCCTAAGAAGTATACTTTGCTTCAGGTAGTGGTATTAAGGGGTACATAGAGAAATATATTTTGTCACATCTTTCGAACAAAACTAAAAAAAATCTATTGTGTAAGCCCGCAAATAACATATTGGTAATTACATGTTCACAATTTAGGCTATTTAATTTCTTTATATTTTCAGATTACATCAGTGCCTTCTCCAGAAACATCAAGACCAGAACTTCATTCTAGGGCTGCAGGGGCAGGTGATCATGGCTATGCCTTCTTGGATCAGGTAAAAGTGACAGTCTTTTAGATAACCTCAAAATGTGCACCGATGCCATAGTTAATGTGCACACTTTTGAAGAGTGGCTATCACAAGAGTTAGCTTTTCAAAAAAAGGATTGCTCCAATCTTATAGAAATTGAAAATTTGCTAATTAGTTTAGCTGCCATAAATGGATTAAGCAAGGGAGTGTACTATCATGTGACCTTTAAGAAGGATAGTGAAAATATTACCAGGTATTTTGAAAGTGGGTCATATGATGGGTTGATGGAGAATCTTATGATAAATAATCCACTGCTGCAGGGGAGTGATTCGTACTCTGTTTTCACAAAGACAGATGTTGATGAGTGGGCTATTATCCGGGAGAACGCAAAGAAAAAGAAGTCTGAAGCTCAGAGAACCAAATTAGAATCAGGTGATGACGTTCCGAATTCTAGAAATAGAACATCAGAGAGGTATAATGATTTGTTGAAACAACTGCAGACATCAATTGCAAGGTTGCTAGCTCAAATTAATAATTCCCAACTAACTATGACAAGCTTTGTGGTTTGTGTCCTTTGGGATAATGCTGTCCAGTCTAAGGTAAATAACATATACTCATTTGTTTATGGGTATTCCAATGAGTACATTTGCACATTGCTGAATGTCCATGCAGAGAATGGACACAAATCTGTTGAAGTTGACATCAGAGCAAAGCTTGGCAAACAACCTCTGTCTATAAGGGAACAGTTTCAATTTTTATCCCACATACCAAATCTTCACTGGGAGCTATGCTCTAAGAGAGGCGTGTCCTTTTATCGATGCCTTTCCATATCAGCACATCTTCCGGCATCTAAAAGGAATCGCTACATTCACTATATAGTATCAGGGGAGCCCAGTTTGGCAAGGCAAGTGTTCACTGAACAAAATGGTTTGGATGAGCCTAGATGTGAGCCATCTATTTCCAACCACACACTTGCTAAGACAATAAGAAGTGATTTCTATGTACCACTCCCAGCACAGAATATGGAAGAAGAAAATCAGACAGAAAATCCAGATGTGGCATCAATGACCATGCAGCTGACAATGTATGAACAGTATGTTCGAATAATGGTGGAAAGAGGATGCATATCATGGCGTTCAGCAGTAAATAGTCAATTTGAGATTGCAATGAATGACTTTGACACTGACAGTTATTTATTTTCACCATCAGATTTTGTTCATGTTAGATTTAATATGATATGGTCAGAATGCACTTGCTCCACTTTCAAGTGTATGTCAGCATCTGAAGGTAAATGCCTGCACACTCAGTTTGTGAATCACTATATCAGACATCGACTTACAGATTTGTTTACCTCTGATTGGTTACCACAAACCAACATGGATAAATTACTTCATCAGAATGTAATGGATTGCCACTGTGCAATATCTGTTCTTGGGAAGTCAAATCATGCCAAGACGGTGAAGTTTTCAGTAAAAGGTAAAACTGGCACACTAGAGTTTGTTCATTTATGTAAGGAAGGGAAGTACCTAGCCTGTCAGTCTGGATCATGTACAAAACTGCGTGGTTCCAGGAAGTATGTGCAGAAGCTTTGTAACCTCAATGAGGCTCAAAGCTTATGTCCCCATCTGGAAGCTATGCATGCCCATCATGAGATTTGGGAAGACATAGTAGCTAGGGAACAAGGTGAGAGGCAACAGAGACAGTCACATTTCAGTGTAGAGACTGGAATATGGGACTTTGGAGGACTGAGTACTCATAAACCAAGCGATCTAGATTCAGCAGACTTAGACATTATTCGTGAGAAGCGTCAGATTATCAGTCAGAAAATATTGAAAGGTGAAGATGAAGGCCTAAAATTGAGGCCGACACAAATACCAGACACTTGTGATTGTGGTGCTGGTTATTTTGATGAGGAACAGCCTGAAGGGGTTAAGCTTGAACGACAGTTCAAAAAGCCAATAACCCTATATACAGCTCTTTGGTCAGCCAAATGTTCAGTGTATAGGTTGAAATGTTGTAGTGACCAATGTGAAGTAATTTACACAGGAGAGGAAGATTTTATTTATCTCTGGTCTAGTGAGGTGGGCATTGGTAAAGAAGTGTTACAGAATTTTCTACGGAAATTATTAAGGGTATGACATTTGCAGCCTTCTGTGAGGACATGAATGTGGACTATAGCCATGGTTTCCCTCTTATGAAATTTATGACAAGTAACAGCCTCATTAAATGTTTATTTGGGTGGTTAGCCTCAATGAAAATTGATTTCAGGCAGGAAATTGACCCATTGTGTAGTTATACCCCTGATTATTTGGCATGTGATGGTACCCATATAGGGGTCAGCATGAAAGCAATTTCTGTTATACCAATTGAATCAACAGAATTACCTGAAATTAAAGCAAATGCTCATTGTCGGTTTGATCGAGTATTCTTGGCTGGTCCTGTGAGTCAATCAAAATTGAAAGAGACATGAGATGCTCGCGTTTATTTGAGATACTTAGCTAACAAGTATCTCAAAGAAGAAACAATAGTACTGAGCGAAGAAGATGCTGAAAAGGGGGAGGATGCTCTTCTGTACACATGCCCAGAATACGCAAAGGAGATAATGGTGATTTTTGCTCAAAATGCACATGCTTTAGGTACACCGCTTTTAATAGCTCTGGGAAAAGCCATGAAACTTCTGGCACGAGACAATGCACTTGAAGCATTTATTCCATACCAAGAAATTCCTGCATGTCTTGAAGTGTTTGAAGATTTTGTCATGATTGATAGTCTTCACAGAAAATCATGTTCTGAAATATTTGAGCTAGTAAATGTTGCTTCAAATTCTGCACATAAGACACAGGTACAGACGTTTCTTAAAGGCCTGGCTAACTCCATTTTGAAAATTCATGCAAAGGATCCTAAGACTGAGTGCCCAGACTCAATACCAGGATCATATGATCCTTCAAAGGGTGTAGCTTACTACTTCACAAAGTCTGGAGAGCAAGTTAGGAAGTTGCCAATATATGAAGCAGAGGCAAAAACCAAACAGAAGAGGAATATAATGAATAATCTATTTGATGATGAGCCTGAAACTATGCCTTGCAATACGACATTTCCAAAAGTAGGTACAGGTGGATTTTCGCATATATTTCTCTGGTTTTGTCCGATTCACGGACATTGCTACGGATTTCACTTAATGCCTGGGGCTGAAGGAAGAAAGGATGCATTTTGCTCTCTTCTTAAATATCTACCTAAACCACCATCCCATCTATTCTATGACTTTGCATGTAGCCTTTCAGAATATACACTTAACAGAGAACCTGAATATTTCAAATTTGTGCGATTCTGGCATGATATATTCCATGGCCTAACTCATAGATGTGGTGATGATGCCTTTAAATCTGAAAGGGTGAAGGGGTTGACAGTGAACACAGAAATTTGCGAACAATTTAATGCTCACCTTATACCCATAAAATACATTGCTTCTCATCTCTCCCAGGATAAATTCACTTTCCTTATGCTAGGTACACACCTACCGTTTTTCCGCACCCACCTACTGTATACGATCTAAAACTGCCCAAAAGTCGTGAGGTGTGCACTCCCCTAGCACACCTACCGATTGCGATTCGCGACTTTTTAGGGCTAAAAGCGGTTCCTTACGATTGCGATTCGCGATTCGAAAAATGAATCGGCCCGTTTTCAGTTTTAAGCGGGTCGGGTCGGGTCGCGAATTTTAGTGCGCGAATCGTAAACGGTAGGTGTGTACCTAGCATTATGCAGTACGTTATATATCGATGGAACAAAAAACAAACTGCAAGAGAATCCTCGTGAGACCAGCTGTCTGCCGAAAACATCAATTAATGTAAATGAGTTAGTACCATTGATGTTTTGTACAGGAGTAGTGTGTTACATGATCTGGCATGCTGAAACACAGCCTCAATTAAAAAGAAATTAAAAAACCCACTGATATTTTGTATGAGAGCAGTGTGTGAGATGAACTAGCACGCTGTAGCCTTTCACAAAATAAATAGACTGTAGGAATGTAAATGAGAAAATTGTGCCATTAATATTTTGTGTGGGAGCAGTATGATGATATGGAACCTTCTAGCCTTTGATAAAATAAATAGGGCATTGGAATATAAATAACATTTGTACCATTGATATTTTTTATGGGGGGCATTGTGTGACATGATCTGGCATGCTGTAGCCTTTCACAAAATAAATAGGGCGTTCGAATGTAAATGAGTTAGTACCACTGATATTTTGTATGGGAGCAGTGTGTGACATGAACTAGCACGCTATAGCCTTTCACAAATTAAATAGACTAGGATTGTAAATGAGAAAATTGTACCATTAATATTTTGTGTGGGAGCAGTGTGATGATATGGCACCTTCTAGCCTTTGATCAAATAAATCGGGCATAGGAATGTAAATGCAGACCTGTGCACCTTGCGGATTTATCTGGATTTGTTCTGGATTGCAAGGATAAATATGCAAATACGGTTTCTCGGCCTTTCTCCCGGAAATTGGTGTCTTTTTTTTAACACACTAAAAGTTACTGATCGTGTCTGTACAAATACTGAAAGTATTACTGAAAGTCTCTGAAAACAATACTGAAAATGATTTTCAGAATACTGATAGTGTATTTCCAGGGTGCACAGGTCTGTTTATTTTTCATTGTAAATGTTTAGTTTAGTTTAGTTTAGTTCAGTTCGAGCATGTGGTGCTTAGGCCAGGTCGTTGACTCCGCCTTGGTGATCTAGTGTGGATGCAGTGGTCATTGCGGGCAGCTTTGTCATTTCCAGCAATGAGTTGGTGTCCATTATTGTCAGGTTGGTATATCTTGGGATTCTTGGTAGATCTGGGATGGTTCGGAGATATTTGTCCAGTTTGTGTTTGAAGCTGTCTGTGCTGCAGTCTGCTTGTTTCTTATGTCTTGTGGCATGCTATTGAAGAGGTTTGGTCCACACACCATGAAGCTTCCTGCTCTTGATTGTTTTGATCGCACAGTTAGCTTGTGACTCTATTTTTGGAATCCTACAGAGTCTTCCCTTCCTTTGAGACATATGGTATTTTATTCCTGGGTTGGGCACTTTTCCTTCTATTATTTTCCATATATATATGATCTGGCACGCTGTAGTCTTTCACACAAAATATAGGGCATAGGAATGTAAATGAGTTGGTACCACTGATATTTTGTATGGGAGGGGTGTGTGACATGAGCTAGCAGTGTGTGATGATATGACACCTTCTAGCCTTTGATAAAATAATTGGGTTAAATGAGCGGGTGACACTCATTTGCTGTCATTGCTGGGGGTGCAGAGAACAGGGAAGCAGGCCCTCCCACCTGCCACTCACACCAAGCCACCCCATTTGATTGATTGATGACTGATGATAAAATGCTGCAGGGAGTCGAGTTGAACTACTCCGCCAGTCACTCTGTCTGTCATGGAAATAAAGTTGTGTTATTCCCACCTCCTGCTTCTGTCTTCTCTGGGCCCCGGGTAGCAATGAGGGCATTGGAATTTAAGTGGCAAAAGTTAGAACAATTAATATTTTGTATGGGAGCAGTGCACGACATGAATGGACATGCTGTAGCCTTTTACAAAACAGGTTAAAAGATCTCTGCGATTTCATGGATTTCCATGAGTTTGACAGTTATTATTTTAAATGTATATGATGAAGTGTTTTTAGCAATAACAAAAATTCTGTAAAATGTCAATGTTATATCCTCAAAGAAATTATGGTCATAGGGTTTTCTTTGTAAAAACATAATTTTATATCACAAGGGTGGCTTTTTTGTGATGCTTAGATAATTTAGATCGGTAGTTTATAAGAAAAGCCTCAAGCAATATTTGTGGATGATATGTTTCATTGTCTAATATTACTGTGTATACCCAAATTGCTGTTGTTTATAACCACTTACGTGTCTTCTTACTCCAATTTCATAAACCATATAAAATAAGGGGGGAGGGAAGATGTAAGAAGGAACCCCGCCCTATCTCTAGGGAGTGTGTAATGCCTGTTAATAGTATTAGTAACTCCACCATATCGCAGGTTTGTTGCAAAGTATAAGAAATACACATCAACAAGGCAATGTAACTCTGAGCTTTTCATACCTTCCTTTTATTTGCAACCTGAATTATTCACTCAGCCCCTCCTTCTTTGAACAACATTAATATGAACAACACACACAGGCCTTCTCAAAATAAAAAAAAGATTTGCAATACCCATTACAATAAGTACATCCCTTCCCATTATAGATTAGTTGTCATAGTTGCTAGCACTAGTATTTGGGTATAAACATGTATAGAAAGTGCACAAATACTGCTTATGGTGTGTTCTCTCGGTTTAATAAAGAGTTTAAAAAAAAGCTAAGTATTAAAATTATAAAAACTGAACACAGAGGACACACCGCTAGGGCCCTGTTGGCAGATGGCTTTTTGCCTATGGTAACTGCTCCTCCAATAAAAGGGGAGGAACGTGCTTTAAAATTAAACCAAATAATGAGCTTCATGTTACAATTCTTTTTAAATATCTTTCTTACCAGTCTATTTCAGTGTCAAATACCATAGCCTAACCTGCGGTGAGGAGCAATCGGCATACCATATATCAGGTAAGAAAATTAGCTAATCCTTTTGTATGAAATATTAAATACCAAAATATATTCATAATTTTCTAATACTTAATCTCAAACAAGGTGAAATACCTAGTTACCCACCTGAAATACTATAAATGCAACTCAACACTTCTACTTGGTCAGGAAGTGGATTCTATTATTTTCTTACTTTCACATAGATGCAATTACAAACATGCACAATATAACAATACACAATTACAACCTTCAAACAACAATGAGACTAGAATTTAACCAGAAAGTCAGATATTTTTACAAAGGGATAAGGAAAATGCAAGGTGATCATCACAAAGCAATAAATACATACTGATTTAATTTGGGACATCACATGATTAATCATGCAATTAAATAGCTGGTTTTTATAGGCCTATAAAAATAAGTGTTTTCTAAAATAGCTGAGGCTGTAATTTCAGACAAATTCTATGGTGTCATCCAAAAAGCTGGGTATAGTAATCTGATTACCTTAAATTTCAAGGAAATACAATAGGTGATAACTTCCTGGTTCTATAACAGAATTTACATATTTTACCCATGAAAATATGTTATTTATTTTGATACAGTTTTGAAGTGGATTTGGACGATACAAAACAAAAAGAATTATCTTTTTCTAAATCATATACATTTATGACATAGCTGTTTTCATTGCTCTTATAATTGGCATGTTCCAGCATAGACTGATAGAGGAGAGGATACAAGTAGTGTGATTATTATTTGTAGGCTATTGATGACATTTGTTTGTATTTGTAATCAACAATTCCTGTAAATAGCATAGCCTACACACTCCTTTATGTTTATATTTTTACAGATTTCTATGAATCCAAGTACGTAAAGAGACCTGGACAAGCTAACAGATAGAGAAGCAACTACTTGTAAATTCTAGCCATTTATTATCAAAATGAGATTCAATGGATTTAATTTGTGAATGGTGGCTAATCTCTTAGAACATCTCAAGGAGAATACTGACATTTTGAAGACTTGATGATGGACCACCAACAATTTCATACTATTTATAGTATTGATTGCATACAATACAGAAATATAAATATTGTGCAGCTTGTGAATATTTATTGCAAATAAAAAAATGCAAATTATATGCTTGTTTTTTGTTTTTCATTTTAGATAAAGGGGAGTGGGGGGGGGGGGTAATGTGAAATAGATTACTTACAGTCCTGGCCATAGCAATGTGTAGGGTGGGGTGGGGTGGGGTGGGGATAACCAGTGCAAAGTCAATGGCAAAATATCATATTATCACTCAGTGTGACAAACCAGCTCAAGGATTGCCTGTTCATATGATGATAAATGCTTTAGAAATTAAAAGAGACACAGAATTCATATATATATATGCAAACTCCCTCCCATTGTGTAACTGAAATGTATTGTAAGATGCTTCTAAGTCCTTTAATTCCTCTCAAATGTGTCAGATATTCTATACTAGAGCAATCTACCAAGGCAGTAGCCATTTTGAATTGTTTATCATATGAAACAAGCCCTCTGATTGGTTTAGCATGACCACCCCAAAGCCATTTTGAAAGACTATACCTCATTGGAGGAGAAGCGCGTGCTGGCGTTCGCGTGCTCCTAATGCGAAAGTCCGGCACTGACGACTAACGTTGGTGTGGGGTGGGGTGGGGTGGGGTGGGGGACTAGAAGCGGGAACGGGAAATGGGCAGGCGGGAGGAGGAGGATTTGTTTGTTTGTTTGAGTTTTACATCTTGGCAACATCTAACGTCATGTCAGGATGGGTACTGACTTGCAACAGTGCACACTCGCGGCAAATCTATAGTGCTGCCCCACTGGGAGAGCTGACTGCCGACACCATGACCTGATTCCTCACTCAGTCACATTATGCTGACCCTGAACTAAACAGCGAATGTCCTATCCTAGTAATATTATGCCGAGCGACAGGCTCGGTAGCTAATAAAAATAAATGGATGCTTGGTGGCATACTGTCATCTGCAGCGTCGGTGAGTAGATCAAGATATCCTCATGACAGCCTCACCACACGTAGGCCAACACACACACGCCACGGGGCATTGCAGGAAGGTGGGGGTGCCAGAGTGTGTGTGTGTGGGTGGTTGGTTGGAGGAATATATCAGGTGTTTCATGAAATCGACTAATTCTAGGATATAACTATTCGAATCTAGTCATGGAACCACATTACAAATTTTAATGAGAAGTGTGAGAATTAATTGAATATAACTTACCGGAAGCTTCAATTAATATTACTGTAGTAGTCTGCACTGACCTCTCAGGCAAGTAACCAGGTAGGCATGGGTAGTATAGTGTAATCAGGGAGCCTAGGTGGAGTAATGGTTAGCAGAGATGTGGGTTCGAATCCAACTCTAGGCACAATATTTCCCATTTTCATCACCCCTACGACACTGGTTGCTGGTTGCCGTGACCATGAACCTATACATGCTAAACGCTGTATGGTTCTTGAACCTGCCCTATGTATGTGTAAGTGCATTGCCTGTATGTATGTAATTGTAAACATTGAAAGACTTACAATTCCAGGGGGATGAGTGTAGTAGTCTGCACTGACTTCTCAGGCAAGTAACCACATAGACAGGGAGATGTGGGTTCGAGTCCCGCTGTAAGCGCAATATTTCCCATTTTCATCACCCCACGACACTACTATTAATAATATTATCATGATCAACATTACTAGTATCATTTATTGAGGTTTACATACCGTACTAATCACATCTAATGTGATATCAAGATGGCCCCCAACTTATGGCAATGTACACTCAGGGTGTCTTTATAGTGCTCCCCATAGGGATACCACAATTCTAGCACCATGAGCTGACATCCCACTCAGGTCATATTAATATTATCCTGATACTGAACTAACCGTTCCTTTTTTGCCCTATCCTATTAATGCCGAGCACCACGCGAGGTAGCGACAAGTATAAATTTTGTAGGTCATTGGTTGACTCGGCTGGGGTCTGAATGCAAGGCGCCAACACTCCACCACGCAGGAAGCCAGCCAGCGCTCTCTTAGATTCAGCCATCTGGTTCGGGCTATTACCCTTAGATAAGAGTGCAATATTGTATGAAACTTCGGCATGATTACCCAGATATGACTGGTGGCGCCACCAACTGGCTCTTCGTCTCACTAACTGCCTCAGACGACCACTTACAGACGATTCCTTAGCATGCATATAAAGATCACATGATCAATACCGCAAATAAATATGTATTAATTCATTAACTGAATTCAATTAATAATCTAATTGACAAATTAATGCGTCCAGTCATCGCTAGGGGAGCTACTGTCAGGATTTTCTAGATTAGGAACTAGAGCAGCTGCAAATTTCATAAGTGTAACTGTGAATACTTATTTTATATTATAATCAAATATCTCCTCAAATCTGACGACTATATCTCTTGCTACCAATAAAAGAAAAAAATAATGATGTCCATCATAATGGGGAAACGTAATATGTGGTGCCCAGTTTTAGAGAATAACCCTAACCAGTGGTCCACAACTGGTTCATCAAAGGCTGATGTGTTGTAATGTCTGTGGGAAAGTGCATATAAAAGACCCCTCGCTGCTTATCGGAAAGAGTAGCCTATGTGGCGGCAGTGGGTTCCCTCCAAAGAAATAAGTCAGAATGACCATATATTTGACGTCCAAAAGCCAATGATAAAAATCAATGTGCTCTGGAGGCGTCGTTAAATAAAACTAACTTTTGTTTAGAGAATAACCCATACCCAAATATTAGCGTTGTAAAGAGAGACCTAATTCTCCTCATTGTAAACATGGCGTAAAATCCCGATACTAAATTACAAGCAAAAGACACCCATCACATAGACATACCCATAATGGCAGCACAGTTTTTCCAGTGACTCACCATCTTAGCCCAATACTGAACTTGTTAATATTATGGCTAACCAAGTAACACACTAACCTCCTTCATAATCTACTAATATATCATACCTAACTCCCCGCTGATCTACCTATTTGCAATGTAATGTAAACGGCCAGAAGACCAGTGCCTTGGCTCTGAACAAATGTATGTTCTGGTGAATAAACTGCTTTACCAACAACAACAAAATTCCAAACAAAACATGTCAATGCGGCATATAGGCTTATGCATTGCACATTACATGCCAGACATCCATATCAGGCAATGCTATACTGGGATGGCAGCATTATTCCGGCCCAAGATTCACCAGGCGCTGTGGTCGAATCGGTCGAGCATGGGCCTCGCGTTTTTGTTCGTTTTTTGGGTTTTTTCCTTGAAGATTTATACTGCCTATCATGGATAAGTCTGAATAGACTTGTTTTCACCATTAGACAGTTTGTCGATAGAAAGCCTGAGTCTACAATTTTACCGACCCAAGGGATTTTTAACCTCCCACACCACATAGACATGGTATAAGAGCAACTGGCCTTTGATGTCACAGTAAGTTATACACAGCAGTGGAAATCCAAATTGGAAGAGTTGGGGGCATGGGGAATCGAACCACCGACCTTCAGATTAGGAGTCCGACCTAGAAAAAAGTCTGACACTCTAACCACTCCGCCACAGAGAACACCACACGCGTGTGGGAAATCGGGAGTTTGGTTCCTGGTCGTTTTAACCAATGACTTAAAAACTCATACTTATTGCTTCCTAGCCTGGTGCTTAGCATTAATAGGATAGGACAAGGACTATTTAGCTCAGTGTCAGGATAATGTGACTGGGTGGGATATCGGGTCATGGTGATGATAGCCTGATTTCCCAGTGGGGCAGCACTACAAAGTTGCCATGAGTCCACGCTGTCGCAAGTCAGTAACCGTCTTGATATGACCATAGATGTTCTCAGGACGTACAACTCCAACAACCAACCAACCAACCAACCAACCAAAGCCTCGGGCAGTTTTAGTCTGGTATACAATTGCCAGGGGCGGGGGCAGAACTATTCCGCGGGGTTGGTGGGGGTATTGCCATGGGGTGGGTGCATTCTTTCATTAGACTGGAGCGGGTTGCGTGTAGTGGGAGTGTTACCATTCTATATCCATACATCACCATTACTAAGTTCTCCGTGCTGTGTCATTGCCATGAGTCAGGACACCAAACTTAAAACACACACTCATGACAACGACGATCAATGGACGGTGCACTCCAACGATAGGCGGACAATATCGTACTCGACTTAAACTTACATAGTCCGATGCTTTTGAGTTTCACTTTTCTTAGATAAATATATTAAATTGATTGTTATAATCTACCTTACTTCAGTTTGAGGTATTTTTTAATTTTAAATGGCTAACTTTTGAGATATTTAAAGTGCAAACAAGTCAAATTAGTTTTTGCAAGCACACCAAACCTCTGACACCATAGGCTCCAGCATTAACAGGTTTGATTAAACGGACTCAGTATGCCCTTCTATATGGCAACAAATGCTTAATAAGTGCATCAATATTTAGGCTAGGAAGCGACAAGTATAAATTGTAAAGTCATTTGTTTGACTCGACCGGGAACCGAACTCGAACCGAACTGAACTCCCGACGTTCTGCACGAGAGGCCCATGCTCTACCGATTAGTACCGGGCGCGGTGGCCGAATCGGTAGAGCACAGGCCTCGCGTGCGGAAGATCGGGAGTTCGCGAGTTCTGTTCCCGGTCGAGTCAAACCAATGACTTAAAAATTGATACTTGTCGCTTCCTAGTGTGTGCTACAACGTTCTTTGCTTGTTGTTGTTTTACATCCTAGCAACATCTAAGGTCATATTAGGACGGGTACCGACTTGTGACAGTGCACACTCATGGTGACTTAATAGTACTGCCCCACTGGAAGATCAGGCTGCCAGCACCATGACCTGATATCCCACTCTGTCACATTATCCTGACACTGAGCCAACCAATCCTTACCCTATCCTAATAATGCCGAGCGCCAGGCTAGGAAGCAACCAGTATCAATTTTTAAGTCATTGGTTTGACTCGACCAGGGTTCGAACCCACGACATACCAGCATGGGAGACAGACGCTCTAACTCATTTGGCCATCCCGTCTGGTTGCTACAACTTTGAATCGACTTTGTGTGTGTGTATTGTTGTTTTATGTCCTAGCAACATCTAGGTCATATCAGGACGGGTACCGACTTGTGACAGTGCGCACTCATGGCGACTTTATAGTGCTGTCGTACTGGGAAACCAGGCCGCCGCCACCATGACCTGCTATCCCACTCAGTCACATTATCCTGACACTGAGCACACCAGTCCTTGCCCTATCCTAATAATGCTGAGCGCCTGGCTAGGAAGCGACAAGTATCAATTTTAAAGTCATTGGTTTGACTCGACCGGGACTCGAACCCACGACCCCACGATCTACCAGCACAGGAGACGGACGCTCTAACTCATTCAGCCATCCCGTCTGGTTCGACGTTGTGTACTACACTGTTGAATCGATGGTGTGTACTACAATCTTGAATCGACGGTGTGTGCTACAACGTTGAATCAACGGTGTGTGCTACAATGTTGAATCGATGTTGTGCTACAATGTTGAATCGACGTTGTGTGCTACGACATTGAATCGAGGGTGTGTGCTGCATTGAATCGACATTGTGTGCTACAATGTTGAATCGACATTGTGTGCTACAACATTGAATTGATGGTGTGTGCTGCAACATTGAATCGACCTTGTGTGCTACAACTTTGAATTGATGTTGTGTGCTACAATGTTGAATCAACTTTGTGTATTACAACATTGAATTGATGGTGTGTACTACAACGTTGAATCGATGTTGTGTTCTACAATGTTGAATCGACGTTGTGTGCTCCAACGTTGAATCGACGTTGTGTGCTACAACATTGGATCGATGTTGTGTGCTACAACGTTGAATCGACGGTGTGTGCTACATCAGAGCCTGCACACATCACCCAGTTCACACACACATATCTGGCTAGGTGTTAACATGTTTTTTCACTTGACTAATTCCCGACGATAAAATGCCGCTCAATGCTTTCAACTTCTAAATTGACGAACGCACTGTGTTCGGAAAGTGGACGGTTAAATAACTATCACTTGATTACAGTATTTATGCCATCCTTAAAGTTGAATAGTCCGATGATTTTGAGTTTCCGTCACTTTTCTTAGATAAATATAGTAATTCGATTGTTATAATCTGCCTTACTTTAGTTTGAAGTAACTTTTATTTTAAATGGATAACTTTTGAGATGCTTGAAGTGTAAACATGTCAAATTAGTTTTGGGAAAACACGCCAAAACTCTGACATCATAGGCTTCTGCAGTAACAGGTTCTATTAAATTGATTCAGCGTTCCCTTCTGTCTGGTGACAAATGCTTAATAAGTGCATCAGTATCTAAGTTAGATATGTAGAATCAAATGTAAATAATTATTTTCGTATTGAAAATTTGATGCTTCATCGGACTATGCAGCTTAAATAACAACGGACTATGCAGCTTTAAAAAAAGCCAACTTTCTAGGGAAACGGATTTTTTTTTAAAGAACTGGAACTGGAACTGAGTCTAGTGATTTTCCTTTTAAATCATTTTATTTGGGGGGGGGGGCACCAATTTACAGACGCTCATATATGTGGTTATTTGCATCGCTCTGTCTATCCTCATTTGGAGTTTTAGTCCTGGCAACATCTAAGGTCATATCAGGACAGGTACCGACTTGAGGCGGTTCCCGGTCGAGTTAAACTTTTCGTCTTACTAAAATTCACCTGAGCATATTTGAAAAAAAACCATCAATAATACAAATATTACATCGACACTACATCTTCAACTTCAAGAAATAGATGTTTATCCCTGGTGTATCATCACAGGTTATTTTATTTCAGTCAGCCGCCGATTTGACTATTTCCTATTTCCTCCGCTAAGGGGGAGGGGATTAGAAGAAAGGTCCCGGCCTGTTATCAGTGCACACTGGAGCAGCAGGGCCATCTACTACTGTCACTAATGGAGACACTAAGATGAAAAGCAAACTGCCTTCATTGCCAACATACTCCTATATATAGTGACTGCAGAGGAAATACAATTGATAGCATTTACCCAAAATAAGATGACGGCTGGGCTATGGGGGCGATCATCCCCGGGGCGACCATCCCCAACCTCGCGGGTCGCAGGTGGCGGATAGGGACATGGCCTTTAAATATGGTTAGCTGTGAAATAAGGTGCGCTTGCCCAGTCGAATAAACAGCCCCAGACAAACTGGCGATGATCCTAACAGGACGAGGAGTGGGCAACTGGTTGGCACTGGTGTCCTCATTGAAATACCTCATGTGACCCATGACAGGTACATCATGCGAGCAAGAGCCGTGTTATAAGCTCAAGCCCCTTGTGCTCCCAAGGTAGGTCCTTTGATCAAGAGCTAAGGGTGAGGTAACCCTAACAGAAAACCTTGAGTGCTGAAGTCGGAGGTAACATGCCGCAAGGCGCACCCTAACAAACCATGGTACCACGCATACACAGCCATATGACACTTGGAGACAAATTCAACAAGAACTGGGCTCCAAGTGTAATTGAAGGCGAACGAAAAGAAGAAGAAGACGACGGTATCCATTTGGTAAAAGCAGTAAAAGCAGGAAAGCTAACTGAAGCGTGACAATTATCTAGCCTCGTTTTGAGCTCGCAGACAGTTTTTGTTTATTTGTGGTGGTTTTATGCCTTAGCAACATCCAAGGTCATATGAAGAAGGGCATCAACTTGTAACAATGCACACACATGTTGACTTTATATTGCTACCCCAATGGGAGACTGGGCCACCGGCATCATAAGCCGATATCCTACTCAGTCACAATATAATATTTCTATTTTGTAAGTCTTTTATTTGATCCGGACAGCGACCGATCTACAAAGTTGATCTCACATGGACTGGATGAATCGGTAAGAGCACTGACTGGCTTCCCGTACAAGAGGTCGTGGGCTTGAACTCTGAGTCAAATCAATGCTTATCGCTCTCTAGCTTGGCACTCGACATTAGTCAGAGAAAGGGATGGCTTGTTCAGTATCGGGATAATGTGACAGGATCTAAGAGGCAATTGGACCACACAGGGATTGCCTGACAATTGTAAAGAGAAACAAACTACCTGTAGTGGTATGGTCACATTTCCTGATCGTCAGGTCTGGTCAAAGCCATCTTGTAAGACACAGTGAAAGGGGGAAGAAAAAAAAGGCAGACAACCGAGTTGTGACAGCGTGCACTCATGGCGACTTTATAGTGCAACCCCACTGTGAGACCAGGCCACTAGCATCATAACCTAATATCCCACTCAATCACATTATCCTGACACTGAGCCAACCAGTCCTTTCCCTATCCCCATAATACCGAGCGCCTGGCTAGGAAGCGACAAGTATACATTTTTAAGTCATTGGTTTGACTCGACCAGGGTTGGAATCCATGGCTTGAAATCCCATGATCTGCCAATATGGAAGACGGATGCTCAACTCATTCGGCCATCCCGTCTGGTCCCAACAAAAAAAGATCAAGTCGACCAGTAAAAACTTCAGTAAGCTACTGACACGAGACAGACATTACGCACGCACACCTCACCCACAGGAGGAGGACGCGACCCACTCCCGCCAAAAGAACACGTGACCGTTAAAACTCCACCCGCCTCCACGGCCACAACCCCTCCAGTTCCCGATCGGACAACTCCAACCCTAACTTCAACCCACCCACCCACACCTCACAAAGACCACGGGAAGGGTAAAGGGCTCGAATCCAGTCCCCACATACCACCACTGGGATCAAAAACCCCACGGGACGAACAAAACACAAAGGGCTAGCACCCAGATAAGACAACACCCGACATGTAAACCTCTTAACGAAGAAAATAAAAAAACACTCTATGGAACTGCTGTCTCCGCCTTAGTGAATTACGCACGCACACCTACAATGACTGGCGGTGTGCCAAGAAGGGTGAGACTCTGTTTACTCAGCCAACTCCGGAAGTGCCAGGGCGCACACTGCACACATCATTACCAGGTGGGTCAGTGTATATTTCTGCCCACCCACCCACACCTCAAAGCATTCAGTATATTGGGCGCTTCCTGAGACTTTAAATGAAATTAAAATTTAAAAAAATTAAAATCGAATCAACTTTACGTCTAACATAAAAATATATAGGTGTATATATATGCCTATATATATATACATAATGCATTAAGAATATATAATGCGTATATATATAATGATCTATATATTATGCATAGACATATACAGTAAAACCCCTCTAACCGACCACCTCCACAGATCGACCACTCTGCTATATCGCTCGCTTTATTTAGGTCCCAACAATACCATTTTAACCATATTCTAACTCTCTAAACCGACCACCTCCCTAAATGGATCACTTAAAGTCGGTCCCAGGGGCGATCGATTTAGAGAGGTTTTACTGTATATATATATATATATATATATACTTATACAATGCGTCTATATGACGTATAATGTGTTATTCGAGTATAAAAGCAAGGAATGGAATTATTATGTATTGTACCGATTATTCTATATATATATATATATTGGCTCCTCCGCTCAATGTTCATGACTGGTAGCGCTACCGGGCGCGCCAAACCGCCACTCGCACTGGAGGATTCCTTTTTGTTTTGTTTTGATTAATTAGGCAAGGGCTAATATTCATAGCCATAGAATACCCATCCCACTATTCTTGCTAGTATTTCTTCAGTACTGTAGTTATTCCTTTGTACATATATATATATTTATTTATAGCTAATGTGTTTTAAATTTTAATAATTGAAATAGCCTCTTGTACATTTGTTAATATAATGTAATATAATATAAACCATTTGTTAATATTATTGAAAGTAACCATCAGCCAAATAATAGCAAAACTTCTAGGAGAAAGTATTAATTATATTTAATAACAAAAATTGAAGATAACCCATGACCAAATTACCATAATTACATTTAATACGTTAAACAAATATAATTGAAAATATCCATGAGCCAAAATACAAAAATAAATAACAAAAAGTTCATAAATTATATTATATTTGTTAAAAAATATAATTGAAAAGATCCCTCAGTGAAACTACTGCATCACTTATAGCAGATGCCATTATCTATTTAAAACAATGTAAAATCTAATTTTGCATTAAGAAAAACAAAAGACCACGCACACTTTTAGAGGTTTTACGGTATGTAATCATCACGGACAGCTCCTGTAGGGTTCGAGTCATTCACTGTCACACAGCACCCATATTAACTTACTCCTGTACTGTTTCATCATAGGTCGTGTTACAAGCACTCGATTATCAAAATGACATTTTAATTATGGAAGCTTGATGGGGTCCTTCTAATGACATACTATGCTATGTGCTTAAAGTTGCATAGTCCGATGGTTTTGAGTTTCTGTCATTTTCTGAGATAAATATATAAGCTTGATCGTTATAATCTACCTTACCTTAGTTTGAAATAACTTTGATTTTAAATGACTTAACCTTTTAGATATTTGAAGTGCAAGCATGCACAATTAATTTTGGCAAGCACGCCAAAACTAAGACACCACAGGCTTCTTCAGTAACACTAACAGGTTGTATTAAATTGCCTCAGTATTCCCTTCTATGTGCAAACAAAGGGTTAATAAGTGCATTAGCATCTAAGTTAGATATGTCGAATAAAATTAGGATATAATTGTTTTGGTTTTGAAATTGAATGTTTTCATCGGACTACGCAATTTTAACATTAGATGGGGAAAAACTTAGATACGCAAATAAAAAATCTTAAATTTATTCAAACTATTCATATCAAGTTGCGGCTTTTATTTTCTATTTTTAGCCTCTATTAGGATTGCTTTGATAACAGCTTAGTGACATGAGTAGTGTGGTAGTCTGCACTGACCTCTCAGGCAAGTAACCACATAGACAGGTAGGCGTGGGTAGTGTGGTGATATCAGGGAGCCTAGGTGGTGTAATGGTTAGCACACTGGCCTGGAATGCAAAGAGATGTGGGTTTGAGTCCCGCTCTATGCGCAATATTTCCCATTTTCATCACCCCACGACACTGCTTGCCGTGACCATGATCCTGTACAAGCTACGTGCTGTATGGTTGTTGAACCTACCCTGTGTATGTATGTGATAGTGCATTGCCTGTATGCATGTAATTTGTAAGCATTAAAAGACTTACAATTCCAGGAGGACGAGTGTAGTAGTCTGCACTGACCTCTTAGGCAAGTAACCACATAGACAGGTAGGCGTGGGTAGTGTGGTGATATCAGGGAGCCTAGGTGGTGTAATGGTTAGCACACTGGCCTGGAATGCAAAGAGATGTGGGTTCGAGTCCCGCTCTAGGCACAATATTTCCCATTTCATCACCCCCACGACACTGCTTGCCATGACCATTATCCTGTACAAGCTACGCACTGTATGGTTGTTGAACCTACCCTGTGTATGTATATGTTAGTGCATTTCCTGTATACATGTAATTTGTAAGCATTAAAAGACTTACAATTCCAGGGGGACGAGTGTAGTAGTCTGCACTGACCTCTTAGGCAAGTAACCACATAGACAGGTAGGTGTGGGTAGTGTGGTGATATCAGGGAACCTAGGTGGTGTAATGGTTAGCACACTGGCCTGGAATGCAAAGAGATGTGGGTTCGAGTCTCGCTCTCAGGGAGCCTAGGTGGTGTGATGGTTAGCACACTGGCCTGGAATGCAAAGAGATGTGGGTTCGAGTCTCGCTCTATGCGCAATATTTCCCATTTTCATCACCCCCATGACAGTAGTTTCACTGCTCACTTCCCTCTTCATTCCATTTAGAAGGGCCACTTAAACCAACCCAGCCATGGTGAACTAGAAGCGTCCAATCAATGGCGCTGGCGGAAGTATGTCAGTTTTTCCACAAAATACTGCTAGGCGTCAGGATCCATTACGGCAATAGCAGACCTGAAAAACACCCAGGTTTAAAGCAGGCAGGCAGCCCCGATCTTCGATAATTAGTGCCTTTGAGCAGGAGGGTGTCTTATTGAACGTCAATAATTAAAGGGTGCCCAATCAGCCTGGTACAGCTGCAGCAAGACTCACTATATATATACCTCCTGGCAACATCTAAGGTCATATCAGGACGGGTACCGACTTCTGACAGTGCGCACTCATGGGAAGTTTTATAGTGGTTGTTGGAGTTTTACGTCCTTGCAATATCTAAAGTTATATCAGGATGGGTATCGACTTGTGAGAGTGTGCACTCATGGCAACTTTGATAGTGGTTGTTGGAATTTTAAGTCATTGCAATATCTAAGGTCATATCAGGATGGGTACGGACTTGTGAGAGTGTGCACTCATGGCAACTTTGATAGCGGTTGTTGGAGTTTTACGTCATTGCAATATCTAAGGTCATATCAGGACGGGTACCGACTTGTGACAGTGCGCACTCATGGCAAGTTTTATAGTGGTTGTTGGAGTTTTACGTCCTTGCAATATCTAAGGTCATATCAGGATGGGTATCGACTTGTGAGAGTGCGCACTCATGGCAAGTTGTATAGTGGTTGTTGGAGTTTTACGACCTTGCAATATCTAAGGTCATATCAGGACGGGTATGATATTGGATCATGGCAACTTCTATAGTGCTGCCCCACCAGACCGCCAGCACCATGATCCAATATCCCACTCAGTCACATTATCCTGACACTGAGCTAACCAGTCCTATAAATGCAGAGCACCAGGCTAGGAAGCGACAAGTTAAAATTTGATTAGTCCTTGGTGTGACTCGACCGGGAACCGAACTCCCGACCTTCCACACGCAAGGCCCGTGCTCTGCCGGTTAGGCCAACACAATATATATATATATATATATATATATATATATATATATATATATATATATGTAGGCTGAAGGGAGGCAACGACTAGGTATGGGCGATATCATTTATTAACAACAGTAACAGGCAAGAATGATATAATAAGAGTGTATAACATATCCGTAGATAAGAGTTGACAATAGGCAATATCAACAATAGGTAATAATAGCATAACAGCATAGGATATCTGGCTGGGCAAACGCCAAGGGCGAACGCCGGAACCCAGCAAGAAGAAGAAAAGAAAAAAACCCAACAATAATGGTGGAAAAAGGGGAAATTAAAGTGAGATTTCATCAAGGGAGTTAGAAACTTTCATGTCATTCAAGATACGTTCAGATATCGGCTGAGCGATATATTTATAAATACAGTCCGAACGCCAATCACCACGGGTTTTAAGCTCCTCTAATGAGGCCCCCTGCATATGTAAAAAGGTACAGCCCCCCCTTCTCAAAGAGTGGCAAGAAAAATCGTCGGGATTTAAGCCAACGGCACGAGTAAAATATTTTATAGTAGATTGCAATTTCCTGTAAGGAAGAGGCATAAACCCCCCCCCTCAGGGGCAGGAACCTGGAAAGCAGGCCCGTCGGCAGGTAACGGAGCCTGCGCGAAATGTTTAAGAGTCCAAAAAACGGCACACAATTCCTGATTCCTCAATTTGGAAATGGGGATTAAAAGTTTGCGCTCAGAGAACTGAATAGTTTTTGATTTCCGAACGGATAACATCATCCCCCAAGGGAAAAAAGACAAATCCGACCGCAACAGCACAGAGTCTGAATCAGTTAATTGACACTTCCGAAGAAGGCCACGAAAGCCGGTCAGAATGGCGGCCCTGGTTGCAGTGTGGCCAACAGAATTCGAAAATCTTGAAAAAATCAGGGATAGGTGCCGAGGCAGAAGGGGGGCAGCCGATTTAACTGACTGGCCCAAAATCCGCTTAAGACCGCCTAAGGTCGTCTTTATAGTGTGGTTTGAGTAATCAATAGGGGGAACTCCCTCAGACTGGAGGAAGAAATTGAAGGCCGACAAATAATTGGTAACAGAAGAATACTTCAAAGAATGAGAGAGCCAAGCAATGTAAATGGCTACCTGAGTAGGGGGGCATGGAGTCGGGGTGAGCAACCCATGGAATTCATCAATGAACTTAAAGTATTTTCTCAATTGCATGGACCGCGTGGCGATGCTGTTCGGAGCGTAATAATGCGAGGCAATGTGTTTCGCCTCAGAATGAAGCGCAGCAAGACCTGCAAGTGAAAGTCAGATGTAGAAGTTAATCAAATAAGTGTGAGCAGCAGAGTAACGAGCTATGGTCAGCAGCTGGCACTTTAGCACGAGAAATGTTGTCTCCCCACCTGCTTAAGCCATCACAAATTGAATTATAATTGGTTTTAATGTGTACCGCAGAAATATTAAAATTGTATCTAACGGAGACCCAGAAGAGCCTTTTTAACCAGTTCATTATAATAGGATTGGCAGACTTGCCAGTATTCAAGGCGGCAAGGACAGTTGTGTTGTCCGTTACAAAAATAACATTTTTATTAATCCAGTTAACACACCAACGGTCGGTAGCTGCCACGACCGCCCACATCTCGCGTACATTTATGTGAGCATTAGAACAAGATTTGTCAGAAGGAGCAATGTGTTGGAATAGTTTGTGAAGAACAGCGTCAGCATTAAAGAAACCCACGCACCAATCATATTGGTGCAACGCACCAAAACCAGTGCTCGATGCATCGGTATACACTGATAATGATTGAGTGTGGATGCCGAGAATTTTCTTGTAACCATTAAACGAGTCAACATAAGTTAACCACCAATTTATTTCATCACGAAATGCAGCGTTAAGGCGGAACTTATGGCATGGGTGGCGAAGAGCCCTGATGGCATCGTATATCCTAGAGGAGAATGATCTCCCGCCCTTGACAACAGTCGCGCAGTGTGACAAGCGCCCACCAAGGCGCTCCAATTGTTTACGAGTAGCCTTTCTTTTATTCAAAAAACACATCAATTCTAGTTTTAATTTTAGAATTTTTTCTGGAGGAAGACGGAGCTGCATTTGTACAGTGTCGACATTGATTCCAAGGAAACGGTTTGAAGTCGATGGGGAAAGAAGGTTGGTGAAGCTAACAAAAAACCCCAAACGTCTAAGAATATTAATTAGGATTAATTGGCTTTTGACACATCCGGCGAAAGAGTCGTCCAGAATCGCAAAGTCATCGAGATAATTGACTACCCTGGTGACGCCTTGCCGCACAGCACAACGGTAAATGAAATCCGAAACTTTACTAAATATATAAGGACTACTGGACAAGCCCATAGAAAGTCTATTATCAAGAAAATATTGAATAGTTCCGTTTAATTTCCAAATTAAACCTTGATTATGCCTATCAATAGGGTGGATAGCAATGGCACGATAGGCGTCTTTTATATCGATTATAGAGAGAAAATCGTTCTTACATAACATTTTCACCAAAGTGTCGAGAGTTTTATAGTTAAATTTACAACAAGTTTCATCCACAAAATTATTAACTGACCTATTAAATGGCTTGCTGCAGTCAACAATTAACCGCAAGCCGGTGGGGGATTTTGGAACACAAAATATATTATGAGAGCAATTCGGGGGTTTAGCGGTTTTAGTTAAATAGCCAAGCTTCAATTCAGATAACAATTTTTTTTGGGATAAATTCAGCATGAATAACGTCAACAGCAGGGCTTAATTTTGCAGAATAAGAGGTATGAAAATTTTCATTAATTATTCTAAAGCCGAAAATTGCGCCGTGCAGAATATAAGCCCAGTCAGGGTCAGAATCGCCGCGGAAAAATAATTCAACAAATACGCGGCAAGGTTTAAATTGTGTCAACTGACCGGCAATGTAATGCGTACATAGGCAGTTGGCGTCAAAACAAGCACGAGTAACAGAAAATGATTTCCTTGATTCATAAGGAAAATTCACGTCAATTGCAGAAACAAAATAAAACAGAGGGTTGGATTCAACAGTTAACCAATCAGATTGTATATTTTCCCAAGCCGGAAGGGGTGTTACGTAACTTATAGTTGAAGTAGGTCGAGTGGCGGCAGCAATTTCGGCCGCCACGTGGCCTCGTATCAAGTTGCCGGTCGGGTGACCTACATCAGGTAGAGGCGGCGCAGCACATTCTACACCTTTCTTACCAACAGCGTTACTACCAGAATAACCAGAATCATTTAATAAAACATCAAAAAATGTGTTAGCCGGCACGGAAGTCTTGGCGCGAGTAATTGAATTAGCAAAAGAATGAAATGATTGACAAGTTACACGTGCTGAATTTTTACGCCTATTTGCTCAATCTCGTCGACACACGCCACGCTTGTGCGCATAGCTACCACAGCGAAAGCACCAATGGCCATAGCTGCATGTTTTGCTGTCACGCGAACAGCCCGACTCATTATTATGATTGAAACACGGCTTCTTCCCATCTCGGCTATAGAGTTTCGAAGCAGTACTTGCCACAGAACTGGAGGTTTTTTTTATCCTTGATATTTTCAAATGCATAGTAGCGTAGAGCCAATTCATTGTTACCAGCCGTGAAGGCACTGTAGCTTTCTTTAACAGCAATTTTACGAATTTCAGTATCATATGAAACATGTGAAGAGTTCGTGAAGTTATTAAATTTGGCTTTAGAACATATAAATCTTATGTGTTTAATTATTGAGAGCGCCGCTTGGTAGTTTGTGTCCGATTTATCTAAGAACCAAGCGCAAGTCGCTTCGACAATTTCATAGGCGTTAAGTTTTTTTACTTGCTTTCGGTCGTCAGTGTGGTGCCTTAACGACCACTTACGGCGTTTCCTGCGTTCATTGCTCGGGGTACGACTACCCGAACTGGAGCTCGAAGAATGGCACCGGTGCCTGCAGCGCCTCGACTTTCTCGAATGGCTTCTGCCCCTCTCAGGATTGACGTTTAGCGCGGCAAGGTCATCTTCGAGCTGCTTTTGTTGCTGAAGAAGCGTGGCTACACGGCGCTTTCGTTCCAGTGATTCCACCTTGTCTTTGAGCGCGCGTTCCTCTTCGGCGTAGTCATCCGCACTTGTACCTCCAACAGCTCCACGTGTCTCCGGTTTGATATCGGTCGCCATCTTGCCTAGCACAGACAAATCAGTCGGTGTCGACTCGAACAGCGGGTGAGCTCTGGTCGAGCGCTTAGGAAGCGCACTTGCCGCAGTTAAGTTTTTTTGACAGTCGTCGTCTACTGGGCCGGAATGAGATGTGCCACAAGTCAAGCAGTAATCTTTAGGCATTACGCACCAAAGCTTGTATGTAGTAGTGGTGACAGTAGATCTAGCGCGGTGACAGGAGCACGGTGAGAGGTGTGTCAATCTGAAGTGCAGCAGGCCGAGTGCTGGGCAACCGCAGTGACCAGTGTCCAGTGCAGCGCGACACAGGCGCTGCACGCGCCCCTAGCGTCGAACCCGGGAACCACAGTGGTAGCGGGCCGAATAGAATAGAGTTGCCGGAGGCCCCTCACTCTACACCCGTATACAGTTCACTGTATACGAGCTATATATATATATGTTTATATATATATATATATATATATATATATATATATATATATATATATATATATCCTTTGAATGCAGATCACTTACACTACGCTTGCTTAAAATATATAGTCGGGTCATGGTGCCACTGCCCTGATTTCCCAGTGGGCCAGCATTATAAAGTAGCTATTAGTGCACACATCGCAAGTCGGTACCCATCCTGATGTGACGTTAGATGTTGCCAGGATATAAAACTCCAACAACCAACCAATCTCTTTAATATCATCGCCCCCCCGCCCCGCCCCCAACACGTGGCATCTGCGCCCCATCCCTACCGTCTCCCACCCACCTTCCCCAGCTTGTAGACTGTTTGTCCGACCCCTGTCGTCTGCTTCCAACCAAACTGTCAGGTTTTGAAAACCGACCAGGCAACTTCTGATAGTCAATGGCTTATACGGCATGAAAGGCGTAGCATGCACAGTCCCCTGGATATCTTTGTTTGATTGTTTGTTCAACGACCCCCCAGCACAAAAAGTAGACATCGGCTATTGGGGGGTCATACAGTGGTTAAACATATCCGACTAAAAAAAACCCATTTCAGACAAGTAAAATAGAGCACAGAAATATAGTCCCCTGTGTAATATAACTGGAAAGCCGGGCTGTCTGAGCCCCAGATATACCACTTACTCTCCCCAGGTGCATTCTGAAAACTGTCTGTCAGTTCACACCTGATGCCCCTCTCCAACAAACTCATAAGCAAGAAAGGGAAGACAAGTCACGTAAGATTGACAGTGAAGAAGTTGTGCTTTATTGGCATCAACTCCTGTTCACCTACTAGCGACCTATCACCCTCACTCTTTACCTTCTGTCCACACAGAGCCTCATTACTCTCTTTAGTATGTATAGGAATCAGTGCCTACAGCCCATTGAACTGGAGTCCCATGGTTGTTGCACACAGCTCAGTTTGTATAGGAAAGGTGGAGCCTCAGACAGAGTGCTGGGTCCTGGCCAAGAGAAGAGTGTGTCTCTCTCAAGAGTCAAGAGTAGAGTCCCCTAGTAGTGCGTGTAGCATCATATAGATCAGAGTCCCTATTAATTGCCGGACGCGGTGGCCGAATCGGCAGAGCGCAGGATTCCCGTGCGGGAGGTCGGGCGTTCGATTCCCGGTCAAATCAAACTAATGACTTACAAAATGGATACCTGTCACTACCTAGTCTGGCGCTCAGCATTACTAGGATAGGGCAAGGACTGGTTTGCACAGTATCAGAATAATGTGACTGAGTGCGATATCGGGCCACGGTGCCCGGGTTCCGGTGGGGCAGCAGTATAAAGTTACCATGAGTGCACACTGTCACAAGTCAGTACCCATCCTGATGACACTTTAGACGTTGCTAGGACATAAAAACACACAATTATTCACTGGCGGGTACCTGTCTGTATAGTACAGAAGCACCAGTTTAGTTGTTGAAGTGTATTTAAACTAAGGTCAGATAGTGATGGTTCTTCATTCATTACCTGTCTGTATAGTACAGGAAGCACCAGTTTAGTTGCTGCAGTGTATTTAAACTAAACTCAGATAGTGACGGTTCTTCATTCATTACCTGTCTGTATAGTACAGAAGCACCAGTTTAGTTGCTGCAGTGTATTTAAACTAAGCTCAGATGTTGACGGTTTTTCATTCATTACCTGTCTGTATAGTACATAATAGTGCTATCCACCCTACTATACGGAGCCGAGGCCTGGACAGTGTACAGACAGCAAGTGAAAAAGCTGCATGCCTTCATGATGCGACATCTGCGTTCAATCATGAGGCTAACCTGGAAGGACAAAGTGACGAATAAGGAAATACTCGAACGGATGGGGTTGCCCTCTATGGAAGATCTTCTGATCAAAAAGAATCTCCGGTGGACTGGACATCTCATGAGGATGTCATCAGACAGGCTACCAAAGCAGATCCTCTATTCTCAACTGTCTTCTGGCTACAGAAAGAGAGGGCGCCCCCGTCTCCGGTTCAAAGATACCATCAAGAGAAACCTGAAGCTAAGAGACATTAAGACCGACTCATGGACGCAACTCTCACAGCAGAGAGCTAAATGGAAGTAATGAAAAGCAGTCTTTGTCGCATCGCGACCGACAGCATGATGATGATGATGATAGTACATAAGCGCTAGATTAGTTGTTGCAGTGTATTTAAACTAAGCTCCGCTAGTGACGGTTCTTCATTTATTACCTGACTGTATAGTACAGGAAGCACCAGTTTAGTTGCTGCAGTGTATTTGAACTGAGCTCAGATAGTGACGGTTCTTCATTCATTGGTCGTAATGCTTGCATTGCGTTTGATTCGCGGCGGAGGAAGACCCCCCCACCCCTCTTCCCTCCTTGCATCACTCGATTCCCCGCCCGGTTCCTCCCCTTATAACGCGGCCTGCCGCTGCCTCCAGCCACTCCGGCTCCTGCCTCCTCCAGCTGCACTCACCTTTTTAGGCCTACTCCTCCACGACTCACCATGCCATCTATCGCCCGAGGCCGTGCCGCCGGCCGCCGCAGGACCAGGAGAGCACCGCCCCACACTCTGCCTCCGCGACTCCTCGCGCCACCCCTCCGAGGCTTCCCAGTGGATCGCCACCACCGAGGCGACCATGGACGCCAACGCATGTACCATGAAGCGCCGGAATCGTCGAGGCGATGGTAGTCGCCCACGCCCCCGCCCAGCCACCTCCCAGCTGCCACCGGCCACCTATGCCCACCCGCTGGCACCGCTCTACCGGCCTTCTGCAGTGGCCGCCCTGCACCCGCAGTACCAGCGCCTCTCCCCACACTGGAAGCCAGCGGCCTTGACTGCCGCCGCCGGCCCCGCGACAGCCACACCCTACAACCCACTCGCCCACCTCTGATGCGGAGGCCGTTCGGGAGATCCTCGAGTCCGCCGAGGCACAACACAAGTGTCAAACGCAAAGGTATACCTACCGGTTATGTCTTCCCCCACGAGAGAGGTGGAGAAAAAGGCGGGGAAGTGCAGGGAGGAGTACAGCCTCGCCCTCCAGATGCTTGAGTCCCACCCCTCTTTCCCCTCCGACTCCATCCCCCACTGACCCCTCACACCATTACCATCCTCCACGACCTCATGGTGCCCTGGCCTACCATCCACCGTTATTCCAAGACTGTATTCACTTGGATTATGGACGGTAGGCTACCCAACAGCTGGCACGACCCGATAGCCATCAATGCTTGGAGGCCTCACCCTTGCCACAAGGACCACCGCGGGCAGAACCTCCACCTCCCGGGCCGCCGAGTTGGCCCGCAGCAAGAGCCAGCCCCGGGCCTCACAGGCCGACATGCGCACCCCATATACCAGGGAGGCCTATGGCACGCCCTGAGCCGCCTGGAACGGGGACCCCGCCTCATGCGACTGCGTGGCGGCCAGGGAGGCATACATCGACCAGGCTGCCAGGCAGCGCCACGCCTGCGCATACTGCGCCAACATGAGGCGGATCCTAACCACCCATAGTGAGGCTGTGAGTTACACCAAAAAGAACCGTGAGCGCGCGACTGCTGGGGGGGCCCCTCATCGGGTTTTTGATCCATCAGCAGCGACAACTTCCCCTGCAACCCTGGCCTCTAATTGCAGGTTTCTCCACCCTCAAGGTGGCCGCGGTGGATGGCCTCCCTCACACCTCCACATGGAGGAACAGACATCGGCAGGCTGAGGCCTGCCTCACCTCCATGCAGGCCCACAACCTCGAGGCGCTCCACCCCTCCGACTTCCAGGTGGCGGCCTACACATCCTCCCTCTACGCCACTGCCATCGCGCCCGTCTCCGTCAGGAACACCCTCCCGGGGGCGTGCTCCTGGGTTGAGGCAGCGGGGGGGGCCGGGGG
Source organism: Branchipolynoe longqiensis (assembly GCA_030323885.1). Lineage (NCBI taxonomy): Eukaryota > Metazoa > Annelida > Polychaeta > Phyllodocida > Polynoidae > Branchipolynoe > Branchipolynoe longqiensis. Next base: position 67,082,302 of record CM059190.1, on the reverse strand, counting down.
GCGAGCCCTCGGCCTTCGCCTTGGCCTTCGCCCAAGACATCTGCCGAGGAGGGGAGCGGGCCTCGATGCACGTGCCACATTCTGCTCACCGCTTACCACGCAGCATCTCATGGCTGTCTCACGCTACATCGCCTCTGCCAGACCCTCGGACGTCGTCCCTCGGTCTGCCCTCCTCCTCGGATACTACATGATGCTCAGGGAGTCCAGCCTGCTGTCGGCCTCCATGGGCGAGTGTGGCGGCCCCCACACCATCTCACGCGGCAACATCACCCTCACTCCGGGCGGCCTCCGCCTCACCCTCAGGAGCTCAAAGACCCTCACGGGGCCCTCGGTGGCTGTCACACTCTTCATGCCGGCCTCGCCAGGCGCCACGCTCTGCCCTGTCGCAGCTTGGTCGGCGACGACCCTACATTCATCATGCCTTCGGCCTGGCCACTCGAGCCTCGGACCCTCACTGGCATCCTGCACGCGGCCCTTCGCGCCCTCTCGCTGCCGGCCCCGGACTCCGACACCCTCCACCGCGGTGCGGCCCAGGCCTGCCAGCATGCCAGCGGCCCTGTCAAGGACATCAAGGCCAAGGGACCTGGTCCTCCGATGCGGTCTATGCTTACCTTCACCGCCTCGCTCCCACTGGTGTCCCGCGAGCCCTCTCGTCCCTTTTGGTGGAGGGCTCTTTGGGGCTCTCCCCATCCCAGTGACTCTCTCCCCACGATGACCTCGCCCATACCCGGCTGGTCCTGACATTTGACATTAACATTTACCTGAACATTTTAAATTAACATTTACACTGATCTCATTGTCATTTAACTCATTGTCAAATTAACATTTTTCACTTAACATTTACCTTATGTCACTTGTCATTGATCTTACTCATTGTACTTGATCCTCATTTTATCCTGGAATAAAATGTTTTTCTCCACCCCTGCCTTCTGTCCTTCCTTCGTAGCATATCACCTGTCTGTATAGTAAAGGAAGCACCAGTGTAGTTGCTGCAGTGTATTTGAACTACGCTCAGATAGTTACGGTTATTCGTTCATTAAGTGTCTGTATAACCAGGAAGCACACGTTTAGCTGATGCAGTGTATTTGAACGGGGCTCAGAGAGTGATGGTTTTTCATTCATTACCTGTGTGTATACAACGCCCGTACTGCATTTGCACTGAACTCAGGCGGCAATATTTCCTCGTCTATTTGGTAGTGTACCAGTGTGTATAGCACAGGCAGCACCTGCCTATTTGCCATGCTGTACTTCATTTGAGCTCTGAGTTGGTTGGTTGGTTGTTGGAATTTTACGCCCTGGCAACATCTAAGGTCATATCATGATGGATACCTACTTCTGACAGTGTGCACTCATGGCGACCTTAGAGTGGTGCCCCACTGGGAGACCAAGTCCACCAGCACCATGACCTGATATCCCACTCAGTCACATTATCCTGACACTGAGCCAACCAGTCCTTGCCGTATCCTAATAATGCCGAGCGCCAGGCGAGGAAGCGACAAGGATACATTTTAAAGTCATTGGTTTGACTCGACCGGGGACCGAACTCCCGACCTTCCGCACGCGAGGCCCATGCTCTACCGATTAGGCCACCAAGCCAAGTGCAGTGTATTTGAACTGAGCTCAGAGAAAGATGGTCCTTCATTCATTACCTGTCTATATACAACACCCGTACTGCATTAAGGCCCTTGTCACACTATGCCGTATTGTGTCAGCGTATGCCAACGTATGTGATTTTGCACCAACATGTTGGTGTACACTGGTGTACGCTGAGACAAGTTATGGGTACGTTTGGCATAAGTAGTATTCGTTAACAGCCACTGGTGTACACTGAAAGAAGTTATGGGTAAGTTTGGCATAAGTAGTATTTTTGAGCATGTTCAAAATTCCGCCGTACGACAGTGTATGTCACATACATCGGCATATGCTGACGCAATGTGCCACAGTGTGACAGGGCCTTTATACTGAACTTGGGTTGCAATGTTTCCTCGTCCATTGGTAGCTTACCAGTCTGTATAGCACAGGCACAACCCGCCTATTTGCCATGCTGTACTTCATCTGAGTTCTGAGTGACTTGTTTTTATTAACGTACCGACGCTAGTCACCTACACATACAGACTGGACAAAGTGACAGAACGTGACTCCCATCACCGAAGACGCTGAGAGCGTTCGTAAAGGTAAGTACATGTGTGTGGAGGAAGCATTCGGAAAGACAAGTATTTGAAACCTAATAATTCACCGGGGCATCCCCCCCCCCCTACTATACCAGACGGGATAGCCGAATGAGTTGAGCGTCCGTCTCCCGTTTTGGTCGAGTCAAACCAATGAGTATTCTATTAAATTGCCTCAGTATTGCTATGTGGCAACACATGCTTAATAAGTGCATCAGTATCCAATTTAGATATGTAGAATTAAATCTAGATAATTGTTTTGGTTTTGAAAATTTGATGTTTTCATCGGACTATGCAGCTTTAAATTGACTTGGTGTTTGCTTTAAGTATCAAGCAAAGTACTGTGATGGCCCACGGTCTTCCACACTGCCACACACTCGCGGAAGAACACCAAGATTTAGTAGAGTATGCTTCCAACTGGTTTATTACCAAAACCTATCTGCGCTCCACAGCGTCAACAGTCAACTGACTGGCCCCCAAACTCACCAGGTCCCACGTCACCTCTATAGGTGGGTGGAGAGTGTGCTAGCCACACGCAGTAGAGGGCAGCCCAGTCGGGGCTCTGCCCGGTGGCTAGCGTGCCGCCACCTAGCGCAGTTCAGTGTAACTGTGTAGGTGTGCGGCGTAGTGTCTGCTGCCACCACGTAGTAGTGGGGCTCATGTACAGACTTCTACAGTACAATGAGTGCACCATTATCTAATTTGGATATGGAAGGATCAAATTTGGATGGAATGATAAAAAGTCTGGATGGATGGCTAACATCTGGATAGGTATTTTGGCATAAAAAAAAACGATTCTTTCATCGGATTATGCAGCTTTAAAGCCACAGAAGACGAGGTCGACTGTCAACAGAGCAGACGACACCCGTCCTCGTTCTAAAGTAGAAGGCAGACGACATTTGGGAAGTAATGTTCTAGTTTGCAGGCTATGGCGATGATCACAGAAGGAGTCGGGGCAACATCCATTTCCGAAGCTATCCAAAGATAATGTTGTCCTGTATTGGACCAAGATTGGAGATTCAGATCACGTAAACATAACGTACTAACTAAAGCCCAGCATTATGCGAAATTGCCTTTAGATTCAAGTGTGGCTAGAATGATTTTGTTCTTCTTCTAACTAATGTGACCGGACGCGGTGGCCGAATCGGTAGAGCGCAGGCTTCCCGTGCGGAAGGTCGGGAATTCTAATCCCAGCCGTGTCAAACAAATGACTTATATAATTGTTACATGCCGCTACCTAGCCTGGCTTTCAGCATTAACAGGATAGGACAAGGACTGGTTAGCACAGTATCAGGATAATGTGATTGGGTGCGACATTGTGGGCTGGTCAGTGGGGCAGCACTATAAACTATAAACTTGCCATGAGTGCGCACTGTCCAAGTTTGATGTCCAATAGCCAATGATAAAAATCAATGCGCTCTTGAGGCATCGTTAAATGAAACAAGCTTTTTACAAGTCGGTACCTATCCTGATGACCTTAGATGGTGCCAGGAAGTAAAACTCCAACAACCAACCCCAGACCCCTACTCCCCACTCTCGCAATCAAAGCTTGCACCCACACACCCACACCAAAACGGGAGACGGACGCTCAACTCACAGGGCGTGGGGGGTGGGGGGGGGGGGGGGAAGCGGGTGATTCAAGGGTGGGTGGAGGTTGCCGTCAGATTAACAACAAACAAGAGCGGTTATATTAAAAATACAGCAGTGTGTGTTGTTCACATTTTCACTGATCACATACTTGTGTACGGATTTCCGGCCCGACAAACGCGCACTCATCGACACCCAGCACTCAGTGTGTGGACAAGGGACTACACAAACACTACTAGTACTACCCACAGTACTGCCTTCTCTGCTCGTTCTACACTGGGTGTTCTGTTTAGTCATTGTGCAGCCCAAGTCGCCATCAATAATGCCCTTCACTCAGCTTTTATATATATATATATATATATATATATATATATATATATATATATATATATATATATATGTGAAGTGGCCAAGACTAATCAAGCTGTGGCCAGTGCGGGCTTGAGTCGAGCGACCCGCATATGGAAATGCGGGCTGCTCGCTAAGGCGAACCTGCATTGGTCATCAAATGCGGCGAAGGGTTCGCTGCTGTAACTTGTTGCTAGGAGACACGCCGCGGCATCCCGCACTACTCTCGTAGCAACGTAGAAATTCGTGCCATCGGGCCCGGAGCCATCTGACGTGTTTCATGAGCACTCTGATGTTTTAGACAAAATTTAGGCTTTAAATGCAGTAATTGGGAATATTTTAACCCTAACAGAAGGGAGGGGAAGTATCTATTCATACCATCGACGTTTGATGAGATTAGATGGTGTTAACAGAAATAAAGTCGTTCCTTGCATTCATTACTCTTTATGAACAGGTCCCTTATTACACTAACCGCCATGGTCAACTCCCCAATAATGGTTCATTATTATATCTAATACCAAGGGCCTTCTGCCCATACGGGGGAGTAAAGAAGACCTCCGCGTATGTAGCCTAACCCTCTCCGCGGGACTATTAACCACCTTCTTAACCCAAACCAGAATAATAATTGGTAATATCTCGGGTGTTTCTAAATGACAGCGGCGGCAGAGTACACCGGCGACCTTAGTTATGAATAATAGTAATTAATACACATCGAATGCGGGGGCGGGTAGAGCCCATAGACGTGTATGTAGCACATAGGCTGTCGGCACTCGGGCTGGAATTTATTCACAAAAAACAATGCAATGGCGACGTGAAGGAGAGGCAGCGGGGGCCAGCGGCAGGAGCAGGAAATCAACGATATGATAAAGGATTTAAAAAGCATAGAACGGTTAAAAAAAAAAATATATATATATATAGAGCCTATATATATATATATATATATATATATATATATAATATATATATATATATATATATATATATATATATGAGTCAGCCTCACGAAAATGGGCCAATTGGTGGTTTATTTAAGATGTTGGCGTCACAATTCTTAAAGTGTAGTGCATTTCTTTGTTTTATATTAAATTATCCTAGAAACAAATATGGTTGTTGTATTTTCTCTACCTTTACATTCAGGATAAATTTAAGGACTTTGCAACACCTCTGTCAATGCTAAACTATAATTATGCCGTTCGACGCCGACATCCAATGCTCGACGCCGACAACTTTCCCCAATTGGCCTCTTTTCGTGATCCTGACTCATATATAGGTATGTATATTTAGAGCTTTTTTCCCAAACGCAATAAGCGCCAACCAAGAAGATGAGTTTGGCTTGCCAATGCCAAGTTTGTAGATCGTGTTTTAGAAAAGAGCTCTTCATTTATTATATATATATATACAGTAAAACCTCCCTAACTGACCACCTCCATAGATCGACCACTCCCCTATATCGAATGCTTTATTTGGGTCCCAACGATACCATTGTAACCATATTCTAACTCCCTAAACCGACCACCTCCCTAAAGCGACCACCTCCCTAAATCGACCACTTAAAGTCGGTCCCAAGGTCGGTCGATTTAGAGAGGTTTTACTGTATAGATATACATGATGTACAAGCATGAGACAAGCATACTTAATCGGAAGCTTTCACTCCTTATTATATTCTAAGTGTGTTTTTGTTGTTATACGTCCTAGCAACATCTATGGTCATATCAGGACGGAAATATGATATTCTAAGGCATCTACTTACTACTGAAGTCAATGGTGTGCTTGCCGAAATTAATTTGCCATATTTTGACGTCAAATATCTCCAAATTTAGCCATTTAAAATTAAAGTTACTTCACACTAAAGGAAAGTAGATTATACCGATCAGCGTAGTGCATTTATATCAGATAAATGGCAGATACTCAAAAGCATCGGACCATGCAACTTTAAGTGAAGGGCTGGCTTTTTGTTGGAACTCCAGTCCATCCGCCCATGTGCATTGCCCATTTCCGGTTTCCGTGCAAGTTACATTGACCCCCCCACCCCCCTTTCCACCAACGGGTGCTCCACCACTCGATACCCTGCAGTGCTTAAAGTTGCATAGTCCGATACTTTTCAGTTTGAGTCATTTTCTGAGATAAATAGGTTAGGTCGATTGCTATGGTAGGTCTTGTTTTAGTTTGAAGTAACCTTCAGTTTAAATGGATAACTTTTGAGATATTTGAAGTACAAACATGCAATATTAATTTTGGCATGCATGCCAGAACTCTTGACACCACAGGATTCTGCAGTAAGAGATTCGATTAACTTGACCTAGTATTCCCTTCTATTTAGCGACAAACGCTGAATAAGGGCACCGGTATCTAAGTTGGATATGTGGGAACAAATCTAGATAATTGTTTAGGTTTGGACAAGTTTATCCTTTCCTCGGACTCTGTAGCTTTAAATAGACAGCCCCAGAGCTTACTCTAAAAGAAAATCCCACAAAGAAATTACATACTGAACACAAAAAAAACATCGGACACAACTTCACTAAACAAGTTCCGCTGAAGGAAGAACATAGATATGCCGTTATATTTGACAAAAAAGAAGCAATCAGAACCGACATATTTTCTTTACACCACATACAATTTGTTCCGGTGTCGCTCATCAGTGAACTGGCGCCATACAAGCCTTAGGCGCAGGGTATTATGGGTAGGCGCAGGAGCATTCATGAGCTTTCTGCCAAATTGGTTGGCTGGTTGCTGGAGTTTTACGTCCTGGCAACATCAAAGGTCATACCAGGACGGTCACGGACTTGCAACAGTGTGCACTCATGGTGACTTTATAGTGTTGCCAAACTGGGAAATCAGTCCGCCGTCACCATGACTCAATATCCCTCTCACAGTCTCAGTCACATTATACTCACACTCTGCCAACCAGTCATTGCCTCAGCCTATTAATGCCGAGCGCCTGGCTAGTAGGAACAAAGACCCTATAATCCTAAGACGGCTCACTCAGCCTGTACTGTGCTATTAAAATGATCAAACCCACCACTTGGTGCACTGGCTGTTCTCTTGGTTAAACAGATGCTATATTATATGTATAAATGTATATATGAATGTGAAAGATGTGTGATGATGGCGATGATGATGATGATGATGCTGGTGATGATGTGTATTTGTTCATAGCAATTTCATATTGATGTGTATTCATACTTACCTATATCATGTATAATATAATTGTATGTGTTTACATGTGAAACACCAACCAGCAGCCGGGCTGATCAAACCCACCACAAGGTGGCACTGTGAAATTTACACTACCATGGGAGAGATAGGGAGTGAGCCGTCTTAGTATTATAGGGTCTTTGGTAGGAAGCAACAAGTATAAATCTGATAAGTCACTGGTTTGACTCGACCTGGAATTGAACTACCGATCTCCCGCATGCGAGGCTCGCGCTCTACCAATTCGGCCATCGCGCCCAGTCTTTCTGCCAAAAGAGATGCTGTTTCATTTGGTGGCTCAGACAGATCTATACTGTGGGTGACAGCACACAGGCGTGTACTGTCCTCAGCAACACAGCGGTGCCAAGTAGATAAGAGTATGACTAGGGAGATCTCCCTAATAGTAATACACAAATTGTAACTAGAGAGAAATTGTGTGACTGAAGGGAGGGTGGTGATACAAAATGGTGCAGTTTGATGAAAAATATGAGGGCATTATTTTGGTTAAACAAGCTAAAATGATTGCTTGGTGGGAGATTACAACCTAAAAGGAGGGGGATCGGGAGATTGGAGATACTTTGCTATCTTTTAGTGAGATTTCCCACCTAATCGAGAGACTTGCAGACTCTACTAATATCATCACTGGGGACATGCGACAAGAGCGCATCACCTAAATAGTCTGGGATTATGGAAAGTGTGATTACATTTCAAGTGCAAGGTTGTTCGTCGATAGTAATAATAACTGAAGGTTTGGTAATAAGTTATGGGTGATCATATTTACAAAATTGTTAAATGTATCTGCAATAAAACAGATATGCTAAATAACCTATATTATCTTATACGATTGTTTGGTTGATTCAAAGCATTCTTTTTTTTTAGTAAACAATTTTTATTCATTTGAATAGGAATTGTTTTCAACAATCCCTCTGCCATCACAACGATGTTTGACCCCCCCCCCCCCCCCCCGGCACACCCACAACCTTCACTAACACACACCCCTCCCCCCACAAACAAGTTGGATGGTTGGTTGCTTGAGTCTTACGTCCTGGCAACATTTAAGCTCATAACAGGACTGATACCGACTTGTGACAGTGTGCACTCATGGTGACTTTATATTGCTGCCCCACTGGGAAATCAGGCCACCATCACCATGACCTGATATGCCACTCAGTCACATTATCCTGACACTGAACCAACCAGTCCTTGCCCTATTCTAATAATGCCGAGCACCTGGCTAGGAAGCAACAAGTATTAATGTTTAAGTCATTGGGTTTGCTCGACCAGGGTTCGAACCCGTGGGTTCGAATTCCATGACCTATGGACATGGGGAGATGGACGCTCAGCTCATTGGGCCATCCTGTCTGGTCAGATATGTAGTTAAAAATGTCACTCATATCTAATACAAATTATATATAATATAACTTATATATAACTTAGATACCATATAACTTATATATAATATATAAGCAATGCTCTGAATTTAACCTGCATTTGGCTAACAAACTAACATCCATTGTACTTCTATAGTTCACACATACTGGCCCTTCCAAGCGAGTGAAGCATGCTGGTCACCCCCCCCCCCCCCGTCCTCCACTCAAAGGAGGAGGGGGGGGGGGGGTGAGCAGGAACAGGACACTACAGAGCTTATTACACGCGATAACAGTATTATCAGTATATATATATATATATATATATATATATATATATATATAGATATATGGATCGTTCTCAGAAACTGACGTCCCCTATATCGATTGCTTTATTTGGGTCCATATATATATGGATCATTCTCAGAAACTGTGCACCACTTTTGTGACATGGAAACCAATAGTGAAAACATTCCAAATAATATCAGAAAACATTCCAAATAATAGCACAATCCACATTCACATAAAGGTTTATGTTGTGCATATGTCAGAGTGGACATTTCTTTTCACTTTGTTTTATTCTGATCTCATAGAAACTGAGAAAGCTGTTAAAATTAACTGTGTAAAATCCATCCACACCATCATTTTAACACACATCAATAATGTCATTTTAACACACAAAACAAATTGAAACAAGATTTGATTGATTACAGTTAAGCCAACAAAATTGTTTCTTACAAAGAAAAAAAAGTATACAAATATGTTTGGGGAGATGTATGTTGTCAATATGCAGATTTTCATATTTTCAGTTTAGCACAAAATCATATCAGCATATTTTGGATACATTTTGTGGGATAGATTAAAGACATTTAATGTAGTATTGCCAACATGCTTAACAAGTATTTGACTTACTACCCCCCAAAAAGGAAAAATTATTAACAATGTAGCGTGCAAACCAAAAATGTGATACAGTTTCTGAGAATGACCTATATAATATAATATATATATGATATATAAAAATATATATAATTTAAATAAAGAATGGTACTGCAGGATATATATTCAGATATGTTCAGTTTCTATGCGATAATAACTATGTTGTAGAGGTTGCCCACTCTGCTGAAGTGACCCAGAAAATAGTGGACGCTTTCTCCGATGCATCAAAGAAGTTTGGCCTGAAAATTAACATCAAGAAGACGGAGGTGCTGTACCAACCCAACTCTACAAGAACCCGAGAGGAGGAGATCATGGTTGACGGAAACAAGCTGAACTCTGTTCCGGAATTCACCTATCTCGGAAGCACTATATCAAGTGATGGACGCATTGATGCTGAGATACAGAGGAGGATGGCCAAGGCTAGCGCATCTTTCGGCCGACTACGCCAGAGACTCTGGAACAACCACCATGTGTCCATTCGGGTCAAAGGTAAGATCTACCGCGCAATCATGCTATCCACCCTACTATATGGAGCCGAGGCCTGGACAGTGTACAGACAGCAGGTGAAAAAGCTGCATGCCTTCATGATGCGACATCTGCGTTCAATCATGAGGCTAACCTGGAAGGACAAAGTGACGAATAAGGAAATACTCGAACGGATGGGGCTGCCCTCTATGGAAGATCTTCTGATCAAAAAGAATCTCCGGTGGACTGGACACCTTATGAGGATGTCATCAGACAGGCTACCAAAGCAGATCCTCTATTTTCAACTGTCTTCTGGCTACAGAAAGAGAGGGCGCCCCCGTCTCCGGTTCAAAGATACCATCAAGAGGAACCTGAAGCTGAGAGACATTAAGACCGACTCATGGACGCAACTCTCACAGCAGAGAGCTAAATGGAGAGCGGCAGTCAAGTAATGAAAGCAGTCTTTGTCGCATCGCGACCGACAGCATGATGATGATGATGATATGAGTTGGGGTCCAGTATTTGCTGCAACCTTTTCCCAGAAGGCACGCTTGATATAGTCTTTGGTGTGTAGGCATTGGGGTTCATAAGGTCATACATTAACGCACCACTTTACACGCTAAGTAAGCATAGTGGAAGGAGCCCACATTCTAACCTGCATCTATAATGTAGTAGTGAAATGTGTGGAGAATATCATGTAGTAAACTGCCCATTCACTATCAGTATTTACATACATGTTTAGGAAACTTCATCTGGAAAGAATTTCTACATTTAATTCCATTTATCTTGTTATAGTTTCACTCCATTTTCTTCAGTGTATCTGATGAATGGCTTTTAAATTTTTTTTTTTTTTTTACTAAATGTACTTTATTTAGCGAATAATCTCTTTTGTCATCGCCAAAGCACTGGTCTTCCGGCCATTCATTACAATGTGTTGGTATATAAATGACAATATCAGTTGCAATAATAACCACATGAAAAACCTGTTCGATAATAGAAGCATAATATAAATTGACTATTCGTTGTAATAGAAACTGCATACAATTCCAGTTCAACATATGTATTATGCACTTGGTGAGCATGCATCAATAAATGTACAAGATGATTCTAGAATTGTCTTTAAACACTTCTTTCTTTCTTTGCTTTCTCTCTTATTTTTTCAAAAAGATGTAACATATCTCCAATACACATGTACATATTATACTGTAAATATGCAAATCAGTGGATCCAATCACCAATACCAAATGCGAGAGACTTGCCCATTTTTTAATCCCATCACAAGTGTTCCGTACTGTGTGACCCAATGATGGGACCGGAAGTCTGAGGTTGCAGTGGGGACTTACATCAGACAGGTTTTATATCAATTTAAAGGAAAATGTTAGGTAATAGGTTTTAAAAGAAGGTGGAGTAGGGATTAATCCATCTGATGATGCTTCAATCCCTTTGATAATGCCTCACTCTATCTGATAATGCTTAAATCCATCTGATAATGCCTCACTATCTCATAATGCTTCAATCCATCTGATAATGCCTCACTCTATCTGATAATGCTTAAATCCATCTGATAATGCCTCACTATCTCATAATGCTTCAATCCATCTGATAATGCCTCACTCTATCTGATAATCCTTCAATCCATCTGATAATGCCTCACTCTATCTCATGTTTCAATCCATCTGATAATGCTGCTCTCCATCCAGTAGTGTTTCCCAGCACCTCAGTTGGCAATTCTTCACTACACTTAAAGTTGCATAATCCGATGGTTTTGAGTTTCCGTCATGTTCTGAGATAAACATATTAAGTTGGTCATTATAATCTACCTTACTTTAGTTTGAAATAAATATTATTTTAAATGGCTAACTTTTGAGATATTTGAAGTGTGAACATACAACATTACTTTAGGCAAGCACACCAAAACGCTGTTACCATAGGCTTCTGCAGCAACAGATTCTATTAAATTGCCTCAGTATTCCCTTCTATGTGGCAAAAAATATTTAATAATGGCACTCAAATGTGGATGATTGATTTGGTTTTGAAAATGTAATGTTTCATCGGACTATGCAGCTTTAAAGAAGCAATGCTTCTTCCCACTTTATCTAGAAATCATGTCATTCATTCCATCAGGAATTCCTTCTCTACATTCTCTCAGGATAATCCTTCCTCACATTCCATTTGCGTATCAATACCTACATTTCATAACGATATTACTACAGGTATATATTCCATCAGAAAATCCTTAACTACATTCCATCAGAAAATCCTGACACACCTTCCATTTGGAAACCATTCTGTACATTCCATTAGGAAATCCTATCTTGAATTCCATCAAGAAATTCTTATTTACATTCCATCTACATTCCTTATTTACAATCCTTGACTACATTCTGTCAGAAAGCACTTCATTACATTCCATTAAGAAAATCCTTTCCTACATTTCATCTAGAAATCCTTTCCTATATTTCATCTGGAAATCCTTCATTACATTCCATCTGGAAATCCTTTACTATATTTAAGCTGTCGATCCTTCTCTACACTCCAAACCACGAGGAACCTTATCAGCTTCCGAATGAAGAATTCTATATACAGTAAACCCTCTCTAACTGACCACCTCTGCAGATCGACCACTCCCCTATATCGATTGCTTTATTTGGGTCCCAATCAATCACGCATACAATACCATTGCAATGATACAAAATTCCCTAATCCGACCACCTCCCTAAATGAACCATTTAAAGTCGGTCCCATGGTCGGTCGATTTAGAGAGGTTTTATTGTAATCGCAATTAACCAGGGCATTGCATTATCATAACTGTGCCGTTCTGCTTATTCTTTTAGACGAAGAAAAGTGAATTATACGATAATTATTCAATAGGAAGAAAAAAATGAACGTTAATTAACTGTTCCAGATTAAGCTGACAGCTAATCGAATGTCTGGTGTTGTGCTGCATGAGAGTTGACAGGCTTGAGATGGGGGAAGTAATTTAGGCGACTATCGAAGGCGAAGGTGACCTACACGATGAAGTGTGGCTGGGGAGGGGGCAATACTTTCCTTCGTGCTGAGCATGCATAATGGAGGAATGCGCGGGTTGGATGTAGAGAGATGGGGAATGGAGCCAGTGTGAGAGCAGAGATCACAGGAACGACCATTGAAAGTAGAGGGCAGACTGGTGGCGACAGAATGAGTAAGTGAGGGTGTGTGGGTGTGTCAGAAAGAAAAGGTTAGAGCCAGAGAGAGAGAGAGATAGAGAGAGAGAGAGATAGAGATAGAGATAGAGATGTGAGGGTGTGTGGGTGTATCAGAAAGAAAAGATTAGAGCCAGAGAGAGAGATAGAGAGAGAGGGAGAGAGATAGAGATAGAGAGAGATGTGAGGGTGTGTGGGTGTATCAGAAAGAAAAGGTTAGAGGCAGAGAGAGAGAGAGCGAGAGATATAGATAGAGAGAGATGTGAGGGTGTGTGGGTGTATCAGAAAGTAAAGGTTAGAGCCAGAGAGAGAGATAGAGAGAGAGATGTGAGGGTGTGTGGGTGTATCAGAAAGAAAAGGTTAGAGCCACAGAGAGAGAGGAGATAGAGATAGAGAGCGACTGAAGTAGAAGGGGGAATAGGCGGGTATACTGTGCATGGATTTATACTCTTGTATATAAAGAGAGGTTGGAAACAAGGGTATAGTGGGAGGGTGGGAAGAATGGATGGAGGAAGGGAGGAGGAAGGAGGGCGGGATGGAAAGAGAATGCACGATGGATGGACGGAGGAGAGGGAGAAAAGGAAGGAGGGAGGGGGGAAGGAAGGAGCGAAGGAGAGAGGGAAAAGAGGGAAGGAGGGAGGTAAGGATGGAGGAGGGAAGAAGGGGGAAGGAGGGAGAGAAGGAAGGAAGGAAGGAGGATGGAAAGGAGTGAGGGAGGAGGGGGGGAATGGGGGAGAAAGGGTGGGAGGAGGCTGGAGGGATAGAGGGATGAGGCCTGGAGGGAGGAATGGAAGGAAGTACCGAGGAAGAAGAGGGAGGAGGGATCGAGGGCGAAGGATGGAAGGGGAAGGGTGGAAGGGGAAGGGGGAAAGGGGATGGCGGAAGGGGGAAAGGCGGAAGGGGAAAAGGGGGAAGGGGGAAAGGGGTAAGGAGTCAGGAGAGGAGGAGCGGGAAATCAAATAATATGGACAATTCTTAGCAAGGGAGAGGAAAGAAAAAGATAACAGAAAGGGTAATACAACACTATAAACCCGCATACACACATAGACTCATAAAGTAAAACGGAATACAGGTAGATGAGCCCCATGATCAGTCCTTGGGGAGGAAGTGCATGTATTTACAATGAACACCAATAGAATACATCATCATTGTCACCAAAACATTGCATCACTGGCAGCTGAAACTTATAGTGAACAAGCACCACAAAGGCTGCCCTATATGAGAATGTTGTATGGGCCAAAGTCGGGAACTATTCAGTCAAGTATGGATAGGAGCTTACACCTTCCAGGCCTCCCACCGGATGTGAATAGGGGCAGTGCATGCTGGGAATAGGCGTGTGCTATAGCGCCATGCATCATGGGAGGTGACTGCTAGCTCCAGGGGTTATTGTGGGGCAATGCGTGGAAACGAGGCTCTTGCATGCTGTGTTTCACAACGAGGCTAACCGGACGTGATGGGTGAATAGTTAAGACCGCTGGCTGGCCTCCTATGTGGGCGGTCGTGGGTTCGATACCTGGTCGAGTTAAACGGGTACCGACTTGTCACAGTACGCACGCATGGCGACTTAATAGTGCTGTCCCACTGGGAAATTAGGCCGCCAGCACTCAGTCACATTATCCTGACACAGAGCCAACCAGTCCTTGCTGTTTTCCCAACTATAGCAAAGTGTCAAGGATTTCCAGATGAAATGCAATGCATTAAGCTAACGAAATAAAACAAAACATTGGATGGTCAAAACATTAAACCCATCGGGTGTGAAAGCTACTCTATCAAAATAATCCTAAATTGAATAGTTAGAACTATATCGATAGGAAGTTTCAGAAGAATTAGCTAACCATGAAAAGATAATTAATACAAACTGAATAGACTCCATTCCATTTAAGGTTTCAGTCCAACTCTTGCTTCCTTACAGGAGCTATTTAAATACATCCCTTTCTAGAATGGTTTTAAATTAAACCCCTACCAAATATTACCATTTCTAATTTCAATGATATCTTCCGAATTTAATTAAAGTATTTCATTCTGCCCGCGGACAAATTAGCTCATGTCACTTCGCTGCCTTTGGGCCAAGTGTCTTTTTGTTCATTGTTTAATAATATCGCTTTCAGTTTAATTGAAACAGGATGCCATTTTAAATTTTAATATTCGTTGATTAAGCAGACACAAATTTCAATTGCGGTAATTGATCTTCGTTATTCCACTGCTCATTGCGAAGTGTCATCCAAGGTTGTTAGCCTACATGCATGAATTTGGTAGATCTTCGATTTAACTCTGCCAGGGTCAGAACCGACGTCCTTTTGCATTGGGAAGTCTGAGCGCTCTGCTATTTCAGGCATCCTTGTGTTAGTTGTTACTGAAACATAGGTGATACTGGACAAGGTGTAACTAATGCTAATGTCTTTGTGTAATGTGTCACTGGGACTTGGCATTGTGTAAGTAAGTGGTCTCTGAAACACCGGTGACTCTGCGAAAGGTGTCGCTAACGCAAGGGTCTCGGTGTAACGTGAAACTGGGATGGATATATCACTGTGTAAGTTGTCTCTGAAACATAGGTGGCGCTGCACAAGGTGTCGCTACTGCTAGTGTCTCTGTGTAATGTGCCACTGGGACGGACATAGCACTGTGTACGTTGTCTCTGAAACATTGATGGTGCTGCGCAAGGTGTCGCTACTGCTAGTGTCTCTGTGTAATGTGCCACTGGGACAGACATAGCACTGTGTATGTTGTCTCTGAAACATTGATGGTGCTGCGCAAGGTGTCGCTACTGCTAGTGTCTCTGTGTAATGTGCCACTGGGACGGACATAGCATGTGTACTGCTGAACATGATGGTGCGCAAGTGTCGTAATGCAGTGTCTCTGAAGTGTCACCTGATGGACATGCACTGGTAAGTGTCTCGCTGACACTGCACAATGTGTCTCTGTGTAATGTGTCACTGGGACGGACATAGTGCTGTGTAAGATGTCTCTGAAACATCGATGACACTGCACAATGTGTCGCTAATGCAAGTGTCTCTGCGTAATGTGTCACCTAAATGGACATAGCACTGTGTAAGATGTCTCTGAAACATCGGTGACACTGCACAATGTGTCGCTAATGCAAGTATCTCTGTGTAATGTGTCACTGGGACGGACACAGTGCTGTGTAAGAAGTCTCTGAAACATAGGTGGCGCTG
Organism: Branchipolynoe longqiensis; assembly: GCA_030323885.1. Lineage (NCBI taxonomy): Eukaryota > Metazoa > Annelida > Polychaeta > Phyllodocida > Polynoidae > Branchipolynoe > Branchipolynoe longqiensis. The sequence continues at coordinate 67,065,884 of CM059190.1, read as the reverse complement.
CGCAAGGCGATCGAGTGTCTGAAGGGGCGTGCAGCTGCCGGGCCCGATCACCACCCCATGTTTGCCTGTCATGTCCAGTGTGTGGGTCCTTGTTGGTACAGTCCGCTGGGGGGCGCTGGCCACACTGTGACAATACTGAGGTAATGGCAGTGAAAACCAATCTACTGACCTGCCCCATTTGGGCTAAGACATTGGGGGTCATTGGTTATGTGCTGTATAACTTGTTATGCTAATATTATTTGGAATGGAGTCTACCTGCATTGCTTGTCTGCTATTAACCTGTATATGTCTTGTAGTGCTATCTGAGCACTGGTTAATGAATATTATAGGTGGTGCCCACGAACCACCCGTTAAGCCAATATATGACTGAGTGATGTTATTGTGTGTTGGGCCGATTAGTGTGTTTGGGCCTATGTTAACAACGGCTTGTTTGTCTACTGGGCACTGGTCTGGGCTGGATCACCTTGGCTACCAGCTCAATGCCCCTAATACGGGAGCTACCGACTCAGGAGGGTCACGTGCGCACGTGATCCCCCTCCTATCTGCCTCACTCACGCAGAATTTTGACTCGGTGCAGACGTGCATGTCTGGAGCAGCTGGTGACCACGTGGTGTATCGGTGTCAGTGTCAGGGTCAGGTTGTGGCAGTCGGCTGCAGTCTGATTTTGGTTCCGAGTCAAATTCGTGCAGATGAAAGACATTGGGGGTCATTGGTTATTCTGTTGGTTGGTTGTTGAACCAACACCGTGGCAACATCGTGGCAACATCTAGGTCATATCAGGACAGGTTGGTTATTCTGTGACATTGACAGTGAGAACCGGGATAATGAGTTGCACAGAGTAGGAAAGACTGACTAACAGGGTTGGTTGGTTCTTGGAGTTTTACGTCCTGGCAACATCTAAGGCCATATCAGGACAGGTTGGTTATTCTAAGCCATTGGCAGTGAGACCCGGGATAAAGAGTTGCTCAGTGTAGTAAAGACTGCGACGAACATTGAAAACCAGCTCAGCGAACTACTCACTATGGGGGTCACACATTGGTAAGGTTGGTTGGTTGTTGGAATTTTACGTCCTGGCAACACCTAAGGCCATATCAGGAGAGGTTGGTTATTCTAAGCCATTGGCAGTGAGACCCGGGATAAAGAGTTGCTCAGTGTAGTAAACACTGCGACCAACAGTGAAAACCAGCTCAGCGAACTACTCACTATGGGAGTCACACATTGGTAAGGTTGGTTGGTTCTTGGAGTCTTACATCCTGGCAACATCTAAGGACATATTAAGACGGGTATGATTTGTGACAGTGCGCACTCATGGCAATTTTATTGTGCTGCCCCACTGGGAGACCAGACCACCAGCACCATGACCTGATATCCCACTCAGTCACATCATCCGGACACTGAGCCAACCAGTATCATTGGGAAGGAGATGATTGAGGGAGGGTGGTTATGACTACATTGTGACAATGAGAGTGAAAACCAACTGCTAGTGTCACTGGTGATTGACGCGTTATTTGAACCGGTGTGACAGCCAAGAAGGGGCCAGGTGTAGGAAGGTACTTAAAGCTGCTTAGTCTGATAAAAGCATCACATTTTCTAAACAAAAATACTTAGGCCAAATATTTAAAAAAGTGGATGATCATCATTTTGAAATAAAAATTTGGATCGGGCGGGCGGTTTTTAATTATATTTGTTATTTATATTTTTTATAGTCATTCAGGTACACATCACAATGTTTTCAGTCAAACAATGAACATCGTATTCTCATTTCGAAATTTATTATATCATATAGTTCTAAAAGTGTTATTTGGCATTACCTAGATTTGATCCTACACATCCAATTGTACTGGTACACATGATAAACATTTGTTAGTACATAGAAAGGAACGCTGAATCACTTTAATTGTGCCTGTTACTGCTGAAGCCTATAGTTTCATAATCTGTACGGGCATACCAACATTAATTTGGATTATTTTCACTTGAAATATCTCCTAAGTTACCAAATTAAAATACAAAGTACTTCAAACTAAAGTAAAGTAGATTAAAATGTATTTTGTATCTCAGAAAATGGTAGAAACCATCGAACCACACAAATTTAAGATAACAGTAAAATAAGGTGTTCTGCAGTCATCCCCCACTGTTGAGGGTGGAGCGTGATATATTTATTAAACTAATTACAAAAGTGAAGGGAAGTGGCTTAGTTGTCAGTAATTTGTGTGCAAAACGGCTTGTTTTTGCTATGTGGGGTTCGCCCCTCTCCCCTTTTCTAACAGATGGACATTAATCTAAACAAGGTTGCCCTGAAGCATAGGCATGAGAGGTCTGGGCTGGATCACCTTGGCTACCAGCTCAATGCCCCTAATACGGGAGCTACATCAATATGGATGACTGGTTGTCTATGACCAGACATGGCCAGTCATATAATTATATGTAATTATATATATTATATATATCTATTCTGGTGGTGTTACTCTAACTGTATCCGTATGTCTCCAATGCACTGACAGTGGGAACCACCTCACGACCAGAGTAGTGATCCGATCTGTTAATAATGACAGTGACACTGACAGTGAAAACCAGCACAGTTAGTTGAACAGTGTGAGGTACACCACTGACCATACTGTAGCCTACAAATGAATGTGAAAAGCCAGTACAGTGAGTTGTTTAGTGGAAAGTACACCAGTGAATATTCTGTAAAAATGACAGCATAGTGAGCTGACCATGTTATAAAAATGATAGTGACAAACCAGCACAGTTAGTTGAACAGTGTGAGGTACACCACTGACCATACTGTAAAAATGACAGTGCAAAGCCAGTACAGTGAGTTGTTTAGTGGAAAGTACACCAGTGAATATTCTGTAAAAATGACAGCATAGTGAGCTGACCATGCTATAAAAATGATAGTGAAAAGCCAGTACAGTGAGTTGTTTAGGGGAAAGTACACCAGTGACTATTCTGTAAAAATGGCAGCACAGGTAGCTGACCATGCTATAAAAATGACAGTGGAAAGCCAGCACAGTTAGTTGAACAGTGTGAGGTACACCACTGACCATACTGTAAATATGACAGCGCAAAGCCAGTACAGTGAGTTGTTTAGTGGAGAGTACACCAGTGAATATTCTGTAAAAGTGACAGCATAGTGAGCTGATCATGCTATAAAAATGATAGTGAAAAGCCAGCAGAGTTAGTTGAACAGTGTGAGGTACACCACTGACCATACTGTAAATATGACAGCGCAAAGCCAGTACAGTGAGTTGTTTAGTGGAAAGTACCCCAGTGAATATTCTGTAAAAATGACAGCACAGTGAGCTGACCAGGCTATAAAAATGACTGAAAACCCAGCACAGTTAGTTGAACAGTGTGAGGTACACCACTGACCATACTGTACAAATGACAGTGCAAAGCCAGTACAGTGAGTTGTTTAGTGGAAAGTACACCAGTGACTATTCTGTAAAAGTGACAGCACAGTGAGCTGACCATGCTATAAAAATGACAGTGAAAAGCCAGCATAGTGAGTTGAACAGTGTGAGGTACACCACTGACCATACTGTAAAAATTACAGTGAAAAGCCAGTACAGTGAGTTGTTTAGTGGGAAGTACACCAGTGAATATTCTGTAAAAATGACAGCATAGTGAGCTGACCATGTTATAAAAATGACAGTGAAAAGCCAGCATAGTGAGTTGAACAGTGTGAGGTACACCACTGACCATACTGTAAAAATGACAGTGCAAAGCCAGTACAGTGAGTTGTTTAGTGGGAAGTACACCAGTGACTATTCTGTAAAAATGACAGCATAGTGAGCTGACCATGTTATAAAAATGACAGTGAAAAGCCAGCATAGTTAGTTGAACAGTGTGAGGTACACCACTGACCATACTGTAAAAATGACAGTGCAAAGCCAGTACAGTGAGTTGTTTAGTGGGAAGTACACCAGTGACTATTCTGTAAAAGTGACAGCACAGTGAGCTGACTATGCTATTAAAATGATAGTGACAAACCAGCACAGTTAGTTGAACAGTATGAGGTACACCACTGACCATACTGTAAAAATTACAGTGAAAAGCCAGTACAGTGAGTTGTTTAGTGGGAAGTACACCAGTGAATATTCTGTAAAAATGACAGCACAGTGAGTTGACCATGCTATATAAATGACAGTGAAAAGCCAGCATAGTGAGTTGCTCAGTGTGAGGTACACCACTGACCATTCTGTAAAAATGACTGTGATGCCAGCCCTGTGAGCTGCTCAGCGTGGGTTACCACGGTTACCTCCCACACACTATGGTAATGGTAGTGGAAAACAGTTTAGTTAGTCCACAGTCTATTTTGTCAGGTCACGAACTTAACCACTCTCCAACAGCTGGAGATTCACATATCGCCAAAGTGAAGTAGCCACACCACCCATCTCTTCACTGCTGCATTGTGGGAGCGCTTACATGAACCTACATTGCATTATAGTGTTATTCCTCTTCTATAACCAGCCACTGCAGGGACAAATAGTTTTGTGCCTGTCTGGACATGTTCTTGCCGGTATGAAACCTCTATTTGTTCCCCGAGAGAGTAGCGCTGGTAACTTGCAAAAGCCAGCAGCACTTCAACACTTTTGCAGGCAGCTTTCATGAAATGTAAGGAAATACTCGAACGGATGGGGCTGCCCCCTCTATGGAAGATCTTCTGATCAAAAAGAATCTCCGGTGGACTGGGCACCTCATGAGGATGTCATCAGACTGGCTACCAAAGCAGATCCTCTATTCTCAACTGTCTTCTGGTTACAGAAAGAGAGGGCGCCCTCATCTCCGGTTGAAGGATACCATCAAGAGAAACCTGAAGCTGAGAGACATTAAGACCGACTCATGGACGCAACTCTCACAGCAGAGCGGCAGTCAAGTAATGAAAGCAGTCATTGTTGCATCGCGACCGACAGCATGATGATGATGATGATGATGATGATGAACCAACAGTAATACAGTCAGCGGCTGGTGTGTATGTAAAATTTGTGGGAAGCTGGGCAGATTATTATCATCATCATTACCATCACCATCACCGCTATCATATTGTCTCACCGGAGGCCATGGCCCGTTCGGTAGAGTACAGGCTTCCCGTGCTGATGGTCGGGAGTTGAATCCGAGCTGAGCCATACCAATAACTTACAAAATTGATACTTGTCACTACTTAGCCTGCCGCTCGACATTAATAGGATAGGACAAGGACTGGTTAGCACAGTATCGGGATAATAGGACTATGTGGGATATTGGATCATGGTCCCAGGGGCCTGGTCTCTCAATGGGGCAGCACTACAAAGTCACCATGAATGCGCACTGTCACAAGTCAGCACCCATTCTGTTATGGCCATATATGTTGCTAGGATGTAAAACAACAATCATATTGCCTTTTTCCCAAACCACACCCACACCCACACCCAGTTGATTGCGGTGCCAGATACTGGACACACTTATTTCTGTCTAGGAGCACAGCATATGACAACTCAGCAAATGTTTAATAATGCAGCCACTGTAGTCATGGTTGGTTGTTGGAGTTTTACGTCCTGGCAACATCTAAGGTGATATGAGAACAGATACCGACTTGTGACAGTGCACACTCATGGTGACTTTGTAGTGCTGTCCCACTGGGGAATCAGGCCACCAGCACCATGACCCGATATCCCACTCAGTCACATTATCCTGACACTAAGCCAACCAGTGCTTGTCCTATCCTAATAATGCCGAGCGCCAGGCTAGGAAGCGACAAGTATCAATTTGATAAGTTATTGGTTTGACTCAACCGGGAACCAAACTCCTGATCTCCCACACGCGAGGCCACCACTCAATTTCCACAAGGGTGTCCAATTCTAGCCAACACCTTTTCACTTCTTCTTGTAACAGACGATGGGAGGTTGGTGAAGGTGGATGACCGGGGCGGGCAGGCTTCACACCAACAACAAAACCAACAAAACTCACAAGAAAGGTCACCACAAATCATGACAAACATATACGTACAGGGCTGGATGCTCAGCATCAGGACAAACCAGTCAGTTGACAATTGACCAATCCCCCACTTGCAGGGCGCCAGCGTTGAGTGCAAGTAGTGCATCAATGCTGAAAGATCTGCGATTGCAATAAATATCTAGTGAACCAGTGGAGGTTCAAAGGCATTCACCAACGCAACCCAATATCCCACACAGTCACACTTGTCCTGCTACTGTGCTAATCAGTCCTTGCCCTATCCTATTAATGCCAAGCGCCAGGCTAGGAAGCGACAGGTATCAATTTTGTAAGTCATTGGTTTGACTCGGGTGGGATTTGAAATCCCGAGCGTCCACACAGGAAGCCTGCACTCCACTGATTCAGCCACCGCATTTGGTACAAACACTGAGGGGGACTGTTATACAATTTACTGCACAGTCAAGCAGTAGGTCTCATGGCTTGGCATCTCCTTGGCCTGTATTATGCTTAGCCGTGACGCAAATAAAGTGTCCTACCCATCACCTCCTTGTCTCTCTCCTTTTCTCGTAGCCCAACTTTATAGAATGTATAATTTATCATGCGTATATAAAAGGGGCGGAGCTCTAACATAATAATTATGATTATTATTATTTATTATTACTTCTATTATTATGTCCAATCGTTGACTTGCCCGTATTTGACCCGGTGTTGCCGACACCAGTGCTACCACCGGTCAGTCCCGGCTTGTGCGCGTGCTGGGCAGTCATTCTCAGCCCAGATTTCAAACTTTCACCGGTAAGCCTGTATTATGCTTAGCCATGACACAAATAAAGTGTCCTACCCATCACCTCCTTGTCTCTCTCCTTTTCTCGTAGCCCAACTTTATATAAACATATATGTGATGTATAAGCATTATGCGAGTATAAAGCCGCATAAGGGATGTTCTATGTTTTATTATATTATATTATACCGATACTATATTATTGGCCAATGGGCTCTCTGCATGTATTTGCTTCCTACTCATACGGGCACCGGTGGCTCCACCACCTCCGAACCATACTTCCGCCGCTACCATAGTCACTTGCGACCAGACCTTTTTCCAGATACACACACATATGGCCGCAAATATTCCCTATGCCAGAGAATATATAATCTCAACCGACTTTCAATTGTCTTCTCTCCTTTTGTACTGTAGCTTGTATTTATATATATATATATATATATATATATATATATATATATATATATATATATATATATACATACACAATTATAACTATGATTTACAGAAATTAGGATACATATTTTTCCCATAGCAATTTATTTGTATATGCTGAATATTCCTAGCTAATAATATAAAGGTGAATAGTTTGCTAATTGTAGTGTAATTAATTGTCCATATACACTCTGAGGTGTGAGGGACAAAGTCATGGTGCTCGTCCTGATATGGCCTTAGATGTTGCCAGGATGTAAAACCCCAAGCAACCGAACACATAAAAAGGATCATTCAGAAATGTATTGCTTTGACAGGAATTTGTCAGAAATGGTTGTTTTGTCACAATGCGGCACGTATATTATATGTAAGTGGGGGTGGGCAGTAACAGCAGTACGTATATATTTACATACACCATGGGTCAGGGGGTGACCAGCGGCGTGGGTGGGGCTTAGGGCTGGCGGGTAGAGCTTGTTCCGGGCGGGTAAGTCAATCTCCTATAATGCTTCCTTTATTAGAGTAATGCAAGTGGATCACGACCACGGCCAGGTTTGCGCGAATAAAACAAACAAAAAAGCACACACAATAAAGCCCCAGTCACACCTACCCGGATCAGAGGCCGGACGAGCCCCGGACCGTCATCCGGGGTGGTCTGTGGCGATCCAGGGTGATCCGTGGCTCATCCGTGGTAGTCCAGCATGATCCGTGGCTGGTCTGGGGTCCACCCCGGATGTTTTAAAATGTTTCAAACATCCGGGGTGGTCCGGGGCATCAGGGTTCGATCCGGCATGGTAGTAGTATTAGTAGTATCGAAACAGCCCCGGACAGGCCCCGGTTCACACCCGGACTACACCCGGACCACCCCCGGACAGCACCAGTCGGGTAGGTGTGACCACGAGGCAAAAAACGATGAAAATAGCGATTTTATCCGGGGCGGTCCGGGACAGTCCGGGCAACTGGTCCGGGGGTGGTCCGCCTCAAAATCCGGGGCTCGTCCGGGTAGGTGTGACTGGAGCTTAACCACAATAAAAACAGAAAATACACACACATACATATATACATACATACACAGGCACACACACATACAGACAGACACAGACAAACACACATATACAGCCACAAATGGAGTATGGCCAGTATCAGGTTCCTAGATCATACACAGCAGTGCACAGTATTGGATTGTGATATAGCTCTCGGACTTTTAGGTTGTTGGTTGGTTGTTGGAGTGTTATGGCCTGGCAACATCTAAGGTCAGATCAGGACACGTACCAACTTGTGACAGTGTACACTCATGGCGATTTTATAGTGCTGTCCCACTGGAAAATCAACCTGCTGGCACCATGACCCAATATCCCACTCAGTTACATTATTCTGACACTGAGCGACAAGTATAAATTTTATAAGTCATTGTTTTGACTCGACCAGTAACCGAACTCTCGATTCCCCGCACGCGAGGCCTACGCTCTACCGATTCGGCCACTGCACCCGGTCTCGGCCGTTTATGTTTTTGTTACATTTGTTAATCAAAACTGCATTATCCAATGAAAACATCACATTTTCGAAGTCGAAATACTCACCTAAATTTGATGGTACATATACAATTGAGATACTTGTGCAATGAGTAAACAAGTATTGAAGTTTAGTATTCCTGTGTTATGCTGCTACACTAAAAGAAAGTGTAAACAAAGCCATCCGCATCCAGCATTTTGGTGTGCACCCCTAAATTAATTTGGTATGCTTTCACTTCAAACATCTCCGAAATTAACCGTTTAAATTCAAAGTTATTTGAAACTAAATTTAAGTACACTATAAGTTTTTTTTTTTCTCAGATTTATCTAAATGAAATATATGCCAGACACTCAAAACCATCTGATTATGTGACTATAAGCGCAATAAATGTCAATGGCAGTCAATTGGCCTTTCCCCCCACTTTCTTGAAGATTTATACTGCCTATCATGGATAAGTCTGAACAGACTTGTTTTAACCATTAGACAGTTGGTCAATAGAAAGCCCAAGCCTACACCTTGACCAACCCAAGGGATTTTTAACCTCCCACACCACATCGACATGGTATGAGAGCAACTGGTATTTGATGATGCTGTAAGTTATAGAGAGCGGTGGAAATCCAAATTTCCCAGTGGGGCAGCACTATAAAATCGCCATGAGTGCGCACTGTCACAAGGCGGTACCTGTCCTGATATGACCTTACATGTTGGTAGGACCTAAAAGGCCAATAACTAACCAACCAGCTATCCTATTTATATTAGCACGTTTCACTATACTGCATGTAAATTGTAAATAAATCATGGCCAACATTTCTGCTCGTGCACATAAACAGAAACAACTGTGATGACTGCAAAACAGAACAAAACACCGTCCGTGTTGCTCGTCCAAATTTGTACTCGTAAATCCCTATTTTATTTTGTATTTTCTATTCTTTTCTTGTCATTTGCTGACCATAGCTAGTGGCGTTTTCGGCGTTGCTAGGTTCCCACTTCAGAACTATGATAAATGGGCTGAGATTCAGGCGTAAGAACTGCCCACAAAATACAGTAAAACCTCTCTAAATCGATCGACAGCCCATGGGACCGACATTAAATGGTCCATTTAGGGAGGTGGTCGGTTTAGGGAGTTTGTTTTATCGTTACAATGGTATTGTATGGGTGATTGTTTGGGAACCAAATAAAGCTGTCAATATAGGGGAGTGGTCGATCTTTGGAGGTGGTCGGTTAGAGAGGTTTTACTGTACTCAGAGAGAGATAGAGGGGAGGGCGGAGAGGGTGGCATGTTAGTTTACCCTGATAACACCACTGGAGTTGTGTCTACATGCCTACAATCAGATATGGTGAAAGAATAGAAGCACTCTGTAGTCCACCGGGCGTAGTGGCTTAATCGGTAGAGCGCGGGCTTCCCGTGTGGAAGGTTGGAAGTTCAATTCCCGGTCGAGTCAAACCAATGACTTAAAAAATTGATTCTTGTCGCTACCTTTCCTGGGGCCATATGCATGAAGCAGTGTTAGCGAGCCAAAACGCGTTTAGACGGGATTTCTGGTTTAGCGCCGAAAAGTCGGTATGCATGGAGCAGTGTTAGGCCTAACACCACAAGGTTAAACTAGGTTAAGGTAAACCAGAAAATAGCTGGTTTACAGGCGGTGTTAGTTATCAAATCTATTGAAGGCGATCATATTTAACAGAATTACATACGCAATAAGTGAAATTTGACCAATTTAACCCTAAATTCGAAGCGTTATTAAGGCTACCGCCGCATTGGCGGCGATATTAATAGTTATATTTTCGAATCGACGAACGTAATGTAAACAAATCGCCGCCGCCGCCGCCGCCGCGTTCCATACTGGCGGCGGCTGCGATTTGTTTACTTTACGCTCGTCGATTCGAAAATATAACTATTAATATCACCGCCAATGCGGCTGCTGCATTAATATCGCTTCGTTTTTAGGGTTAATTTGCTTAAATTTCACTTATTGGGTATGTAATTCTGTTAAATATGATCGCATTCAATAGATTTGAGAATAATATATGGCTACAAACGCAGAGGGATTTCCCAAATCTATAAATACATTCACGTTAAGCTAACACTCACCGTTTAGGCCGCCATGCATACGTTTTCGAGGCCGCTGATAAACGGTGATAGCTACCCAGTGTTATAGCCTTAACACCACACGCCACTAACACCGCTCCATGCATACGGGCCCTGGTGTCAAGCATTACTAGGACAGTGAAGGGACTTGGTGGTTCAATTGTCAGAATAATGCGACGGAGAGGGTGGGATACCTGGTCGTGATACTGGTGGCTGAGTAACCCAGTATGGCAGCACTATAAAGTCCTGATGTGGGCAACACTGTCGGAAGTTGGTACCCACTCTAAGTTGACCTTAATTGTTGCTTGGACATAACACCTCCAAGAAATCAAGCTGCAATAATAAGGGAATACGATATTCATAAATAGCATTCCACATGATACCCATGCTTCCAATGATCCCCCACAGACATCCATATATGAGACACATCTACATGTACCGTTCTCATTACCGGGCGCGGTGGCCGAATCACATGCGCGAAATCGGGAGTTTGATTCCCGGTCGAGTCAAACAAATGACTTATAAAATTGATACTTGTCGCTTCCTAGCCTGTCGCTTGGCATTAATAGGATAGGGCAAGGTTAGCTCAGTATCAGGACAATGTGACTGAGTGGGATATTGGGTCATGGTGCCAGCGGCCTGATTTCCCAGTGGGGCAGCACTATAAAGTCACCATGTGTGTGACTGTCACAAGTCAGTACATGTCCTGATATGACCATAGACCTAAAACTCCAACAACCAACCAATTCATATAAGAGACCCATGTATGTACCATTCTCATTCAAACCCTTGTGACGTCATCTTTTTATGAAGGTACGTGCAGTTGACCCACCTATATTTTATTTTAATCCCTTGGCCTCGAGTCTACATCAATGAGCCTCACGCCGGTTATCAGCGGGAGACACGCCTGCCACCAGCGCAACTCGGCCACCCCGCAGGGAACCAGTTAACGACGCTTCCCCTGGTGGTGATTCGACGCACTAACCAGTCCGGCCGCTATGAGTGTTTGTCAAGTAATAGCGATACAAACAATGGCCTACGGCACAGTTATTTCGCACAGTTCAACCATGGGGAATTAGGCTACATTTAACCACACCCGTGTGTAAACGTAATATCTTACTATCCTTAAGGGGCTGTCACATTAGGGTTTTTTGCAGGAGCATATGGCGGCTTAAGCGCATTACGTCATATACGTCGGTATACGCCGCCATACGCTATGCATACGCTACGCATACGCCGACATATGCCGTCATACGCCGATCCTCCAACAAGCCTGTTTCCTTGCTCAAAATTTTCAGCGTATGGCAGCGTGTGGATCATACGCTGCTCATATGCTAGGTGTACGCTATGCATACGCCGCCATAGGTTGCGCATAGGTTAGGGGTACGTCGGCATAGGTTGGGCATATGCTGGATTGACACCCGCCAGGTGTCTCTTGCGTACCCCCAACGTTCTGTAAAAGTGGTGTCACACTATGGCGTATGGCATTAGCGTATGGATTTTCGACCCATACGCCATCATACGCCGTCATACGCTTCGCATACGCTATGCATACGTTATACATACGCCGGCATATGCCGTCATACGCTGTCATACGCCGCCATACGCCCTCATACATGGCAGCGTGGCAGCGTATGGCTCATTCGCTGCTCATACGCTTGATGTATGCTATGCGTATGCCGACATAGGTTACGCATAGGTTGGGCGTACGCTGAACTTGTCAATCACAACTGTCAAACCTCATCACAGTACGCCATGCATAGGTCGGGATACGCTTTGAATACGCCGCCATAGGCTAGGGGTAGGTTAGGCATAGGTTAGGCATAGGTTAGGCATACGCTTCAGATGCCGCTGGGACCTCAGGGCATAGCATATGACGGCGTATGATGGTGTATGGGTCGAAAACCACATACGCCGGCATACGCTAACGCCATAAGCCGTAATGTGACAGGGCCTTTAAAATGACCAGACGGGATGGCCGAATAAGTTGAGCATCCGTCTCCCGTTTTGGTAGAACGTGGGATTCGAACCCACAGACAAACCAATGACTTAAAAATTGACACGTGTTGCTTCCGAGCCAGGCGCTTGGCATTATTAGGATAGGGCACTGACTGGTTGGCTCAGTGTCAGGATAATGTGACTGAATGGGATATCAGGACATGGTGCTGGAGGCCTGGTCTCCAAATGGGGCAGCACTATAAAGTCGCCATGAGTGTGCATTGCCACAAGTCAGTACCCATCATGATATGATCTTAGATGTTGCCGGGATGTAAAACTCCAACAACCAACCAACTCCTATCCTTATGAACAGATCATTTATCAAAACCTAATACCCCTGTCACACTACGACGTAACGAGCAAACGTACGCCTGACGTGATCACGTTTTGTCATTACGTTGATGTACGTTGGGTTATGTTATGATGATGTCAGAATGACGTTAGACTGACGTCGAGCTACGTCACCTTACGTCGTGTTATGTCGGCACGCGTCAAAGTTTTGAACCTGTTCAAAACTTTCGACGTAAATCGAACGTAAGGGTTTACGTTCGCCATACGTTCTGTACACGTTCGGCGAACGTCAATGACGTTAAACGGACGTTAGTCAAACGCTGCTCACTACATTCAACTACGTTCCACTATGTTGACCCACATTAAACCTGGTGGAAATGTCCACGCGGCATAATGGGAACGTCAGGAGAACGTCAGGAGAACGTACATTCAATGTACGTTCAACGTTTCACCACCGTGTCATGACGTATGTAACGTCACGTAATGTAGTTCTGGCGATGGAATAACATTCATAACCTTCCGTGAGCGTAATGACATTGTCCTCTCTCGTTAAATGACGGTATCACTATGCTTTACTGACGTTACGCTCTCGTCAACTGCGCTGCATCCACGTTCAACTTGTGCCCAAATTTGCATACTATGCCGAGAAGTTCAACGTTCTTCACGTTCTCCCTACGCTGACGTCATTACGTCGTAGTGTGACAGGGCCTTTAGCAGGAGTCTTCGTGGTTATTTGTCCTCAACGATAAATATCTGATCAGGTAGGGCCGAGAGTAATTGATGACGTGTAGCAGCAATCGGGGCATCCTAGCTCGGTGTCAGGATAATGTGGCTGAGTGGGATATCGGGTCATGGTGCCGGCGGCCTGATTTCCCAATGGGACAGCACTATAAAGTCGCCAGGTGTGCGCACTGTCACAAGTCGGTACCCGTCCTGATGTGACCTTAGATGCTGCCAGGACGTAAAACTCCAACAACTGACCTGGCAGGATCCTGGGCAAGTCAAAGGGGATGACCATGAAGAATGTTATCACCACCACTCAGGTGGGATTTTGTTTGTTAATGCCCGTCATTGTGAAGTGGTTAACAAAATTCTGACGGGGTCGCCAAATGAGTTGAGCACCCGCCTTCCGTGTTGATAGGTCGTGGGATTAGAATCTCCAAGTTTAAACCATGGTCGAGTCAAACTGATGATTTAAAAAATCTATACTTGTCGATACCTCGCCTGGTGTTTGGTATTATTAGCCCAGGGCAAGGAGCAGTGCAATGAGGGAGACCAATTGTCCGCGATTGAAATTTCCCCTACCTAAAGTTGCATAGTGCGATGGTTTTCAGTTTCTGCCATTTTTCTGAGATAACTACATTAAATTGATTGTTACAATCTACCTAACTTCAGTTTGAAGTAACTTTTATTTTAAATGGCTAAGTTTAGAGATATTTGAATTGCAAATATGTCAAATTACCACAGGCTTCTGCAAAAACAGGTTCTATTAAATTGACTCAGTGTTCCATTCTTTGTGGCAACAAATGCCTAAGAGGTGCATCATTATCTAAGTTAGAATATGTATAATCAATTCTAGATCATTGTTTTGGTTTTGAGAATTTTATGTTCATCGGACTATGAAACTTTAATCAACTAACCTGACCCATTGTTTGTTTGTTTGTTGTTGTTTTACATCCTAGCAACATCTAAGGTCATATCAGGACGGGTACCGACTTGTGACAGTGCACACTCATGGCGACTTTATAGTGCTGTCCCACTGGGAAACAATGCCGCCGGCACCATGACCTGGTATCCCACTCAGTCACATTATCCTGACACTGAGCAAACCAGTCCTTGTCCTATCCTAATAATGCCGAGCACCTGGCTAGGAAGCGACAAGTATCAATTTTTAAGTCATTGGTTTGACTCGACCAGTGTTCGAACCCACGACCTACAAGCACGGGAGACGGGCGCTCTAACTTATTCGGCCATCCGGTCCCCAACCAACAACACAATTAAATAAGAAGACACATGTGTGGTTGTTATTTCCGTATGCAGTGGCTGGATATAGATCTCACCGCTACAGCTCTCCACCAAAGCGGGGGCAATATGATGTGTGCACAAACTGGTGCATTAGAAGCTCCTGCCAATTACCATACCTCATTAATATTTCATGCCCAATCACCAAGTATTCACATTAACCGTATTTTCTCATCATCACCGTTTTGAATAACTAACTGACTTATGGATTGGAGCTTTACATCCTAATGAACCAGTTGTCCACAACTGGTTCATCAAACGCGGAGAAAGTGCATATAAAAGACCCCTTGCTGCTTATCAGAAAGAGTAGCCTATAGCCCTGTTCACATGGGGCAGTTAATTCGAATCATATGAATCGACTTGCCTAGTTCGGCTCAGATTTGGCGTGTGAACGCGCAGCTGAGTCGGTTTAGGGCTGATTCGAATCAACTAGTTCGCCTCATCTATACCACCTCTGTAGGTGGTTTATATGAAGCGAATTATATGATTCGACTTATATCGCCCTTGTGAATGCATCTGACTTATTTGATGCGGATTAAGGACGTAGCGCGCATGCACAGTCGAGAACTTAGTTTGTTGACTTTCCGGTCGATCAAAAGCGCATATTATATAATTTAATTAATGAAACCGCTATCTATGTACAGATATTTTTTTCATCATTTATTTGTAGGGTTTCACTGCCCAGCAGAAGTTTTGACCGTTCCAAACCAATACGGTTCAGTCCATACATATCTAGGTCGAACCCACATTCTCTAGTGCTGACATCGACAAACCCAAACTGGCGCTGGTTAGTATCGACTTGCTCATGCGCAGATTTCGATTTCCGGCCCAAGTACTGCCCGTGTGAACGGGCCGCTAATTCGACTCACCTGATTCGATTTGTCTAATTCGCTTCACATTTTGGCCGTGTGAACACGGCTTATGTGGCGGAAGCAGGTTTCCTCCTAAGAAATATGTCCAAACGACCATATGTTTGATTTCCGATAGCCCATGACGTGAAAATCAATGCGCTCTAGAGGCGTCATGAAATCCAACAAGCTTCTTTTTTTTCTCCTTAACCCATTTTCTCATCACTGCTTTGAATAACTGGCTGACCGAGTGGGGCTTTGCACCCTAACAATATATGAGGGACATATCCGGACGGGTACCGACTTGTGACAACACACATTTCACTGGTGGCTTAACAGTGCTGCCCTGTTGAGATGGTATAGCACTGGTGCCATGGTATGATATATCAAAACTCGGAAATAGTATTTTGATACTGAGTCAATCAGTTGTTGTTAAGCTATCCTAGTAATATTAATCCCTATATAAAACAGCGGCACAGTCATGTCAATTGTAAGATTTATCTTATTCCTGCTTAGAAGAGTGCTGAATTTCCGGGAAATTATTGAAATCAAATGATATTTTGGAACACACATGTCTCCATTGCATGGAGATAATCTGAATGTTCTTGACCGTTTAGTCTGATTTATTTATGTATATCTCGATGCATCTCTCTATATATAGACAGAGAGAAAGGGATGTATAAATAACATGATGTTCACTGTTGAAGTTTCTCCTTTTCACTCTCTTTCATATATATATATATATATATATATATATATATATATATATATATATATATATAAATATATATATATATATATATGTATTTATATAATCTACACACAGAGTTTACGCTCCTAGTTATGTTGTCAATCACACCACTGTGGCGCCACCGTCGATTAGAAACAAGTGTCCGTTCTTACTGAAAGCAGTTTATCGTCTTTGGATCTCAATTTTCCACAAATAGATTGTCAATGACGTCTATGCTGCGAATGTATCGCAATAATTAATACTTCTGTGAAATGATTATGGTGGTGTCAACAATTTGAAAAGTTGCTAAGTTTCTGAAAAAAAAGAGGAATTCTGCTCGTCACAATGCTCATGTCCTCCTAATCCCAGTGAATCGGTTAGCTGGTTCGTTGGTTGTTGGAGTTTTACGTCCTGGCAACATCTAAGGTAATACCAAGACTGGGAGACCAGGGCGCAAGCACCGTGACCTGATATCCCACTCAGTCACATTATCCTGACACCGAGCCCTATACTAATAATGCCGAGCACCTGGTTAGGATTGTTTGTTTGTTTATTGTTGTTGTTTTACGTCCTAGCAACATCTAAGGTCATATCAGGACGGGGACAAGTACCAATTTTGTAAGTCACTGATTTGACTTGACCGAGAATTGAACTCCCCCACCTTCCGCACGGGAGGCCTGCGCTCTACCGAATCGGCCACTGCGTCCGGTGAATCGGTTAGCTAGCGCCACTGAAACTCCATTAAGAATGCACGCCTAAGTATGCCGACATTATGTGTTCAGGAAGTTAACACATGTTGAAAGTCTAATCTTGGTGATGGCTCTCAAATGGCCTTTAACTTTAAGGCCATTTGAGAGCCATCACCAAGATTAGACTTTAAGTTAAAGCTGCATAATCCGATGAAGCATCAACTTTTTTTAAACGCAAACAATTATCTGTAATTGATTCTACATATCTAACTTAGATACTGGTGCACTTATTAAACATGTGTTGCCACATGGAAGGGAATATTCCAACAACCAATCAACTAACTAATAAGCCAAGTACCAAGAAAGGTGCGTCATCCTTGCAGCTCGACAACTATGCCGAAATGCAGCAGGAATGTATCGACTAGAGGACAAGGCCTCCGTACATTATGGTTTAGTCGGTTGATTGTTCGAGTTTTACGTCCTGGCAACATCTATGGTCATATCAGAACGGGTACCGACTTTTGATGGTGCACACTCATGGTGACTTTATAATGCTGCCCCACTGGGAGACCATGCTGCCAGCACCATGAGATGATATCCCACTCAATCACATTATCCTGACACTAAGCCAACCAGTCCTTACCCTATCCTGATAATGCTGAGAGCCTGGCTAGGGAGTGACAAGCATTAATTTCTAAGTCATTGGTTTGACTCGAGCAGGGGCTCGAATTCCACAATCTCTGGACAGCTCAACTCATTCGGCCATTGCATTTTATGTTTTAGTAGCTCTCACCTAACTGCATTGCTTACAATAAACAACATTACCTAAGCTACAAAACACAAGCCAGGAATGCACGAACGTGGCTGCAGGACCGGGTAAATTGTCTCATGAATACGACTTGGTCTGGGTTTTGTCTTTGTTTGTTGTTCTTTTACGTCCTAGCAACATTTAAGGTTATATCAGGACGGCCGGCCTGGGAGGACGCGCCATTTGCACACAGCACACACGCGCCCTAAATCCACCCCGAGATGTCGGTTGTTGGAGTTTGATGTCCTTGCAACATCTAAGGTCATATCAGGATGGGTACCGACTTGTGACAGTACACAGTCATGGCGAATTTATAGTGCTGCACCACTGGAAAATCATGCCGTCAGCACCCTGCCGCAATATCCCACTCAGTCACATTATCCTGACACTGAGCCAACCAGTCCTTGCCCTGTCCTATTAATGCCGAGTGCCAGGCTAGGAAGCGACAAGTATCAATTTTATAAGCCATTGGCTTGACTCGACTGGGAACCAAACTCCCGATCTCCCTGACGGAGGCCTGCACTCAACCGAAATTACCCTGTATGTACATATACATAATCGGACGACAGCCAGTAACGGTTCTCTATTAATACATTTACTAGCGTGGGATTTTTCTGTTTGTTTTTGTTGAATAACCCACTAACCGCAATGGCTATGAACATGCAGTAGTCCATATAGATAAAAGATTCACCCCGTACTCGCAGTACATGGGTGAATACCAGCCCTATATAAAAGCTGTTGAAAAAGCGGGTAAATGAAATGAGAGCCTAATTTCACAATCTAAGAAGCAACAATTAATCTTTTTATGTCTTCATATTTCCCCGCTACCTTTGAGTTGAACAATATAATAAAACATATAATTTAATAGAATTTAAAGGTGAAATCAACGGCGTTCTATGGCCGCCATCTCGTCTTTTTGCATTCTCTCCCATTTCACCAACTCTGTGGCAATGTAAGTAGCCATTTGATCCTGGAACCACAGTTTCTAGTTCCTGTTCCATACTAAAGCTATTTTCGCCCGTATTTACACTACGTTGTCGTTCACCCGTGTTCCACAAGTACAGGGTGAATCTTTTATCTATAGTCCATAATGATCCCCCCACTACCACCTGGTGGCAGTCTTGACTCCACTGACCCTTTACCAGTCAGAAGGATTGACAAGTAGCAGCACACCATTCCAAACCTGGCTGGGCAGTGGCATGTCACTTCCAGTCTGACCTTCGTGGAAGTTTGAATAATCTAGCGGAGGATGTCAAGGCAAAGACCCTATAATACTAAGATGGCTCACTCCCTATCTCTCCCATGGTAATGTAAATTTTGCAGTGCCACCTTGTGGTGGGTTTGATCAGCCCAGCTGCTGGTTGGTGTTTCACATGTAAACACATACAATTATATTATACATGAGATAGGTAAGTATGAATACACATCAATATGAAATTGCTATGAAAAAATACACATCATCATCAGCATCACCATCATCACACATCTTTCACATTCATATATACATTCATGCATATAATATAGCACCTGTTTAACCAAGAGAACAGCCAGCACACCAAATAAGGTATTTGGTCAAGGTTTGAACTTGACCTTTGAAGCAATTGCGGTGTCATCTCTTTATTCACCAGGCGAAGCAGAAACCGGTCCATCACAAAACCAATAGTTTTATTCAGAGAGCTTTATGTTTGGACTAACACAAAGTAAAGTAAAAGCTGGACTTTACACAGAAGACTGTGAACTTCTCGAGAGAGTACAGAGGCGCGCAACCCGCCTAGTACCAAACCTGAAGAATTTCTCTTACGAAGACCGATTAAGAGCACTAAACCTGCCAAGCCTATACTACAGAAGGGCCCGCGGAGACCTCATTGAGATCTACAAACACCTCAGTGGAACTTATACAGTCAAAAACCGGTACATCATACTCGAGCCAACACACAGTCTGATAACCAGAGGGCATAATAAGAAGATCGTCAAACCCAGAACTAACAAGCAAGTTCGTCAAAATTTCCTCACTGAAAGAGCCGGGAACACTTGGAACAGATTACCAGCTGATGTAGTGAATGCCACAAGCTTAAACTCTTTCAAAGGATGCCTCGATAAGCACTGGGTAATTTACCGCTACAGTCAGCGCTCGCCGCACGAAAACTATAATTTCACTAGGTCCCACTTAGACAGGCCAAAGCTGCTAACAGGCACTGATGCCTAATTTCTTAAGCAGAAGAGGATAAGTATAAGTATAAGTATACACTGTTTGCAATCTACAAACAGTTACAAGCCATAAACAACGAAGCAAGAAAACCTAAATTATTACTGAAACAAAATTCAGAAGATTTACATCAATTGGATTAGTGCTGCCCAGCAGTGAAAACAAATGTTAAAAATAACACACTTATTTACCCATTATGAGCAGGGTAAATAAATTCATCATTGAAAAAACAAGTCTGTCAATGAACAGGAGAACCTGGGATATATAGCCCGATGATGAATCTACTATTGCTGGATTCGAACTTAAGTCTCCCTTTGAGGTTGTCGAGCTACCAGTGTCCTAGTTCCAACTAGGTTAAATTATTCGACTCTGTGGGCACTCCAATATCAACGTGGGCACCTAGCCATATTCTTAGGTCAAGTACATTAAGATGCATGAACATATAGCAACCATCAGAAAAAAAAGGACTTGGCCAATGATTCGCCAGTATTTTGGTCATGTGACAACAATAGGGATCATGAGAATTTAACAAATAGATATTATAGCTGAGCAGATTTGTGATCCGACACCTGCCACAAAGTAACAAAGTAACATACTACTACCAACTCAGTTTTTCGAGAGGACTTTCTTTACCGTGGTTGTCCATCCTAACAACAGTAAGGTCACGTCAGAGCAGTACCCATTTGTGCCAGTGTCCATTTATGGTGACTTCATAGTGTTGCCCCCACTGAGAGACCATCCTGCTAGAACCATAACCTAAAATCCCACTAAATCATATGTTCTTGATGTTGTGCAAACCAGGGCTGCGTTCAGGGTCTGTCTCGGAGGCGCCTCGGCGATGCTTTTTGGCCTGTTTGCGTTCAGGGTGCGTCTCGGTGACATCTCGGCGATGCCTCCCTTTTCAATCAGGAGACAAAAAGCACCTCGAAAATCGCTGCCGTGTCCAGTGGTTTCAGCCAATCACAGCGCAGCTTTTCCATTGCAAATGGCTGCCGCCTATGGGGGCGGCCATTTTCGAGACAACAAACTGCCTTTGCAGTTCAGACTAGCATGACATCAGGCCTGTCGCCGAGGTGCCTCCGAGACGGAGCCTGAATGCGGCCCTGTCCTTTCTTTATCCCAGTAATACAGAATTCCTGACACGGTAGTGACAACTATACATTTTTTAAGTCATTATTTTAACTCGACTGCGATCCAAAGCGATGAGTTGCGCACAGGGAGCTAACCAGTAGTGTTAGCATTTCAACCAACCCACCCTACACTGTCTCCCCAAGATGACAGAGTGTCAGGTCATGTCTAGTTAGTTCTTGATAGGTCAGCAGAGGCTCACTGACACCAAAGACAATATACAATAAGATGCGCCACTCAGCGCTTTCATGTAGGAAATTCAGAAATAATCATGCAGTGCTGCCACCAAACGGCAAGCTAGGTGCATTGTCTTTGATTAGGTGTAGTAGTAGTTTTATTACTCAGACATAATCACCAATGTTATTTATGTATGGCACAGATTAAAGTACTTATAGTATGTTTGAAATTTACTAATACTATACTATGATATTGTTTTCATTATTAATATTAGGATATAATACACTATAATTGTTGTACATTGACTTTGATGGTATTGCGTCATGGAGCAGGGTGCGCTATCGAACCTGTCCCCTTGCTTCAATAGTACAACACTTCCCACAGACAGGACAGCACATACCACATCCTTTGATGAACCAGTTGGACCACTGGTTTGAACGGAAAATAGCCCAAATTGCAAATGGGTCCACTGAAGAGGATCGATCGGATTGTAATATCTGCGGAACTCGGCCACCAGAGCCCCGGATACCACTACTCTATCCCAGGTGTGTGCTGACAACTGTCTGTCAGTTCCCACCTGGTGTTCCTCTCAACAAACTCATAAGGAAGAAAAGGGAAGACAAATCGCGCAAGATTGATAGGGAAGAAGTTGTGTTTCATTGGCATCAACTCCTGTTCACCTACTGGCGACCTATCACCCTCACTCCTTACAAACTGCCCACACAGATCCTTATGCGTCTTGCTAGTGTGTATAAGAATCAGTGCCGACAACCCATTGAACCGGAGTCCCATGGTTGTTGCACACAGCTCAGTGCCTTTTGAATAGCTGCTCTAGTTTGTGTATAGAAAGTGGAGTCTCAGACAGAGTGTCTGGAGTGCTGGACAAGAGTGTCCAGAGTGGGGTCTGTGTGTCTGGTATAAGGAATACAGGTGACTGGGCTCCCACAGCCAGCCAATCAGACACCCTCTACGGCCTAGGGGGGGGGGGGGGGGGGGGGGCGAGGCCCTAATAGGGGGCTGCAGTCACTCAACCCCCAGCTGCAGGTGGTGTCCATAATGTATGCAGGATGGCTGGGTGTGCTTGCCCATCGGACCCGTGGTAACAGGTAGTTGCAGACAGTTACAATAAACATATATTAAAAATGTCCTTCCCCTCCACTTGCATTCTTTCTGGTGCATGGAGGGAACATTTCACTAAACATTAACTGTCTCTTAAATATGAACATCACATCACAATCTTGGTCACTATGTGTTATCACATTTTCCTCATAGGCTCTTATGTCACACAGCGAGTGAGGCACCCCTTGCTTCTCTGTTACATAACCCTGGTCCCCACTCTGTCGCCCGAGAATAGTAATGCTCTTTGCCAATATATAAATCCGAAACGAAAATCCATATTTTTACAGGATAAATTCCACACCTTCACAGCTGACCACTCTACCGGCTGAGCTAAGGCCCACTCCAGAGATGTGTATGATGATGATGCTCCTCTTTGACTCACCACATTGTAGTTCTTTATATTATCGCACCCTACAGCAAGATGAGCTGTACTTACCTATGGAAGAGAAATGAAAACGATATAGAATTAGGTCAAGTGGTACATTTGAACAGTGTTGAGTAAAAGCATTAGAAACAGGGCCCTCAGTTAACGTGTGGCCAAAGGGGGGAAATCAATTATTGAATTGAATTTGTTTTAAGCGCATGATATGTATTTTACAATAAAGATTAAATATTTCATTTAATGAATTCAGTTGTTGAATTGTACATAAATTATATTAGATTAATTTTAAAATAAATTATAAATATTCGATTGAATTAGTTAGATTATTGCAATAAACTTCAACCATATCATATGGGTTTTAAATAAATAATTACATATTTTATTGAATAAATAAAATCACTGAATTTAACGTTAAACATATTATGGATGTACAATAAATTTTAAAATATTTGATTAAATGACTTACATTACTAAATTGAACTTTAACCATATAACATGAACTTTAACCATATACCATGAACTTTAAACACATAACATGTAATCCTTTTAAATAAATGATTAAATAATTAAGTAAGTAAGTTATTAAGTAATTAATTATATCACCAAATGATAATGATTATACTATAACAAAATTAGTTAAACCTGTAATGCAAATCAAAGAAGGATATCTTTATTTATATATACGTTTCACTGAAAACTGAACTGTAATTTATATTAGGTATACCCATTCTTTTTTTTTAAACACCCTACCAAATGACATGCAACTTGCATGAAATACACTTTGTATCCAATTTATAGTATTTAGTAGAATTCATATGTGAATAAACATACACCACAAACAATGTGTAGCTTAAAGCTTCATACTCCAATCAAAATATAAACTTTTCTAAACCAAGACATATATCTAGATTTGAATCTGTATCTCCAACTTAGATACCGGTGCAGTTATTAAACATTTGATGCTGCAGAGAAGAGAAAACTAAGTCAATTTAATCATTTCTCTTTTTTTTTTAACAAAAGAAGTCTATAAATTCACAATTTTGGCATTCACATCAAAATTAATTTGGTATGTTTTCACTTCAAATGTATCCAAAGGTTGCCATTTAGAAAAAGAGTTACTTTAAACTGAAATATCATCAACATAATATCTTTACCTAAACCAATAGCAAACACTCAAATCCATCGGATGATGCAATGTCAAAGCTGTATAGTATGATGAACGCCTGAAATGTTTGAAACCAAAACATTTAAATAGATTTTATCCTACATATCCAATTTTGATACTAGTGTGTTTATTAAACATGTTTTGCATATACAAGGAAATACTAACTCAATTCCAAACAGCCAATTACTGACAAATCCTATGGTGTTCAGTACTTTGACATACAGGCCAACATTAATTTAGAATATCTTACTTTAAATATGTTCAAAGATAGTCGTTCATAATAATGATGCTTAAGGTATTAACAGATAAAGAATACAAACTGTGTAACAACATATTTTCAAACTTTAAAAATGCACTATAACCATTATTCCAGGACGTACAGTCATATCAAATATTGCGTTTAAACGCGATGCAAAACACTTGAGAAAAGACGACATTAAAATATAAAGTTTTCACCGATTCTATCAGTGGCTATAATTATCTTCACAGTCTGATTGTTTGGAGTGTCGGCCCTATTTATTTTCCAGATGGATATATTAGGTTGACCCAGTTACCATCTACCATACTTTAGCTTGGAGAGAGCTTTTGATAATAAAAATTAGTCATTCCTAAAGCAGGCGAATTAACAATAATTAATATGGTATTTTCTTTAATGTATTGGAATCAGTCTGGTGTTTAGTAGTTCCATAGGGAATGCGTTCAAACAGAACATTTGATATCAAAATAGAATATTGAATAACGTGTATTTGTAACTGTAAGTATAATACACTCATGGCGACTTGGCTTTAAATGGCGTCTTGAAATATCGGCCTAATTAGCAAATCTGCATCTGCACAGAAACAAAATATAATAACCTGAGTATTTGATGTTGAGAAAGATTAAGGATTAGACATTGTTCATGTTAGGATAACGTGGAGAATTCACTGGCGGTGGCAAGAGGGCTCTCCCAGCACAAGCAACAGAAACTCCCCTAACTGGACCAATGTCCGAGAATCACGACGAGACAGGTGTGGTATAATTTGCATTTATTCGGAATGGAACAGTTTAGACAGTTTAGACAGTTACAATCAGGTCAGAAATGAATCAGGTGAATGGACCACTCGGCCATCTCAACCGTCAAGATCTAATGTATTTTTGAAGTTGAGGGGTGGGTGGCGGCAAAATCGGATTCGCAGTAGTTTGCGGATTCGTGTCCAAGCGGCGACTGAGGGGTGTGGGCCGTGCTGTGATGTCAGTGCCGGCAGGCCAGCCCACTAGGTGGCGTGCATTCGGTTTCGCATGAGGCTATGTTAAGCCGATAGGTGGCGAGATCGGCATCAGAGAGCCCTGGAGCAGGACAGGGAATTTACGCTAGGCGGCGACACAAGTACCTGAAAGTTAGTTAGTTCGTAATCTGGCAGGTGCTGTGGCAGTGTCATTGAGAATGTGTGAAGGGTCTACCACCCCACATCCCGCCGTGAATTACTCATATTAGCGCTAACATGGACAATTCACCCAGCAACCGCCCACCTAGCGGTGGGGCCAGCTCGAGGCTCCCGGGCACATGAACTTCATTGGGCCACGTCGCCACGCGTGTTTCCCGCTAGAATTCCAGTCACATGACCGTGGACCTCGCCACAAAGGACTCGACCTCTGAACTGATGGCATCAACTCTAAACTCACCCACCCACCCATACCTCTAGTATAAGAGAGAGAACAATAGGGTTGAGGGTTGAAATCCAGCCAGAGATGCGGTCCCTTAGGCTTGGGGTGGGTGCTTCATTAACGGGGTAGCCGGGGATCATCAATAACCATGAACAAACTAACCATAACACATCAGGAACAATTTAACTCAGTAAATACTGATCTACACCAGTTGTGCTCCGCCTTAGTGAATTATTACAGCAAACAGGCTGTTGCCATTGTTGTCTGTGCACAGGTTGTGCATTTGGGTAGATTGTCTGGACACGGATACGGTGAGCAGATCAGTACAAATGCTGCCTTTCCATGCAGAAGGTCAGGTATTCGAATCCCAGCCAGGTCAAACCAATGACTTACACAATTGACAGTTGTCGCTACCTAACCTAGTGATTGGCATTACTAGGATAGAGCAAAGACTGGTTATCTCAGTATCAGGATAATATGCCTCAGTGGGATAATGGATCATGTTGCCAGCGGCCTGGTCTCCCAGGGGTGCAGCACTATGAAGTCACCATGAGTGCCCACCGTCATAAGGTGGTACCCGTTCCGACCACAAATGTTGCCAGGACGTAAGTCTCCAACAACCAACCGCACAGCACTAATATTGATATAACAACACGCGCCGTCCTAATACACCAGGCTTTACTCCAGCCTCGCCCTGTGCCCATCTGCTACTTTATTCTCTGAGTGGCGCACATTTCTGGTTGACGCTAATGGAACGCCCAGGTTCCCAAAACGAGGCAGCATGTCCATGCGGAAGATTAATCCCCACAAAATGTCATCTTAAGTAGAGAAAATAGCATTTGGGCAGCGGTGGGTTGTGTCTTCGGCTGGTTACCGATGGAGGTGGTCCCATATTATACAATAATAAAAGCAATGATGAGGTCTCAAATGTAGAGATCTATATATATATATAGGTCATGAAGACTTGAAAAGCCCATCCACTCATTGATTGTACATTGCATACATCCCAACATATATGCAGCGTGGATAACAGAATATTTATGGACTATGGCACTAATTATGTAATATATATATATGTATATATATATTTTATATATATATACATATATACATATATATATATTCATATATATATATTTATCTATATGTATATGTATATATATATTACATAATTAGTGACATAATCCATAAATATTCTGTTATCCGCGCTGCATATATGTTGGGATGTATGCAATGTACAATCAATGAGTGGCTGGGCTTTTCAAGTCTTCATCACCTAAAGTGAATCTAATTCATCTTCAGGTCACACAACAGTTCTTTGTATTGTTGTTAAAGATTGTTCCGATAATTCTCCCCCATTACCATGCCTCCCACGTCGACGGGTGCAAAGCCACTCTCTGAGATTAGGAATTAGGTTGTGTCTTGCAAGTTGTCCAATATCTCTCATCTAGTCTCTGCCGACGCCTACTAACTGTTCAACTGCGAACTGGCTCTATTATCTGCATCGATTTGTCATCAAGGAAAGCAATGTTAAGCAGTTGTTTCCCGAAATAGCTCCATTATCTGCATCGATATGTCATCAAGGAAAGCAATGTTAAGCAGTTGTTTCCTGATATAGCTCCATTATCTGCATCGATTTGTCATCAAGGAAAGCAATGTTAAGCAGTTGTTTCCCGAAATAGCTCTATCATCTGCATCGATATGTTATCAAGGAAAGCAATGCTAAGCAGTTGTTTCCCGATATAGCTCTATCATCTGCATCGATCAAGGAAAGCAATGCTAAGCAGTTGTTTCCCGATATAGCTCTATCATCTCCATCGATATGTCATCAAGGAAAGCAATGTTAAGCAGTTGTTTCCTGATATGATAGGTTTCAGAGTTAATGGCCTCTCTAATGACCATCGGCGAAGGGAAAGCATTCATAGGACATAGTTAATGTACTACGCTTCGGTCAATACGCAGCTCAGATATTTTAAACTTCATATCAGGAAATAACTGTTCAATATATGCCTGCCAGAATCATTGTAGTTGTAATAAAA
Organism: Branchipolynoe longqiensis; assembly: GCA_030323885.1. Classification (NCBI taxonomy): domain Eukaryota; kingdom Metazoa; phylum Annelida; class Polychaeta; order Phyllodocida; family Polynoidae; genus Branchipolynoe; species Branchipolynoe longqiensis. The sequence goes on along the minus strand of CM059190.1, from coordinate 67,037,893 downwards.
ATGTAAAGCTTATTTTATTTAACGAGGCTTCTAGAGCACATTAATTTTCATATCATCGGCTATTGGACATCAAACATACAGTTTCATCCGAGGAAACCCACTGCTGCCAAATACACTACTCTTTCCGATAAGCAGCAAGGCATCTTTTATACGCACTTTCCCACATACAGGACATCACATACTACAACCTTGGATGAACCAGTTGTGGACCACTAGTTGGAATGGAAAATAGCCCAAACTCCAAATGGGTCCGCTGAGGAGGATCGATAGGACGATCGACACCTTCAGATGTGGACACGCTACCACCTGAGTTATGTCCCGCTTCCCCTGCAGTTGTACTCATCCATAGGAGATAGTTAATTTACTCTGACTGTTGCCATATTGGCTGAAATTACACTGCTTCAACCCCTCCCCCCCCCCCACACACACACACACATCTGTAATGTTATCTCGGAATAGATTTCAAATTTGCGCTTTGTGTTAAGCCTTTGCATCTCCCATTATTTGGATAGAATTTCCTGAGCCAGTTATATTAATATTTCACATGTTTAATCATAACTCCATTAGAAAATTGCTCAGGCCGAGTTCACGTTGGGATCAATGGGTTTTATCCGAGGTTTAGCCCCGTCTATACTTTGGCCTGGGAATATAAGAGTTTTGTTTTGTTTATTGGGGTTGTTTACGTCCTGGTAACATCATATCAGGATGAGTCCTGACTTGTGAAAGTGCGCCTTCCTGTCACCGTCATACCATATCCTTCAGTATATAATGACTTACATTTATGGGAAAATCAGTGTAGGTATTTACTAGACACAAGCATATTAATTGTGATTAGATCCACTGATTTGCATATATACTGTGCATGTATTTGAAAATCAGTATATATATATTTTTTTATATTTCTTTACAAAAAAGGGAAGAAGGAAAAAAGTGTTTAAAGACAATTCTAGAACCATGCAATACATATTCACTGAATGCGTGATACTTTTATTGGACTGGAATTGTACACAGTTACTACTACAGCTGATACTTCATTTATAAAATGCATAATACTTTTAGTAGGATTTGCATGCAGTTACTGTTACAACTGATAGTAGTTTCATTTATGTATTAAGGAATTGCACTGTATGGCCGGAAGACCGGTGGTCTGGCGCTGACAAGAGATATTATTCGATGAATAAAATACACTTTAGTAAATATAAATGGCAACTTTCATAGTGATGTCTCACAAGGCAGCCAGCACCATGATCAGATTTCACACCCAATCACATTATTCTGACACTGAGCTAACTAGTCCTTTCCCTAACCTCTCAGGCAAGGAGCTACATATACATGTAGGCGTTGGTAGCCTAGATGGTGTAATGGTTAGCACACGGGCCTGGAATGCAAGAGATGTGGGTTCGATTCCCACTCTAGGCGCAATATTTCCCATTTTCATCACGCCCACAACACTAGTAATGCCGAGCAACAGGCTAGGTAGCCTCAAGTATCAATTGTGTAAGTCATTGCTTTAACTTGGCTGAGATTCGAACTCCCAACCTTCCACACGGGAAGCCTACGCCCGAACCGATTCGACTACCGCGTCCTGTTGGGAACACAAGATGCAACACGCTTTGAAATAGGATCCATCCAGGAAAGACCAGACGGGATCGCCGAATGAGTTGAGCGTCCTTCTCCCATGTTGGTAGATCGTGGGATTCGAACCCACAGGTTCGAAACCTGGTCGAGTCAAACCCATAACTTAATAATTGATGCGTGTTGCTTCCTAGCTTGGCGCTCAGCATTATTGGGATAGAGCAAGGACTGGTTGACTCAGTGTCAGGATAATGTGACTGAGTGGGATATCAGGTCATGGTGCTGGTAGCCTGGTCTCCAAATGGGGCAGCTCCATAAATTCGCCATGAGCGTGCACTGTCACAAGTCGGTGCCCATCCTGATATGACCTTAGATGTTGCCAGGACATAAAACTCCAACAACCAACCAAGTCCAAACGGGAAGTGAAGCATACCCGTTCCCTCACTGTCAGGAACACGTGACTAAGTGTCGTTGTCCCGGTGGCACCATGTCGTTGTCCCGGTGGGACAATATCCCAGAATCCGGCAGCACTATAGGGTCGCCATCAGTGTGCAGTCACACGTCAGCACCTATCCTGATATATGACCACATATGCTGCTGGGACGGAAAACCCCTCTCACTTACTCACTTAATCTTTAATAGCAATGCCTTTTGGTAAATTGCTAATTCAAGTTGCTGACAGGATTTTCTCCTAAACTATATCAGGAGCCCATTTTTGGCTTAACAAGTCACAGCTTCTTATGGAATGTCTGTCCACCATGGCGTCGATTAGAGCAGACGACTGCGCATGCGCAAGGAGCTGAGCACGTGACCAATAGGCGTTCCGGGGTCCCCCCTTTTGGCCGGCCCATGGTGGGTAGAGCTCGTTCGTCGATGAATAGGAACGCGCCCAGTGAGTAAAGTCGAAATTCCATTAATGCGTTAAGGGTTAGACTCAGCCGTGGACTGAGCCCACGAACTCCTATGTGGGAGGTCGTGGGTTGGTGACCATTTGAGTCAGCTCACATAGTTTCCAAATTTGTACTAGTCGCATTGCTTGTGTGACCGGACACAGTGGCCGAATGGGTGAGAGCGAATCCTAGCCGAGTCAAACAAATGACTTACAAAATGTCTACGTCTTGCTACCTAGTCTTGTGATCGGCATTACTAGAATAAGACAATGACTGGTTAGCTCAGTGTCCGGATAATGTGACTGAGTGGGAAATCAGATTATGGTGCTGGCGGCCTGGTCTGCCAGTGGGGCAGCACTATAAAGTCGCCATGAGTGCATACTGCCACAAGTCGGTATACCCGTCCTAATATGACCTTAGATGTTATTAGGGTATAAAACAACAATCAACAAAATAACATCCATCCACATCCTCCCCCCCCCCATCCCGGCGCCTCCCCCACCCACCTCCTCCCCCGACCCCACCGTTTTCCCTTCTGTGTCAAAGTAAAGTGAAGCTGGATTTATTTAAAGATGCCTCTAGAGCACATTGATTTTGGTATCGACTCCCATCAGCTATTGGACATAAAAAAAATGTGGTCATTCTGAAATATCTCTTTGGAGGGAACCCGCTGCAGCCACATGGGCTACTCTTTCCGATAAGCAGCAAGGGGTCTTTTATATGCACTTTCCCACAGACTGCAGCACAGCCTTTGATGAACCAGTTGTGGACCACTGGTTGGAACATTGAAAATAACCCAAACTGCGAATACGTCCACTGAGCAGGAGCGATCGGATAAGTGACACCTTCACAGGTGGACACTCTACTGCCTGAGCTACGTCCCCCCCCCCCTTCTGTGTGAATGACCACCGCCGATTTCCCGTTGCTCAGGGTTAATGCCCATTGCCTACGTCAGCACTTTTACCAAGTGCCAATTACAGGTTGACTGAGTTCCCTCGTCAGCACCTTAAGTTAAAGTTGCTGAGGCCGATGGTTTTGAGTTTCTGTTATTTTATTTAGATACATGTATTAGGTTGATCTGAATAATCTACTGTACTTTATTCTGGAGTAAATTTGATCTTAAATGGTACATTTTGGAGATGTTTGAAGTGAAAACATGTTAAATTAATGTTGGCATGCGCGTCAGAATTCTGCTACCACATTCTTCAGCAGTGATAGGTTCTATTAAATTGATTTACTATTATCATCTATGCAGCGAGAAATGCTTAAAGCTGCACAGTCTGATGAAAACATCAAATTTTCAAAATTAAAACTCCTACCTACATTGGATCCAATATATCTAATTTAAATACTGGTGCACTCATTAAGTAGAAATTATCTCAGAAAAAGCAGCAGAATCTAAAAATCATCACTCTAGGCAACTGTAATACTAATATATGCACCAATATGTAGTTGGTTGGTTGGTGGAGTTTTACATCCTGACAACATCTAAGGTCATATCAGGATGGGTACCGACTTGTGACAATGCATACTCATGGTGAATTTATAGTGCTGCCCCACTGGGAAATCAGGCTGCCGGCACCATGACCCAATATCCCACTCAGTCAGATTATCCTGGCATTGAGCTAACCAGTCCTTGCCCTATCCTATCATTTTAATAATGCCAAGCGCCAGGCTAGGAAGCGACAAGTATCAATTTGAGTGCCATTGGTTTGATTCGACTGGGATATATATATATATATATATATATATATATATATTATGTACTGTATAAGCATTATACAAGTAAATTATCCGTAAACTGATTATCCTCTAATCAAAATCACCGCTTGCCGAGCGTTCATCGGTCTTGTTGGTTGAAATCGACACGCAAATCGTCGACTCACTGATCGTTGACACACAGGTATTCCCACAGGTAAGTCTTTCGCTGTCCCGGACGACAGGTAGAAGCAGAAACACAGGTAGCCCGTTGACTGTGTTCTGTCTAGTTTAAACTGGCGCCCATGTGAGCCTAACAAGCTCCGACTGGCCTATGGCAACATGGTGGTGGCGCCAGGATAGTGCAGCGGGAACCGGCCCGCAGCAAATATGACAATAAATATCGTGGGGTATAATAAAAAGGCAGCATTAAATGCAAGGATCCTGAAGGATATAGGATAGAGCTCCGCCCCTTTATACTCATAATAATAAATTATATATCATATATATATATATACTGTATAAGCATTATACGAGTAAAATTATCCGTAAACTGATTATCCTCTAAAGTGTGCCCCTGTTGCACCATGTCTGACACTTCACAACTACTGACACTTAACAACTCAGTCGGACTGGGCAGGCTCCCCTCCTTGCCTGGTGCTGCCATCTGGCCTATTCAGCTGTCACTCCTCAGCCTCTCGCATGTACCACTCGCTTAAATATATATATATATGGGTCATTCTCTAAAACTGGGCACAAAAGTGTGACATGGAAACCAAAAGTGAAAACCTTCAAAATAATAGTAAAACTCCTTCCAAATAATAGCCTAATCCAATGTCCTATGAAGGTTTGCATGTTGTGCATATGTCAGAGTTGAAAAAAATGAATTTCACTTTTTGAATTAGATCTTTTACAAATTGAGCAATACGTTAATATCACTTGTGTAACATGAAAATCAAGACACATCCAGAACCTCATTTTAACATATACAACATAGTCAAACAAGATTTTATTGATTACTGTTAAGCTGTTGTTGTTGTTGTTTTACGTCCTGGCAACATCTAAGGTCATATCAGGACGGATTACTGTTAAGCAGAAAAGGTTAAGACTTACAAGAAAAAAGTTGAAAAATAAGTTGAAAAAAGGTTTGGCTACATGTATGGTGTCAATGTGTAAATTTTAACATTTTCACTCTAGCGCAAAATCATACAATTATAATTTTGATATCTTTTGGGGGATAAATTCGATACATGTAGAACTGCTAACATACCTAATAAACAGAGGCTATAGTAATTATTTGACTTGCTATCAATAAAACAAAGACTTAATTATCACCATCGTAACGTGGAGACCAAATATGTGGCGCCCAGTTTTGGAGAATAACCCATATATATATATATATATATAAAATCAAATTTATGTGAGTATTTTGGTTTAGAAAAATGTGATGCTTTCATTGGACTATGTAGCTTTAATGCCACCTGGGGTGCGCGTGTGTGTGTGTGTGTGTGTGTGTGTGTGTGTGTGTGTGTAGCATTGTCGAACCATACAAACACCAAGTGTGATGCTACACCTGTAATATTATACATGTATTAGATACTATGTTATACCGAAACAATTTGGATGTATAGAATTACATAAATAAGCAGTGGGTCCTTCTAGTGCAGACAGCAAACTGAAAATCCAGTCACAAATCGGTACCTTCCCTCATAGGATAACCTCAGATGTTGCTAGTATGTACAACCTAAATCCATCACCTTCTGCGTCGGAAAAAGCTTCCGATTCCGTTTACGAAACCGCACCGATCGATACTTGCATGACGCAAGTCGAATTTACGCACATGCAGACAGATCCTTGCGACAAACACCATGGCAACACCATGACAACAACATGGCAACACGATGGCAACACCATGGCAACACAATGACAACATGCTCAAATCAATGACTTACAAAATTGATACTTGTCGCTTGCTAGCTAGGCGCTTGCCATTAATAGGATAGGACAAGGACTGCTTAGCTCAGTGTCAGGATAATGTGACTGAGTGGGATATCAGGTGGCCTGGGCTCTCAGCGGGACAACACTATAATGGCACCATGAGTGTACACTGTCAAAAGCCAGTACCTGTCCTGATAAGACCTTAGATGTCAAGACGTAACATTCCAACAACCAGCCAACCATGATGCATGGATGGAATCATCACACTGTCATAGAGGTGCCTTTTCTTTCTTACGCATTATCGATGTTGCTCGCAACATGGGTAATCGAACAAGGCGGAGTCGGATACCTTTCAGCGGCCGCTGGCGCCATCTATATTCAAACTCTAGCAGTAATACGTACATTGACGTCTACCAACTAGCGGGTCTTTTCGAACTAAGCAGTAACCACGCTAGAGCTGGCGGACGTGTGTATGTAAATAAATATGACGTCAACAGACGAAAACTGATACAAAATAGCGAGAATTTGGCGGGATCGGGCCGGCTAGCTAGTATATAAGGCAGGCGAAACCCGAACTTGGGCAGTACAACCTTGACGGCGGATGGCGACGGACAATCTACTCTGCCATCCCGCTCGCCCACCCTACAATAAGAGACTAAAAACTATAGGGTTAAAGCATCTCGGGGCCTTCTCTCTCATTATACTCAAGCATGTACGATTGACAATTTGTTCATTAAATAAATCCAAATATACACCATTTATCCGTGTCCACGTTGTTCAATTACGCATGGCCCTTTGCGTACACGGATGCTCACCAATGGAATCTCGGCTTTAGACCATTCAGAGGTTCACATGGCTAGAAGCTTAAGTAGGAATGGTTTTCTGGAGAAGGAGGGTGGGGACATGGGTGGGTGGGGAAGGAGGGCTACTGTCCAGAATCGAGGTAGGGTGTGTCTGTGGGCGTGGGGGGGGGGGGGGGCGGGTAATATTATGGAAAATGAGTAGTTTCATCAAATTAATCGAAATTACAACTTACTTCACAAAATCTTGATTTCAATAAGACAACCATACTCGGTTTCTTTGTTTTGTTCCTCTTTTGTTGTTGTAAATAATTGTTTTTGGACGTTTGTTTGTTTATTGATGCCTTACGTCATGTCAACAAGTAAGGTCATGTTATAGAAGATGTTACACACATATGTCACTAGATTGAGAAGCATTGGTACTTTACTTCTCGTCGTCCCCACTGGGGCTGTTCGAATCGGCCCGAGCGATGGCTTCCCGTGTGGGGGAAGTTCGGAGGTTCGAAAACTAATGACTTACGAAATTGATACTTGTCATGACATTGGCGGCACATGACATTAATAGTATAGGGCAAAGAGTGGTCACCTCCGTGTCCGGATAGTGGCACTGAGTGGGATATGGAGCCATGGTGCTGGCAGCCTGATTTCCCAGTGGGGCAGCACTATAAAGTCACCATGAGTGTGCACTGTCACAAGTCGGTATCCGTCCTGATATGACCTTAGGTGTTGCCAGGACATAAAGCTCCAATAACCAACCAACCAACCAACCATGCCACCACTGGGGGTGTTCATTTCCATACTTATGCAAATGAGGCCAGCCTAGGCTCCTTGTTCTATTATTAACTACATCATTAATCAGCAGACAGGGCGATAATGTGAGACAGATTACGACAGATTATGCACGGCCGCCACTTCCGGTGACTCCATCCTGAGAGGCAAAAATTGAAAGCTAATTAATGACAATGGGCGAAAACAATATAGGTTATATTAATTATCGATTATTTATGGCTTTCTTTACAACAACTAAGAAAAGCTCATTAATGTTAGAATGGCGCTCAATAAGAACCAGTTGCATGAATCAAATGGGTGTCACATGCGCGCACAGAGCGGAGAAACATGGTGGACAACAAGAGCAAAGTAGGAAATAACAGAATCACCTGGGGAAATACTTGGAAGGGCGGCTGTGTGTTCCTTTCTAGTTAGATCCAGATTAAAACATAGAGTTCCCATGTGTTAGTTAATGAGGTGTTTTGTGGTGGTTTTTTTGTCTTGGGTTTTGTTGGGGGGGGGGGGTCCTTTGTAGTGTATATTTTTTGTAAATATAGTTTATTCATTGAATAAAGTCTTTTGTCAGCGCCGTGGCACTGGTCTTCCAGCCATGTGACAATACAGTTATTTACAATATATGCACATGTAGTCTGATATCGTCACCAGCAGCTAGCCCAAATCAGCTGAAATAACAATATCAAACATTCAAAGACTTACATATGGTATAGTTTGACAATTGTATTCCTACACACTTGATACATACATGTGTATTGATTAGACCGTTACATTACGGAGTCGTTAGGTGCATAGTTTCCCTTCATAGGTTTGTATGCCTACTATGTTGTGAACTGCAAAACTATCATGTTGGAGTTAACATTTTGAGATGGAGTGAGTGTTAGTAGAATGGTTTGTTTATTCTGTTAGATAGAGTGTGATTAGCTTATAGGGGTACGCTTAAAAGGTTAATACCTCAGGTGTGTTTTGTGACTACATGAAGTAGTTTGAGTAAGTAGGTTGTTAGTAATGATGGGATAAACAATGCTTGGAGGATTGTACGTTTCAGTCATTTAGTAGTCTAGTACAGACTTTATTAGTGTCTATGTTTATACAAAGACCCCATAATACCAAGACGGCTCACTCAGCCTGTACTGTGTAATCAAAATGATCAAACCCACCACTTGGTGCGCTGGCTGTTCCCCCGGCTAAACAGACGCTATATTATATGCACAAATGTATATATGAATGTGAAAGATGTGTGATGACGGTGACGAGGACGACGATGATGTGTGCCTGTTCATAGCAATTTCATATTGATGTGTATTCACGTTTACCTGTCTCATGCATGATATAACCGTATGTGTTTACATGTGAAACACCAACCAGCAGTTGGGTCGATCAAACCCACCACAAGGTGGCACCGCAAAATTTACAGTACATGGGAGAGATAGGGAGTGAGCCATCCCAGTACCATAGGGCCCCCGGTCTATAGCAATACTACCAGACTGATACACATTTCCGAATTTGCTGGGCAAATAATTTGTACGGTGGATAACTTGGTTTGTTGGCAGCAGGTAAAGGAGCGCGTGGGGTGGTGGGGAGGGGGTGGGGTGGCCGTAGGTGCTTATAATAGATAGCTAATTAAATATGGCGACCTCATCACTAGGCCTGTAGAAGGGCCTGATTGGCTTGGTGAATTCTTACCAGGTTCTTGAATTCTAGTTGTGTTTGTGCATGTCTAATTCTGACTGGGAGTTCATTCCATAATTTGCTGCCTTTGTAGATAGGGGCTCTTGTCAGTCTATTTGTGAGTGGTTTAGGAACTTTGAGGAGTGTAGCATCCCCCTGCCTGGTAACTCTGGTAGTATGGTCTATGTAGTCTATGTAGTTTTCATCCTTGGCTCTCTCCTTTGGCTCAGGTATGTGATATTAGATCTAGTGTGCATCTCATTCACTGAGAGAACTTTGCCCCTATATACTGTTCTAATGGCTCGGTTTTGATTTCTCTGTAATTTATAACATGGTTGGAGTAATTTCAAAAGGGGGGGAAAATGGGGGTGTGTGTGCTTAGTTTCACACTAACATTGGGTCGGGTAGGCGGCCCAGCTAAAGGCAAGAATGTTGGCGGGTTGGTGGTGGTGGTGGGGGTACAATGTAAAGGGTATAACAAAAGAGGCGACCTGCACAATGGAAATAGAAGGGGGGAAACAGCTAGTGCCTGGCAGTTGCCAGGTATCGAATTAGCATGATGTGAATTACTAAAGGATCGATAGAATTAGTGAAGGGGTACCAAGGGAGAGAACGTCGAGGCAGAGGGGGTGGGGGGACGGGCTTAGGGGGGAGATGTGGGGAGGGAGAGAGGGAGGTGGGGAGGAGGGAGGGAAGGAGGGAGGGAAGGAGGGATGGAGGGAAGGGGGGAAGGAAGGAAGGTGCGACGGAGGTTAAAAGTGTAAGAAGGAAATGATTGCGATGGAAGGATTGCGATTTGGATGGTGGGAGGGTGGGGGGGGGGAGGGGGAGAGGGGAATGAAGAAAGAAGAATGAGGGGGTTGGCCGGAGGAGAGCAGGCGAGGGAGGGAGATAGCGAGAGGGGGGGGGGGGGTTGAGGAAAGAAGAAAGGGATTGAATGAGGGGGAGGAAGTGGGGGAGGGAGATAGCGAGAGAGAGAGGAGAGAGAGAGAGGAGAGAGAGAGATGAGAGAGAAGAGGAGAGAGAGAGAGAGAGAGAGAGAGAGAAGGTGGAGGTAGGGAGAGCGGCGGAGGGAGAGATAGGGAGAGAGGGGGATGGGGCAGGGAGGGAGATGGGGGAAAGGGAGAGAGGGAGGGAGAAGGGGGGGGGAGAGGGGGAGAGGGAGACAGGGAGGAAAGAAAAGGATGTAGGGAGTTAGAGAAGAAGGGAGGGGGGAAAGAATAAAGGCATTGAGGAAGGGAACTAGAGAGGGAAATAGAGAAGGAAATAGAGAGGAGGGACATAATCAATGAGATCGAAGCATCAACAGTTAGTCACAGAGGTACAGTGACACTTGATCTACAGACAGAGAGGTTCGGAGACAGGCAGTTTGTTTGGTTTTACACCCTAGGAACATCTAAATTCACAACAGGTCGGGTACTGCCTTGTGACAATTCACACTCACGACAACTTTATAGTGTTATCACATTGGGATATCACATTATCAGGCTTCTGGCACCATGATCCTATTTCCCACTTAGTCACATTTTCCTAATACCGAGCTAACCCGTCCTCACTGTATCCTACTAACGCCTAGCGCCAGGATAGGTAGCGACAAGGATCAATTGTGTACGTCATTTGTTTGATTGTCAAGGATTCAAACTCCCGACCTTCCACACGGGAGGCCTGCGCTCTCACAGATTCGGCCACAGCATCCGTTGTTTGACACGCAGTGAGACACACAGACAGACATCAACATGCACCTAGTGCAACTAGACCACGCTGTATCTAGGAGGTATGGATGGATGGAGACAAACCATGCAGTGTGCTAGGGCATGAATATTGGAGGTGACTTGGCATAGCGAAGCTAAGTAAATGATTGATGACATGCTAATGTCAGCGCTGCTCGGCATGTAGTTAGTGACTAGCTCCGGCTGGTGTCCGTGTAAGATAAAGTTAGTGTGGACCGGATGTGAATGCTGATGCTGATGTTGGTTGGTTGTTGGAGTTTTACGTCCCGGCAACATCTAAGGTGATATCAGGACGGGTACCGACCTGTGACAGTGCGACAGTGACAGCAATTATTAGAATAGATACCACTAGCTGTTTGCTTGCTGTCCACACAGCATTAAACCGTCATCAATCAATCACTTGGGGCTGACATTCTAACCATTAGCTAATTTGGGCTCGCTGATGCAATCACCTCACCCTATACTAGTTGTCTATGTGGCTCCTTGCCTGAGTTCAGTGCAGACTACTACACTAATAATGTCGAGCACCTGTCAACGAATACCACCAAGCATCAAGTTTGTAAATATTTGGTTTGAGTCCGTTGGGGATTGAACACACAATCTACCACATGGGGACGAGACGGGATAGCCGAATGAGTTGATCATCTCCCTCCCGTTTTGGTAGATCACGCGGTCATTATGTGTTCGAACCCTGGTAGCATCAAATCAATGACTTACAAATGGATACTTGTCGCTTCCTAGCCAGGTGCTTGGCATTATTAAGATAGGGGAAGGACTGGCTGGCTCAGTGTCAGGATAATGTGACTGAGTGCGATATCAGGTCATGGTGCTGGCAGCCTAGTCTCCCAGTGAGACAGCACTATAAAGTCACCATGAGCATGCACTGTCACAAGTCGGCACCCATCCTGATATGACCTTAGATGTTGCCGGGACTTAAAACTCCAATATCCATCTACCGCATGGAAGGCAAACGCTCTACCCAGACAGCCAAGCATCGCGTCCGAAGTGTACCTAACATGGTGCTTCCAAAACCAGGCTACACTCGGCGCAAATTTAATGAGGCATCTGGTACAGAGGAGATATTAATTAGGAATCGGCAAGGACCAATCAATTGAGAAACCAACGCAATTAACTAATTCAGTTCTTTTGTTATGAAGTTATTAAGTGGGTCCGCATAAAGAAGGCTGGAGATATTAAAAGCTTTATTCTGATTAGACAATGGATGGCACTGGTTTTATGTCTAGAAACACTTCGCCAATAAATAATCTTCGTCATGTGTTATTATTGGTCCTGTCCACTCAGCATTGTAATCTCTTTTCACTTGCCACTCTCCAACTCTAGTTTAATTTAGTTTTCTTTTCCAATGCAATTAACACGGACGGTGTTATCTATATCCACATATATATAGCAGTGCTATACACACAAATATATAACAGTGCTAGAAGATAACAGCGCTCGAAATAAGAGCTTGTTCACTTGTCCAGGACAAGTGAAAATTCAGACGGACAAGTGGAAATCATATCAGACATGTCCGGTGGACAAGTGACATTTCTTTCTTATTTCTATCACTGTATACACATATATAACAGTATTATATATAAATATATATAGCACATTGCTATACACATGGAGACACAGCATAATAATTATACATCCACATATATAGGACTACTATATTATTTATCTACATATATAGCAGAGAAGAATATACTGACTGCTATATATCTCCATATATAGAACATTGTTATCTATCTACGCATATATAGCAGTGTTAAACATACACACATATAGCACAGTTCTATATAACCACATTTATAGGATAGTTATATATATCCCAATAGATAGAACAGTGTTATCTACACATATAACAGTGCTAAACATACACATATTAGGATAGTTCTATGTAGCCACATATATAGGACAGTTCTATATAGCCACATATATAGGACAGTTCTATATATTCACATATACATGTATATAGCACAATGCTATATATATCCACATATAAAACACAGTGCTATATATTCACTTGCCTAACATAATGCTATATATCTACACATATAACACAAAACTATATATCCATGTATGTTGGTGAGTGCATGTGGTTAGGTGGTGATTTGTATGAAGATTTAAGTTCAAAATAGAACTTTGTTTAGTTTGTTTGGTGTTGTTATATGTCCTAGCAACATCGAAGGTCATATCAGGACGGGTACCGACTTGTGACAGTGCACACTCAGGGTGACTTTATAGTGCTGCCCCCCTGAGAGACCAGGCCACCAGCACCATGACATGATATCCCACTCAGTCAAATTACCCTGACTCTGACTCAACCAGTCCTTACCCTATCCTAATAATGCCATGCACCTGGCTAGGAAGCGACAAGTATCAATTTAAAATCATTGCTTTACCTCGACCAGGGTCCGAACCCAGGGGTTCGGATCTCCCGATCTCCCAAAGCAGGACATGGATGCTCAACTCATTCGGCCATCCCATCTGGTCCCAAAATAGAACTTGTGTACGTATGTGGTGACTATACAAATTGCACCACCTCTTCAATTTGATGTCACATCTTGTTCAGATCCAAACAAAGTCAGTCTTAATTGATTTCCTGGAAATAATCCAGAGTTCCCATTAAATCAGCATGTTGCTGTTTGTCTGACATTACTTATTTTCCCTCTTTCAAAAATGGTAACCAAATGAATTAAGTCAAACAAATCGTACATGGGAGGTGAAATTAATCAGATAATTGATATGCGTCGATGCGGATATGGCCATCAAATAAATAGAGACAGACCGAAAACATCAAAGGCTGTCCTGTCTGTGGGAAAGTGCATATAAAAGACCCCTTGCTACTTATCAGAAAGAGTAGCCTATGTGGCGGCACCAGGTTTCCTCCAAAGGAATATGTCAGAATGACCAAATGTTTGACGTCCAATAGCTGATAAAAATCAATGTGTTCTAGAGGTGTCGTTAAATAAAACAAGCTTTCCTTTTTTTTTAATTTCTGAGTATGCAAAGTAAATTGGATTTGTCTACACTAATCACTGAGACTACTGTATGCCTAAAACCAATAGAGTATAAAATAGGCAGTATGTGTTCAATATCTCCCAAACATGTTGAGCATGTCAACCATTACTGATATAATATTTACAAAGTAACCTAAGCAAGCACACCCTTAAAGTTGCACAATCCGATGATTTTGAGGTTCTGCCATTTTTAAAGATAACTATATTAGTTTTACTGTCATAATCGATCTTACTTTAGGTTGAAATAATGTACAAAAGATTAACTTAGGCGATATTTGAAGTGAAAACATGCCAAATTAATTTTGGCATGCACAAAGAAATGTTGACACTATAGGATTAAGTAGTAACAGGTTCCATTAAATTGACTTAGTATTATCTTCTATGCAACAGCATATGTGTAATCAGTGCACAAGTATCTAAGTTGGATATGATGCGCGGAAAGGAAGAAAGCAAGGCGGGAGTGGAAAGAAAGGCGTTTATTGGACGCCTCAACAGGAAGAGTATACAGAGGATAAAACAATAGTAAACAGGCTCATGAGGAGCAAATACAATGACAAGGGCTCATGAGGAGCAGCAGCAAGTGTATGTACAGGGGGCCCTTAGGGGGCAGAGTCAAAGTTTGTAGAACGTCAGTGAGGGGGTGCCGAGGAGCCCTCCACCAGCTGAAAAGAAACGGTTAAAATAGAGAAAAAGAGAGATGGGTGGGTGGGTGGAGGAAAAAGGGGAGAACAGGAGGGCGGCAGGCAGGCGAGTGACTGAGGGAGGCCGGCGGGCGGCCTTATAAGGGAGGACTGGAGGGCGACAGCAGGTGAGGTGTGAAAGCAGCGGCCCGGGGGAGGGCGAGGGAAGGGTGAGCAGCGGGCGTCGGGCGAGGCGCGAATGCTGCGCGACAGCCCGGGGCGGGGGAGGGAGCGGCGGGTGGCGGCGTCGGGTGAGGCGAGAACGCTGCGCGACAGCCCGGGGCGGGGGAGGGTCTCTTCCTCTCCTTGCATCAACCGCAATGCTTCGCATTATGACCGATGCGCGAAAAGAAAGCAAGGCAGGAGTGGAAAGAAAGGCGTTTATTGGACGCCTCAACAGGAAGAGTATACAGAGGATAAAACAATAGTAAACAGGCTCATGAGGAGCAAATACAATGACAAGGGCTCATGAGGAGCAGCAGCAAGTGTATGTACAGGGGGCCCTTAGGGGGCAGAGTCAAAGTTTGTAGAACGTCAGTGAGGGGGTGCCGAGGAGCCCTCCACCAAGGAGGCGGAGAGGGCTCGCGGCGCGCGGCGCGCCCGAGGGGGCGAGGCGGGGCACGTAGGCGTGTACCGCCCCGGAGGTCCAGGTGCCCTGGGCCATGATCTCCGCGAGGGGAACCCCGGCGCGCTGGCAGGCCTGGGCGGCGCCTCGGCGGAGGCTGTGGAGGGTGAACGCCTCGGGCGCCGGCACCCCTTGGGCCTGCAGGGCCCCTCGCAGGAGCGCAGTGAGGGAGCGCGGGTCGAGGGGGCGGCCGGAGGGCATGAGGAAGGCCGGCGCGTCCGGAGCAGCGGGGCATAGGTCGACGGCGCCTTGCCAGGCAGATACGGGGCAGAGGGCAGATCCCGGGATGGCAGGGATGAAGAGGGCGACCGCGCCCGAGGGGCCGGAGATAGTCTTTGAGCTCCTGATGATGAGGCGGAGCCCTCCGGGCGCGGGGCGGACGTCGTCGCGGGTGAGGGTGTGGGGGCCGCCCCACCCCTCGGGACTCGGGGCCAGGAGGTTGGACTGCCGCAGCATCCCGAAGTACCCGAGGAGGAGCGCGGCCCGAGGCACGAGGGAGGCGGGGCCCGCTCGCGTGAGGTGCGTGATGGGCGAGAGCGAGCTGGTGTGGCGAGAGAGGGGGAGCCTGGCGCGGGACGTGCGCGGAGGTGCGTTCCCCCCCCCGGCAGACATCCTTGGGAAGGCGGGCGTCGAAGCCCGAGGTGAGGCCCCCGGCGCCCTCTACCCAGGACCGGGCCCCCGAGACGGTGTTCTTCACGGAGGCCGGGGCGATGCCGCGGGTGAAGAGGGCGGCGGTGAAGGCGGCTACGTCAAAGGGCGAGGGCGCGCACGCCTCGGGAAACCGCGTATGTGACGAACTCATCGGCCTGGCGACGGCGGTTCTTCCAAGTCGCCGGGGCGAGGGCTGCGACGCGGAGGCGTGAGACGGCGGCGACCTCCGCATGGGGGTAACCTAGAGACCGGGGTAGAAGGGGAAGGCATCATGAGTGGCATCGGCAGGGAGGAGCCCGAGGCGTCCACCTCGGCGCGGGCCGGCGCGGCCCAGGGCCCTGATAGGTGGGCGCGGCTGAGGGCGTCGGCGAGGAGGAGGTCCGCCCCGGGCTTGTGGGTAATGCGGAGCTCGAAGGA
Source organism: Branchipolynoe longqiensis (assembly GCA_030323885.1). Lineage (NCBI taxonomy): Eukaryota > Metazoa > Annelida > Polychaeta > Phyllodocida > Polynoidae > Branchipolynoe > Branchipolynoe longqiensis. The sequence goes on along the minus strand of CM059190.1, from coordinate 67,021,409 downwards.
ACCGGTGGCCGCCATTAACCAGAGCTCCCTCGCGCAAGTCCCGAGGGTAGGGTCTCGGGCGTGTCCGGTCTCGAGCGCGATGGCGGACGCCATGTTGTCGGTGTTTACCATCACCGTCGCCCCCGCGATGTCGTCCGGGAGGAGGGCGCGGAGGGCGACGACGAGGTTCACCGCCTCGAGCTCGTGTATGGTGGGGAAGCGCGCCCGGAAGTCCTCAGAGTACCCTCGGGCGTAGAAGTGCGTGGGGGAGTAGGCCCCTCCGCCGGTGAGGCAGGAATCACATTCAATCACCAGCCGGCGACCCTCGGGGGCCCGGAGGAGGCAGAGGCCGTTTGATATCCGCCCGTAGGCGGCGAACCACCTCAGGTCCCGGAGGGCGTCATCGGCGAGGGTGAGAGTGGGGGCCCCGAAGCAGCTGCGCAGAGCCCCGAGGAGCCGGGCCATGAACTTCCGGCCGGGGAGTACACAGCTGCTCACATGGTTCAGGCGGCCCAGGAGGCTCTGGAGCTCTTGTTTCCCGAGGGTGGGGCGATGCGGCTCTCGCAGTCTTCGACGAGGGCCTGGACTTTGTCGGGGGCGACCCGGATGGTCATCGCCTCGCTGTCGAGGGCGAACCCGAGCCAGGTGAGGCGGACAGCGGGCGGATGACACTTTCCGGGTGCCACGTCGAGCCCGAGGGCTGCGGTGAGGGCGAGGAAGGCGTCGAAGGCCTGGCACGCCCTCAGGTAGGAGCCCTCGCACCCGATAAAGTCATCGACGTAGACGAGGGCGTGGAAGCCCTCGCGCCGAATGATCCAGGCCACCGCCGAAGTGACGCGAACGCACGCCGCGCCCGAGGAGCGGCACCCGAACGGGAGGGCGAGGTCCACGTAGGTTTTCCCGTTTAGACAGATACCGTAGAGAGGGCAGGAGAGCGGGTCGGCACGGAGCTGGCGGTAGGCCCGGGATATATCCGCCGACCAGACGTAGGCCCCAGTGCCTTCCGTGATGAGGCGGCGGCCTACGTCGGCGACGGACGGAAGGGTGTAGGTGTGGGGTTCCCCGAGGTACTCGCGTCGGGGGATGCCCGAGTTCACGCTGGCGCCTCGGGGGTATGAGAGGTCGACGATGACCCGCCTCTTTCCTGAGTCGGACTTGGGGCGGGTCATCATGGGCGAGACCTGCGTCCAGGGGCTAAAGGGAGGGACAGGGAAGGGGCCGATGAGGGCGCCGAGGGCGAGCTCCGTGTCGACGAACTCCTGGACATGGGTTAGATACTCGGGGGGCTCACGGTGATTGGAGAAGGAAGGGCGGGGGAGGGTAGAGGCGGAGTAGTTGGCGGGGAAACCGAACTCGAGCAAGTCGAGGACGGCCGGGTCAGGGTAGTCCTGGAGGCGGGAGCGCCAGGCAGGGATGTGGAGGCCTGAGGGGAGGGGGATGCGGGCGGCCAAAAAATTAGGTAGGCCCGCTTCCCGGAGGGCGGTGTAGGTGCGGTCGAATGCGGGGTACCGGGCCCACGCCTCGCCGGAGGTGTGGGGCCAGGTGGAGAGGATGGTGGGGCGGTACTGGGAGGGGGTGGGGCCGCAGGAGGGGGCGGCGGGGAGGGTGGCCTGGAGGTGGGGGTCGATGACGTCGACAGTGGGCTCGTCGAGGGTGGGCGCCGGGGCGGGGGGGGGGGGGGAGGGGGAGGAGGTGCGGCGAGGGCGGGCGAGGGGGGCAGCAAAGTCCTGCGGGGTGGGGGGGGACAGGGGGGGGACGGGTGGGTGGGCGGGGGGATCGGGAGGGTGGTCGTCGGGGGGGCAGAGGAAAGCGGTATCGCCGGGGTCGAGGTGGACGTCCGGGTCGAGGGTGTTGGTGAGCAGCGGGTGCTGGGAGGCGGTGAGAGCCTTAGGGGCGGGGTGCTGGTCCCCGGCTGAGGGAGTGGTGCCGAGGAGGTCGGCGCCGAGGCGGTGGTCAGGCCGCGCCTCGGGGAAGCTGATGGTGCTTCGGTGGGCCTCCGGCTGGGGGCCGGGGGCGGTATCAGGGGGGCTGGCAGGCGTTCTGGTGGAGCGGGCGGCTTTCTTATGATGGGTGGGCCGGTTAGGGGCCTCCGGGCCGGTCGGGAGGTGCCGGCTTATTGAAAATCCGGCGAGGTGGGGGGTGCCGCGCGCTCACGTGCGCGTTTCGCCATGCATGCGTCCTCGCTATGCATGGTGAGGACTTTGCGTACATTGGCGCAGTACGCGCACGTGTGGCGCTGCTTGGTAGCCCCCTGGCCGTGGGCCTCCCCCGGGGTGGCTTGGGTGCATGAGGTGGGGTCCCGGTTCCACGAGTAGCAGGGTGCCCCGTGGAGGTCCCTGCTGTAGGGTACCCGGGTGTCGGTGTGGGCGCGGGGCTGGGGCCGGGGGTCTTGCTGGGTCTAGGGGCGGGCTGGTGTGTTGGCTGCTTGGTGGGCGGGCATGGTGAGGGATTCGACCCTCAGGAGGTTGAGGGCAACCGGGTCGTGCCACCCGTGGGGGAGCCTCCCGTCCGCTATCCAAGTAAAGACCGTCTCGGAATAACGGCGGACGGTCGGCCACGGGTAGACTAGGTTGTCCCTCAGTACGGTGAGGTGGTGGTGGTGTAGTCCCTGGGCGGAGTGGGCGGGGAAGTTGGGGTGGTCGATAAGGGTGAGAAGGGCGAGGCTGTACTCGTCTTTCGTCGCCTCGCCCCTCTTCACTGGCTTCCTCTCGGGCCCCCTCTCTACTAGGTCTAGGGGGAAGATGTAGTCCGCCGGTATACCTTGGCGCCTCACTGAGTGCCGCGCCTCGGCGGAAGCCAGTATCTCCCGCACGGCGTCGGCTGCGGAAGCTGGGGTGTGCTGTGTCGGCTCTTCGTAGTAGGCGGGCGGCGGGGCAGGTGCGGCTTGGCTGGCAAGGTGCTGGTACCGCTCATACTGGGGGTGAGCCGCCCCCGGCAAGGTCGCCTGAGGTGGCCGGGCCCCGGCGCGGCGTGCGCCCGAGGTGCCGGGGCGGGCGCGGTAGTGTAGGTGGCCTGGCGTCTGGGTGCAGGTGAGGGCGTCTCCGGCGGGGGCCGGTGCTCCCCGGCCTCCAGGGCGTCCATACGGGCATCCATGCGGGCGGCAGTCTGGCGCTGCTCGGTCTGGAGACGCTGCAGGGCCTCCAATATCGCCGTCGTCTCGGCGCCCGAGGTGCGGTCCGAGGGCGCCGAGGGGGACGCCGGGGCCGAGGAGGGTGACTCGTCCCGCCGCGAGCTTGAGGATGGCCCCGGGGTGGCCAGGGCGGTCGCCCGGGAGCCCTTGCGTCCTTTGCCTTTTCCTTGTCCTGGCATTTTGCGGCCTGAGGAGTAGCAGCGGTCCGAGGTGGAGTCGGCGTGGTGTAGATCCCAAACAGGAAAAAGGGAGACAGGAGGGCGGCAGGCAGGCGAGTGACTGAGGGAGGCCGGCGGGCGGCCTTATAAGGGAGGACTGGAGGGCGACAGCAGGTGAGGTGTGAAAGCAGCGGCCCGGGGGAGGGCGAGGGAGAGGTGAGCAGCGGGCGTCGGGCGAGGCGCGAATGCTGCGCGACAGCCCGGGGCGGGGGAGGGAGCGGCGGGCAGCGGCGTCGGGTGAGGCGAGAACGCTGCGCGACAGCCCGGGGCGGGGGAGGGTCTCTTCCTCTCCTCGCATCAACCGCAATGCTTCGCATTACGACCAAATCTATGTGAGCATGTTGGTTTCGACAATTTCATGATTTCATCGGACTATGCACCTTTAACTTAGAGTGAACAACCATTCTGCAATAGATGCGTAGATTCAAAACCCATGATGAGATATATTACTCGTACAATCAAAATAGTGTATGCAGGTATTGCAGGTATAGCAATACCTCAGGGAGTTTGACGCCCCTGCCCTGCAGAGTTGTAACCGGCTGCCTTGTGGTACAGGTTCTTGACAGAACCGAAGGCTAAGGGAGCAAACCCTAAACAGAAAACCATGTCACTGTGGCAGCATTGAGAGCGGTTGATGTATGGAACTCCCAACATCTCCCGACCAGCCACTGCAGGGACAAATAGTTTTGCGCCTGTCTTGACATGTTCTTGCCGGTGTGAAACCTCTATTTGCTCCCAGAGAGAGTGACTCTGGTAACTTGCAAAAGCCAGCAGCACTTCAACACTTTTGCAGGCAGCTTTCATGAAATGTTATGACAGACTCATGGACGCAACTCTCACAGCAGAGAGCTAAATGGAGAGCGGCAGTAAAGTAATGAAAGCAGTCTTTGTCGCATCGCGACCGACAGCATAATGATGATGATGACAATCAAAATAGATACAAACTAGTGACCTGATATCCCACTTTACACCAGACACTTTTGCAGTAGAATCACCTGTAGGTGATTGTTTTGGTTTTGAACATTAGATGTTTTGCATCGCACTATGCAGCGTTAAGCTCATTACCAATGTTATACAGCCTACATTCATGAACTTCAAACACGGCGGCGGAGAATGCTAATAACATTGATTAGCTTAGCTGCATTGATTCAATTGATTTATTTAAAGCTGCTAACTACCACGTGTGGTGTCATTACTTGTGAGAGCACAATTTATGAACAGTTCCCATACAGTTTTATAGCTATTACACCCGGCCTTATACAAAATAAATCTACAGTAAAACCTCTCTAAATCGACCGACCATGGGACCGACTATAACTGGTCCATTTAGGGAGGTGGTCGGTTTAGGGAGGTAAACTATCCTTACAATGGTACTGTTGGGACCCACATAAGGTGATCGATATAGGGGAATGGTCAATCTGTGAAGGTGGTCGGTTAGAGAGGTTTTACTGTATATGTCTGTGCTATTGTAGTTTGATTGTAAATATTTGAAATAATGAAACATTTAATTTTGCATAAGTAAATATAGCAGTCTTGTTACATAGATGCATATGCTCCTTAGACTGAACTAATGGAACCAAGGGAATAAAATACTTAGGCTGAACTAATGGTTGGTTGTTGGAGGTTTACGTCCTGGTAACATCTGAGGTCATATCAGGATGGGTACCGACTTGGGACAATGCACACTGATGGCGAATTTATCGTACTACCCCACTAGGAAATCAGGCCGCTAACACCATGACCTGATATGCCACTCAGTCACATTATCCTGACATTGACCATTACACTACCTATGCTCCTTGATGCAATCACCCTATTCACACCGACCTGTCTACGTGGTTCCTTGCCTGAGAAATCAGTGCATTTGTATCAAAAGCTGCAGAGTATTATATCATACCATAATAGATAATACAACATCATCATTAAAGCATTTGAATCATTCTTATTAAGATGGTTTGATTAATCTTTCAAATATGTTAAAGCTGCATAGTCCGATGAAAACATCAAATTTTCAAAACCAAAACAGTGATCTATATTTGATTCTGCATATCTGAGTTAGATGCTGGTGTGCTTATCAAACATTTGTCCCACATACCAAGCCAATTTAATAGAACCTGTTAGCAGTGTTACAGTAGAAGCGTATGGAGTTTTGGTGTGCTTGCCGAAATTAATTTGGTGTGTTTGCACTTCAAATATCTCAAAAGTTAGCCATTTGAAATAAAATTTACTTCCAATTAAAGTGAGGTAGTTTATAATGATCGACCTAATATATTTATCTCAGAAAATGACAGAAACTACAAACCATCGGGCTATGGAACTTTAAGATTATGATTTTATATTGGCGGGCTATCAGTATCACTGTTGTTAACGTGTGGTTCTCTGTACCCTAGATGTTCCGTTTGTTGATAGGGCTTAAAGCTTGTTTTATTTAAGACGCCTCTAGAGCACATTGAAATTCATATAACTTTTTTTATCATTGGCTTTTGGACATCAAACATATGGTCATTCTGACATATTTCTTTGGAGGAAACCCGCTGCCGCCACATAGGCTACTCTTTCCAATAAGCAGCAAGGGGTGTTTCAGATGCACTTTCCCCCACACACAGGACAGCACATACCACAACCTTTGATGAATTGGTTGTGGACCACTGGTTGGAACGGAAAATAGCCCAAACTGCAAATGTGTCCACTGAGCAGGATTGATAGGATGATCAACACCTTCACAGACGGACACGCTACTGCCTGAGCTATGTCCCGCTACTTATAGGTTTTATCCCGACAACTGAACATGGGCATGTACAGTAAGTAGCACCACATCCTACTGAAAATAGTAAAATCGATGGCGCCTAACCCCCCCCCCCCCTTACCCCTCCCCTTCATGGGCCTCCCTCGGCACCCCTGAGATCGACGAGCTGACCCCGGAGGGAGGCCAGCGCATGCGCAGAACCCCCAACACAATCTGGGCCCCCATCAGTGAACCCATGCCTCTTTATATCAGTACATCGGCCAGATAGATACCCCAGCACAGGCTACTTTAGCGGGCCCCTGGAGGGTGACAGAAATATCATTGTTTGGAGTAGTGCAGTTTCACGAAGGAAATACTTACATTCTTACTTATATGTATCCTCTTCTGTTTATTTTATGTACTTAGGCCTGTTAACAGATTCGGCCTGTCTATCTATATGACCTGTCATAAATATAGTGGTCATGCGGTGAGGACTGACTATAATGATACTGAGTCCAAAATTTATCAAGTCTGTTTTTCAATGGATTTAGTGATGGAGCGTTGACTATTTCGGGTAGAAGCCTATTTCATGTGTTTGATGATATTCGATGATATTCTAAGTAATATGTGTTAAGAGGACCTAATGATGCTTAATTTGCTTAAACGTGCAACCAACACTGAGTAGTAGTATTTTAATTCAATTCAATTTAAATAGTTTCTAGTCATTTCCATTGAGGACTTAGTGGCCTTATTTTGCTTAATACTCGACCAAACAAATGTAACACATCGAGATTTGTTTTAATTTCATTTCATTTAAAGAGTTTCGAATAATTTGCATTGAGGACTTAGTGAGCGTTATTTTGCTTAACGCACAAGCAGGCAAATTCACATCGAGGTTTGTTTTAATTAAATTTCATTTAAATAGTGTCTAGTAATTTTCGTAGAGAGGACATAGTTACCCCTATTTTGCATAATCAGGGATGAAAGTGGTCTCCGGGGAAAAAAGCGGAAATGCTTATATTCTCCCATAGGTTTAGCATTGTCAGGGAATCGCGGAAAATTCCCGGAAGTCGGGTGTCATACATAATGGTATACGCTGATAGTGCTGCGCCGTTTGAGGCAGGTATTAGTATACACTGACAATGCTGCGACGTTTGAAGCACGTATTAGTAGTATATGCTGATAGTGCTGCAGCATTTGAAGCATTTATTAGTTGTATACGCTGATAGTGCTGCGGCGTCTGCATTACATATTATTATAGATATACGCTGATGGTGCTTCAGTTTAAGTCAACGTATTAGCATACCCTTATAGCTACAGGACAAATCCCGGAAATCCGCGAAATCGCGGAGATCTTTCATCCCTGCATAATACACACTGAGTTTTGTCTTAATTTAATTTTAAACATTTCTAGTACAGCTATGTGCTGCGTGGTTGGGGAACCTTCCCTATGTATGCATGTAAGTGCATTGCCTGTGTATATATATGTAATTGTAAGCATTAAAACAACTTATGGACGTAAACCATTTAACAGAATTACACTTCCAAAAGGGGACGAGTGTAGCAGTTAGCCCACACTAAACTCTCAGGCAAAGACCCACATAGACAGCTCGGCGTGGATATGGGTGCTTGCATCAGGGAGCCTAGGAGATGTCATCATCATCATGCTGTTGGTCGTGATGCGACAAAGACTGCTTTCATTACTTGACTGCCGCTCTCCATTTAGCTCTCTGCTGTGAGAGTTGCGTCCATGAGTCGGTCTTAATGTCTCTCAGCTTCAGGTTTCTCTTGATGGTATCCTCGAACAGGAGACGAGGGCGCCCTCCCTTTCTGTAATCAGAAAACAGTTGAGAATAGAGGATCTGCTTTGGTAGCCTGTCTGATGACATCCTCATGAGGTGTCTAGTCCACTGGAGATTCTTTTTGATCGGAAGATCTTTCATAGAGGGCAGCCCCGTCCGTTCGAGTGTTTCCTTATTTGTCACTTTGTCCTTCCAGGTTAGCCTCATGATTGAATGCAGATGTCACATCGTGAAGGCATGCAGTTTTTTCACCTGTCATCTGTACACTGTCCAGGCCTCGGCTCCGTATAGTAGGGTGGATAGCACGATTTCACGGTAGATCTTGCCTTTGACCCAAATGGACACATGGTTGTTGTTCCAGAGTCTCTGGCATAGTCGGCCGAAAGATGCGCGAGCCTTGGCCATCCTCCTCTGTCTAACCATTACACCTCTAGAAGGTGTAATGGTTAGAACACAATATTTCCAATTTTTATCCCCCCCACAATATATTGATATTAATTAAGTCTTTAAAATGTTCATACAACTGGCTACGTGTGAATGTAAGCCATTCCCTACATATTAGCCACGGTCACATGCAATCCTGGAGGTCTTAACCGGTTATGGCCACTTTTAGCTGGTTAAAACCATCAAAAATTGGTTAAAGCCTAGATTTAGCCAGTTTTAGTCATCATCGCGGCTAAAACATGTCTTAGTCGGCTAAAACCCTACCCTGCCCCCATAACACTTAAGTTACTTTTTTTTTTGTTAATGCAAGCTGGTACACAAAAGTTGTCTCATAATGCAGCCTTTCAGCCAACCAATCAGAGACGTGAACGATGGCCTTTAGACGGTTCTTCTCTGCGCCTGACTAGTAGTAAGCTGGTAATGTTCACTGTCTATTTCCGCCAGTTAATCTAACCAGCAGCTGGAAGTGTTCACACCAGGCAATTTTATGGAGGCTGTGATGCGTAATTCAAGGATATCTGTGACTTCTCACATGTTAGGGTTCCAGGTCGAGTCAAACCAATGACGCGCACAAATGAATACTTTTTGCTTCCTAGCCTGGCGCTCGGCATTAATAGGATGGGGCAAGGACTGGTTAGCCCAGTATCAGGATAATGTGACTGAGTGGGACATCGGTTCATTGTGCCGGTGGCCTGATTTCCCAGTGGGGCACCACTATGAAGTCGCCATGAGTGCGCACTGTCACAAGACAGTACCTGTCCATATATGACCCTAGATGTTGCCAGGAAGTAAAAGTCCAACAACCAACCAACCAACTTTAGTAGAACAACTATTGGCCTGCATTTTACGTGACAGCTAGGCTTAGAGCCAACGCATAAGGCTGCCGATGTGATGGTAACAGTCACAGTAGTACTTCCACTACTGGCGCAGCCGTATTGAAAGAAACCCTGAGCGAAAGCTCTCCTGGGACTTGGCAGAGGAAGAGGTGCTGTGATGTGTGATGACATTGCCTCTGACAAGGGCGAGGACCACGCCCACCAGGTCCGAAGGTCACCAGGCAGGAAGAACACAACCCCCCCCCCCCCCAACAGCAGGTACATATAAGTCATCATCAGGGATGGAAGTGGTCTCATGCAAAGAAATGTGGAAATCAAGCCGAGAATATTACATCGACAGCGAATTTCCGCGAAAAGGCAGATTTCCTCCCCATAGGATTACCACTGTCAGGGAATCGCGGGGAAAATGCCAAAGTCAGGTTACAACTGTCCTTGTTTTGTCTATATTATCACCCATACCTAATTCCTTCTTGTTAGGGTTTTGTTCTAGCAATATCAAAGGTAATATAAGACGGGATTAGAAATAACCAATTGTCATTTTCATCCGCATTTCTTGACATTTTGTTTAACGTTAATCTGCAAATATATATTTCGGAGAGGGGACTTAATTACCATTATTTTGCATAGTTATCATCAACAGAGAACCTGTACAGCCAGTCGGCCTTTTAACAAAGCAATCCAAACATTTATTTCTTATTTCGCCGGATATAACGCATCAGCCAGCGTTTCTGGATCAAATATGTGGCTATATTAAAGTTGCAGTCTAATGTTTTTGAGTTTCTGTCATTTTTTAAGAAAAATTATTAGATTGATCATTATATTCTACCTTACTTTAGCTTGAAGTAACTTTTATTCTAAATGGCTAACTATGGAGATATTTGAAGTGTAAACATGCTAAATTAATTTTGGCAAGCACACCAAAACTCTGACACCACATAGCCTCTGCAGTAACATGTTCTATTAAATTGCCTCAGTATTCCCTTCTATGTGGCGACAAATGCTTAATAAATGTACCAGTATCTATAGCCCATTCACACATACACGGTAAACAGGTGTTGCGGTTTCCCAGGGACACCAGTTTGCGAGGGACACATCGCTTCTGCACATGCGTCAAAATCGAACAACATCGTCACTAACCTTATACATTTAATATGTTTTTGGTAAAGATGTTTTCTATATGTGTACCAAACGATTTGTTTCTAGATGGTGTAATTTGAGAGATATTTGACTTCTGTATTTTCTGTATGAACATTGCTCACGACCATTGACAATGCCTTGAGTTTGACAGTACTCGCAGTGCAAAATGTTAGTTTTATTCAAAATTAATAGAAATCAAGAACCCTAACCTTATAAATTTAATATAGTCTTTATGGTAAAGATGTTTTCTATATGTGTACGAAGCGATTTGTTTCTAGATGGTGTAATTTGAGAGATATTTGACTTCTCCTGTATGAAGATTTGCTCACGGCCGTTAACAATGCATTTGAATGGAAGTGTCCCTGGCAAACTGGTGTCCCTCAGAATCCGCATCATCAGCTTAACTAAATCAAATTAACTAGTCTGGATTAAAACGTGTGTGTGAATATTATGCTAAATCGATTTAGAGATAAGTCAACTCAACTAGTTTGCTTCATGTAAACCAGTTTGTGAGGTGGACTAGTTGAATCAATTCTGACTAAATCGGCGTAAGTTGCATGTGTGAACGCAGCGCTAAATCAGTTTAGTTAGTCTGGCTTAACTAAATCGATTTAACAATGTACGTGTGAACACAGCTTAATAAATTAGATATGTAGAATAAAATCTAGATAATTGCTTTAACATTGAAAATTTGATGTTTTCATCATACTTTGCAGCTTCAAGTACACATGAAATAGTTCTGAAACAAATAAATGTAGAACTCAGTGCTGAATTGTTATTGTATCTTGTGATGCTGTTCCATCATCCATTGCACACGTTGGGCTCGATATTAAATATACATTTCGTTTGTCATACTGCCCAGTCCAAATTGAACCAGACTGAAAGGATGTCAGCTCCCACAGCACTATGATATCAGTAGGATTTACATATTTGTATCAACGCTCATTTCACGATGTGAGTTTTAGGCACGAGAGGGGATGGGAAGATTATATATATGATACTGTCTCAAAAGGTGCTAAGCAATATGGGACAAAACTTTGTCCATAGTAGGCCTAACGATCAACACACTATCAACTTATGCATTTGCTCAGGATAAACTGATTTGTTTTGTACATGGTGTTTCATAATCCCAATAGAATACATATTGATTTGAAGCAAATGTACTTGTGTTTTCAGTGTAACCGTTTCTGTGCTGTTTTGTGTCAATTGTTACTAAGGACAACAAAAATGAAGAGTTAGCACTTTTTGAGACAGGCTCATATATAGCACATAATGTGTACATGTCAACTTCAAGACACCCCTGAACTTTTCAAACACAGACATTTTTTGTAATTGTTCTTATATCAGCTGGGAATAGCCAGTACATTCAGTAGGGAGACGATCCAAAAGCTGAAAGCTGATTTGCATATTTACTATATACAGTAAATCCTCTCTAAATCGACCGGCCTCGGTTTAGGGAGTTAGAATATGGCTAAAATGGTATTGTTGGGACCCAAGTAAAGCGATCGATATAGGGGAGGGGTCGATCTGTGAAGGTGGTCGATTAGGGAGGTTTTACTCTATATGCATTTGAAAATATATACATATATTTTTAGAAATAAGGGAAGAAGGAAAAAATGTTTAAAGAAAGTTCTAGAACCATGCAATACAATATAATGCCTATTCACCAAATGCATGATAATTTTATCAAACTGGAATTGTATGCAGTTACTACTACAGCTGATATTTCATTTATAATATGTATAATAAGGATTTGCATGCAGGTATTATTACAACTGATAGTTTCCATTTATGTATCAAGAAATTGTACTGTACGGCTGGAAGACCAAATGGTGGTGCAGTGAGAGATAACAACACTGCATACATTGTTAGGAAAAAGTGTAGCTTAAACATAGCAATATACAACGGGACTGTACGGGCGGATGAGGGGGGGGGGTATGAATGATTCAAAGCATTCTTTTTTTTAGTAGACAATTTTTATTCATTTGAATAGGAAGTGTTTTCAACAATCCCTCTGCGATCACAACAATGTTTGATCCCCCCCCCCCACTAACGTCACATCCACAACCTTCACTAACACCTCCCCCCCCCCCACACACAGACAAGTTGGATGGTTGGTTGTTGGAGTCTTACGTCCTGGCAACATCTAAGGTCATATCAGGATGGGTTCCGACTTGTGACAGTGTGCACTCATGGTGACCTTTATAATGCTACCCCACTGGGAAATCAGGCCATGACTCGATATCCCACTCAATCACATTATCCTGACACTGAGCTAAACAGTCCTTGCCCTATCCTATTAATGTCGAGTGCCTGGCTAGGAAGTGTCAAGTATCAATTTTATAACTCATTGGTTTGACTCAACCAGGAGCCGGACTCCCGACCTCCCGCACACGAGGCCCGTGCTCTACCGATTCGGCCACCGCGCCCGGTCACAAAGACAAGTAGCTACATAACAGTATGATGAACCTAAGCCAACTTCCTAAATGGCACTTGTGCTAAGGCGTTCCAATGCTACACTACAATTCAGGAGCAACTTATTCCATTCACGTTCCTAAATGAAATTACCCTGAGCTGCACACGCAGCATCTGAATACAGAATACTGTGATTAATGAATCGCTGTGGTTGTTCACCATAACTCGGGCTATGCATCAGGCAGAAAGTCCATCTCTGATATTATTATTGATGTTATTCAAAACTGAATAAACCTTTTCCCACAGAGCATGCTGCACAGTGAGCTGCTACCAACACCATTAGTTCTTCAACGGCCATCAGAGGGCGGGTTCATAGTGAATATCCTCTACAACTAGACCTTTTCCACAGAGCATGCTGCACACTAAGTAGATACAAGATTCACCCCGTACTGCTGCAGTAGGGGTGCAAATCAAGCCTATGTAAAAGCTGTCGAAAAAACGGGTCAATGAATTGAGAGCCTAATTTCACAATCTAAGAAGCAACAATTATTCTTTACATCTGTTTTATTATTAGCCCGCTACCTTTGAGTTGAAAAATATAATATAATATCTAGTTTAATAAGATTTAAAAGTGAAATCGACGGCGTTCTGCGGCCGCCATCTTGGCTTTTTGCATTCTCTCCCATTTCACCAAATCTGTGCCGATATAAGTAGCCATTTGATACTGGAGCCACAGTTTCTAGTTCAGGTTCCATACTAAACCTATTTTCGCCCGTATTTACACTACGTTGTCCTTCACCCGTGTACTACAAGTACCGGGTGAATCTTTTATCTACACACTAAGATGCTACCAACAACATTAGTTCTTTGCAGTGCCATCAGAGAGTTGATTATTGGTGGAAATCCTCTATAAGCAAAGCTGTCATGGGAGCAGCTCAACTCATTACAGATGTGCAGTACAAATGGATTGACAACCGAGTCCTCAAGACACAGCATCTGTCTGCAAGTGTTACCTTGTTTGTACAATGTGTCTAAGAAGAGTGTCTGTTTGTGATACGGTTGGTTGGTTCTTGGGAATTTTACATCCTGGCAACATTTAAGGTCATATCAGGACGGGTACTGACTTGTGACAGAGCGCACAAATGGTGGCTTTATAGTGGTGCCCCACTGGGAAATCAGGTTTCCAGTACCCTGACCTGATATCTCACTCAGTCACATTATCCCGACACTGAGCTAACCACTCCTTGCCCTATCATATTAATGCCGAGTGCCAAGCTAGAAAGCAACAAGTATCAATTTTGTAAGTCATTGGTTTGACTCGACTGGGAATCGAACTCCCGATCTCCCGCACATGAGGTTTGCGCTCTACCGAATCGGACAACGCGTCCGGTAAGAAAATACGATGATAAACTTAGATACAATTAGGTAACATGGCAAGGCTATGAATATTTCATAGATTTCAGTGGATTTTAATTCAACTTGAATAAAATATGAGTAGTGAAGTGGTTTGAAGCACGGCGATTTCTTCCTCAAGGAATAACAGCTGGTGACGCAGTCTTCACAAAGTGATTTCTTTTATTATAATTGTGTCAGAATTATTCATTGATAGTTCATCTAGATATAATTGCCTTTTGTTTTGCAAACAGAATATTTATTCAGCACAGTCTCGGCATGCAGAGATACAAACTAAATAGGCTTAGATGTCTACATACAAGACTAGTTGAAATCCTGTTACACGATTTTCCTGATTAAAAATTGATAAGGGTATCTATTTGATTCAATTAATATAAAACGTAGTTTTACGCTGCTACAGGACTAAAGGTATGCAAATGTGACAAAAAATGTAAAAGCATGTAAATGTGAAGTGGTGCTTCCATATGTTCGAATTTGAATGCGAATGCGAATACGAATGTGAATGTGAATGTGAATGTGAAAAGTGGATCAGTCCATGGACCGATCAGTACGAATGTGAATCAGAATGCATATGTGAATAAGAATGCAAATGCAAATGAGAATGCAAATGAGAATGCAAATGTGAATGCGAATGTGAATGCGGCTCCATTCCCCATAGAGAAACCAGCAACTTTGACTTTCCTTCACACATTTGTGGAAAGAAAGAGAGGAAATCGTATGAGTATTTCATGCCACCGCAATCGCAAGCTGCATACCGTGCATATGGAATCTTAGCTTAAAACCAGTATGACATGGTACTTGGTAGAGGAGCCAATCCGAATCGCGTTGAATTGTGACAGTGGATTGAAACCAGGATTACCTAAGCAAGCAACATTGGGAACCCGTATTTAATATTCACTTCATGGACAGCTTTAGAAAACCCGAATGCTTCACAAGATTCTCGTTCTACTAATATTAATTTAACAGAAATCCCTGCCTAACAATCTACAACAAGAAACAATAAACAAATAAAAATAATTATAAATATTTTTGTATCATTGTTATGGCTAGCATGGCCGAAAAAAACCAACAAACAAAAATTCCACAAAGAGCATAAACTGATACATACATGTATACGGTTGGTTGTCAACACACTCTTCTTTTTGAGCGCCATGCTGTGCG
Organism: Branchipolynoe longqiensis; assembly: GCA_030323885.1. Taxonomy (NCBI): domain Eukaryota; kingdom Metazoa; phylum Annelida; class Polychaeta; order Phyllodocida; family Polynoidae; genus Branchipolynoe; species Branchipolynoe longqiensis. The sequence continues at coordinate 67,006,149 of CM059190.1, read as the reverse complement.
GTGGAAAACACTGGAACTAGATTAAGGGCAATATCTTATTTGGGTCAGTCCCATAGATTAAATACAAGCCCAGCAGAGTAAGTAACTCTAATCTTCGCTAAAAGGGCTATTTCATAGATTATTTCATTCTTTGTAAATTGATAATATACACTAATATCTTATCAAAATACAATGATATTTTAACAAAAGTTTCCAAATGCAGCATTTGTAAAGCAGAACATATCAGGTGATCTGAGGCTTAAAAATCGAACTAACTACAAGTTGTAAACCTGAGAGTAATATATGGGCCAATATTGGCTGAAGATCTCTTGGTTTAAGTCGTGAGAAATAGCATCAGTCAGACCTGATGAGTGAAATGATTTCGTAGAGTGACGTAGACTTGGAAATGCTCGCACATATTGACAGGTTTCCTTGATGAATTAGAAATTAATTATGTTCAGATGTATAGGTTAACCAGACGGGATGGCCGAATGAGTTAGCGTCCGTCTCCCGTGTTGGTAGATCATGGGTTCGAATCCTGGTCGAGTCAAACGAATGACTTAAAAATTGATACTTGTCACTTCCTAGCCAGGCGCTCGCCATTATTAGGATAGGGCAAGAAGCAGTGGAATGAGGAAGACCAGTCATCTGCGACTGAAATTTCCCCTGCTTAAACAACTAATGCACCCAAAAAAAAAAAAATAAGGTCACCTTCGCAGCAGCCCAGATAGCACAGAGCTGTTGGGCCGACGTTGGGCCAACGGTGGCTAAACGACGTTAGGCCAACGTTGTTTTATCCACTGACCCACCGTTGGCCTAGCGGTGGCAAGCCACCCATAGCAGCATACGCCTCCATTGGGCCAATGGTGGCCCAATGGTGGAAAGCTACACAGCCAGCCAGCAAAAAATATAGGACCCATATAGGGTCCATATGGGTTACATTGTGGGCCACATATAGTTTTTCCAAACAGCAATCTCTGGATACCACATGGAGAAGATATATGTTTCCTGTGTCACAAAGCAGTCACCAGAGATGACACTGGAGGAGTAAACCCAATTTAAAAAAAATCATTTTAATATCATAGAGGTGCATGAACCTCATATTAGATAATAAGATGAAAAGACATTAATCTTGGCTAAAAAGCTAAGCTAAGAAGTGATGCCTGCTAAACAAAACCCAGCACTCCTCACTAAAACACTTTTGCACTGAAAATGGTGTTTCATGAGCACTGACGGGCATTTGTAACTTCTGACTCTGTACTCACCTGTTCCGAAAGCAACTGTATTACACCTCACCTATGTTTGTTAGATAGACACATTTTAACATACTTCTCAACCATATCTTTTTAACACTTGATGGATGGGGGAGACTCTAATATCTGTTGTCTGTTGGCATGTCATAACGCTGGTGGGCCAACCGTGGCAAATGCTCATGGGCCAACAGTGGCAAATGCCAGTGGGCCACCGGTGGCAAATACCAGTGGGCCAACGGTGGCACACACCGGTGGGCCAACAGTGGCAAACAGCATTGGACCAACAGTGGCAAATGATGTTGGGCCAACAGTGTTTTGTCCACTGATCCAGCATTGGCCCAACAGCTCATTAAACACCATTTTCATTGCAAAAGCCTTTTGGTTAAGATTTTTTTTAAATTACTTACAAAAAAAGAGTAGATTTTACACTGTCCGGACCGATGTCGGGCCATGGGTGGTGGCCCGACGTGGGGCTGATTGGACCCCGACGGTGTCCCGACGGTGGTAAATATGTAGAAAATTGACTGCAACCAGTGTGTGGCGACCGTCCTACCAATAGCCACCGTCGACCTGACGGCTCTGCGCTATCTGGGAAGTAGGGATTGATGCGTCAAGAAACATTATTATATCCGAATATCTAGTCTGTCTTGCTTGTTTGTTCTTGTTTTATATCCCAGCGACATCTAGGGTCATAGTAGGACTGATGCTGACTTGGGACGGAGTACATTTATGGAAACTTTATAGTGCTGTCCCAGTGAGAGACCAGGCCTCTGGCACCATAACCCAATATCCAACTGAGTCACATTATCCTGATACTGTGCTAACCAGTCCTCGTCCTATCCTATTAGTATTAATGCCAAACACCAGGCTAGGTCGCATCATGCATCAATTTTATAAGTCATTGGTTTGACTCGGCTGGAATTCGAAATCCCAACCTTCTGCACAGGAAGCCTGCGCTCTACCGATTCGGCCAGCGCGTACTGTTGTCAACTTTGAACTCCATCGCAACAGATAGGGATTGATGCGTCAAGGAACATTATTACATCTGTGTATCCACTGAATATTCAGTAATATATTGCCATATCACTTTTTATCAGTCCCATACCATGGTAGAAAGTTGGTGAATATTCAATGGCGTGCCCGTTTAAAGAGACATTTAAAAACTGGATATACCGGGCTTTACGTGATGTTCTAGTGGTTAGGCCATCCGCTAGATCATGGGCACGATCCCTGACTGAGTCTAAAGTATTACCAAACATGAACACGTCACTACATTGCCCCCGAGGATAGGGTAAGGACTAGTTGGCTCAGTGCCAAGATAATGTGACTGAGTGGAGTATCGCAACATGGTGCTGACACTAATGACAACACTGTACCTCAGTGAGGCAACACTATAATTATAAAGCTGCCATGGGTGAGAACTGTCATATAAAGGCGATACCCGTTCTGATATGATCTTCCCGGCCCGATGTCAGAGTAACCTGACTGAGTGGGATATCGTATCATGGTCCTGGCAGCATTGTATGTCATTGAAGCAGCACTAATATAATGTTGCCATGAGTGCACACTGTCCCATGTATCTATTTAACCAATCAATGATTAATGCTTAGCGCTGGATTTTTATAAATGTATCTAGAGCGTTAAGCAGGGTGTCAGTTAGATACAAGATTCACCCTGTTCTGCTGCAGTAGGGGTGCAAACCAACCCTATATAAAAGCTGTCGAAAAAACGGGTCAATGAATTGAGAGCCTAATTTCACAATCTAAGAAGCAACATTTATTCTTTACATATGTCTTATTGATAGCCCGCTACCTTTGAGTTGAAAAATATAATATAATATCTAGTTCAATAAGATTTAAAAGTGAAATCGACGGCGTTCTGCGGCTGCCATCTTGTCTTTTTGCATTCTCTCCCATTTCACCGAATCTGTGCCGATATAAGTAGCCATTTGATACTGGAGCCACAGTTTCTAGTTCAGGTTCCATACTAAACCTATTTTTGCCCGTATTTACACTACATCGTCCTTCACCCGTGTACTACAAGTACCGGATGAATCTTTTATCTAGGTGTCAGTGTGTCGTTTAGTGTATGCGTCTAAAGAAATATAGTGTTAAAACAGAACCTTCAGTGCCACTCTAAAGTTCTGTTGGAAACTCATAGATTGATTGTTGGAGTTTTACGTCCTGGCAACATCCAAGGTCATATCAGGACGGGTATCGACTTGTGACAGTGCGCACTCATGGCAACTTTATAGTGCTGTCCCACTGGGAGACCAGGCCACCAGCACCATGAACTGATATCCCACTCAGTCACATTATCCTGACACCAAGCCAACTGTTCCTTGCCCTATCCTATTAATGCCAAGCAAAAGGGTAGGAAGCGGCAAGAATCAAATTTGGAAGTCATTGGTTTCAATCGACCAGGGTTCGAATCCGTGGGTTCGAATCCCATAATCTACAAAAACGGGAGAAGGGCGCTCAAATCATTTGGCCATCCCATCTGGTCCGTAGCATGGTGTTACTGTATTGTTTGTTGTACACGTCTAAAGGACGTCGTGTTGCTGTTCCATCATCGATTATGCACATTGAGCTCGGCATTAAATATACAGAGCCCCCCATTGTCTCGGAACGAAGTGAGCTCCCAATAACATTCTAAAGCCCTGTTTACACGGGCGATTTAAAACGTTTCATATGAAACGACTTGCCTAGATCGGCTCACATTTCCCGTGTAGACACGATGCTGTGGCGTTTTAGGGCTGAATCGCTTCATATGAAACGGTTCATCTATACCACCTCGGGAGGTGGTTTATTTGAAGCGATTCAGCTGGTTCCCGGGCTGCGATAGTATAAAATAGTACTGCTTGCCGGCTACAGGCGGAGCAGTAACTAATCGCTGGTGCCCGGCCGTGTTAGGGCCCATAGCAGTGCTCGCCGGCTACATGCGCACCACAGGCTGCTTGTTCCCGGTCGCCAACACACTTTCAAACTCGCTCGTGTAAACGCACCACTACATCGCTTCATATGAATCGATTTGCCTAGATCGTTTGACAATTCCCCGTGTAAACACGGCTTAACATCAGTAGCTTCACAGTTTATTACATGGAATGAAATTTAGGGCATAGCGAATGGCGCATAGCCATGCCGATATGAAAATTAGCTTGTGATAGTCAGGGGGCCAACTCACATAGGTGTGAAAGTGCGTACTAATGCAATTTTATTGCTGATTGTGCTAGATAGGGTTATTGGTAGTGAGAATCAAGAGGGTGCCACTCTGGCACCCTTGAGCAATTTTTTTTATAAGCCGTTTTTGATATGACGTCATATTGGATCAAACTGGCATTTTTTTCGGCATAAGGGGGTAGTGTTCGTATATCAGCTATAGTATCAGTTCTAACTTAGCACTACATATAGTATACCAGAAAGAAGGATATTGAAGTACCGTTCTTATGGTGTAAAAATTATCATTGTACAGCAAATATACATGCCACAGTATACATTCACAAGCAATTGTCATCGACAACTCAAACTGAAAAATATTGCAAAATACTCATTTCAATGTGATATTTTTGCTATTAAAATAATAATAAATGTAGTAGTTGTACCTCAAATATGTATCAAATTGGAATAAGCAAGTCCCAATCCTATTTATACATTTAATGAAAACAATATTAAACAAAGCAGTTGATGGATACATAAGTAAACCAAACTAAATGCGGAATAAGATCGGACATATGCATAGATACACTTTTCACAAGATGAATTTGAAATATGTCAAATGGCTTTTAACTACATTGTATTATTTCTTTGGGAAATAGTACATAAACCAATATAACAAACAGACATGGTGTATTGTCTTATTCATTTAGGTTGCCATACGTGTCATACATAAAGCGTTTGTGACACATCATTTCACATGATTCAGGTTTCAGGATCCAATCCATCAGTCCTCTGCGTTTTCCTCATCATCGTCCTCGTCATTCTTGTCGCCATCCATGAATGGGGCAGATTCATGTTTTGCGTGTTCATTCGAGCATCCCTCGTCTGCTCCGCATTTACAGTATGTCATGCAGGAAAGCCCTCCTGCCCGAGAGCTGCACTTGAGGCTCCCACATGGCATGCTCGATTTGCAACCACATGCCACAAATTGCATGAGGGATGGTGGGGCAGCAGTGGAAGTGCCATTGACAGGGCAAAGAAGGGTTTTGTTCAACTCCCATCCATACTGACTAACATCAAGATCTGGTGAGTGTAGCTAGTCTGCCGCTCGCCATGTTAGTACCTGGATATGGGCTCTCTTGATGTGCTGTAGTGCAGCTTCGCTCGTTGGAGGAAGGCTCTTAATCTTTGGTGGATCCTTCTTTTTGCTGAACAGTAGATATCTCAGCCCATCTAGTGTTGACGCCACCACACCTCCATACAAATAGGACAAGAATTGGAAGCCTTCCCTTGTCCAGTCCTCTTCTGACGCATCAGGATCTGCAAATGCCCGAAGTGGAACCTCAGATTTCAGTAGCATACTGCACATGGAAGCCTTCCCTTTGTCATATGGGTACGATACGCTATCGCAGCCTGAGAGGGCATGAGCAGGAAGCAAATCTTGAGATCTGTCTCCAACTGCCATGGCCGTTGCGTTGATGTCAATGACTTCGCCGTTGTACTTCTTCATGGATACCTGAGCAGGGGAATTATAGCACCACACGAAGTATACCAGTAGGACGAAGATATCCGTATCATCAGCGAGGACTTGGATATGCTCTGTTTGTTGGTGCAGATGAAGAAGGTAGCTGATGAGTTTGACATCTGCTTCTTCGTGTGTATATGGACATTCCTCGCTGATGATGTGCACAGATTCATTGGGGTTCTCTGCAGTACACAGGTGCTTGATGAAGCTCTTCTTGTTCTGGTCACTTTTCATGATGATGTCCCTGGCTGGAAGTACCGTTTCGTCTGTCAGGTTGTAGTCTTGTGGAGCAGCACCCTTTGCCCGTCACCGACGTTCATGAGATTTGATGGAGTGCTCCTGGTAGCAGTCGAATACTACATACGTGGTATACGGATGAGTGAATGAGGAAATGAATCCTTTGGCGAACATAGACATCGTTGCATTTTTTGGCCACAGGGTGTGGTAGATTGCCTCATTCTCGTCTATCAACTGCACATCAACTGTAGGTGGTGGTTCTTTGTAGGTGATGGCCAACTTCGACACCAGGACCGACTTGCTTCCCTTGCGCATATCTCCATAATTAGCAAAGAGGGCAGTTGGCACTGGAGCCAATTCATACTCGAATAAGTCGGAAAGCTCCACATCTCTCTTCTGGGACACAATTAGTAAACATGCGTACAGCTTTTCCATATCGTACACACTGGAGTCCCCTACCTTCATCTTCTTCTTCATTACTTCCATAGTTATGACAGCTTTCTTGAGAGGGACGTAGAACCCATCAGGAAGCTTTCCTGTGAATTCAGCGGCCATGATTCCTCCTATGCTGACGGACTGATCCACGTACACTTCATCTGCAGCTACGAGACCATTTATAATGTTATACAATGGTTCTGTGGCTTTAGTCAGGAGTGGATTGGTGTGGCATTCGACTTCAAGGATGATCTTCTTCCTGTCTTCGTTGTCAAGTTGTCGACATCTATTCCCTTCTTTGTGTCTTCCTGTGCTGTCCTCCTGATCCTCGTCTTCCGTCTCATCGAACATGTTGTCCATCGCAAGTGAGACAGCATTGCAGATGTGATATGATAAGGTCCACTCTGCCACGTGTTCATCTGACAATGACTTCCCCACCAAACCCCCCTTGGCCTTCCCATACCGGATGTAGGTTTGCTCCCCAAACTGATCCACACTCCCTTGTGATGACGACAAACGTGTTCTCCTCTCAGGAAGGCATCTTGTAGTTCAGATGGAAGAGACGATGCCATGTCTTGTAGATGCCAGATGATATACTTGGCATAGTGCCAATGGCCTGCTGAAAAGAAGTATGGAACTATCCTCTTCAAAGCGTACATGTGCAGGAGCCAGTCTCCCTCTCGTTCAGCTTGCACATAGAGATGGACGATCAGCAGTGGGATGATCAAGCAGTGCACCCAGAGTTGTGCTGTTTGTGACATGCAGATCGTGTCTAGTTGCTCTTCTAGAGATTCCACAGTAGTCTCCGCTGGATCAGTGGCCGCAGTAGTGCCACTACCACCATCCGTAAGCCCCGGAGCGCCTTCGGCCATGCCTTGCCATTCAGTATACTTCCTACGCCCTTGAATGCTGCTTCCAGAAGTTCCTTGAGTCCACTGCCGTTCATCAGGGTGCCGATGCATCCACCAAAAGACATTAGGGTATGCATCCCTCCCAGACGAACAATCAAGCTCTTCCAGCGATCTCGATCCGCCCACTTAACCTGGATGATGATCTTGTAAAGCTGCATGTCTGCTGACAGATGGATGTAGCGTTGTTGCCTCAGGGACTCTTCTATGAAAATCAGCATGGTCAAGATGGTGTTGGGGTGAGCAGGCGGTAGGTCAATGAGAGGACCGAATACAAAGTGGCTCGCCATACCAACAGCCCTGCCTTCTTCTCTGGATGAAGCTGTCATTGCTCCTGACCACTCTGGGATCGGTTCTTCGTCGTCTGTACTCTGTACGATGGACACGAGCCAAGCTAAGTCCCTCTCCATGGCTTTGTGGATGTTAGCAGTTGTCTTACACAGTAGGTCGTATGCGATTCCATATGTCAGGGCTACGTTGGGAGGATTGGGCTTTTTCTGTCTGTCAAACGGATACTTTTCGAGGTCTTCTTGGAGCCCAATATGGATCAAATCTTCATGTGATATGCTTGCAGAAATAATGTTTTTTATTCACTGTTCCTTTCCAGTAACGAGGGTTCCCTCCGGCTTGTTGCAGCCTGGGAAGAAACATTTTGCTGAGGATTGCATCGTTCACGTCGGGTATCATCTATGATGGCTCACAGGTTCAACCTAGGAGGATATAAACGACTGTTTATATAGTTTGGAAATGAATATAATGGTCAAAACACCACTTCCATACCTTGTTTTACAGAATAGTAATATTTGTGTTTAAATAACATCTGCAAACACAATAATGTCATAAGTCTTTGAAGGTATCCAAGTTTAACCATATTTTGAACATTTTCGGTTTTGTTGATTGACATGTCCTGAACACTTTGACAGACGACCAGGCATTGTTAAAATTGTTTTAGATGGGAATTTTACCTGAATAGCATCTTCACACCTATACATTAATTAAATAGCCATGAATGAGACAAATAAATTGTCTGCAAGTGACATATTATTTTCTTTATTATCGGGATTAGTTTTTCCCCAAGAAAATGTACATTTTGATTACCGTGAGTTGGCAGTAATAATTCCCTTTGAGCCTTTCTGTATTTACACATTCGTATCATACATAGAAGTTTTATACATCAGGAGAAAGGTACTTCAATATCCTTTCTTCTGGTATAATATATGTAGTGCTAAGTGAATTCGAAATGATACTATAGCTGATATACGAAGACTACCCCCTAATGTAGAACGGCACAAAAATGCTGGTTTGATCCAATATGACATCATATCAAAAACAGGTTATAAAAAAAATTGCTCAAGGGTGCCAGAGTGGCACCCTCCTGATTCTCAAAATATAGGTATATGACTATCACAATCTGCAATAAAATTGCATTAGTACGCACTTTCACACCTATGGCTGTTTTGGGCCTTTGGCCCCCTGACTATGAGTCTTTATGTCAGCAATGGCTATAGACAGATCTACGCCGATATTATTCGATAAATGATGAGTCAATAATATACCAACGAGTCAAAATGAATGTCAAACAATGAAAGCTGAGACAAAAATAATAACAAACACTTGAGGTTGTCCTTACACTTGAGGTTGTCCTTGTAGCATCACTCAAAGTTGCATAGACTAGATTAGATTACAGTGTTTGAGCTGTATGCTCAGGCCAAGTCGGAGACTCTACCATCAGGGCCCACCACATGTGGTGAGGATGTGATCTGTTCAGTTTTGTCATGTGCAGTAATGAGTTTGAATCTGCTGGTGTTACCTGGGTGTATCCAGGAATCCGATGGGTTTAAGTTTCATTTTCTGAGATAAATATATTAGGTTTATTGCTAAAAATCTAAGACATTAATCTTTACTTTGAGGTAACTTTTATTATAAATGGCTAACTTTTTAAGTGAAAACATGCAAAATTAGTTTCGGCATGCATGCCGAAGCTCTGACACCATAGGCGCCTACAATAACACATTCTGTTAGATTGCCTCAGTATTCCTTTCTATGTGGCAACAAATGTTTAATAAGTGCATCAGTATCAAAGATATGTTAAATCAAATCTACATAATTGTTTTGGTTTTGAAAATTTGATGTTTTCTCCGGACTATGCACCTTTAACATTGTGACATGAGTGAATTCGAAACACATTTATTATTTCTAGTATTTTAATATTTTGTTGCGATATTCAACTATATTTATGCAAAGAATACATGCTAAAATAGTTGAACAGATTGATCATTAATCATACATCAGGTAATTAGGTCAACCTGGTCCTAGAAGGTTTGTTTAGTACAGTCGTAGGGATGATGAAAATGGAAAATATTGTGTCTAGAGTAGGATTCGAACCCACACTTCTTGACTTTAACGTTGCATGGTCCGATGGCGTCTGAATTTTTATTTTAGTTTTGAGATAAAATGACTCTGGACTAACGATTAGTAAGTCATAATGATCAATTTGATATATTTGAGGAAAAATGGCTAGTTTTGAAGCAATTGGAGCTGAAAGAACTCAAAATACTTTCGACAAGCTTCTCAAAAGTCCTCTCGCTATGACGTGTATTGACATCTCACGATGACCACGTGATGTGGAATGACCTAAATAAAATATAGCCTGAGTACCTACCGATGGCGCCATTGCACCATGATTTGTTTCTTGGCATGTGATGTGGGCTGACCTAATGATTATCAAATGTATTGTTCCCGGATAATAATATACATAATTATTACATCATTCTTATTCAGTTCTGTAACAATTATTTAATACAAAATTCGATGCAACTTTATATCAACCCAAACTATGGTGCCAGAAATACTACCACTGTACATCCTGGAACCTGACAAGGTACTTGGAATGAGGGTCAAGGCTACTGAGGCCATGAGATTGACCTAATTGATTAATGGCTTCCTTGTGTGATGGGTTTCTCAAAGTAGGATGAGGTACTAAATTCACTGATTATTCTATATCTAAGATGGATATATATAATCAAATTAAGATACATGTTTTGATTTTGAAAATAAAAAATTTCGTCGGACCATGCAACTTTAGATAAATTGACATAGTTGGGAGTGGTCCAGGTGGTAGCTGTGACAGATTGTCCGTGGTGACATGGCCCTGACTGATTCAATCCACAGACTTCAACAAGAATTGACACATTGGCGCTACATTAGCTGGCACTGGGCATTAGTTGAATAGGGCAAGCAATGGCCTGGTTCGGTGCCAGAATAATAAGACTGGGTGTGGAATCGATATGGCTACCTGGAGTGTGTACTATCATCACACATCAGGAACTGTTCTGATATGACCTCAGATAACCTCGGGGCGCAACAGCGATGACTCACTCGTTCATATGATTATTGTTATCATTATCTTGGTTATTGTTTAAATGTTATAGGGCGTATCAAACATTATACGTCTATAGGCAGCAGAAAATACACTTTGTTATTATTATTATTATTATTATTATTATTATTATTATTATTATTATTATTATGTCATTGCATTTTGAATTTCTCATATCTATATTATTATTGTGCTCCATGTGCTGCGGAGTTGTGCTGCGTCATGTGCTGCGGTCCTGTGCCGGCCTATATAAGCAGCTGCTGGGAGTTTGACTCGTCCCACTCTCCAAAATTTTCCTTTTACGGCACAGGTATGCCCGAGCCATTGGTTGATATATTGATTATATATAAAAGTTGCCAACCCATTACTCTCTTGTTTCTCTCTTGTCATTTGTAGCCAGAACCTATATGGATTAAGAGGTTGACAAATCCTCTCAGAATTTAGGAAAATAGTACCGTACTGCCCTCAGTGGAGAATGGGGCATAACACACACACATAATCAAATATATTATCAAGCGCGGACTGTGACAAGTCGGTACCTGTCCTAATATGTTTGTTTGTTTGTTGTTGTTTTACGTCCTAGCAACATCTAAGGTCATATCAGGACGGGTCCTAATATGACTTTAGATATTGCTAGGACGCAAAACAACAACAAACAAACATATATTTAACAGCATGTTCAACCAAGCTGGTAAATATTACTATATCAAATACACTCAGTTAATATTCACAGCGATCTATTGCAGTGAAGTGTAGTTGATGTTTCCTTAAAGAACCTCTGTTCCATAAGTGAGATACTGCATAATATCTATATATTGTATATGTCCCAATAGAAGCATGCTACCCAATAGAAGCACACCCCCCATTTCAAGATTGAAAGCGCACACAAATTTACGCACCAATTCACGATCATATTCAGACTGTATGCACATAAAATAAGACAATCCCACTTTATTTCAGAGGCACTACAAAACAAATCCATGAAATTCTTTAACTTTGAATAGATGCGCATCCATATGTCTGCACTCGTGCTGTGCATGTCTATTGGGACATATATGGTATATATATATACATATATACCGCTGTTTCGGTAGGTACTCAGGACTAGTATTTTACATGCTAGGTATATAAAATGTTCTTCTTCATCGGGGTCCTCAAATCTTTTGAATTTGTCAACTAGAAGTTTGATGAAAATGACTGAATATTTTTTAATTTCTTTTGTTTATCAAAAACCTCTACAAATCACTAAAGTTTTAGGATACTCATTTTTGAAACTACCGTATTCATTTTCGCATACTTATTTTCTATCTATTGGCCAATTTCCATGAAGATTGAGTAATTAGCAGATGCATTTTGAGGACGCACAGTAACAAAGTCTCTCACCCCAGCCACTGAGTTCACTCAAAGCTCTCAACCCTGCTTCCTCGAATTTGGGTCACAGCCTTTAGCAGTTTTACTATAGAACAAAGGGGGCCAAAATTATACAGATTTTCCCAACTTTAAATCGACATAAGTTTCCTGCTATTTACTTTAGAAAAATGATATAGCTACCATGACGAAGTTCAATTCAAGCTCTTTCCATTGATATATGTTCCATTGAGATAAAATGCATTCTAAAAAAATTCACACATACCTAGATGTATTATAGGGGAGTGGTCGATCTGTGGAGGTGGGAGGTTAGAGAGGTTTAACTGCATGCATATATATGAAGATTTATACTGCCTATTATGGATAAGCCTGAATAGATTCGTTTTCACCATTAGACAGTTTGTCGCTAGAAAGCCAGACCCTACACTTTTACCAACCCAAGGGATTTTTAACCTCCCACACCACATAGACATGGTATGAGAGCAACTGGCCTCTGATGACGCTGTAAGTTATCCACAGCAGTGGACATCCAAATTGGTAGAGGTGGGGGCACGGGGAATCGAACCACTGACCTTCAGATTAGGAGTCTGACCTAGAAAAAAGTCAGACACTCTAACCACTCCGCCACAGAAAACACCACAAATATATATATATATATATATTTTCTATGTGTTCAGACAATCAAAGCCAGCAGTGAAGCATCCCCCTCACTGCACGTCCGAACTGACGGCACACGAAACGGAACGGAAGTGGAACGAGGAAGACCAATTGTCTGCAATTGAAATTTCCCTTGCTTAAACAATTAATCTTTTTTTTCTTTTAAAGAAAAGATTAAAAATGCAATAAAACTTGGCGTGTGTCCACCGGACGAGATAGACTAGTTGTAGTTGTGGGCAGGGCTCCTTCCCCCAATACGACAGGCGTTGATGCAATGCCTGGCCGAGCCAAAACAAAGCGAGTCATCACCTTGCATGAAAAGCTTGTTCTATTTAATGACTCCTCTAGAGCACATTGATTTTCATATCATCGGTTATTGGACTTCAAACATATGGTCATTCTGACATATTTCTTTGGAGGAAACCCACTGCCGCCACATAGGCTACTTCTTCTGATAAGTAGCAAGGGGTCTTTTATATTCACGTTCCCACAGACAGGACAGCACATACCACAGCCTTTGATGAACCAGTTATGAACCAATTGTTGGAATGGAAAATAGCCCAAACTGCAAATAGGTCTACTGAGCAGGATCGATCGGATGACCCACACCTTCACAGGTGGACACTGAGCTGATCGACTGAGCTATGCCCCCCCCCCCACACCATGCATGGTGCTCGGTGTAATTAGGATACAGCAAGGACTAATTGGGTCAGCCTCAGGATATTATAATTGGGCGAGATATTGTGGCACAGTGCCAGCGGCACTGTATCCCATTGCTCCCAATGCCACAACTTGGCATCCATCTTGATATGACCTGATATGATACTAGGACATAAAACTCCAATGACACAAGCAGGGAATTCCTAACAATAGTAAGTCTAAAGTGCCTGTCACACTATGCGGGATTGAGCAACAGACAGAATTGTCTATTCCGGTGGTGATAAGTATAAAAATATATTAAAATGTGTCAAAGTGTTGCGACATCGGGTTTATGAACGGACATGAAACAGACATGAACAGATAACCAACAGACAAAACAAAATCAAACCAGACAAGAACCGTAGACGTCAGTCTGGCGGCATCCGTTCCTAGTTTTGTGCATGTTCAAAACTTGTACGGACACAAACCGGACATTGTTAATTTTCTGTCCGTTTCCCCCAATTCGGTGAGGTGTGACAGGGCCTTTAATGTTGCAGACGTCAAAACTAAATCAGCCACATGAATACGGCAGGGTTGGTGTCAACTATGATGCCCCACCCCCTTCGACACACAGAGAGAAGTTCAAATTCAATCGATCAGTACCCATCCTGATATGACCTTAGATGTTGCCAGGACATAAAAGCTCCAACAACAAACCAACGTTGGTTGATGTACTGTGCACTTTTGTTGTTGTTTTGTTTTGTTCCCTGTCTTCACTCTCCCGTTTTAATGGATGCATGAGGCAAACACTAATGCACCAGGAAAGTTTTATGGGAGAACAGGCCGAGTTATGTGATGGTGTCACACACTTCACATTGCACACTCATCAGCATTATTTGAGTAAAGTTGCATATTCGGATGGTTTTGAGTTTCTGTAATTTCTCTAAGAAAAATATATTAAATTGATTTTTATAACCTACCAGACTTTAGTTTGAAGTAACTTTTATTTTAAATGGTTAAGTTTTGAAATATTTGAAGTGCAAACATGTCAAATTAGACTTGGCAACCATGCCACAACTCTGACGATATAGGCTTTAGCAGAGACGGGTTCTATTAAATTGCCTCAGTATTCCCTTATATGTAGCAACAAATGTTTAATAAGTACATCAGTAGCAAAGTTAGATATGCCAAATCAATTCTAGATAATTGCTATGGCTTTTACAATTTGATACTTCATCAAACTATGCAACTTTAATGCTGCATATCTAAATGGTTTTGAGTTTCTTTAAGTGTCTTTTGTAAATAAATATATTACGTTGATTGTTGTAATCGACGCTACTTCACAGGACGCGGCAGCCGAATGTGTAGGCCGCAGGCTTCGTGTGCGAGAGGTCGAGAGTTCGAATCCCAGTCGAGTCAAACCAATGACTTCCAACATTGATTAAAATAAAAGTTACGTCAAACTAAAGTTAGGTAGGTTATAACAATCAACCTAATAACGAATATATTCATCTAAGAAGATGACAGCAGCTCAAAACCATCGGACTATGTAACTTATATACAAAACACACAAGCTGTGATAATTCAAACTGAGATCTTCAACGACTGAACATTACATTGGTTCCCATGCGAATTAGACCAAGTGTGACATCCAGGGAAGGCTAAATATAGAGAATGAAATCAGCCGCCGTTAGAACTATGGAACAGTCTGGCCATGTTCAGTGACCGTGACTGCCATGCCTGGTATGGTAAGCTTTAATAGGACATCGCCGATTTAAAAAAAAACACCAATCAATCAATCATAAAAAGCAAATTCAAATACAGTAAAAGCCTCTCTACCCGGCCACCTCATAGGCCAACCACTCCCCTATATCGATCGCTTTATTTGGGTCCCAAACGACCGCCCATACATTACCATTGTAACGATTAAAAACTACCTAAGCCGACCAACTCTGTAAATATACCATTTAAATTGGGTCCCATGGTCGGTCGGTTTAGAGAGGTCTTACTGTAATGGCACTTGTCACTTGTCACTAATAGGATAGGACAAGGGCTGGTTAGCACAGTGTCAGGATAATGTGACCATGTAGGATAAGGTAGTATGCAGGTATTACAATACCTCAGGGAGTTTGACGCCCCTGCCCTGCAGAGTTGTAAACCACTGCTTTGTGGTACAGGTTCTTGACAGAACCGAAGGCTAAGGGAGCAAACCCTGAACAGAAAACCATGTCACTGGAGCAGCATCAAGGGTGGTTGATGTATGGAACTCCCAACATCTCCCGACCAGCCACTGCAGGAACAAATAGTTTTGCGCCTGTCTGGACATGTTCTTGATGGTGTGAAACCTCTATTTGCTCCCCGAGCGAGTACCGCTGGTAACTTGCAAAAGCCAGCAGCACTTCAACACTTTTGCAGGCAGCTTTCATGAAATGTTCAAAAAGAATCTCCGGTGGACTGGACACCTCATGAGGATGTCATCAGACAGGCTACCAAAGCAGATCCTCTACTCTCAACTGTCTTCTGGTTACAGAAAGAGAGAGGATGCCCTCGTCTCCGGTTCAAGGATACCATCAAGAGAAACCTGAAGCTGAGAGACATTAAGACCGACTCATGGACATCACTCTCACAGCAGAGAGCTAAATGGAGAGCGGCAGTCAAGTAATGAAAGCAGTCTTTGTCGCATCACGACCGACAGCATGATGATGATGATGATGATGATGATACTGTAATGTGAAAATAGTATTACACCCCACCACAATGTCATGCATTTCATATTACATACAAATTAAACCCACACAAACTACATTGCTAAGTATGGCAGGTACAGTAGACCTGGACGCGGGAAGTTTGATAGCATCAGGGGATCTAGATGCATTAATGGTAAACGCGCTCGCCTAGGATGTGGGCTCGAATCCCGATTTAGGGAACGGGTCCTATGTGTTTGCAATAACCCCATTTCCCACCATCAATGCATATTGACATGGATTTAATGGTTACCATGGTGATCTTCCCATGGATACAAATGTATGTCCAGTTTATACAATCCATTGCACAACACAACCACATACACAATTAACCTGCCTTGCATCAATGAGCTTGTGGTAAACAGTATTGAATACGCACAACACATGGGGGGAGGGAAATAGGATGGGGGAGCCAGAGGGGAGGGAGGGATGGTGCTTCCTAAAACGTACATTAACGTTGGAAACGCATAGACAACATACTTAGAAATTCCCAATTCTCTCTGAACATAGATACTCACTATGGAATAGAGACTGCGCATTCTAAAACCATTTCCTAACTTGTAATTTAATATTATATATAATCTATTATATACCACATATAAACGCTCGGAGAATTATTTAATTATTTATTAGGCGATTCACGCGAGTATATTATTAACAAACTGCCATCGTCCAGCCGCTTTGCTGTGGACCTACTGGGCCCAGCAGCTTCCAACCCCTCTCACTGTATTTGAATCGTCAGTTGCCGCCCGTTTTTTGCTTTTTGATTGAATTAGGTAGGGCATTTATTGCTCAGCCTGGAGTCGAATAAATGAACCAACCCAATCTGCTGGTATCCTTGTCATTTCGTAGGGGAGTCTTATATTGATGTTACATACTAACGGTAGTATTTAGGACTTACGCCAGAATTACAGGGATCAATCTCAGAACAGAGTACCTCCGTGGGCCATATTGACTAACAAGTAATAGTTCCTCGGCAATTATTTTTTCGCTTTGTGAATGAGTCAATAATTGGATGATGTGTTACCGCACAGAAATTTTCACTCAGCAATCATAGTATAAGTTGCATCTATGCAGGTGTCACTGTACATGCATCGGCCAGAAAGACACCAATATGCTACTACTGTCATACCATATGTTTCACAACTCACTTTCACTCACACAGTCGACACTAGTAAAGTAAAGTTTGTTTTATTTAAAGTTGCATAGTCCGATGGTTTTGAATTTCTGTATTTTTTCTGAGATAAATATATTAGATCGATCACTAGACTTTACATTAGTTCAAAGTTACTTTTATTTTAAATGGTAACCGTTTGAGATTTTATTAGTGCAAACATGGAAAATTAGTTTTGGCAAGCTTGCCAAAACTCTGACACCATAGACTTCTGCAGTAACAGGTTCTGTTAAATTGACCCAGTATTGCCTTCTATGCAGAAACAAATGCTTAATAAGTGCATCAGTATCTAAGTTAGATATGTAAAATCAAATCTAGATAATTGATTTGGTTGTGAAAATTTGATATTTCATCAGACTATGAAGCTTTAACGACGCCTCTAGAGCCCATTGCTTTTCGTACTGTCGGCTATTGGACAGCACATACCACAGCCTTTGATGAACCAGTTTTGGACCACTGATTGGACCAAACTGCAAATGGGTCCACTGAGCAGAATCGGAAAACACTAGTAATGCAGCAGTCACACTACACACTACAGGTGTCATCCATACAGGCTACACTATGCATCTGTCACACTACAGCTGTCACTCACACAGACAACACTATGCAGCTGTCACACTAAAGGTGTCTCCCACACAGACAACATGTTGTAGCTGTCACACAGTAGATGTCGTCAACACAGACAACACTCTCCTGCTGTCACACCACACGTGCAACTCATACAGACAACAATAGTAATGCAGCTGCCACACAACAGGTGTCACTCATACAAATAACACAAGTAATGTAGCTGTCACACACTACCTGTGTTGCTTTTGTTTGTTTGTTTGTTGTTGTTTTACGTCCTAGCAACATCTAAGGTCATATCAGGATGGGTACCAACTTGTGACAGTGCGCCCTCATGGCGGCACCATGACCTGGTATCCCACTCAGTCACATTATCCTGACACTGAGCACACCAGTCCTTGCCCTATCCTAATAATGCCGAGCACCTGGCTAGGAAGCAACAAGTATCAATTTTTAAGTCATTGGTTTGACTCGACCGGGACTCGAACCCACGACCCCACGATCTACCAGCACGGGAGACGGACGCTCTAACTCATTCGGCCATCCCGTCTGGTCCACCTGTGTTGCCCACACAGACACCGACACTACAGGTGTCACAGCACAGGCAGCACTATGAAGGTGTTAAACCATGGCTGTCACATCATGAACACTGCTACACAGGTTTCCTGCGCAGACTAGCGCGTCTGAGAAGCATCTGAGTGCACCAGTCTACCCTGGAACCCGATGCAACGAGTTGCAACAGGACCATGACAGCAACACGTCTATGGATCCATATACAGGTAATCGTCACCAAACCGGTTCCACACACAGGTGGGCCAACCAGAACCTGACAAAGAGGCCTCGCCTTCAGATGTCACATTCAATGCAATTTAACAACTCAGCTATTAAATATTCAAAATATATTTCCCCAAAAAATACACAGCAATTACATTTATGCAAAGAGCTTGTTAATCCTACAAAAGAAAATGAATTACTTTTATTAATACATTTGTTAAAAGTAGGCCTTGAAAATAGGTGCCATGGGAATATATATATATATATATATATATATATATATATATATATATATATATATATACACAGATACAGATACATATATATCGGCGGTACAGTGAGTGTAGCTGGGGGGGGGGGGGGGGGGGGGGGCAGTGGTGCGTGTACAGACGGGTGGGGTAAAAATAGCCAACAGTGGAGATATTTGAAGTAATATCATGAAAATTAATGTTTGGCATACGGAAAATCTCACACCATAGGTTGGTTGGTTGTTGGAGTTTTACGTCCTGGCAACATCTAAGGACATATCCGGGAAGGTACCGACTTGTGACAATGCGCACTCATGGTCACACTATCCTTGCCCTAGGAATGTCGAGTGCGTTAGCGACAAGTATCAATTTTGCAAGTCATTGGTTTGACTCGGCTAGGATTCGATATCCGGACCTTCCGCACGGGAAGCCTGCGCTCTACCGATTCGGCAATTACAACAAGAAAGAACAACAACAAGAAAGAAAGAAGTGTAGTGAAACACTATACTGACACAATCGATGCCCCTTCGTCGTTAGGTCGACGAGTTGCTAGGGCTTAAGGCTGCGCATGCGCGGCATGTATGTTTAGCTCTATTGGGTCAAACAAGCAGTGACATCTTCGTTTTTTCAATCGGGTAATAAGCACTCTCTGTGGCTGATTGTTAGTCTACCAACATGCTCGCAGAACCAAGGTTAAGTGTTATTTAGTTACGGATAGACTGTTGTGGCTGCCCAAAGGGCTAATTAAAGTTGGCTCCAGCCTCACACTGCAAGTACTAAACTTGTTAGACTTGTATAATGTACATGTGTATTATGTCAAAACTGAACATTAAAGTAACTACAGAACCAGACAGCAAGTATTAAATTAATTATATTGTCTAGTTGTTAAACTTGTGTCGTGGGGGTGATGAAAATGGGAAATATTGCGCCTAGAGTGGGACTCGAACCCACATCTCTTTGCATTCCAGGCCAGTGTGCTAACCATTACACCACCTAGGCTCCCTGATATCAAAACACTACCCATGCCTACCTGTCTATGCGGCTCCTTGCCTGAGAGGTCAGTGCAGACCACTACACTCATCCCCCTGGAATTGTAAGTCTTTAATGCTTACAATTACGTAGATACAGGCAATGCACTTACATACATACACAGGGTAGGTTCAACAACTATACAGCGCGTAGCTTGTACATGATCCTGGTCATGGCACCAGTGTCGTGGGGGTGATGAAAATGGGAAATATTGCGCCTAGATCGGGACTCGAACCCACATCTCTTTGCATTCCGGGCCAGTGTGCTAACCATTACACCACCTAGGCTCCCTGATATCAACACACTACCCACGCCTACCTGTCTATGCGGCTCCTTGACTGAGAGGTCAGTGCAGACCACTACACTTGTATAATGTATGTGTAGCCTGTCAAACCTGAACACTAAAGTAACTACAGAACCAAACAGCAAGTATTAAATTAATAATATTCTCTAGTTATTGTTAGACTTGTATAATATAGGTGTATTATGCTAAAACTGAACATTAAAGTAACTACAGAAATAGCCATCTTTGGAGATATTTGAGGTGAAAATAGGCTATATAATTTTGGTGTGCACACCAACATTGTGCACAGCCTAGGCGCCTAGCAGTGATATGTTCTACTAAATTGACTTTGTATTCCTTATAAGTTATATGCAGTAATACATGTTTAATAAGTGCATCAACCGGACGTGGTGGCCAAGTCGGTAGAGCATGGAGTTGGGTTCCCAGTCGAGTCAAACCAATGACTTATAACATTGATACTTGTCTCTTCCTAGCCTGGCACTCATCATTAATAGAATAGGGCATGGACTGGTTAGCTCAGTGTCAGGATAATGTGACTGAGTGGGATATCGGTGCCCCACTTGGAAATCGGGCTGCCAGCACTATGACCCGATATCCCACTCAGTCACATTATATTGACACTGAGCCAACCATTCTTTCCCTATCGTATTCATGCTTAGGGCCAGGCTAAGAAGCAACAAGTATCAATTTTTAAGTAATTGGTTTGACTCAGCCGGGAACCGAACTCACGACCTTCCGCACGCGAGGCCCGCGCTCTACCGATTAGGCCGCCGCGCCCGGTCTTTACACACACAAAAAAGAAGGAATATACTGGCATAATAATTAGTGGTTGAAAGGTAAAACTGTTTTTCTTGGACATTAGTTAATTAAGCAGGAGAAATTTCAACTGCGGACAATTGGTCTTCCTCATTCCATTGCTCCTTCTTCTATCCTAGTATTAATGCCGAGTAAGTCATTGATTTAATTCGGCCAGGGTTCGAACCCGAGGGTTCAAATCCCACGACCTACCAGAACAGGAGGTGGACGCTCAACTCATTCGGCCATCCCGTTCATGTACATGTGTGTGATTATTAAATTTTATATTCCTAATTTAGCTGTAATAAAAAGGATGTGACGACTCTGCGACGTAATAATCGTTACACAAAACAGCGGGATGGATAATCGGTAAGCGCGCCGACTGGTGGTTTGTTTGTTGTTGTTTTACGTCCTAGCAACATCTAAGGCCATATCAGGCCGGGTATTAACTTGTGACAGTGCGCACTCATGCCACCTTTATAGTGCTGCCTCACTGGGAGACCAGGCTGCCATCCATGACCTGATATCCCACTCAGTCACATTACCCTACACTGAGCCAACCAGTCCTTGTCCTATCCTAATAATGCCGAACGCCTGGTCAGGAAGCAACAAGTATCAATTTCTAAGTCATTGGTTTGACTCAACCATGGCTTGAACCCACAAACCCATGGGTTCGGATCCCCTGATCTCCCAAAACAGGAGACGGACGCTCAACTCATACGGCCATCCCGTCTGGTCTCGACTGATTGTTGGTTGGCTGTTGGAGTTTTACATCCTGGTAACATCTAAGGTCACATGAGGATGGGTACCGACTTGTGACAGTACACACTCATGGTGTCTTTATAGTGCTGCCCCACTGGGAATTAAGGCTTCAGGCACCATGACCCAATATCCCACTCTGTCACATTATCCTGACACTGAGCTAACCAGTCCTTGCCATATCCTATTTTTAATGCTGAGCGCCAGGCTAGGGAGTAGGAAGTGACAAGTATCAATTTTATAAGTCATCAGTTTGACTCGACCGGCAATCAAACTCCTGATCTTCCACACATGAGGCCTGCCCTCTACCGATTCGACCACCATGCCCATGGAAAATTGATAGGTGTCGCCCTGGTGCTCAGCTTTGCCAGGAGAGAATAATGTTTGGTTCACCTATTGACAGGATAATGTGACGCATTGTCGAAATGTTGGCCACACGGTATACCAAGGTGGCAGCACTATAAAACTACCATGAGTGCCCATTGTCACAAGTCAGTACGTATCCTGACATGACAATAGATGTTGCTAGAACGTAAAACCCCAATAATGCAATCCTCCAATACTATCCCTGTGAGTGAAGGAATGACCTAGTTATCTAAGACGCTTGCATCTAAGTTCCTTCTACTTCCAAGGCATGTTCTAGAAGTGGACCTAACCAGCCGTAACGTATGCAGGGCGGAGACTGTGTGTTGTGTGACATGGCTTAAAACCTCCACGCCACTCACTTACTCACCGTGTGTTGTGTACGTATACGTGTGTGTTTAGAAGTGGGTAGAGCGTGACGAGAATTAATTTTATTTATTTATTTATTTATTTATTTTATATATTTATTTTATATATATATATATATATATATATATATATATATATATATATATATACATATACATATACCTGCGGGTATGCAGGTATAGCAATATCTCAGGGAGTTTGACGCCCCTGCCCTGCAGAGTTGTAAACCACTGCCTTGTGGTACAGGTTCTTGACAGAACCGAAGGCTAAGGGAGCAAACCCTGAACAGAAAACCATGTCACTGTGGCAGCATCAAGGGCGGTTGATGTATGGAACTCCCAACATCTCCCGGCCAGCCACTGCAGGGACAAATAGTTTTGCGCCTGTCTGGACATGTTCTTGCCAGTGTGAAACCTCTATTTGCTCCCCGAGAGAGTGCCGCTGGTAACTTGCAAAAGCCAGCAGCACTTCAACACTTTTGCAGGCAGCTTTCATGAAATATAATGAAAGCCGTCTTTGTTGCATCGTGACCGACAGCATGATGATGATGATGATGATACATACATATACATATACACACACATATATAGCATATATATGTGTGTGTATATATATACATATACATATTTATATAAAAGTACACACCAGACGCGATGGCCGAATGAGTTGAGCGTCCATCTACCTAGATAAAAGATTCACCCCATACTTCCAGTACAGGGGTGAAAGCCAATCCATTAGAAAAGCTGGCGAAGAATTTCGACATGCTGGGTTAATTAACTGAGCTGGTAAATTCTTAATTTAAGAAGCACAATATATTCTTTATGTACGTCATCATATTTACACGCTACTTTTGAGTTGGAAAATGTAATAAAACATACACTTTAATGCAATTTAAAAGCGAAATCAACGGCGTTCTCTGGCCGCCATCTTGTCTTTTTGCATTCTCTCCCATTTCACCAACTCTGTGTTGATATAAGTAACCATTTGACACTGGTGCCAGGCATTCTACTTCCCGTTCCATACTAAAGCTATTTTCACCCGTATTTAGACTATGTTGTCGTTCACCCCTGTACTGTAAGTATGGGGTGAATCTTTTATCTACCATCTACTGTGTTGGTAGATCGTGGGATTCGAACCCATGGGTTCGAACCCTGGTCGACTCAAACTATGGACTTAACTATTTATACGTGTTGCTTCCTAGCCAGGCGCTAGGCATTATTTGGATAGGGCAAGGACTGGTTAGATCAGTGTCAGGATAATGTGACTGAGTGGGATAGCAGGTCATGGTGCTGGTGGCCTGGTCTCCCAGTGAGGCAGCACGATAAAGTGATCCATGAGTGCACACTGTCACAAGTACCCATCCTGATATGACTTCAGATGTTGCCAGGATGTAAAACTCCAACAACCAACCATCCAACATTATATATATATATATATATATATATATTATATATATAATATATATATATATTTATATATATATATATAAATATATATATATATATTATATATATATAATATATCTATAGTAATTTGCAAGGGTCTCTTTTCAAAGTTTGTGTTGATAACATTGTGAGAGCGGAGCGCTACCACATTTTCCACAGCTGTGAGCGAAATTACAGCTCTCCTCTGACCGGGAACAGCCAGCTTCCTTGTTCCACTGGTAGCAAGATTTCTTACCGCCCCCAGTGTTACTACGTTTGGCATTGTAAGTGGTCCCCCGCTTAGTTTTCATCTGCTGCACACCGTAATGTATCACGCTAGCGCCCTGGTATGCCTCAGAGAAGGCGGCGAAGCCATGCTCCTCCGCCTTCTTCCTAATAGCCGAGTCATAAGCGATGTGGGCTGCGTCCTTGAAATCATCGGTCATGGCTCTCACAGATAGGAAATGGATATGCTCAAGGAAGGTACGATAGTCCTTCTTTGAGAGAGAGTCAGTGTCAATGTCCAAGCACCATAGGGCAGAGGCAGCGACTAACTCGTGCGGGCTTAGCTTCTTAACATCTTTGCGCGCAACAGTGAATTTACGAAGGGACCACTTACTTCTCTGTCTCCTCGTGCTGCTGCTGGACCGACTCCCTGACCTGGAGTCGCTGTGGCATCGGGATCTCCTCCCCCTGGAGTGGTGGCGGGAGGCGCGTGTCCCATAGGCGGGGTGTTCTGTTGAGCTCAGGTTCCTCTCCTGTTGGCGCGTCGATCCATGTTTGGAGTGCCCGCTTGGCCCCTTAGGCGCCTCCGGGCCCCGTGCGTCCGCGTTCCTCGCCTGGCGCTCGGCCCTGCATCTTCGCAGGCCTTCCCTCTGCTCATCCAGCTTTGCCATCTCCTCCTCCAGCTCCATTTCACGGATGTCTTCCTTCGCCTCCTTCACCTGGTCTTCCAGAGACATGCCTTGCATGGCTGAAGAAACGTCCCCCTCCTGTTTAGATCTCGCCTGCCGCTCAGCCGATGCTCTTCGTGACAGACGTGATGGCTGTCCGTCGACCTCGCTCTCGATCTGGTTGTGGGAGCAGGCCTCAAGGTCACCCTCCCTGTGCGAGGACGCACAGAAAGAACAGTAGACAGCCGACATCACGGGTGGTAGAGGCGGCGGCGGCGGCAGGAGGCGGGGAGGAGGTGGCAGAGGAGGTGTTGACGCTTCCCGGAAAAATTCCGGTTGCAAGTGACAGTAGTAGCGGCGGAAGTATGGTCAGGCGGTGGTGGAGCCACTGGTACCCGTATGAGTAGGAAGCAAATAGATGCAGGAAGCCCATTGGCCAATAATATATCGGAATAACATAATACAGTGTAATAAAGACATAGAAATTCCCTTACGCGGCTTTATACTCGCATAATGCTTATACATCACATATACCAAGAAAATCAAAAAAAACTAACATAGACTACTAACCATGCTAAACAACCCCCTTACCTGCTACTGTAATACAGGCAATCAAGCACCTTATCAGCTACTACTGTGTGATAAGATAACTCCACCACTACATCTGGTCAGCATTGAAAACAAGCCCAAGTACTCAAGCTTATATGCTATGGACAGTATAAACACAACCTCAATAAAAAAATTTTTTTTTTAATGATATGAGATTAGATGAGAGTGGAGGGGAGGGGAGGGGAGGGGAGGGTGGAGGGTGGTGATTAGATAAAGGATTCACCAGGTACTCGCAGTACAAGGGTGACCAGCCCTATATAAAAACGGTCAAAAAAGCGGGATAATGAAATGAGAGCCTAATTTCACAATCTAAGAAGCAACATTTATTCTTTGTAGATGTCTTCATATTTACCCCTACCTTTGAGTTGAAAAATATAATAAAATAGCTAGTTTAATACTTTTTAAAATTGAAATCGACGGCGTTCTATGGCCGTAATCTTGGATTTTTGCATTCTCTCCCATTTCACCAAATCTGTGCCAATATATGTAGCCATTTGATCATAGAACCACAGATTCTACTTCATGTTCCATACTAAAGATATTTTCGCCCGTATTTACACTACGTTGTCGTTCACCTGTGTACTACAAGTACCGGGTGAATCTTTTATCTATGTGGTGATGTGCTGTGCATGTCACAGCTGTGTGCGGTTTCCACATTCAGCAAGCACACCATCTCCCCTTTTAGCCACTGGGCTGCAACCACACAGTGGTTCTGGACCTGCACCCAGTTACAGTGTCTTATCCAGTTAGGCTACCTAGAGAGCAGGCAGCAGGGGCATGCCTATTTGCTAAGGACTCACCCGATGATATATATTGGACTAGACAGGATGGACTAGTATAGCGCTAAGGCGTCCTCCTGAACCATCTCAGGCCGGCCGGGGAAAATGATTTGTTTAGGTTTCACGCCCTGGCAACATCTAAGGCTTTATCAAGACTGTTGTGTAGTGACCAACCCAAACGCCGTGAGTCCTGATCAATGACTGATGAGTTTATTCAGTTTCCGGTCACATGCAATGTCACGTGACCGCTCGGGGTCACGGCCGGGTCAGCCGACCCTACGTACCTTATATATATATACCTAACATAGAGGAATACCGACTTGTGACAGTTCACACTCATGGCGACTTGATAGTGTTGCCCAACTTGGATACCTTACCTCCAGCAACAATACCCGATATCCCAATCACATTGTCCTATCCTAGTAATGCCGAGCACCAGCCTAGGTAGCGACAAGAATCACATTCGGTTTTATGGATCACTGGTTTCACTCGGTCGGGATTTGATCCCACGATCTCTGCATGGAAGGTCAGCCAAGTTCTCTTACCAATTCGGCCATCGCGTCCGGTCCCCAAGGCAAACTGCCCACTTACAATATTGGTACTGGCTGCGTTATCTCCCTTGGTGTTTGGATTTACAAGGCCTGCGCTGTCATAACTCAGTACCCATTATGATATGAACTCAGATGTTGTCAGGAAGGCCTTCGGATCCTAGTTGAGTCAAACCGATGATGTACAATATTGTATTGCATGGTCCGATGAAATATAATTTTGTCAATATTAAAACAACTACTTACATTTGATGCTATATATCCAACTTAGATATTGGTCTATTAGCTAATGATTTGGGACAGTATATACAGAGTAACCAGTGAGTTTATAACCTCACCCCTTTGAACACTCAGTTTGAAACACCCATTATGCAGGAAGGCCATTAACCAATTAGGCCAATCTCGTGACCCCATTAGCCCCCCCCCCAACCAAGTAGGCCTGCTGTGCAGGGTCATAGAGGGGAAGGGGATATGAGGTGGATGTGTGTGTATGTGTCTGTGTGTTTCCTGACCTGATTTTACAGAGACACAGAGACAGACATACACACAGACATACACACACAAGACATACACACACAGACATACACACACAGACATACACACAGACAGACATGCAGAGACATACACACATAGACATACACACACACACACATGCATACAGACATACAGACAGACATACACACAGACATACACACACAGACATACATACACAGACATACACACACATACAGACACCCATAGATAGGCACACACAGACATACATACACAGACAGCACACACATACACAGAAACACACACATGCACACACCTGACATACACAGACACACATACACCCAACCTGACTTTGCAGAGAGAGAGCCACACACACACACAGACACCCACAGACAGACACACACAGACATACACACATACACACACAGACACATACATACACATACATACATACACACATACATACATACACAGACACACATAGATACACATACATACACACATATACACACAGACATTACCACACATACATATACACACACAGACAGACACACATAGATAGACACACACAGACAGACATGCATAGACAGCACACACAGACACACAAACACACAGATATGCACACACCCGACATACACATACACCTGACCTGACTTTGCAGAGAGAGAGACACACCCACATACAGAAACACATAGACAGCCGCACACAGGCAGAGGCAGACACACATATACATGCACACACATACATACACAGACACACACATCCATACACACAGACACACATACACCACAGACATACATACACACATACATACACACATACACAGCACAGAAACACACAGATGGACACACACAGACATACACACAGACAGACACACACACAGATACATACAGACATACATAGACAGACAGACACAAGCAGACAACAGACACACATTTTTTTTTTAAAGCCCTAGTGCCATGGGCCTATGTCACTAATCCATTCCCAGAATGTTACTGACCCAACCAGGAATACCTACCTACAGTCCTGTAAGGTTCCAGGTCATCTCACATCACGTGGTCACCGCGAGATGACATCTGGGTCATAGCCACAGGACTTTTGGCAAGCTTGTCGAAATTATTTTTGGTTCTTTCAGCTCATATTACTTCAAAACTAATCATCTTTAATCAAAATCACTCCGGAGTAATGATTAGTAGCTTGTACCGATCAAGACAAAAATTCAAAGGCCATCGGACCATGCAACTTTAAGTGCCTGTCACACCTCACCGGATTGGGGGAAACAGACAGAAACTGAACAAAGTCCGTTTTGTGTCCGCACAAGTTTTGAACATGCACAAAACTAGGAACGGATGCCGCCAAACTGATGTCTACAGTTCTTATCCGTTTTGAGTTTGTTTCATCTGTTGGCTATCCATTCATGTCCGTTTTATGTCCGTTTCATGTCCGTTCGTCCAGAGGCCTTTGACCCGATATCGCAACATTTTGACACATTTTAATACATTTTGATAGTTATGACGCCCGGACTAGATAATTCTGTCCGTTGCTCAATCCGGTGATGTGTGACTGGGGCTTAAGCCTGGTGTTTGGCGTTAATAGGATAGAGCAAGGACTGGTTCACTCAGTGTCAGGATGATGTGATTGAGTGTGATATTGGTTTCATTGTGTCAGTGGCCTGGTCTCCCATGGGGCAGCACTATAAAGTCGCCATGAGTGTGCTGCATCACAAGTCGGTACCCATCCTGCTATGACCTTAGACATTGCTAGGATGTAAAATTCCAACAAACAAACACACAGATATTCACATTCGCCCTCCTTTACCTAGTCCATCACTTCTCATTCATTCATTTTATTATGCCAAATGTAAATGCGATTTTATAGAATTAGCTGAACAAATAGATTACTACAGTTCATGGAGCAATGTTGACCATTGCATTCCCATAAAGTAATAATTATATACACAGAGCAAATGCAACATCGTACAGCATTTAGCATGTAAACATTCTGGTTATGGCCCCAGTGTTGTAGCTTGGTGGGTTTGTTGTTGTTTTACATCCTAGCAACATTCTAAGGTCATATCAGGATGGGTACCAACTTGTGACAGTACGCTCTCATGGCAACTTCATAGTGCTGCCTCACTGGGAGATCAGGCTGCCAGCACCATCACCCAATATCCCATTCAGTCACATTATCCTAACACTGAGCTAACCAGTCCATGTCCTATCCTATTAATGCAAAACGCCAAGCTAGGAAGCAACAAGTATCAATTTTGTAAGTCATTGGTTTGACACGACCGGGAATCGAACTCCCGATCTCCCGCACGGGAGTCCTGCGCTCTACTGATTCAGCCACCATGTCCAGTGCCCAGTGTTGTGGGAAATATTGCAAATATTGTCGGATTACGTAGCTTTAAGATGTGATTAACTACTAATTTATACTTGGACATTATTATTATTATTATTAAATCGTGATTGGAGAATTTCGCAATTAGACCCCGCGAATTTAAGGCACGATCACAACGCGAGATGTTGATAAAACACGGCTCTCTGCCGACAGGTTGAAAGCGGCCATATTTATTTTGGCCTCGCGGCAGGACAGGCTTATTTGTATTGTTTGCGGCCAGACTCATCACTATTTGCATTGGCCTCACGACCCCCGCGCACCAGGAGCCACTCGCTACGTGTGGTGGTCACGTGCCCGGATGTTGGACATATTACAGCGGAGGGATGGTAAGGAAAGAAACAAAAGAAGGCAAAGAAAAGAAGCCGGCGGACAAAGCGTATCTATAGCGGTTGAGGAAAGAGTACGCTCGCTTTGAACTGTGAAGCACATACGGTAGAGTCAATAACCATCGCTAAAACATCCTGGGTGAGATATATTCAATAGGTGCAATAGCATTTTATCCCAAATTAAAAGGACATACTCCTGTATTTATCTCAGTTTTATATTATTCTACATGTAGTATTTATAGACAGACGATGTGTCCCAACATATATATCTTAGTTGTGACTGACACAGTGTGGTTGGACGCCGGGTGGGGGCACCACAAGCGATTTCAGGCAACAACATATTATAGTTTGTTTGTTGCTTTACGTCCTAGCAACATCTAAGGTCATATCAGGATGGGTACCGACTTGTGACAGTGCGCACTCATGGCGACTTTATAGTGCTGACTCATTGAGAGACCAGGCCCGCCAGGACCATTACCTGATATCATGCTGTCACGTTATCCTGACACTGAGACAACCAATCCTTTCCCTATCCTAAGATTACTAAGTGCCTCGCTAGGAAGTGACAAGTATAAATTTTTAAGTCATCGGTTTGACTCGACCAGGGTTCGAACCCACGAACCCATGGGTTCGGATCCCCCGATCTCCCAACATATTATATATAATACAATATTATGTATAGAATAATTATGTGAGACTTACCTGGGTATAGTTGACACATAATTGTTGTTTTACCGAGTCCTAGGCCTCGGCTTGTTATAGATAGGTCAGGGAGAGGAAGCGCTACCCAATGAACCGCTCTTTACCTAGCTAATTTTGTTAATTTATTTTGTTAATTTATTTTGTTAATTTTCAAGTCTCTGGTTTGACTCGATCAGAGTTCGAACCCACAACCTCCCGCATGGGACTCCAGTCGGTGCCCTACCAATGGGGGACCTCCGACTTTTTAGTTCAAATTCCTGCCGTTCGCGTCTCCACTGAACGAGTGGGCCTATTCGGCAAACTGTCACACTGCAAACCCAATGACTATGAGCAATCTTCATACAGAAGAAGTCAAATATCTCTAAAACCACAAGACCTACAGACAAACCACTTGGTATACATATAGAAAACATACAACGAATACATTATATTAAATTTCTAAGGTTAGGGTTCTGTATTTCTATTAATTTTGAATAAAGTAAACGTTTTGCACTGGGTGTACCGCCAAACTCAGTGCATTGTCAATGGCCATGAGCAATCTTCATACAGAAGAAGTCAAATATCTCTAAAACCACAAGACCTACAGACAAACCACTTGGTATATATATAGAAAACATACAATGAATACATTATATTAAATTTCTAAGGTTAGGGTTCTCTATTTCTATTAATTTTGAATAAAGTAAACTTTTTGCACTGGGCGTACCGCCAAACTCAGTGCATTGTCAATGGCCGTTAGCAATCTTCATACAGAAGAAGTCAAATATCTCTAAAACCACAAGACCTAGAGACAAACCGCTTGGTATACATATAGAAAACATACAATGAATAGATTATATTAAATTTATAAGGTTAGGGTTCTGTATTTCTATTAATTTTGAATAAAATATATGTATTGCACTGCGCGTACCGGCAAACTCAAAGCATTGTCAATGAAAGTGTAGGCCCACTAGTACCGATGCGCCACCAAGTGTCGGAAAATGAACTACGCCACATGTCCCCCATTCAGCCATCATGTCCAATGCTCAACTTAACACTTCTGGGAAATGGTTGGTTTCCTACTTTTTGGGTACGGGAGGGTGGGCCCTGACCTATAACAAGCCGAGGCCTAGGACTCGGTAAAACAACAATTATGTGTCAACTATACCCAGGTAAGTCTCACATAATTATTCCATTTCACCTCGTCCTCGAGCCTCCTGGCTAATTATAGTTCAGGGAGATGCTTACGTACTTATAATTTCCATTTCACCTTCCATTTCTAAATTCCTTATAGTATTAGAATTCAAAACCTAATCATTTCTTTTTAGCGCAGTAAACTGATAGCCAAGGAATCTTTTCTTCAGCCTTTTGTTGTAATGTCTTTGTGAACATTAACACATTTATCCCTACTGGTACAGAGTAAATTAATTTTTATTGAGACCCCAGTCCCCTGAAATAGGGCTGGAGAGATATCTATGTAATATCTTATATTCTATGAATATATAACCTCCAATTAAGTACTGTAAGCTTTTGTCTTGCCAAGTTACCACATATAGAGATCATTTCTGTGTCCTCTGACGACTCCACAGTGTAGTTTGCTACCAGTTAGCAAAACATTGTGATGCGTTATTAGGGGGTAAATTCAGTGACCTCCCAAACAGGTAAGTTAAACGTTACCAATACATCCTATCTTAACTAGTATCATAAAGAAACATATATGGTTTTAGCAAGTGCTTTCACTAAAAGGAAGCTGAAGTGCAATATTACAAAATTGTACGCTATCATGAATATCCTTCCATACCTTCCAATGTTCTTCAAGTCACTAACAGTAGACCTGTAGAGTAATGGTTTCACCAGGTAATATGTATTCAAATTACAACCCATATCATACGACCATATACCAATGTGGGTATACCTAGATATGTATCACACAGAGAACTGAACCCTCCTATTGAGTTCATCCATATCATATGGCCAAATACCAATGTGGGTATACCTAGATATGTATCTTACAGAGAGGTGAACCCTTGTATTGAGTTCACACTGAATCCTCTACCACCCAGCTCAATTTCTTAACTTGATTATGTGCGTGTTGTTAACACCAATGTGGAGTCACATGTGCATGTTGACAGTATCTTCTGGCCGTGCAACTTTTGGTACCTCAATCTGTTCATTGAGTGTTTTAGACTTATCAAGTCTGTGCCCCTGTTTCTTTCCAGAACACATGTTCCAATGTGTAAGAATATGAGGTTCGAGCCTCAGTGCATCAAACTATGTTTGTGTCCAAACTGTATATAATCCATGTTTGTATTCATATACAATGGTCGATGGCAACTGAATCAGTTGAATTTGACAGGTGCATCTAGGTGTATTACCAGCACCTCTGTGTACCTATGTTTATAGGGATTTCTTGTCTATTATATGCACACCTCTGTCAAAATATGCAACCTAAGTTTGCTATGGTGTTACATCTTCAGTAGTGCATATTTAAAACATTAAATTTGTAGTTCAATATGTTGACTCAAGTATGTGTCAAGGTCTTTTCATATACCAGGTTTCCTATGCAAAACATGGCAGCCCTACTCTGGGCTTAAGTTTATCAACACTCCATGCTATGTTGGCAATATGATGCAACATATTATGTGCCTGTGAATGATTGAAACAATTTCAACAGTTATCTCATAACCAAAAGTCTGCCTACTGACAGCCCATCTGTGCAGGTTCAAACTAACATATAAAGCATGCACCTATTCGTATTGACAACTTGTGTTTGTCAATGTGGCCAAACATGGTAAACACATGGCTATGGATATGCTGAACTCAGATGCAATCTGCTAATGCATATTTATGCCAGTATTGATATTAATCAACACTGTTGTCAGTATCCCATTATAACAATGCATTCTCTCCATGCCCATTATTGATATCCACTATCTAAGCTTATGTCAATTCATGGACACTTTCTAAAATTTCTAATGAAATGAAATAATTCTCAATTCCCAGTCTAGCCTCACATCAGTGGCAGTAAGTTTTCCCCATGTTACCAATGGGGTAATAATATGGATGTAACCAGTTATCATCTGGGTCTAGCCTAGGACCACCTCCAGCTATGACTGAACCCACTATTATTGTTTACCAACTGGACTGAGCTGTGAAGTCTTCCTAATAATTTAAAGAGCACAATAAACCAATCATTAAATAAGCAGCTGATCTGTATATATGTGAATTGTTGGCCCAACAATGCTGCCTATAGCAATGTTATAGTACTTAGATTTATTAAGTAATCATTAATAATTAATTGGCCTAATTAAAGTCACTGCTATAATTTCAGGAGTAGATTCAGAATAAACACTTTGTCTCTTATGTGCCTATGCATCATGACAACAGACTGCTATCAATATTTGATGCAGTCAACTTTGCTTTAATTATTCATCCAACTAAACAAGTTGGGTAATATCTGCTTTCTAAGTTAGACAATATAATATAAATTATATATTCACCATAATAATATCTAAATTAAGAAAATTGTATGGAATTTCCTAAGAAACACAAAAACCCAGTTATGGTTTGCTCTTTTTTAATATAACAGTCTGTTATGTGTTATTATGCCATGCCCATTGGGATAACCTGATAACCTTAGATGTTGCTATGACAAAAAAACTCCCAATAACCAACCAAAACATTGGTAGTTGTATGTTGGACTTAGTAGTGTTCTTTCCTTACACTAGGTAAGTGTATGTCAGACTTTAAATGTCTGCTGGTCTGGGTATGTATATACCACAATTTCAGAGGTATTTGTTTTGTGCCTAGCACACCCAATCATGTCCACAGCCAATAGAGCTGTTTATATCCAAGTTAATTACTTACTACTACCCAGTAGGTAGATGTCCACATGGCATATACTATGATTGCATACACCCCCATTCATGTAATGGTGTATATCTAGCCTGGCCACTGAGTGTCAGTGTGGTGGCTTGACGGGTTATTACACTAAAATAGCCCGATGTACTGAAGTGGGGTGTTGTGTATCCCAAGCCCTTGCTACTGGCCTGGTGCAATCATGCCCATGATACCTAAATTGGCTGGGTCTGTGCCCTCTTAAAGAGAGGTATGTATATGTACATACCTGCATGATTCTGGGGTTTACCTGCTCAACTCCTTCAAGTTCCTAGGCCCCAAATAGGAGTCATACATTTTAGGACCATGTAAAGCCATTGCTGGCCATGTGTATATTCAGCCAGTTTTCCCACCACTAATTAGTGTGATAGTGTTGCCAGTAGACCTGTGCCTTGGTTAGCATGGTTCACAGACTTTGTCACTATCTTACTATTGCAAACAGGAAAAACATATAGTGAGTGCAGCTGTATACACAGCATCTCTGCAATGGTAACGGCCAAATTCAAGGATAACCATAGTTAATCCTTGTGCCAACCTTATTTCCCATAATTATGACTTTTATGGTTTTTTAATGGCCAGTCGCTGTGACAGCACTGGCAATGTGCATGATCATTTGTCACATTGGTCACCCCGTCTGTGGAGTACCAGTTCACCGACTTCATTTCCACTATTTTATTATTATGTGTATGCATACACACATAGTGGGTGCACTAGTGTATGCAGTGTCTCTGCATAACTATGCTGAGGAGCCAATCCCTCTAGTTTGTCGGAAGCCATCTCGACTCAAGGAAGTATTTGCATTCCTTGTAATTATAATCAATTTATCATATTGTTACCTTCAAATAACCTATTTGACCACCCTCTGGGACTGGCACTGGCTAGGTGCATGGTCAGTTCTTGTATTGGCTTGGCACTCTGTACATGCTGTCCAAAAATACCTGTGTGTCAGAACACACAGAAAAAACATACACACTAGATTAATGTGTGTATGTGTTGAGTGGGAAAATGGGTCATGGTGACAGCACCATCTACCGGTGGGGCAGCACTAAAAGTCACCATAAGCACAACTGTCACAAGTTGGCACCCATCCTGAAATACCTTAGATGTAACCAGGATGTAAAACCCCAATAATGAACCAGCAATAACATGGATAGTCAATTGTCATTGAATACAAATCAAATACTAAGTATTATTTTACATGACTGTCAAATGTACAGTGTCACAAATCCCATGTGTATGCCTGTATTAATGCAGTGACTGTGTTTCAGCACTTGTCCTATGTATTGACAGTGTGTTACAATGTCTATAGTACCTAATTTTGGCAACCCAAAGCAATGTTATTTTCCCCATAAATGTCTGCAAACATTTTCATCTATAGTGAGTGTCCAAATATAACTTTGAACACCAAAAACCCCATGTGTTTCAACACACCATGTATAATGTCATGTATTGACACACTATGCCTATGTCACATTCTATGTTAAAATTGACATAATAGCCACTAAATATTTCCCCATATTATAAAATAATATATATGCCTGCAGACATATCCCAATAAAGAAAAAGAAGTCTAAATGTACTTACATAGTATCCAACTAGTCTAAGTGCCAGTGTAAAGAGTAGTCCAGTCCTCACCATTCCATGTCTGTTCTCGGTGGGGTGGGCTTGCTAAGTGGTTCATTGGGTAGTGCTTCCTCTCCCTGAACTATAATTAGCCAGGAGGCTCGAGGACGAGGTGAAATCTATATATATATATATGATATATATCTGAGAACATGTTAATCAGCATAAGTTCTTACATAACATATATATAATATTATAATTAAAGAAAGAAAGAAAGTACTTATTGAATTGTTTTGCGTCACATATCCTATTTATAAAATACTAATTTGATTACAGCATTATTATGCCTCCCCGAAAACAGGAAATAAAGATACTTCCTAAAATGAATGTGTACAATTTAATTGATATTCCCATAAAGTATTGAGCAACAAATATTATATATATATTATTTATTATATATATATATATATGTTGTAAACAAATGTATATAAGTTCTTGTACAATATATAGACGTGCAGTAGTCGTTGCTCATTTGATAAGAGTTAATAATATTCTACAAAGGAACTGATTTGTGAGTAAACCACCCGCAGGGTTGTCCCGTCATTACCAAGCCGACGATTGGTGTGCTGTGCACTGTGCGGTCAGTTGGAGTGTGAGTAATGATGGGTGGCACACTTCGCCTGTGCTGGGAGAGCACACCACCACTCCTGTCCTCTGGTCCCCGCGAGCCCGCCCCAGTTTAACCATGAGGTAGCCCAATTTATTGGCTTAACAGTACTCCAGCACCCAAGTGGCCGTGGCCATGGATAGCTAGTCCCATCGTACGGCAACCACTGGAGGAGGGGGGGGGGGGGGGGGCACAGGATATGGCTGTGAGCGGAGGCGACAGGAAGGAAGGAGGTGGAGGAGGATGGGTAGGGGATGAAGAGGGGGGAGAGTGAGGAGGAGGGGGGAGGCGGAGGGGGGAAGGGCGAAGAAGGAGGATGGTAAGCGGGGAGGAGGAGGGGGAGGGAGAGCATGGGATGGGTTGTAGTTGTGGGCTGAGGCGAGAGGAAGGAGGAGGACGGGGAGGGGGAGGCGGAGGGGATGAATAGGGGGGAGGGGGAGAGTGAGGAGGAGGAGGAGGAGGAGGAGGAGGAGGAGGAGGAGGAGGAGGAGAGGGAGGAGGGAGCGCATTTGATGGGTTGTAGTTGTAGGCTGAGGCGAGAGGAAGGAGGAGGACGGGGAGGGGGGGAGGCGGAGGGGATGAAGAGGGGG
Source organism: Branchipolynoe longqiensis (assembly GCA_030323885.1). Taxonomy (NCBI): domain Eukaryota; kingdom Metazoa; phylum Annelida; class Polychaeta; order Phyllodocida; family Polynoidae; genus Branchipolynoe; species Branchipolynoe longqiensis. The sequence continues at coordinate 66,968,619 of CM059190.1, read as the reverse complement.
GAGGGGGGAGAGTGAGGAGGTGGGTGAGGAGGGGGGGGGGGGGGGCGGAGAAGGAGGAGAGAGGAGGAGAGGGAGGCGGGAGAGCATGGGATGGGTTGTAGTTGTGAGCTGAGGCGAGAGGAAGGAGGAGGATGGGGAGGGGGAGGCGGAGGGGATGAAGAGGGGGCAGGGGGAGAGTGAGGCGGAGGGGGACGGAGAAGGAGGAGGAGGAGGAGAGGGTGACCGTGAGGGGGGAGGGAGAGCATGGGATGGGTTGTAGAAGTGGGGTTGTAGTAGTGGACGGAGGATGGGGAGAAGGAGGAAGTAGGAGGATGAGCATGGGGGGATGAGGCGGAGGCGGGGGAGGAGGTGAAGGAAGAGTGTGTGTGTGTGTTGTCGGGATTTTACGTCCTAGAAACATTTATGGTTATAGTAGCACGGGTACCAACTTGTGACAGAGTGCTCTCATGGCGATGTTATAGTGCTGTCTCAATGGAACACAATGCCCCCAGCACCATGATCCGATATCCCACTCAGTCACTTTATCCTGGCACCGAGCTAACCAGTCACGGAGAATGATGAAGGGTTTTTGTTTATTTGTTGTTTTACGCCCTAGCAAAAGCTAAGGTCATATCACGTCGGGTACTGACTTGTGACAGTGCGCGCTCATGGCGACTTTATAGTGCTGCCCCACGGGGCGACCAGGCCACCAGCACCATGACCTGTATATATCCTACTCAGTCACATTATCCTGACACTGAGTTAACCAGTCCTTGTCCTATCCTAATAATGCCGAGCACCTGGCTAGAAAGCGACAATCATCAATTTTTAAGTCATTGGTTTGACTCGACCAGGGTTCGAACCCACGATCCCATGGTCTACCAACACGGGAGACGGACGCTCTAACTCATTCGGCGATCCCGTCTGGCTATGAGAAAGGGGGATGACATGTATTAGGTTTTGCGTTCTAGCAACATCGAAGGACATCAAGCTGTGCCCTGACTTGTGACATTACATACTCGAGCATATAGCCTAGTGCTGCCCCGCAAGCACCATGGCCCAATATCCTACTCAATCATCTTATCCTGAAACTGAGCAAACAAGCTCTTGCCCTATCCTGCCCAACAATACCCAACGCTAAGCGATGGCGGCGATGGAGGAGGGGGAGAAGGAGGAAATAGGAGGATGAGCAGGGGGAGGAGGGGGGGGGGGGAGGCGAAGGAGGCGGAGGAGGCGAAGGAAGAGTGCGTGTGTTTGTTGGAGTTTTACGTCCTAGAAACATCTACGGTCATATCAGGACGGGTACGGTCATATCAGGACGGGAGATTTTATAGTGCTGTCAGACTGGAAGACCAGGCCCCCGGCACCATGATCCGACATCCCACTTAGTCATATTATCCGGACACCGGGCTAACCACTCATGGAGAAGGACGTGTATTGACGCTTTGCGTTCTAGCAACATCCAAGGACATCAAACTGGGCCCCGACTTGTGACATTACATACTCGAGCAAATAGCCTAGTGCTGCCCCACCAGCACCATGGTCCGATATCCTACTCAATAATATTATTCTGACACTGAACCAACAAGTGCTTGCCTATCCTGCCCAACAAATACCCCGCGTCAAACTAGATAACACCAATTATCAATCTTTCGCGTTATTGCTTTGACTAGATTGGGATTTTAACCCATGACCTTCAGCATGGCAAAATGGCCGCTGATGATGCGAGAACATCTATTTGCTGGCCGGCTATTTGAACATTCCAGGGTCCGTACATATGTGAAGATAGGGAATTCAAGACTATTTCGGAGCTGTTTTTGATTGCAATTCAAGACTATTTTCATTTCGATTTCAGGGGGGGGGGGGGGAACCAATGGTGAATGGCGATTTCGGACTATTTTAAATCATTAGGGACAGTTTAATGGTATTCAAGGCTTTTCAAGACTACTTAACCAAAATAGGTTAAATTCAAGTCCTTTCCTGGCCTTGAAATGGGGCAAATGAAGTTTTAAAGACTTTCCACACCCCATACGGACCCTGATATTCGTACAGAAGTGTCGCTGCAACATGAGCCAGAAGTAAGCCCTGCAAATTACCCGATTACGCGCTATTAAAGGTACCGTAGGCCTAGGCGTGCATTCAGTATGGCAGAGAGCCAATGGGATCCTGGCGGCGAGTGTGAGCGGCATGTCTTTTTTATTTTTAAATTTGTATTGATGCTGTATTTATACTGTCCATAGCATATAAGCCCGGGTACCCAGGCTTGTTTTCAATGCTGGCCAGTTGTGGTGTTGGTGTTATCTTACCACACAGTAGCTGCTGATATGGTATTTGATTGCCTGCATTTCAGTAGCAGATAGATAATTGGTTGGTATGGTTAGTAGCCTATGTCAATAACAACAAAACAAGTCTATTTGTTACAAAGCTCCTTTGTTTATTTGTTTATTGGGGTCTTACATATAGGAAACATTTATTGGGAACTTACATACAGTGATATGTCCTTAGATGTTGCCAGGACGTAAACCAACAACAACCAAACAACAAACAATCTAAGGTCATATCAGAATGGGTATCGACTTGTGACAGTACACACTATTGTGCTACCCCACTGGGAAATCTGGCCGCTTGTACCATGACTGATTTCTCATGACCCAATTTCTCAGTCGCAATATCTTGATACTGAGCTAATCCGTTATTGCCCTATCCTAGTAATGCCGAGCGCCACGCTATGTAGTGACAAGTATTAAGTTTGTAAGTCATTGTAAGGCAAAAGGATCCAAAACGAAGGCTGAGGTCCATTTGAAATCACTCTGCCCACCGACGAGGATTACTACAATGACACCAATTATGTTAAATCACAATGATCGGTGTTTTTTTTTTAAGCACCCGAGTACATTACTGTTTTGCTATTCACTATGTTCTAGTCCTAGCGTCATTGGGCTACATAGAAAGCACACTATCATGGAATTAGCATGCATACGGTAATATGTCGGCACACTAACCAGACGGTATGGCCGAATGAGTTAGAGCGTCCGTCTCCCGTGTTGGTAGATCATGGGTTCGGATCCTGGTCGAGTCAAACCAATGACTTAAAAATTGATACTTGTTGTTTCCTAGCCATGCGCTCGGCATTATTAGGATAGGGCAAGGAGCAGTGGAATGAGGAAGATCAGTCGTCTGCGACTGAAATTTCCCCTGCTTAAACAACTAATGTACAAAAAAAACAAAAACAACAAAAAACACATTTATAGACTGTGGCAATTTATGATGTCACGATATACTGTGGCAGGCCGGTAGAGCGCGGGCCGAATCTGTAGAGCGCGGACCTCGCGTGCGGGAGATCGGGAGTTGGTTTCATATTTAGTAAAATCATATTGATGTATTAGCTAATATTAATAAAAGTTGTCTGCGTGACAGTGTATAAAGCAGACAGCAGAACATGTGATGGAGAACCCGATGCTACGGATCAGAAATGGGAAAGCACACTTTCTTAGACCCAGACTGAAGGCTGCTGGTTTGAGGTGGGGGAGGAGGAGGATGTGTAGGGGAAGGAAGGGAAGGAGGTGGGGGAGGGGAGTGACACTGCATATTGCCATAACATACTGTAAAATATTCTGATAAAAGGCATTGGTGGGGAATGCAAATGGTCTATAAAGGAGTACAAATGGTCTATTAATGTAAATGATGTATAGGGACAGGTGCATGAATGTATTTATGTAGATGCTGGTGATTCTTTACTTGTGGTCAATAGTCCTAGTGTATTACTAGTAGGTAGATAGTGTGAATGAGGCACTAGTGATAGTGTGTAAGGAGCATCAAGAGCTCTACTCACTACACCCCCCCCCCCCAACTGTTAGTCACAGATCACCATAGACACACAGCAGGCAGGCGCAGGCCAAGCAGCCACACCGCATGGTGGTGGTGGGTAGATCATAGTAGCCATGGTGACCCCAGAATGCTTACTGTTCATTGGTGGAACTAGAAATGCTTGTTGGTGATTGGAGATAATGCTCAGGTGGTATGCCATATCAGATCCATGTACCACTATATAATAATAAACCTGAGGGTACAAGCTCTCACTCTACTTTCATTCTTTATACTCTTCCTTTCTCTTCTTGCCTGTATTGATTTCATATAGCCTGCCTACACAACCCACAGATTCCAGCCGTCGACTTTACAATACTGTGACACTGCATGCCAATATTGGATGTATTAGCTAATAAAAGTCGTCTGTGCGACTGTATAAAGCGGACACCAGAAAATTTGATGGAGAACCTAATGCTATGGAGCAAGGACAGGAAATGGGAAACCACACTTTCTTAGACCCAAACTGAAGGCTGCTGGAGCGAGTGGCGGAGGAGGAGGAAGACGAGGACGAGGAGGAGGAGGAGGAGGGAGGAGGGAGGAGGGAGGAGGGAGGAGGGAGGAAGTGGGAGTGGTAGTGGAAGGGGGAGGGGAGGGGAGAGGTGTTCTGTACCACACGCTGATCTCAATCTGCAAGCAGCTCTTCGGTTCATGTTGACACCCAGTTTCTACCAAAACTCACTAACACAGGATGTGCTTGGTGAGGACTGCATCACTCACCAAGCACATGCGTCGTGGTTAAATGTTGTGCGTGGCGTGTCAGTAGACTTGTCTCTAAGATTGGAGACTGAACATGTGTGGGTGGAGGAGGAGATGAGGCGGCGATACAGGACGCGTGTTAGAAACAGAGGGGGCACCCAAAGCAGCGCTCTCGATACCGACTACGAAAAGGCCACTACAATATGGATACACCTCATTATGTAAATAGGGAGGTGAGCTCTTTGGAAATGAAGGATTCTCAGACAAACAGCAATGGGTCAGGGAAAATTACCTTTTAATGCTTTAGCAGTTGGGAGTGATTTAGTTTAAAGGCGCGGTTTCGTAATCGAACTAGATGGCGCTGCGTTACATTCCTCATCTGTGATGAAAAAGTCACCTTACCACCTGCACCAGTTAGGATTGCTTGCACAGTGGCTTATGCACAAGGGTAAAGGTTGGTGCACACTGCCAGTCAAACCACTTGCCGGTACAAACCAACTTCAGACTATACAAGGGGATTGGTTGGTTGGTTGAGTTTAAGTCCTAACAACATCTAAGGTCATATCAGGACCGGTACTGACTTGTGACAGTGCACACTCAATGTCAACATGTGCAGCTCAATATATTATCCTGTACATATAAATTAGAAATAACATCATTACAAATTCGTCATTAATTTAAAGTGATGGTATTGACAGATAAAGTACAGAATTAAGCTGTATGTATGATGGCACATGCACTTACAATACTCGTAACAGGAATACAGCATGACAATACCGTTCTACGATAGCGGGCAGAATGGTCACAGTTATTTTGTAGCTAAATATTCGATAGTGGCCATAATTCCTTTTCCTTCCGTTGTTTATCATTTTATACAGAAATCTGGCTCTTTTTTTACCATGTCTTTACACGTCCGATTTGTTTGTTTGTTGTTGTCTTACGTCCTAGCAACATCTAAGGCCATATCAGGACATGTACCGACTTGTGACAGTGTGCACTCATGGCGACTTTATAGTGCTGCCCCACTGGAAGAGCAGGCCACCAGCACCATGACCTGATATCCCACTCAGTCACATTATCCTAACAATGAGCCAACCAGTCCATGCCCTATCCTAATAATGCCGAGTGCCAGGCTAGGAAGCGACAAGTATCAATTTTTAAGTCATTGGTTTGACTCGATCAGGGATGGAACATGAATTGCAACCATTTGAAAACAGTATTTGTGTAATAGTAAACCATCTAATTTCAGGTTTTTAACAAAAGTCTTGAAAAATATTTACCCTTACACGAGGATTTACTGTAATAGTAGTATGCAGTCAGATTAATGTGTCTTCCTGATCCGGAAATGTAAGGAGGAAAATTCGGAATCAAAAGGTATCTAACATAACAGTGACTTGCATTCTCCCGCTCTACCTCTCACCCACGGTATCTAACCATGGTCAAATCAAACCAATGACGTAAATTAAAAATTGATAATTATCGCTTCCTAGCCAGGCACTCGACATTAGGATAGGGCAAGGACTGGTTGGCTCAGTGTCAGGATAATGTCATGGAGTAGAATATCAGGATAATGTCACTGAGTGGAATATCAGGATAATGTCATGGAGTGGAATATCAGGTCATGATGCTGGCAGCCTGGTTTCCCAATCCCAGTGGGGCAGCACCATAAAGTCACCATGAGTGCACACTGTCACAAGTCAGTACATGTCCTGATATGACCGTAGATGTTGCCAGGACGTTAGACTCCAACAACCAACGAACTCTCCTCGGTCTCTCTCTGCCTCTCCGTCTATTATTTGTTGTTCACACATAGCTTAGTTAAAGAGAGAAAATAATGCAAATTATGAAAGTGTGCGTAAACCAATGTGAGTGATTAAACAAAACACTGATAAATAGAGCTGATTTTGTTGTTGTTGTTGTTGTTGTTGTTAGGAGTACTAAGTCTTGTCTTCCTTTCTACTCCAACCAAACTATAACAAATCGGAAAAGTTACATTGTTTAAACAATGCAAGTATTACACTTTGCCTTCCTGACAGTATATAGGTGAACGCAATTAGCCTGATGTTACGAGAAAGCACTTGAATAAACTAATCATGTGTCCTAAATTAGACATACATATAAATATTTTATGACCTCCCGATGACACCTTGTGGGCTTATTACCTGACTATATAATATTTATAGCAGTGTTACGCGAAGCCAACTACGCTAAACCAGACTTAAACTCAAAACTATGCAACCCAGTTCAAATGGAATATCAGTTATTTAAAAAAAAGAAATTTAACTTTGTTTACATCCTACTTAAGGTCATATCAGGATGGATACCTGCTTGTGACAGTGCACACTCATGGCGACTTTTACAGTGCTGAACCACTGGGGGATCAGGCTGACAACACTATGGCCTGATATCCCACTCAGTCACATTATCCTGATACTAAGCCAACTAGTCCTTGCTCCTGTCCTAATAATGCTGAGTGCCTGGCTACGAAGTGATAAGTAAATGTTCTATCAATTTTTCAATCATTGGATTGACTCGACCAGGATTCGAACCTATGGGTTCGAATCCAATGATCTACCAAAGCAGTAGATGGACGCTCACCTCATTCGACCAACGCGTCCGGTCCTAGTCAAGTACTAAGAAGGTTACAGGTTTTTTGGGCTGAACAACAGAAAACCTAAGTCGGCTTTGAAATATTTTCACAGAAGTGAATCGATTTATACACCAAGGTTGTCTTTCCTTATTGTGAATGTTACATGTTAGTGGCAGACTAATACCTACAAATAAAAACACCAACTTTAATCCTAATGGCACTATACGTGATAATAATGTTAATACTAAAAGCAGTTGAGGAATGGTTATTAAAACGGACCCAGGGGCACTAATGGTATATTAGTACCGGGTAGCTCCGCTAGGGGGCATTCCAGTGTGTCATTGCGGCGGAGGTTATTAGGCCTATGTGTTGCTGGTTTTCGGCACCCGTGTGAAACATGGTTTGCATAATTACTACAATAGTCACTAGTCTGCAAACAGTGGTCAACACTGGACTTTGAAAGTAGCTTGGAGACGGGGCTAGTTACCCCTGCAGCACTGGTCTCTGTGCCAGGACTGCTAAACAACACATTAGATCGTGGTGTTCTCTGTGGCGGAGTGGTTAGAGTGTCTGGCTTTTTTCTAGGTTGGACTCCTAATCAGTGGTCAGTGGTTCGATTCCCTGTGCCCCCCACTTCTGCCAATTTGGATTTCCACTGCTGTGCATAGTGTACAGCATCATCAAAGGCCAGTTGCTCTCATACCATGTCTATGTGGTGTGGGAGTGTAAAGGCTAGGGATCGAATCTGTGGTTGTGTAGGCAGGCTATAGTGAAATAGGAAGAGTATAAGTGTAAAGGAAGAGAGAGAGAGTCAAGCCCTCTGGTTTTATTATTTATATGGTTACATGGGTTCATTGTAGAGTATCACCCCACCCCTTTCCCCCAATGGCAAACAAGCATTCTTGGCCCTACTAATAGGGATCCAGCATTTCTGGTCCCCATGGCTACCAGTGGTATGCCCACCACCACCAAGCTGCATGGCCCCCATGGCCACCACCAACCTTGACTCTGAGTGTGGTGATCCTACCCAGCAGAGGGGGAGGGGGTAGGCCATGAATGCCCCTTACACACAGCCCTACCAGCACCACTATGTCTATTTACATCCCACTCAGGCACCACCAGCACCTACATATATATACATACATGCACTTGGGTCACATACACCTGTTTAGTAATAGAACATTTGCATTCCCCCGATGCTGTCAATCGGAATATTGGACAGGAGGTTAAAAATCCCTTGGATCAGTAAAAGTGTAGGCTCAGGCTTTCTATCAACAAACTGTCTAATGGTGAAAACAAGCCTATTCAGACTTATCCATGATAGGCAGTATAAATCTTCAAGGAAAAAAATCATTGGTTGTTGGAGTTTTACATCCTGGCAACATGTAAGGTCATATCAGACATAGTGCCGACTTGTGACAGTGCACATTCATGGTGACTTTATAGTGCTGCCCCACTGGGAAATCAGGCAGCTGGCACATAACCTGATATCCTACTTAGTCACATTAACCTGACACGGAGCTAACCAGTCCTTGCCCTATCCTATTAATGCCGAGTGCCAGGCTAGGAAGCGACAAGTATCAATTTTATAAGTCATTGGTTTGACTCGACCGGGAACCCAACATCAATGAGGCCACCGCCTCCGGTCCAACACATTAGAAAAAGTGTCAGAAGGCCGGCCCAATCCAAACAGCTAAATATATTGTTCATATGCTTATCTATCATAACCCCCTATTTCGGGGATGAATAATTTATGAAAATATGTTGATGAATAGACCTTAAAAGTCGAAACGAGAGCATTCAATGCAGCCATCTTGTGTTTTGTGTAGTCTCTCCCATTTCAATAACTCCAATGGTAGGACAATACGGACTGCCTGGTTGCCCGGGGCACATAGTTTACTCAGTTGGGCAGGTGAAGTTCTCGGTGACCTGCCCGAACCGGCAAGTGATTATTTTACAGATCTGCAGTAGCAGATTTCAGTTTCAATTGGTTGACTTGGACTTGGACTTGGGCAAGTGGTACAAAAGTTACTGTCCTACCTTATATACCATATATACACACTGAGTGCTGGAACCAGGAAGATCCACCTCTTATTTACAGCTGATTCAAACCAAAGCAGTTTTTGCTCGGATTTAGATATAGATGTCCCAGTGTGGGTATGAATGAATATTTGATCTAAGTCAGGACTAGTCTTACAATCTCTGGGCAGATCTGGAAACACCGGCAAGGAAACTGTTTCATATATTTGAAAGTCCTGATTAAATTTGTATTTCAAGGCAGAACAAAGCAATGAAAGGATGTCCTGCTCCTAACTGCGCACTTGCAATAATACTAGGGCATACTCATGGTGACTTCACAGTACAGTCCCACCGAGATACACTGCCACCGGCACCACGTCACAATATCCCACTCAGTCACATTATCCTGGACCTGAGGCGACCAGTCCTCATCTTATCCTGGTGATGCCGAGGGTCAGACAAGACAGTGATAAGCATCAATTTAGTCAATCTTTGCTTTGACTCGAGCAGGAATCGAACCGACAACCTCTCAAATGCAACTGAGCGCTCTACTCATTCAGCCATCCCGTCCGATTTTAAATAGGGTTTTAATGTGTGTTTTATGGTGTGTTTTTAAACAACACAATACTGTAAAACCTCTCTAAATCGACCGACCTTGCGACCGACTTTAAGTGGTCCATTTAGGGAGGTGGTCAGTTTATGGAGTTAGAATGTGATTACAATGGTATTGTTGGGACCCAGATAAAGCGATCGATATAGGGGAGTGGTTGATCTGTGGAGGTGGTCGGTTAGAGAGGTTTTACTGTAATAATGCAAACGCACCCTGCCTGATTTTCATGACACAGAATCAATGCGATAAAGAAACATGAGGATCGCCCAGTGATATGAAGCTAATGCGGGGCCGTCCATAGAGGTGCATATCTCTGTCACTCTACACACAGAATCGACTGGTACTGTGGTAGCAAATGCAGGAAAGGGAACTGTTAGCCAGTCTAGCCCCAAGAGTCCACATATCAATGGCTAATGCCCCAGTCACATACATGTTAGTGGATGTAGTTGAACGTAGTGGAGGCTAACATAGTTGAACATAGACTTTCAACGTAATTGAATGTACCGGCATCCATACTTGTCTGTGATGTTAACTTGGTAATAACGTGGGTGAGCTGTGATGTCCGATAAAATTTTTGGCCATGTTCAAAAGAGCGCTACATTAGAGGCTGAATTTGCATCCTTGATGCATGCTCTAGCGTACTTGGACGAAGACCTGGTCACATAGCTGTTAGTGGATGTAGGTGAATGTAGTGGAGCCTAACGTAGTTGAACGTACCAACATCCATACGGTAACATATTTATCCGTACCGTAATGTATTTATCCATACCGTAACATATTTATCCGTATCGTAATGTATTTAACCGTACCGTAACGTATTTATCCATACCAAGACCTGCCGTGCCTTAACGTATTTCAACATAGTTTAACATACTTACACCACTTTTAACCCACGTTAGCCTCCACTATGTTCACCTACGTCTACTAACGTGTATGTGACCGGGATATGACAATGAGCAGGGCAGGATCCTGATGTTAAAGTTGCATGATCCAATGACAGCATACAATTTTCAAACGGAAGCACTTTGGCTAGATTTCATTCTACATGTCCAAAATAGATGCGGGTGCGCTTTTTGAAGATTTATTGCTGCATGTAATTTCTATGTGTGACAGCCCTTCTATCAGTTTCTTCTAGGAAATATTAAGTCAATTTATATTAATAGAACTGCTGCAAGTCATTAAAAGGTACGACGGCTCATTTGAACGTGCACACCAAAATTATGTTACATATTTTCAGTTCAAATCTCTTCAAACGCAGTGATTTATAATAAACGTTTGATGTTTAAAAATATTCTTTAAATTATGTGGTATTTAAGTAATAGCTAGAGAAAATAACAGGATATTTTAGAATATGCATCGTATTTGTAGAAAAAAACACGTCGCAAATTACCCAAAAATCTATAAATGCCTAGTACCAGGCTAGGTAGCGAAAAGTATCAATTTTATAAGTCATTGGTTTGACTCGGCTGGGATTTAGATTCATGACCTGATATCCCACTCAGTCACATTATCCTGACACTGAGCCAACCAGTCCTTGCCCTATCGTAATAATGCCGAGTGCATGGCTAGGAAGCGACAAGTGTCAATTCTATGTGTAATTGGTTTGACTCGACCGGGAACCAAACTCCCGATCTCCCACACGGGAGGCCGCGCTCTACCGATTAGGCCATCGCGCCCGATGCTATTAATGGCCATTAATCGTCTAAGTCGGTCTTTGGCATTGGGGCATCTCACCCCATCTCTCCTGGCTGTTTAAGACTAGACTGAAACATACCCCCCCCCCCCCCCATGAATTTAAAGAACCTGCTGCAACGACCGCATTGTGGTGTTCTCTGTGGCAGAGCGGTTAGAGTGACTTTTTTCTAGGTCGGACTCCTAATCTGAGGGTCGGTGGTTCGATTCCCAGTGCCCCTACCTCTGCCAATTTGGATTTCCACTGCTGTGTATAAATTACAGCATCATCAAAGGCCAGTTGCTCTCATACCATTTCTATGCGGTGTGGGAGGTTAAAAATCCCTTGGGTCGGTAAAAGTGTAGGCTCAGGCTTTCTATCGACAAACTGTGTAATGGTGAAAACAAGTCTATTCAGACTTATCCATGATAGGGTGTATAAGAGATGGCTATGCCCTCGTAGGAGAAAAGAGACAAAGTGAGGAGTGGTGGAAGCCTCCGATTTATTGACCGAGGCTCTGGCCGAGCAATATACCGCCCTACCTACTACAAAGCTTGAAATCTAGGCTCATGTGACGCCAACTCTATGTACCGGCGCGTGACCGGAGTGGTGTTGCACAAAAAGAGGTCCCGGAACGCAGTAAATCGGCTGAACCGGTGTATGAATAAATGAATAAATAAATAAATAAATAATAAATAGCATGCATATTAAAAGAGAAATAAATATCACAAGATGCTCCGTCCCTTTATATTCATATAATACGTTATATCTCACATAAATCTTCAGGGGGAAAAAACACCCCCAAAAAAACCCACACCAACATACAGCTCTACTCTATATTTTATTGACGATTTACCCCCACCCACACAGCAACACTCCAACCGACCGGGGAGAGTTGTGCCAGCAGTCAGTCTTTTTAGAGGGTAAGGTGCCCGGGAAGCTGCTGATGTTCATCACTTGTCGCAATCAGATCGGCTCTTATTGATTTCCTTACACATATCACCCGGTCCACAAGGCCACATTTACACAGCACTCAAACCGGACGCGGTGGTAGAATCGGCATAGCGCAGGCTTCCCGCGCGGAAAGTCCGGAGTTCGAATCTCCGCTGAGTCAATCCAATGATTTATATAAATGGATACTTGTCGCTTCCTGGCATAGCGCTCGGCACTCAGCATTAATAGGATTGGACAATGACTGGACAGCACAGTATCAGGACAATATGATTGTGTGGGATATAGGGTCCTGGTGCTGACAGCCTGGTCTCCCAGTGGGGCAGCACTATAAATCGTCATCAGTTCCCACTGTCACAAGTCGGTACCTGTCCTGATATGACCTTAGATGTCGCCAGGACGTAAAACTCCAACAACCAACGAACCAGCCAACCAAGCAGTCACTTGAAATTAACATCAGGGCCCTGCTCATGGTAAGCCAACATATGGACGTTTTAGTCTAGCAGAGATAAAAGTGGTCTCGGAGGGGGGGGGGGGGGGGGGGGGGGGTTAAAAAAGAAGCGGAAATATAGGACGATCAGGTCACAACAATACAGCCGAACGCTCTCCAAGGATAGTCTGCAGTGACTGGTTTGGGGAACGGAGGCTAACACAATGCTTGGAGAGCATGGTACGCAGCCGCAGTGTCCTCCCCTAACTGCTGTACTATAATCCTGGAATTTGGTGGTACTTAATTGGTGATTAAAACGACAGAAAATCGGGGAATCCTGCAAAATCACAGAGCATTTTTATCCTTGGCTTGTTTTCTGAGATAACCATCGACTGGACCCTGCCAGGCTCCTGGTCCTGCTAGGGTTTGTTTGTTTGTTGTTTTACATCCTAGCAACATCTAAGGTCATATCAGGATGGGTACCAACTCGTGACAGTGCACACTCATGCCGACTTTATAGTGCTGGCCCACTGGGAAATCAGGCCACTGGCACCATGACACAATATCCCACTCAGTCACATTACCCTGGCAGTGAGCTAACCGGTCCTTGTCCTATCCGATTAATGCCGAGCACCAGGCTAGGTAGCGACAAGTATCAATTTTATGTCATTGGTTTGACTCGGCTGGGATTCGAACTCCCGACCTTCTGCACTTGAAGCCTGCGCTCTACCGATTAGGCCACCGCGTCCGGTGATCCTGCTAGGGACGCATGGTGGCCCACAGCACCAATAAATACATTTAAAAAAAGGTGCAGTCTATATATGTCAGCCACAGGGGGCATAGACAGGAGTAGTACACACAGTGGACAATGTGTATGGTGCACTGGTGGAGGAGCAGTGGGGCATGTTACTATGGTTACTGACGGGATGGCCGAATGAGTTGAGCGTCCGTCTCCTGTTTTGGTAGATCGTGGGATTCGAACCCACGGGTTCAAACCCTGGTCGAGTCAAAGCAATGATTCAAAAATTCATATTTGTCACTTCCTACTCGTAGCCAGGCACTTGGCATTTTTAGGATAGGGAAAGGACTGGTTGGCTCAGTGTCAGGACAATGTGACTGAGTGTGATATCAGGTCATGGTGCTGGCAGCCTGGTCTCCCAGTGGGGCAGCACTATAAGTATAAATTCACGTACTGTCACAAGTTGGTAACCGTCCTGATATGACCTTAGATGTTACATGTGTCAGGGCGCAAAACTCCAACAACCAACCAACCAACAAGTCGGTACCCGTACTGATAATGATATGACCTTAGATATTGCCAGGACATAAAACTCCAACAACTAACTAACCAGCTAAAGAAAAAAAGGAAAAAAGTCCCGTTGCCAACAGACAACCTTGTCGGCCAGTTGGCTCCATTAGAAGCCAGCACCGCTCACACCCGCCGCGCACCAGCGCGCGCACGCGCAGTACACTTCCCGGACACTTCCGGGGGAGGGCCGACCCCGGGCCGAGGATCGGCACGGTGACGGCCCGGACGGCGCTCGGACACGGCCCGTCCTATTAAGGGGTCGCACCGCAGGCGAACCGTCAACACCGGTACCTAGTTATTCAGGAATTAAATTATGCAAACCTAACCCATATACACGCAGGCCAGTGGCCGACGCGATTTAATTAAGTGTAATACAATGTCTTTCTAAAGTAGGTTCTTCTTTCCCTTTTTTCGCCCCCTCTCTTTCATGAATTATTTGATATTGGGTATGTGGAGACCATGTTGATGGTGGTGATGATGGTGGTGATGATGATGATGATGATAAGGAGGAGGTTGAGGGGGAGGAGAAGGACGAGGAGTAGGGGATGCGGAGGAGGGGGAGGAGGAGGATTTGTTTGTTGTTGTTTTACGTCCTAGCAAGATCTAAGGTCATATCAGGACGGGGAGGAGGAGGAAATAGAAGGGGGAGGAGGAGGAGATCGATTATTTTATTTAGGTCCCAAATGAGCGCCCATACAATACCATTGAAACAAAATGAAAAACTCCCGAAGCTGACGACCTCCCTAAATGGACCATTTAAAGTCGGTCCCATGGTCGGTCGATTTAGAGAGGTTTCACAGTATTGTATTAATGGGACATGTCACCAACTACTTTTAAATCCATGGCTACGGTCTCAAAGAAAGCGTTTTGTTGTGTAATCACCAACATTCTTTTTAAGGAATTAAATTGCACTATGCATTTTTAAAGATACTATATTTTATACTGCATCCTACAACAAGTGTCCAAAACAGCACATCTGAACCAAAAGGTTTCAAGGAACTAAATCCTGGTAACTTAATAACCAGCAATGCTCTTGAGTTAGTTATCATTACCTTATGTAATAGTATACTTAACCTGCATAACAAACCAGTGTCATCTACAAAGTAAAGCTTGTTTTATTTAACGATGCCTCTAGAGCGCATTGATTTGTGTATCATCGGTTATTGGACGTCAAACATATGGTCAATCTGACATATTTCTTTGGAGGAAACCTGCTGTCGCCACATAGGCTATTCTTTCCAATAAGCAGCAAGGGGTATTTTATATACACTTTCCCACAGACAGGACAGCACATACCATCGCCTTTGATAAACCAGTTGTGGACCACTGGTCGATGTTATACGCAGTGAAACCTGGGTTTAAAAAAAACTTAATTTGTTCCTCAATGTTGCTTGTAAACCGATTCAGTATCATGACACTGAGCCAACCAGTCCTTTCCCTATCCTAATGATGCCGAGCACCTGGCTAGGAAGCGACAAGTATAAATTTGGTTGGCCCTTTTTGGTAGTCGCAAGCGATCGCAAGCATAGTGTGTCTTGGGTATAATAACATGGTGGATTGGTG
The DNA here is from genome assembly GCA_030323885.1 of Branchipolynoe longqiensis. Taxonomy (NCBI): domain Eukaryota; kingdom Metazoa; phylum Annelida; class Polychaeta; order Phyllodocida; family Polynoidae; genus Branchipolynoe; species Branchipolynoe longqiensis. The sequence continues at coordinate 66,952,933 of CM059190.1, read as the reverse complement.
AGGAGGATGGCTATTTGGCACACTGCATATGGATGTACCCAGAGTAGGAGTGAATAACAACCATGTTTAAATCCGAGCAAAAGCTGCTTTGGTATGAATCAAGTATGAACAAGTTGTGGAGTCGCTGGTTGCGGCACATAATGTTTATAAATCTATATAATATTGGCATATTGCTGAGGAATTCAGAGAGAATGCAATAGAATAAAATGGCGGCCACTGGCACTAAATGCTTTCAATTAAACTTTTAAAGTCTATTGATCTACATGATTACATCAATTTTTCAATGCAAAGGTAGCGGCTATGGTAGAGAAGTGTTTGAAAAATATAACTAGTATATTAGATTGTAACTGTAAGATCATGTGGTTATTGCCATAATCCAACCAAGTCTTTCGATACTTTTTCTTTTGGGATCTACCGTCTCACTGAAAAGTAAGATTCCATATATGCGGTATGCGGTATGCGGTATGCGACAACAAATAGAAAAGCATGTAAACGCGTGGTGGTGCTTCCATATGTCCTGATGCGAATGTGAATTCGGCAAGCGAATGTGAATGGCATGCTGAATACATATATATATATATATATATATATATATATATATATATATATATATATATATATATATATAATATATATATATATATATATGGAATCTTAGCTTGAGACAGTGCTGCGGAGAGTAATGGCCGGTGCACACCTACCGTTTACGATTCGCGCACTAAAACTCGCGACTCGACCCGACCCGCTTAAAACTGAAAACGGGCCGATTCGTTTTTCGAATCGCGAATCGCAATCGTAAACGGCCGCTTTTAGCACTAAAAACTTAGTTTTATGCGCGAATCGCATGCGTCTAGTGTGCTAGGGGGTCGCACACCTAACGATTTTTGGGTAGTTTTAGATCGTATACGGTAGGTGTGCGCGGAAAAACGGTAGGTGTGCACCGGCCATATGCTAGGTACGCACCTACCGTTTTTCCGCACCCACCTACCGTATACGATCTAAAACTCCCCAAAAATCGTGAGGTGTGCACTCCCCTAGCACACCTAGCGATTGCGATTCCCGACTAAAAACTCAGTTTTAGGGCTAAAAAGGGCCGATTACGATTGCGATTCGCGATTCGAAAAAAGAATCGGCCCGTTTTCAGTTTTAAGCGGGTCGGGTCGAGTCGCGAGTTTTAGTGCGTGAATCGTAAACGGTAGGTGTGTACTTGGCATAACGGATGAGTTGAACAAAGGCTGTTGAAAGTGACAAATAGATAGACGTCCCACCCCGATTTGGTCTAGTGGCTGCTTACCTTAAACCCAAAGGAACCTGAGAATACATTCGCTGCGGGTAGCCTATAATATTGTACAATACAGTATAGCTATATACTTACTTATACTCTCCTATTTATATATTTAGGCATAATAGCCTGTTAACAGATTCGGCCTATCTATATATAATATATATGACCTGTCATAATTATAGTGGTCATGCGGCGAGGACCGATTATATCAATACAGAGTCCACAATTTATCAAGTCTGCTTTTCAATGCATTTACTGATTTAGTGTACACTGTAAATCAGTGTCCCCATTCTGTAATCAGTGTCCATTACATAGATCTAAAACATGTTCTTACACTGTGAATCATTGTCACTACATAGTACACTGTAGATCAGTGTCCCCATTCTGTAATCAGTGTCCATTACATAATCTAAAACATGGATACATTGTGCATCATTGTCGCTACACTGTAAATCAGTAAGGACATACTATGACTCAGCCTCCATTACACATACAGAACAAGTTCATATGATGTGAACAATTGTCACTGCACTGACTGTAAATCAGTCAGGAGCGGGACGTAGCTCAGGCGGCAGCGTGGCCACCTGTGAAGGTGTGGGTCATCCTATGGATCCTGCTCAGTCGACACATTTGCAGTTTGGTCTATTTTCTGTTCCAACCAGTGGTCCACAACTGGTTCATCAAAGGATGTGGTATGTGCTGTCCTGTCTGTGGGAAAGTGCATATAAAAGACCCCTTGCTGCTTATCGGAAAGAGTAGCCTATGTGGCGGCAACGAGTTTCCTCCAAAGAAATATGTCAGAATGACCATATATTTTATGTCCAATAGCCGATGATAAAAATCACTGCGCTCTAGAGGCGTCGTTAAATAAAACAAACTTTGTAAATCAGTCAAGTCACACTGTGATTGTGAATGACCTCCGTACAGTCACACAGATGCAAAATGTCGATACAATGTAAAATTAGCGTCACTACGCTGCAAGTTGGTGGTGGGTTCGAGGGTATGAAACGGTGTATTTGTTTTACTGGTCTGTGGCTGGCATTATTGTTGCATATTCCGATGGTTTTGAGTTTCTGTCATTTTTCTGAGATAAATATATTTAATTGATTGTTATTATCGACCTTACTTAAGTTTGAAGTAATTTTTATTTTAAATGGCTAGCTTTTGGGATACTTGAAGTGCAAACATACTAAATTAATTTTGGCAGGCATGCCAAAATTATGACACTGTAATGCATATGTTTATGCAGTAACATGTTCTTATGAAATTGAGTCAGTATACGCACTTCTATTTGGCATCAGTATCTAAGTTAGATATGGAGAATCCAATCTAGGGGAGTCTTTTGGTTTTGAAAATGTTATGCTTCGTCGAACTCCTCTGCAGCTTTAACCTCTCCATTCCTTTTTGCTAAGATTGGCTTGCTGTGGCCCGGAAGAAAAGAGAGATACCACCTGTGTGATCATTTCCACGAGTACCCAGCTGGGGATGGGAGGATGCCAAAGTTAGCAAGAAGGAATGGAGAGGTTGGTGTAATAACTTCGCTATCAGTCAGTTTTGGCAGTGATCGCATGCGCAACTGTCACTGCACCACTTATTAATGTATCTATTCCGTTATTTAAACTTTTAAAGCTGCATAGTCCGATAACATCATCAAATTCTCATAACCAAAAACATTTATAATCTAGATTCGATCATGGATATTGAACTTAGATATCGGTGCAGTTATTCAGCATTTCTTTCCGCATAGCAGAGCATACAAAGTCAATTTAATAGAATTATAGAGCACGTTACTACTGAAGCCTACAGTGGCAGAATTTAAACTTACAGCCAAAATTAACTTGGTATGTGTTTACTTCAAATATCTCCCAAATTAAACTAAAGTAAGGTAGTTTATTACGATTACTCTAACCTATTTATCTCAGAAAATTGCAGAAACTCAAAACAATTGAACTATACAATTGTAGCCTTAGTTGTTGAACTTTTGGGTAAATGCCTAGAAGGTAGTATTTAATTGATATCGACGTATACTGCAATTGTGAACTCAACTATCGGGCGATGGTATTCACACTGGGAAGTTGGGAACCATATGGATCTATTTTTAATATCTTAATGGTGGCTTAATCTAAAACTCAATATTTTTTTTCAATAACCGACAGAAGTACTTCAAAATAGGATGTAAAGTATTTTATGATTGTAGAACCTGAAAATCTGGGTTATTAAAAAAAAAGCATTAAAACAACACGTAGAACTTGTACTGGTAGCTGTTATCCTACAGGTACCAGGACAGATGTGACGTCATCGCTCCTAGCAAACCCCAGCCAAGAGGTGGGTTACTGGGGTCGGGTCGTTTTGCACACGGCATGTGTATTTCTCGAGTCCACTCGCGGTGTTCGATTTGAAATTCTAGCAACTCGGGTGAGCCCGAGTCGCCCGGATGGTGTTAATCGATTACGGCCACAGTGTTATTACCTGGTTTGTGATTCGAGGCCGGAGAGCCTCTTCAATGAGGCTGACATTGGACTGGGCAGCCCAAAAATAACTTTAAAAAAAGATTACTATTATAAAATCATACCTATTTGCGGGAGGAGGGGGCTACAAATGTGGGGAATATGTGGAGATTAATATGTGGAGGATATAGAGAATATGTCAAAGTAAGATATAGACCACTGACTAAATTGTCCTAAACCTCGATATATAGTCTACGATTTTTAGATGTCGATCAGGTTGAATGGGTAGTTGAATCAGTAGAGGGCCTGCTTCCCCTATAGTAGGTTGTGGTTGGTTGTTGGAGTTTCACGTCCTGGCAACATCTGTCATACCAGGACGGGGGTAGGTTGTGGATTTCGTACCTGTGGGGTTCAAATCCAACCATGTCAAATCAATGACTTACACATTTATACCTGTCGTTATCTCGCCTGGCACTCGGAATTAGGTGTTTTGAGCCTTTGTTCATTGTTTTAGGTCCTAGCAACATCTAAGGTCATATCCGGACAGGAACTGTCTTGTGATAGTGCACACTCATGTCATGGCAACGTTATAATGTTGTCCCACTGCGAGATCAGGCTGCTACTAGTGCTAGCTGCTAGCACCATAACCCGATATCCCACAGTCACATTATCCTCATATTGTACGAGCCAGTCCTTGTCCTATCCTATTAACGTCAAGCACTAAATTAGGTAGCGACAAGTATACATTTTATAGGTCATTGGTTTGACTCGGTTGGGATTCGAACTTCCGTCCTTCCACACGGGAAACCTGCGCTTTATCGATTGGGCCACCGGGTCCGTGCTCGGAATTAGACCTTCCAGCCTCTCAGCTATGTACACTACACTGTGGCTATCTTCAGAGAACCTGTTATATTAGCAATTAGGCGTATATACATACAGTAAAACCTCTTTAAAGCGCACAACCGTGGGATTGACTTTAAATGGTCCATATAGGGAGGTGGGTGGTTTAGGCAGGTTTTTTGTTTTTTTAAATCATTACAATGGTATTGGATGGGCTATCGCTTGGGGCCCAAATAAAGCGATTGATATAGCCTTATAGGGGAGTGGTCGATCTGGGGAGGTGGTCGGTTAGAGACTAAGAGAGGTTTTACTGTATATTTATTTATAAGTATAGGCCCCTCATACACAGTTTAACCGCACACGTCCGCTTTTCACACAAATACACACGCATCATACGATGACATATACATGTTCACATGCTCACACTCATATGATGGCATATCTGTGTTACACAACTTAGTCTTAAGCCTGGTACACACCTCCCGTATACGATTCACGCGCTAAAACCCATTGGACGACGCGACCCGATCCGACCCGTCCCGAGTAAAACTGAAAACAGGTACAACACACATATACCGACTGCCAAAGAGTGGGGCGCTCACATATACCGTCCGTTTCGAGACTGGTCTCCAGACACCTGGTGTCATTTGCCTGAACTCTTCCATTCCCCCTCTTCCATTCCCTCCCCTTCCATTCCCCCTCTTCCATTCCCCCATCTTCCATTCCACCTCTTCCATTCCCTTCTTTACCCTCTTCCATTCCTCCTCTTCCATTTCCCCCTCTGCCATTCCTCCTCTTCCATTCCCCCTCTGCCATCCTCCTCTTCCATTCCCTCATCTTCAATTCCCCCCTCTCCCATTCCCTCTCTTCCATTCCATCCCCTTCTGTTCCCTCCTCTTCCATTCCCCCTCTCCCATTCCCTTCTTCCCCCTCTTCTATTACTCCTCTTCCATTTCCCTTCTTCCATTCCCTCATCTCCCATTCCCCTCTTCCATTCACTCCTCTTCCATTCCCCCCTCTTGCATGGGGAATGGAAGAGGCGGAATGCAAGAGAGGGGGAATGCAAGAAGGGGGAATCGATGAGGGGGGAATCGATGGGGGGGAATTCAAGAGAGGGAAGGCAAGAGGGGGAATGGAAGAGGGGGGAATGGAAGAGGGGGAATGGAAGAGGGGGAAAGCAAGAGGGGGGAATGGAAGAGGGGGAAAGCAAGAGGGAGGAACAGAAGATGGGGGAATGAAAGATGAGGAACGGAAGACGGGGAACAGAAGATCGGGAACGGAAGATGGAGAATGGAAGATGGAGAATGGAAGATGGAGAATGGAAGAGGGACGGAAGAGGAGGGATGGAAGATGGGGATCGGAAGAGAGGGAATGGAAGAGGGGGAATGGAAGAGGGAGAATGGAAGAGGGGAGAATGGAAGAGGGGGGATTGGAAGAGGGGGAATGGGGGAATGGAAGAGGGGGGAATGGATGATGGGGGGGTGGAAGGGGGTAATGCAAGAAGGGGAATGGAAGGGGGAGGGAATGGAAGAGGGCGAATGGAAGAGGAGGGGAAAGCAAGAGGGGGGAATGGATATGGGGGGAATGGAAGAGGGGGAATGGAAGAGGGGGAATGGATAAGGGGGAATGGAAGAAGGGGAATAGAAAGGGCAATGGAAGGAGGGGGAATGGAAGACTGGGGAACAGAATACGGGGGAATGGAAGAAGGGGGAACGAAAGACGGGGAACGAAAGACGGGGAACGCAAGAGGGGGGAACAGAAGAGGGGGGAACTCAAGAGGGGGGAATGGAAGAGGGAGGAATGGAAGAGGGGGAAATGTGGGGAATGGAAAAAGGGCTAAGAGAATGGAAGACTTGGACAGCGAATGGACGGCTGGTATCACACATATACCGTATAAGATACGACTGACCGCTCACATATACCGTTTCGATTCATTCTTCGAATCTTATAAGATTCTAGTCTTAAGCCCTAAAACTGAGTTTTATACACGAATCGGAAGCCTCAGGTGTGTTAGGGGGGTCACACAACTAAAGACTGAAACCGACGAAAACTCAAACTTTGTCGCGAAACGGGCAGTTTTAGGTTTTATACGGAAGGTGTGTACAGGGCTTTAGGTAGTCGATGGACACTTAGGGCCTACAGCCCTGGCTATGTGCCCCGCCCATGCCCCTCGTGTCTCGCCGAGACCGGTTCCCCGACACTGACCCATTGGCCATGTGCGTGATGTGAGACATCTCACATGTCACGTTTGAATAGGTTTCACACGACATCATCTACTCACGGTGTTGTACGTTGAAGTCGTCCGATATAATCCGTCCAGTGTCCAAGTAATCACCATCGTGAATGTTGTCCGTCGATTTGAGCTCCTTACCGAGAAGTGCTAAAGTTCCATAGAGTAGAAAGAGAACTCCAAAACCACCAACGTAGCAGATGGCAGAAAGGTGCCGACGTTGAGAAGACACCAACATCTTAGCAGTCCGCGTACAACTGATGCCGACTTTTTAACTGATTGCTATAGTTGTCGGCTGTTCTAAGTACATGCACGTGCGGTGCATAGGATACATAACCCTCACTGGAGTTTATCGCATAGGATTAGTGCGGAAATATATCGAACAAGCAAAGAACACCACTGTCCTGACACACTTTCAGGCATTGATTCTGCGTGGCCAAAGCCGTGTCAAGCTTGTTTTCATGGGACCAACCATTTAGTAACAAAGGGGTGGAAAGATTTAGCTCGGGCATTGTAGTTCGGTGTTTTATTTCAGTGTTAGTGCCGATACGTGTCATGTACACACAGTATTATTGTTTAACATGGCTAGTGTGGTTTGATAGTGAATCTAAACTGGTGAATTACAGGAACAAACGATGACACAAATGATAAACTCGCCCAAAATGTGTGTTGCTTTCAAATGCCGCGAGGTAGCGCCATCAACAACTGACCTACTGAACATGCGCATTGGACATGGATACGACCATAAACAATATGGCGGCATCCAGTACACCGCTTCACTGTCATAGACGTAGTGGATAAATCTGACCACCCGGTATTGTGTTATTACATTTCATGGGTGCTTACGGCACGGTATAGATGGTAATTACCAAAAGGAGACACGCATAGAGTAAGTCGTTTATATCCTTGAAGTATGTCAATGCTTGAAAATAGACACTTGCGCTGTTTCTCATCACTGTACACGTACTAACGTAGTCGTAGACGTAGGCCTACTCACTGACTCAGTACTACAGTAGGCTACTGGGTACTGCTCCAAACCAAAGAGAAATACGTATGAACGTTGAGCTTAGAGTTAGAGTGTTGTCTAGATACTAGAACTAGACACTAGCACTACCAATAAGCACTGATACAGGTCCACAATCTTATATCCGAAATCATTGGTATCGGAACATCTGGGGGGGGGGGGGGAGGGGGATATTTCAGAATAATAGTCGTAATCAAATCTTAACGTGAATACCCGGTACTGCAGTAAAAGTAAAACGTATGAATAATCACCCTAAGCCTAATCCTTAGCTAAGCCTTAGGCAAAGGCCAACACAAAATATGCGTACCGCGGCTGTGCGAATGGAGGTATGTGGTTTCCTTATTCGCACAGCGGCAGACAATCAATCAAAACACCTGATTCGCTGAGAGGGTAGGGAGGATTGGGGGGGGGGGGGGTGTAGCATTATCAGCACAGGGGCATCACACCAACACTAGTTATTTCAGTATCATGAGTATGCACAATGCACTTTTGAATCCTCTGATAACTTGTTTTTATTATGGAGAGCTGGCACATTCCCTCCCCCTCCCGAGGTAGGAAAACAAGAAGAAAAGAAGTAACCCCCGCCCCAAGGTAAAAGAAAAAGAATTTGAAAAAATACCCCCCTATCAGAGATGCACAAAAACTAATAATTAAAATAATCCCATCCCCTCTCCCCCTCCCGAGGTCGGACATTAACTTTGTTTAAATGTTTCCCTAGTAGTAATAATAATAATACTCAGGTAAAAAAAATAAGTCCACCCTCCACCAAGCCAAGGTAAAAAATAAATAAAAATATGAAAGTGCCCCCCCTCAGTCCCTCCCCAAATAAATAGTATGTGGTCGTTCTTTTAATAACAAAAATCAGGGTCGGACGGGCGGTTTTTTATTTGATGTTTTTCTGGCGTATGACATATAAAATACATTACCAGAAGTGATGTCCGAATGAGTTGAGCGTCTGCCTCCCATTCTGTTAGGTCATGGCATTCCAACCCCTGGGCTCGAACCCTAGCTGAGTCAAACCAATGACTTTAAATATTGATACTTGCCGCTTCGTAGTGTCAGATAAAAGAAACTCACAGGCAACCTATTTTTCAGTCACGGGCGGGGAGGATCACCATTTGGGGGGGGGGGGGCTAAATTGGATCATTAAACTTATTCATTTTTATACGTATCGTTCAAGAAAGAAAGAGAAAATATATAGAGAACTAATTACCAGAATAAAATGGCATTGACTTGTGTAAACTGCACTTCAAATAACTAGCTCTGCAAGATAAAACAGGCTTAACAAAACAAGTATTACATTTTTTTAATTTTCAGAGGAGGTTTCTAGTGTAAAGACATCATGACGTATCAGGTAAACGCGCCAACGCTCTACCCGTGTGCAAATCGGGTGAGCTTGCTGCACGTGGGAGCGGACGAATCTGCACTCCACTACCCCGAAGTGTTGTCACTTCGGAGCCGATGCTCCAAGCGGCGTGCCTTTACGGCACAGAAGCTAGATTCCACCGTGAATGAGGACTACATCAAGAAGATCAGCATGGACATCTCGTTTACAGAGAATGTCGTCCGAGAGCGCTCTGCCCACCTGATTCCGTACAATGAGAAGGACTTCAAGAAGGTCCTCGATGTGTCCAATATCATTAAACCAAGGCCGACTTCGGAAAATGTTGGGCGACACAACAGCCGGCTGGCTTACAATAAGCACATGCCGTGCCACTTTCAGAAACTGACGTCCCATAAGGTAAGGTGTCCAGGTGTAGCATCAGCAAGAGATGAATATATGATTCAATGTAAAGATTCAATGTGCAAAAATATATAGATTAAAAAAATACCGGTCTACGAGCTTTGTATAGGCCACCACAAGCATGCATCAAAGAAGAGGATAATAATAATAATAATAATAATAATAATAATAATAATAATAATAATAATAAAAATATATATAGAATAAAAAAATATATAGAATAAAAAAATATATAGAATAAAAAAATATATAGAATAAAAAAAATATATAGAATAAAAAAATATATAGAATAAAAAAATATATAGAATAAAAGAATATATAGAATAACAAAATATATAGAATTAAAATATATATATACAGTAAAACCTCTGTGTACAGACCCTTTACTTGGGTCCGAACAATACCATTGTAAGGATATTCTAACTCTCTAAACCGACCACCTCCCTAAATGGACCACTTAAATTCGGGACCATGGTCGGTCGCTTTAGAGAGGGTTTACTGTGTTTAAAAAATTTAACAAATATATATATATTTAACAAATATATATATTTAACAAATATATATATTTAACAAATATACGTTGATAATTCAAGCAAACTCTTAGGAGGTGTACATGCTATGCTTGACACACCCAGGAAAACTCAAAACGTCATATGCCAGAAAACTTAAAACCAAAAACTAATGACGACCACCACAACAAGCTGAAGGCAGTCACAGAAAATAACTATAGGTAACCAAACAATTAACCAATTGTAGAACTAACAGACTCACAGAGGGTTGGGAGATGTGGAAGAATGCTTACAAACAGAGAAAGAATGCATGCAGTAGATATCTACACAACAACTGAATGTAATAAAACAAGGGGAACCATGAGACTATTTATTACTGTCTCGCAGCGAAAACAAGTAATTAAACTTAACCTTTATGGGCAGCATAAATACACCACAAAACAAAGAGAGAAAATTGTGGCTGGTCGCATATGAGTCGGATGCACTTGGAGGAAGGTTCTACCTTGAGTAAAAATGCACAAGTTAGCCATAATTGGCCAATGTGGCATCGAGTAAGGAGAACTTGGTCCCATGGACACCCAGGATGATGCCGATGTTCTTCAATACATAAATTGCAATTGATGATATTGCAATTTATTGCTCGGATGCCCCTCCCATTCATGTTGTCATTTCCATATACATGTAATATGCTTGAAAATAAGACGATGCAGCACTATCGTTCAGAGCCATTTTTGTATGTCAGTCAGCATGCTCGTTGTCTCAGATACCGGCCAGGTCAGAGGGATGGCAGAAAGGAATAGGCCTACACTTGTTCTATGAGAATCCTGGCGGCGACCTCTGTTACTAACGCTAGGTTTGTGTGTGCTTCTTCCTGTCCCAAAAGAGTCGCTTTGCTGTTTCAGCTGAAGCCGATGAAACGAAGGATTCTGGAACGAGCGCAGGAGATGAACGCGGAGGCAGTAGCGGCTGAGAAGAAGATGGAGAAGAAGGAAGAGGAGGTGCGGAAACTGAGAGTCCAGGATGAAGCCAATGTCTTTATCACCGAGACCACGGAGGAGGCCGACAGCGACAGGGAGGCAGCAAGCGAAGAGCTACAGGAAAAGTAGGTCTTCCCAGTTTAAAAACCCGCAATTAAAGCATCAACATTTCAAAACCAAAACAATCTAGCTTTGATTCTACATATCTAACTTAGATACTGATGCTTGTTGCCGCATAGAAGGGAATATATACTGATGCTTGTTGTCGCATAGAAGGGAATGGATACTGATGCTTGTTGCCGCATAGAAGGGAATAGATACTGATGCTTGTTGCCGCATAGAAGCGAATATATACTGATGCGTGTTGCTGCATAGAAGTGAATATAAACTGATACTTGTTGCCGCATAGAAGGAAATACTGAATTAATTTAATAGAACTTGTTACTGCAGAAGCTTATGGTGTCAGAGTATTGGCGTGCTTGCCAAAATTAATTGTCCACGTTTGCACTTCAAATATCTTAAAGGTAAGCCATTTAAAATAAAGTTACTCCAAAATGAAAGTAAAGTAGATTATAACAATCAATTTAATATATTTATCTCAAGAAAAAGGCAGAAACCCAAAACCATCGGACTATGCAATATGTCATTTCCTCATATAATGCACTCTAAAATTTACCTGAGGCCAGACCTTCATTCTTCTTCCTCTTTTCTTCTTCCTCTAATTTTCTTCTTGCCAATTGTCTTCTTCTATTTCTCATTATTCCTCTTTTACTTCGTCTTTTCTTTTTCTCTTTCGTCTCATTCTTCCCCTTCGCTTTCTTATTCCTCTTCTTCCTTTTCTTCTTTTTCGTCTACCTTTTCTTCTATTTTGTCTTCCTTTTTTAATTTAAAAAAATTGTTGGTCCATTAGTTGTTTAAGCAGGGGAAATTTCAGTCATAGACGACTGGTCTTCCTCATTCCACTGCTGGTCGATAGAAAGCCTGAGCCTACACTTTTACCGACCCAAGGGATTTTTAACCTCCCACACCACATAGACATGGTATGAGAGCAACCAGCCTTTGATGATGCTGTAAGTTATACACAGCGGTGGAAATCCAAATTGGTAGAGCTGGGGGCACGGGGAATCGAACCGCCGACCCTCAGATTAGGAGTCTGACCTAGAAAAAAGTCAGACACTCTAACCACTCCGCCACAATTTGGGGGGGGGGGGAGAAGGGGTTTTGTTGTTGAGTAAGGCGATTTATACCTGATGGGGCAGTAACCAACCCAGGTCCTTCCTTTCTCCTCTTGCACAGAAAGCCTGAGAACACGTGGGATGAGTACCTGATGACGCAGCTGAGCGAAGCGACGGCCCGCTGGATCATCTCGAACCAGGTGCACGCCGGGGACCAGCACGACAAGCTCGAGTCGCTCATGGACACCTACCACGGGCCAACCAATGTCAAGGCCGAGCTGGTCCACGACCACAATAGCGACGACGGCGACGGCGAGGTGGAGCAGAAGGAGCACAAGTGGCGCAAGGGGGATGAGACGTGAGTGTCCAGTGATAGAAATAAGTCAAATTTTTCACTTGTCCAACGGACAAGTCTGGTGTGACTTTTCACATTTCCTTCAAAATTTCCACTTGTCCACAGTATTTATCTTATATCTATATATATATATATATTTTATTCTGGCTGTTGCCACCATGGCATTCACAGCCCAGGGAGATGAAGCCGTTCCGGTCTCAAGTCAATTAGCATATATTCAACAAAGCTCAGACACACGCTGAGTTGTTTAAAGGTACGTCTTTTATCTTTTTTAGAGAATTTAAGGCGATTCTTAAATCCCAAATAATTGTCACATTTATGTATAAAGGTCTATAGAACACTGAGGAATAGTGTTTATGTAAGATTAATATTGATTCGGAGTGCTTTTCGGCACCAGAGGATTTAGCGCTTATGCACCAGTAAAGCTGCGAACACACTAGACGCAGACGTCACGCGGTTCTCACGCAGACGTCACGCATCAAAAATCGAAATGTATGTAACAAAGGGAAGTACACTGGCGCGGGCGGTTCTCGTGCATGCGTCACGCGGCAGGATAGGATAGCTTTGTGGAGCGATTTTTGCCTCTTGATGCGTGGTGCCGCTAGGCTTTTGACAGACTTTTCCTGACTTTGCCCGACTTGACTTTACATGACTTGACTTTACATGACTTGACTTTACACGACTTGACTTTACACGACTTGACTTTACACGACTTGACTTTACACGACCTGACTTTACACGACTTGACTTTACACGACTTGACTTTACATGACTTGACTTTACACGACTTGACTTTACACGACCTGACTTTACTCGACCTGACTTTACTCGAACTGACTTTACCCGAACTGACTTTACACGACCTGACTTAACAACGGACGCATTACTCCAAGGCTGCTGATGTCATAGGGGCGACACAGCCACAGGAGGCAGATGGTTACAAGAGGAGTCAGGTGCACACATAAATGTGTTGGAATTGAGAGCCGCATTGCTGGGATTGAGAAGTTTAGTAACAGAAATAGGAGTACATATACAGGTTTATACACCACCCTGTAATGCAGTAGCTCAACAAATTTGGCAATGGGCAGAGGTGAGACAGAATTGGCTCAGATTGGCATATATCCCAGGTTCAGTAAACGTATTGGCAGATAAATACAGCAGGGAATTAAAAGATCATCTTGAATGGGCCTTGTCTCCAAAGATCTTCAAGAAAATTTGTGGATTCTGGGGAAAACCGCAGGTGGACTTGTTTGCATCTCGGAAGAACTTCAAAATGAGTAAATATGTGTTTTGGAAACCAGAGCCATACTCTTGGAAAGTAGATGCATTCACATTCAATTGGTACCATTATTTTTTCTATGTCTTCCGACCATTCCGCATGATAGCCAGAGTCGCCCGGAAACTATGGATAGCGGAAGCCAATGCCATCTTGGTAACGCCACATTGGCCCAGCCAACCATGGTTTGCTGCTCTCAACAATTGGAGTCGGGAACAGCGATTCCTAACAAGCACAGGACAACCTAATCCCACAGGGACCACTAGAGGAAAGGGGAGACTTATCAACCCCCCCTTGGTGGTATTCTGTTTTTGAGGAAATACCTCCAGTCGTATGGGCTGAACCCTACTACAATTGAATTTATTGTTTCATCAGCTTGGCGTGAAGGGACAGTGAGACTATATGTAAATGCTCTAAGGAAGTGGGGAGTGTTTTGCATAACAAAGGGTGTGAAACCGTTGGCAACCCTCGGTGGTACAAGTATGCAGGTTCCTTAGGACCCTCGCTGATGAAAGTCTGGGATTTGGTGCAATTAATACGGCAAGGTGTGCATTGTCAGTGGTGCTACCCAGAGTGGACGGACAAACAATAGGGAAACATCAATTAGTCCATTGGTTGATACGATCGGTTTATGCAAAAAAAACATCAAAACCAAAATACTCCAGGTTTTGGGATGTCAATAAAGTGTTTGACACACTATGAGACTGGCCAGGAAACAAGAACTTGAATCTCAGGGAACTTACACTGAAGTTAGTCATTTTGTTACTCTTAGTAACAGGTCATAGGGGCCTAACCATTGTTGCTCTCTCTATTGGGCCGATGGATGAACAGGAAAAAGAAGTAACCTTCCATCTGAAAAAGTTGCTTAAGTCAAACAGGCTGGGTGACCCACTGTCATCGTTATCATTGTATGCATATGATGAGTGTCCTCGTATATATGTAGTTAGAGCTCTTAAAGCTTACTTAGTGAATACAAAAGACATTAGGATAGGTAAGCAGCTATTGGTTAGCTACATACACCAATTTCTAGAGACACCTTGGCACGATGGACTGTTCAGTTGCTGGATAAGGCAGGTGTAAATACCCAGGTGTATGGGTCACACTCTACTGGGGGTGCAGCAGCATCTAAGTCTAGAGCGTTAGGCATTTCAGTTAACGCAATACTAAAACATGCTGGCTGGAAAACAGCCACCTTTGCACATCATTACAACAAAAAAGTTGAAAGAAATAACAAAAGTAGCCAAGAAGTTGTTAGACAACTCTAGAAACCGGAGAGTTTAATCTCGGTAAAGTAAACAAAGGCTAATGGTATAAAATAGGACGTAACACATGAAGAAGAAACTTTTAGAGGTCAGCCAGATTGACATGAATTATAAGAAAATAAATAGAGGCTAAGCACAAGCTATGTTAATGTCATCATTTATTGAATAAGGTACACCAGACGGGATGGCCGAATGAGTTAGAGCGTCCGTCTCACATGTTGGTTGATCGTGGGGTCGAGTCAAACCAATGACTTTAAAATTGATACTTGTCGCTTCCTATCCTGGTGCTCGGTATTATTAGGATAGGACAAGGACTGGTTGGCTCAGTGTCAGGATAATGTGACTGAGTGGGATATCAGGTCATGGTGCTGGCGGCCTGGTCTTCCAGTGGGGCAGCACTATAAAGTCGACATGAGTGCGCACTGTCACAAGTCGGTACCCATCCTGATATGACCTTAGATGTTGCTAGGACGTAAAACAACAACAAACAAACATGAATAAGGTATATAAGCTAGGAGGAAGTCGGGTTAATACTCGGTACGTAAAAATCTCCCTGGGCTGTGAATGCCATGGTGGCAACAGCCCGAGGTAAAACAGGATAAGTTAGACAAAACTTACCTGGGTATAATTGAAGGATAACTTCTGTTTTACCGAGGGCTTTGCCCTTTGGTAGTCACAGTATAGGGCCCACCCAGCCCGATCCGTGCAACACAGAAGACAAATCTTAAGTTAAAAAATCTTAATTTAAAAATAATTTGAAATAGAATAATAGTTATAATGATAGAAGCTAAATAGATAATTGGCTCGCATTTAACCCTGCTTAAGTAATTAGGTAAAGATTGACTTGAGACCAGAATTGCTTCATCTCCCTGTACTGCAACTACCAAGGGGCAAAGCCTTTGGTAAAACAGAAGTTATCCTTCAACTATACCCAGGTAAGTTTCGTCTAACTTATCTTATACACACACACACACACACACACACAGACACACACAGACACACACAGACACGCGCACGCACACACACACACACAAATATATACACACACTCGATCTTTATTTCGTAAAAAAAAAAGTATATTAAGGTTGAACATTTGTTCTTTGAAAGGTGACATTTGGTGTCATTTTGAAATAATTTTCTCACAGTTTCTGCAGACAGAAAATAATGTTGGGCCCACCTTGGCTTTCCTCCAAATATTACATTGGAATGCCCCCCCCCCCCCGCCCCACCTTAATGGGAAATGGGACAAGTAGAGCATACTCGGAAGTTGTTTTATCGCATGCTGTAGAAGTTCTGCATTTTTATTCTTAACAACCAGTTTAAATGGTCGTAAAAAGTACTTTAAAAATCTTTTTTGTAAAAGAAGCCTCAAATTGAAAAAGAGTGGGAACTCTGTCTAATTATTTGTCTCGACTCAGACTGCTGGACCGAGTGCGGGAGTTGCAGAATAAACTGAACAAACCAACCGACCCCTACTCCGACGACAGTGCTGCCGCGTTCTATCGCCTACCTGCCGGCGTGCGTAAGGCCAAGAGGAAGCAGGAGCGTCAGGAAGAAGGTAGGCGTCTTCTTCATTTTAATACCAGTGGAGAAAATTAAAAGGTTTTACCCATTGGTGTGGTCTTGTCTAACATATTGCCTTTTGTATAATTTGCTAATGTCATGGGGGTGATGAAAATGGGAAATATTGCGCCTAGAGCGGGACTCGAACCCACATCTCTTTGCATTCCGGGCCAGTGTGCTAACCATTACACCACCTAGGCTCCCTGATCTCAACACACTACACATGCCTACCTGTCTATGCGGCTCCTTGCCTGAGAGGTCAGTGCAGACCACTAGACTCGTCCCCCTGGAATTGTAATTCTTTTAATGCTTACAATTACATACATACAGGCAATACACTTACACATACATACACAGGGTAGGTTCAACAACCATACAGCACATAGCTTGTATAGGATCATGGTCATGGCAACCAGTGTCATGGGGGTGATGAAAATGGGAAATATTGCGCTTAGAGCGGGACTCAAACCCATATCTCTTTGCATTCCGGGCCAGTGTGCTAACCATTACACCACCTAGGCTCCCTGATCTCAACACACTACACATGCCTACCTGTCTATGCGGCTCCTTGCCTGGGAGGTCAGTGCAGACCACTAGACTCGTCTCCCTGGAATTGTAATTCTTTTAATGCTTACAATTACATACATACAGGCAATGCACTTACACATACATACACAGGGTAGGTTCAACAATCATACAGCACATAGCTTGTATAGGATCATGGTCATGGCAACCAGTTTCATGGGGGTGATGAAAATGGGAAATATTGCGCTTAGAGCGGGACTCAAACCCATATCTCTTTGCATTCCGGGCCAGTGTGCTAACCATTACACCACCTAGGCTCCCTGATCTCAACCCACTACCCATGCCTACCTGTCTATGCGGCTCCTTGCCTGAGAGGTCAGTGCAGACCACTACACTAACATATTTAAGATTTTATGCAATAGTCTAGGTTTGTTAATCAAATATTTGGTTTAAAAAAAAATGTAATCATAATAGTTACACACAGACACACGCAGATTTGTGTTTTTGTTCTTGAGGATTTATACTGCCTATCATGGATAAGTCTGAATAGTCATGTTTTCACCATTAGACAGTTTGTTGATAGATTAGAAAGGCTGAGCCTACACTTTTACCGACCCAATGGATTTTTAACCTCCCACACCACATAGACATGGTTTGAGAGTAACTGGCCTTTCATGACTCTGTAAGTTATACAGAGCGGTGGAAATCCAAATTGGCAGAAGTGATGGCATGGGGAATCGAACCACCGACCTTCAGATTAGGAGTTCGACGTAGAAAAAAGTCATATATATACACATACACACAGATTTATATATACATATATGTGTATATACATACACATACATGTGAAGTGGGCGAGACTGCTCGACCTCATTTTGCGCAGGCGCGCATTTTGCACAGGCGCGCATTTTGCGCAGGCGCGCATTTTGCGAGGCAGGGTTCCCTGCTGTAAAGCGTTGCTTGGATACGTCGATTGTGACTATCCTAGCAACGATAGAAGGTCGGGCGTTCGGACCCAGACCCATCGGACGTGTTTTTGCACGCTCCGATGTTTTAGCCGATATTTAGGCTTTTATTGTCGAAATTCCAAACTTATTTAACTTAATTATATGGGAGGGGATTTGACTTATAACATACATTCCACTGTTGAACTATATTTAAATCATAACATAAGTTATATTGCTAAATTCATTCTGTTAGTAAGAGGTAAGAATAAAATGGTGAGCTCCTAAGAAGTGACATGAACGTTCCTTGCATTCCTTACTGTCCTCCAGACTTATATTATTAACCGCTATGGTCAACTTCAGATTGCTATTTGGATTGCTCTATAATCTTATTTAATTAAGGGCCTTCTGCCAATGGTCTGTCAGGAGTCGAACTCTCCACCTCGGGCAATGCTAGTCAAGGGTCAGGCTGGCAGGGTGACAGACAACCGGCTGCAGGAGGCACAAGTCATTCACATGGAAACAATTATTGATATTAACACGTAGGGTCGCCTTAAGCGGGGGTGGAATAGCCCGACGGTTAAACTGGCTAACTGGTTAAATGGTTTAAATTTCTGTTTAATTTGATTGAATGTGTATGTCTATTTCCCCATAAATTAGTTTTAGGCCTACATTCTAGAAAATTTTGAAAACCAAGCTGATGCCCTCAGAGAGAAGAACCAGTTCAGTAAATGATAGTTAAGCTTCATAGTTTAGAGACATACATATTCAATCAAATTAAACAGAAATTTAAACCATTTAAAATTGTAGAAGTAACTAGCCGTGATCTCTGGGGATAACCACTAGTTAATCATACACATATATACATATACACACAGTAGTACATGTCTTTAGTGACCCCAATGATTGGCAAACCCCTGCCATGACTGACAGCCTACAAACTGCTTTTGTTTCATTTTATTGTTTCACCGAAGGCAGGACACCTGGTATGTCAGGACAAAATTGGCCTGGATGCAGGGCTGTCCGCTGAAGACGGATACTACTCTGCATATATGTGCGTGTGTGTACATATATATGTATATTTACACACACACTTTTCATTTTACATATGTATGTTTCATGCAGTGTTATCTGATATAAGTTGTCTTCTAATGCCATTCATACATAACATCTCGATGGTATTCCGCTACTGACTATCTTAAAGTTGCATAGTCTGATGGTTTTGAGTTTCTGTAATTTTTCTGATACAAATATATTAGATTGATCATTATTATCTACTTTACTTTAGTTTGAAGTAAATTTGATTTAAAATGGCTAAGTTTTGAGATATTTGAAGTGCAAACATGTCAAATTAATTTGGGCAAACATGCCAAATCTTTGACACTGTAGGCTTCTGCAAAAAGGAAAGTTTGTTTTATCTAACGACGCCTCTACCATAGGCTTCTGCAGTAACAGGTTCTATTAAATTGACTCAGTATTCTCTTCCATGCAGAAACAAATGTTCAATAAGTGCATCACTGTCTAAGTTAGATATGGAGAATACAATTTAGATAATTGTTTTGGTTTTGAAAATGTGATACTTCATTGGACTATGCAGCTTTAATCATCGGGGGATATATAAATGTTCAAACTTACACATCTTTTAAAGAAATAAAGTGAAAGTCACATTTAGAACTAAGCTGCTTCACTGGGTGTTATAATTCAATTCAATTCAAAACTTTAATTCAGACTCGGCATTATGGTAGTTGGGTCGTTCTCGGAAACTGTGTACCACTTGAGGTAGTCTACTTGAAATGCATATTTCAAAGAAACTCATTATTGGAGTGTCAATATTTAGATGATATCATTTACCCCAATAATGTGGGAGATATTTTAGATCAAATGTAAATGTTAATATTGTGTATTATGTATCTTATTGGGATGGATGTAGCTAAATACATAAAAAATTACATCACTAATTTGTGACATTGTCAACAGCATTGAAAATAAAGTGTCACAAACTTAATGAAAACCTCTGAACTACAGCTCATTTCACTTCAAATGGTCATATACAATGTCTTCATTAGGTTGAAGAAATTTATTTCTAAAAAAAATCTTTTAATTATGAAATAGTTAACCTTTTCTGGAGTTATTAACATCGTAACATTTCGTTTCCACTTGCAAGTACTATGAAACTCTGTATCAAACACTGAGTACAGATACAGTACAGGAACTATTTTCACCATTTGACACTCTATGCATGGACCCAGTTATGGTGTAGTAAAAGATAAATCCTGAAATTGTCCCTAAGCATTGAAATTTGAGCTGAACATTTGTGTAAAATTGTTGTTTCCACTTTGACTGTTACCTTGCTAATATTCTTTTGCTTTTCTCTTTAATATTCACAAATAAGACAAAACCGTAGCAATGAGGTTTCAAATTATTATTACTACTGTTTATAAAGCAAGTGGCATGTGAAATGTCCTAAAAATGTCAAGTTTTGTGTGGAAAATATTTGATTTTGGAGTCAGATTGGTTTCCATGCTATACTGCTATTTATTGGGTGTGAGCATCATTTGACCTACTTAAAAATGCCAGAATATGTTTATTTTCAATTATTCAGATGCAAAAGGACATACACATTGAGGAAACCTGTTTATAGGACTTTGGTTTCACACTATTGGTACACAACCTTTGAGAACAACCCAGTTACATAAATTGTTCCATACTACGTTATCTTTATTAATACAACATGGTATGTATCAGCCAAGTTCCATTCCAGAAATTCTAGCAAATTTATATTCCTGACTGCTCAGCGATCTTTACTTCCCTTATTAGAGGCCTTATTTCCATTTGATATTCTTATTTATTGGTGTCAAAATTGCAAGCACTACATAACCTACTATCTAGCACTGAACAATACTTATACATATAGATTTGACTGAGGCATGTGCCTTGATTTTTAACTTCCTTTTCAGAGCCCTCGTATACAAACAAAAAGAGGTAGCTGTTATGACATTAATTATAACTGTCTATATATATATATTTAATTTTCCTTTTCTTGTTTTACTTCCTGTGATCTATTTGCAGGCTAAAGTCTACTCTGCACTTATTGAACATGCCAAGAGTGATCATTTAAAAAACTATATTGCATTTGTGTCTCCACTGCACTCCACAAGTCTATTTGGATATATCTTTCATGTGTTTGGATATTTAAGTAAAACTGTGGTAATTGTCACCGATGCAATTCATACACCCTCTCCCATGCTCTCGATTTTACTTGAATATCTCTGAACCATGTATGTCTATGACTGTCTTTTTGTCTACAAGGAGTCATCTATGGATCTTCCCCTCAATGTGCACACTTACAATGTCACGTGATACTTTCACGACTGTGGGATGCCACATCGTGAATCTCAATACTGCATATATTACGAATGTGTATTTTAATTTATGAATCCATTTATTGATCTTTAGTTGAATCGATGTTGATCGCAATACAGTAAAACCTCTCTAACCGATCACATCCACAGATCGACAGCTCACCTATATCGATTACTTTATTTGGGTCCGAAACAAATGCCCATACAATACCATTGTAGTGATTTTAAAAAAACTCTCCAAACGGATCACATCCCTAAATGGACTATTTAATGTCGGTTCCATGGTCGGTCGATTTAGAGAGGTTTAACTGTATATGTTTTACTGACCGCGCAACTTATAATACAATAATATATTTAAAGGAAAACCTTTCTAGCGTCAATATGATTATTAATTGTATATGATATAATTCTATCTAATTTGGGTTAAAAGGATGAGTTCAATAGCTGTTTTACGAAAGGACATATACATGTGTAAAATAACTTATGTAAGAATGCTTTGCAATCACTAAGCCTACCCTGGTTTACTAGTGTAAGATGACACTGGATGTCGGTAGAAAAAGTTATTTGGGAAATGTATAATTGAGGGTTTCTTTTTATTGATGCATGTGTGAACATTTACATGTATTGATTCTGTTTAAAAATCAACCAATACATCATATCCACATTCGCCTTAGTTTCTTCTAGGCTAATTTAAAAATAAACCAAATGAGTTAGGTGCTCGCCTCCCGTTTTGATAGGTCATGGGATTAGAAGCCCCAGGTTTGAACTCTAGTCAATTCTTGTTGCTACCTAGCCTGGCTTTCGGCATTTCTAGGATATGGCAAGGAGCAGTGGAATGAGGAAGACCGATTGTCCGCGATTGAAATTTCCCCTCCTTAATCATAATCAACAACAATAACAAAATGTTAAAATTTGTCGTGGGAAAAAACTATGCGGGTGAGCACTGGGCGCGGTGGCCGAATTGGTAGAGCGCGGGTCTCGCATGTGGAAGGTTGGGAGTTTGGTTCCCGTTCGAGTCAAACCAATGACTTATAAAATTGATACTTGTCACTTCCTACTCCTAGCCTGGTGCTCGGCATTAATAGGATAGGGCATGGACTGGTTAGGTCAGTGTCAGGATAATGTGACTGAGTAAAATATCGGCTCATACTGTCAGCAGCCGGATTTCCCAGTGGGGCAGCACTATTAAGTCATAATGAGTGCACACTGACACAAGTCGGTACCCGTCCTGATATGGCCTTAGATGTTGCCAGGACCTAAACCTCGAACAACCAAACAACCAACCTCTGCACACCACATCTCAGGCACTGAACCATGTGTTTGCTGCACACTCTGACAGGCACCATCAATGCGACGGCCAACGCCACTGTGATTAAGCCGCATGAGCTGTCACCGCAGCATTCCTTGAAGGACTTCATGCACCCGCAGATCACCAAGATGACGCGCTATGACACCGCCAACATGTTCCAGCAGGAGTGGCTCACAGGTGACGTCAGCTAGATTCCTTAATTAGATGATGATGACTTACTCAAACTACTTCATGTAGTCAAAAAAAAAACACCCAAGGTATTAACCTTTTAAGCATAACCCTACAAGCTAAACACACTCTATCTAACAGAATAAACAAACCATTCTACTAACACTCCATCTCAAAATGTTATCTCCAACAACATGATAGTTATGCAATTCACAACACAGTAGGCATACAAACCTATGATGGGAAACTATGCACCTATCCACGCCGTAATGTAAAGGGCTAATCAATACACATGTATGTATCTAAGTATGTATGTATACACCATATAACTACTATTTTTATATGTGAATTGTCAAACTATACCATATGTAAGTCTTTGAATGATTAATATTGTTATTTCAGCTGATTTAAGCTAACTGCTGATGACAATGTCAGACTACATATAGGCTACATATATTGTAAATAACTGTATTGTCACATGGCTGGAAGACCAGTGCCACGGCGCTGACAAAAGACTATATTCAATGAATAAACTGTATGTACACACACAAAAAAATGATGGTGGTGATGAGGATGATGATGGTCATTTCTTCCGGGTGTCACTTGGAGAAAATTGAGAGTTGTGGGTTTAATCTTAAATATTGTTCAAGGTTATTTCTATTTCCTTTTTTCACCTATAATGTGTATTGTAATGCAAAATTATTGTTATGCTTTTTATTTTTGGTTAATTTCGTTTCGTCCTGCTTTTTTCTGACTGTCAAATACATGGTTTCCCGAGCACTTGACTCGAACTGCTGAGTCATTGACATTGAGAGCCGTGATACTAATTATATTATTAGCATAATAGATTGTATATATATATGTGTATGGAGACACGTCTATGTGCACACATCTATTGCACACATAATATACTCGAGCACACTTCAGTACACTATGTTATTAGTTAATGCAGGACAAGACTTATACGATAAGGCTCTATATAACTCCACAATGAAATCTAGAATGAGTAGATAGGGTCATATCATAGAAAACTCAGTAAATAGCTCAACAAAAATGTAATTTCTATTTCCACTCTTTCTCCCTCTCTCTACTTTCTATATTTTCCTATCGCTTTCCTCTTTCTTCTTTCTCTCCACATCTGCCTTCTTTCTCTCGTCTCTTTTAATTAAAAAAGCTACATGGCATGCTTTCATCATTTACTAATCAAAATGGAGATTACAATTATATTATCCAATTAAAACTGAGTGTTAATGTGTCATCTTGAGCATGTGTCATCTTGGGCATGTGTGAATAATTTCAAAGTTTTTTTGTTGTAAGAAAGTATAAAGGCATCTTTAACAGATGTAAGAAAGCAAAAAGGTATCAGTTCTCTAAGAGGTGCAATACCCTCCATGTGAGGGGTAAGAAACTACACAGGGTATCTAATGTGGTGTAGTATGATTGACTATATTATTATTCTCTGTTGCATGTTCTGATTGGTTTACATTTATTTATTTGTACACAAGCATATATACAAATAAATTGTATGCTTGTGTACAAATATTTGTACACAAGCATATATATATACAATTACAAATAAGAAAAGCTTGTTTGCCACTATACAGACAAAGAAACTTATTTATTTTGGCCACATCATTAATCAGAGTACAATATACCGTACATTGTTGGAAGGGAAGGTGAATGGCAGCAGAGGGAGAGGGAGACCAAGAACATCATGGTTTACAATATTTCACAGTGGACAGGCTTGAATTATTCACAGTCTATCAGAACAGCACACCATCGGGACAAGTGGAGAACCATTGCATCCAACCCTCGACTAGAGGACGGAACTATTGATTGATATATACAATATATTGGGTCTAAGGGTGTTTGGCTGAGGTGGGGGGGTCAGGGGGGGGGGGCTGAGGATAATGGGAGTGAGACTGAGGTGTGGGGGAGCTGAGGATAATGGGACCGAGACTGAGGTGGGGGGAGCTGAGAATAATGGGACCGAGACTGAGGAGGGGGGAGCTGAGGATAATGGGACCTAGACTGAGATGGGGGGAGCTGAGGATAATTGGACTGAGACTGAGGTGGGGGGAGCTGAGGATAATGGGACCTAGACTGAGGTGGGGGAGCTGAGGATAATGGGACCTAGACTGAGGTGGGGGGAGCTGAGGATAATGGGACCGAGACTGAGGAGGGGGGAGCTGAGGATAATGGGACCTAGACTGAGATGGGGGGGAGCTGAGGATAATTGGACTGAGACTGAGGTGGGGGGAGCTGAGGATAATGGGACCTAGACTGAGGTGGGGGAGCTGAGGATAATGGGACCTAGACTGAGGTGGGGGGAGCTGAGGATAATGGGACCGAGACTGAGGTGGGGGGAGCTGAGGATAATGGGACCGAGACTGAGGTGGGGGCAGCTGAGGATAATGGGACCAAGACTGAGGAGGGTGTGTGTGTGAATGCAAAACATTTTTCTTCTTTTTCCTTTCTCTTTCCTTTTCTCATTCTCTTTCCCTTTCCTTCTCTTATTTCGTTTTGGGGCGGCCGGGGGGGGGGGGGGTGTATCCCCCACTTCACCCTGGTTACGCTCTTGTAGTATCCCTCATCTTTGTCTTTCACCTCTCCTTTAATTACACTCACTGACAGGAGTTTAAAAAAAACCACCACCCAAACCCATCTGACATCCTTGTCCTTGTTGTAGGTGCAGAGCAGGTGCACCAGTCACGTGCTAATGACACGATTCTGCTGAATAGCAAGAATGAGTACAGGAAGGTATTGCAGAGCCAATCACCGCGCGCACCACAGACGTGGTTCCCCGCCACTGAACAGGAGCGCAAGCAGCTACGCAAGGACGCCAGCAAGGTCAAGGCCACCGACAAAGGTCTGCACCGGTGGAAGAGCCTCCCCGAACTTATCAATGTAAGACTTGAGCTTAGTTCTCATGGCTATACCAACTGGTAGGCTGAGAATATATTATTGTTGTTATTATTATTAATAATAATATTATGTTAATGAACTATTATTGATATTAATAATTAACTATTACTGGTATTAGTGTTGTTATCATTATTAATTAACTATTGTTATTATTAATTGACTAATAGCTTTAACCCATGCTGCCGAAGGGCTAAAGCTATGCTCCACATCAATCCCTGGACCTATATTGTGTTGAACTGTCATTATATATATATTCAGGGTCTCTGACTATATTCAGAGACCATGTACACATCTATGTTCTCTGCTATATTCCGGAATTGTGCATGGTCCCATTTCATTATAGTGCTGCCATCTTGTGGAATTCATCTGTACTGTTATGCGGTAAGCCATATTGGTGGCACTATCTAATGTGACTCAAAATGGATGCCACTCTGGTTGAAGTGACAAAAGTTAGTAAAAAAAACCATCCAAAATAATATGAAATGTGTATGGTAGGCACACAAAAAACATGCTATTAACAACCCATACGTGGCGCAGCATGAGTGGAGTTCTCGGAGGCCGTGGTAATTGACATTGTCATCTTCTTACATGGGGTTTAGTTGTTGTGTTTAAAAACAATTCAACGGTGTTCTTATTTCTAGGATTTTAACTAATTATTGCAATCAAAATTGTTACTACGTCACATCTTTGTTTTGCTGTTCAATACATCTTTTCACCTTTTCTTTGTTCTCGAGCATGTTTCTTCATATTTCTTTGCTCTCCATATAAGTCTCTTCACCTTTTCTTTGCTCTCCATTCTTTACTTCATCTCCAACATGTGTTTCTTCACCTTTTTCTTTCCTCACAAACATATGCCTCTTCACCTTTTTGTTGGTCCCGATTAAGTGATTATGTTATTCATTCCGTGACAGTATGACTTGGCGAGTCATTCTGAATTTCAAAAGGTAAAGGAATGATAGAGATGTCAAGGCCGAGAATTCATTGTTAATCAAGGGTTATGGTTCAGATCATGTAGGCCAAGCTGTGGG
This sequence comes from Branchipolynoe longqiensis, assembly GCA_030323885.1. Lineage (NCBI taxonomy): Eukaryota > Metazoa > Annelida > Polychaeta > Phyllodocida > Polynoidae > Branchipolynoe > Branchipolynoe longqiensis. The sequence continues at coordinate 66,925,985 of CM059190.1, read as the reverse complement.
TGCGGTGTGTTAATGCATCTTTTGGTGTTAATTGTTCATATTTAGATCTTTGTTCTGTCTATTAGTTGAAATGTTTTATTTCAATTGCTGCTATATTCATACTTTGATATATTAATATTCATACTATTAAGTATTTGTTATTTTTAAATAGTTAGTATTTAATAGTTATTATTATTATTTAATAGTTATTATTATTTAATAATTATTATTATTTAATAGTTATTATTTAATAGTTATTATTATTTAATAGTTATTATTTAATAGTTATTATTATTTAATAGTTATTATTATTTAATAGTTATTATTATTTAATAGTTATTATTATTTAATAGTTATTATTATTTAATAGTTATTATTATTTAATAGTTATTATTTAATAGTTATTATTATTTAATAGTTATTATTATTTAATAGTTATTATTATTTAATAGTTATTATTATTTAATAGTTATTATTATTTAATAGTTATTATTATTTAATAGTTATTATTATTTAATAGTTATTATTATTTAATAGTTATTATTATTTAATAGTTATTATTATTTAATAGTTATTATTATTTAATAGTTATTATTATTTAATAGTTATTATTATTTAATAGTTTTACTGTATATATTAATCTGTATTCCAGTTTGCTGTTGACCATTCTCAATTGTTTATTTAATAATGTTTCACAATCAATGATGGTCTGCTGCGGTATGAGAAAAGTCTGTATTTAGACATCCCTATTTTGTAACGCATAGAATATTTTCTTTATGGGTATATTAAGAGTTTCTATTTTGAAATGCTTAACGCGGCCTCATGAATATATAAAAAATATATATATATATATGTATAGTCATAAGACCGTTATTGCATGTAATAAGATCTGGCGTGCCCCCCCCCCCCTCTCCCCCCAACACACACCCAGGCGGGTGGGGGATCCGGTGTTGCAGTTTCCGCGGTACGCCAGTTTGCGAGGGACTCATCGCTCTTGCGCATGCATCAAAATCGAACAGCATCGTCACTAACCTTATAAATTTAATATAATGTCTTTGGTAAAGGTTTTTTTCTATATGTGTACCAAGCGATTTGTTTCTAGGTGGTGTGGTTTTAGAGATATTTAACTTTTTCTGTATTTTCTGTATGAAGATTGCTCATGACCATTGACAATGCCTTGAGTTTGACAGTATGCGCAGTGCAAAACATTAGTTTTATTCAAAATTAATAGAAATCAAGAACCCTAACCTCATAAATTTAATATAATCTGTTTGTTGAATATGTCTTCTGTATGTGTACCAAGCGGTTTGTTTCTAGGTGGTGTAATTTGAGAGATATCTGACTTTTTCTGTATGAAGATTTGTTCACGGCCATTGACAATGCATTTGAATGTATGTGTCCCTCACAAACTGGCATACCGCGGAAACGGCAACACCGGCATGCACCGCTTACCCCCTGCGTGGTCGTGACACTCCACTCACTCGGAAGTTATTTTTAATATAAATATATATATATATAGGTTAAGCTTAGCATAGGGACATTTCTAATTTGATCCTACCATTTATTCATTTACCTGTCTATAGGAAAGCGCTGAACAGATGAATTTAAATACACCAACCGTCACTCGCTCTCTCACCGAAACTCCAGATATGAATTTACGCAAGTCCACCAAAAACAACTCAACATTGAACCAGATTGGTAGGAATTTCCTTCCTTCTACAATTGAATTTGAACAATGTGTTTAGCGCCTGATTCGTATGGAGCGGATTCTTGCGTTCAAATCTGAGGGCTTCGAAATCTGGCTGAGTCAATCTGATGACTTTAAAAATGTATACTTGTCGCTACCTCGGCATTATTAGGATACAACAAGGAGCTGTTGAATGAGCGAGACCAATCGTCCGCGCTTGAAATTTCCCATGCTTTAAGCTCCAGTCACACCTACCCGGACGAGCCCCGGATTTTGACCCGGACCACCCCCAGACCAGTTGCCCGGACCGCCCCGGATAAAATGGCTGTTTTCGTCGTTTTTTGCCTCGCAGTCACACCTACCCGATCGGTGCGATCCGGGGGTGGTCCGGGTAGTCCGGGGGTGAACCGGGGCCTGTCCGGGCTGTCCAGGGGTGGTCCGGGGCTTGTCCCGGCTGTCATGGGGTGGTCCGGGGCAGTTTCGCTACTACTACTACTACCACTACTACTACCATGTCAGATCGAACCCGGATGCCCCGGACCTCCCCGGATGTTTTAAAGATTTTAAAACATCCGGGCCGGACCCCAGACCAGCCACGGATCACCCCGGATGACCACGGATCACCCCGGATCGCCACGGACCACCCCGGATGACGGTCCAGGGCTCGTCCGGCCTCTGATCCGGCTAGGTGTGACTGGGGCTTAATCAAGGAATACCGTTAAACAAAATTAATGGTGATCAGTAAAATGCTTCCTGAAGATAGATGAAGAAAACTTGGATGATGGAATATTGGGCACCGCAATTCATACTGTCACTAGTGTTAGTAACATTAATTAACAAATACATGTTCTGACGATACAGGATGTGTTTGTTAATATGCAGGGATGAAAGTGGTCTCCAATTAAAAAAATGTAGAAACCTTGGCGCTAATCGTGAATTCACGCGAAAACGCGGATTTCCCCCCATAGGATTAGCACTGTCAGGTAATCGCTGAAAAATGCTGGAAGTCAACTCTCCTTGTTGTGACTATGTTATCACTCTTACTTAACTCTTTCTTGTGTTTGTTGTATGCTCTAGCAACATATATGGCCATTTAAGAACAGGATTTGGACTAATCAATTGCTGTCATATATGACATTTTGTGAACATTAATCACTGAATATCAACAATCGCGGAATATGTGAGATTTGATCTGCGATGCATTAATGCCATGTGCTAATCATGATGATAATAGGGAGCACCGGACGCGGTGGCCTAATCGGTAGAGCGCACGCTTTACGTACGGAAGGTCGCAAGTTTGAATCATAACTGAGTCGAACCAATGACTTATAAAATTGATACTTGCCATTACCTACGCTGGCACTCAGCATTAATAGGACAGGACACGAACTGGTTAGCACAGTATCAGGAAAATGTGACTACGTAGCTACCAGGGCCGCGTTCAGGGTCCGTCTCGGAGGCGCCGCAGAGACGTCTCGGCGATACTTTTTGGCCTGATACCATTTAGAGTGTGTCTCGGCGATGTCTCGAAGACGCCTCTCTTTTCAGACTGGAGATGAAAAGCGCCTCAAAAATGGCTGCCGCATTCAGTGCTTTCAGCCAATCACAGCACAGCTTTACCATTGCAAATGGCCGCCACCTAAGGGGGCGGCCATTTTCGAGGCGACAAACTGCTTGTGCAGTTCAGACTAGCTTGACGTCAGTGCCATCTCCGAGGCGCCTCCGAGATGGACCCTGAATGTGGCCCAGGTCATGGTGCTGGTGGTCTGGTCTCCCAGTGAGGCAGCACAATAAAGTCGCCATGAGTGCACACTGCTACAATTTGGTACCCGTTCTGATATGACCATAGATGTTGCTAGGACGTAAAACAACAGCAAAAAAACGATAATAGCGAGCAGGAGGTTTTGATATATGTGAACTTCCTTACTTTAACAGTTGAAGACTGGCGGAATAAATGGAACTTGGACATGCGTTACGCAGATGCGACCCCCGAGGACCTAATAAAGGACATGGCTGATATGCACCCGCACATAAAGCTGAAAGGTGAGGCGCCATGTCGGCTTCATAACTAATGGTAGATAGGTAAACTTTGAGAAGATTTAGACGTTTAAATTGACTTGAAGTTGAAATTGAAATTGTCACCACCTTAGATTGCACTGCCTGGATTGTTGTTTCGAACTATGGCGTACGGCGCAGTGTTGAGATGACGTCGCCACCTAGTGATTTGCTTCTGCACTAATTTTCGCATGTTGCCGTAGTTTACCGATAGATGGCACCATTGTAGTAGAACGTAAATCTTACGAAGCACACAAGGTGGCGCTAGTGTTATCTAAAATGGGGCCCTCCTGACCCTTCTCCACATTTAACTAACCCGCTGTTGTCGTTGTTATTATTATCGAGATAATCTATCATTAACTATTATCAACATACAAAGATACAAGTTGTGGTGCCTACGCAACTCGATTAAGTATGTGTCACTAAAAAATAGAATATACAAACAGTTACTAAGGGCTCTAACTTATTTACAACTATTATGATTAATTATGACTCCTCACTGACAAAGGCTAGGAAAGCAATGCAAACCCTACTCTCACTTAAAGCCAGTTTGAAGCCTTTTGTGTATACCTTATTACCTATGGAAGTTAAACTTTCCCTTCCTTATGTTATGTCGCAAAACTAGGCCTACTTTCATGGAGGTGATGAAAATGAGAAATATTTGTCCGATTTAGAATCCACACTACTTTTCATTCTGACTAATCTGAGGCTACGGTGCTAAAACTATCTGTGCTCTCTGATGCATTCACCTTATCCACGACTCCCTGGCTAGAGCCCCGTTCACACTGGAGAGTTAAAACGATTAATTTAAATCGACTTGTATAGTTCGACTCACATTTGCCGTGTGGACGCTACGCTAAAGCGATGTATGTGTGAATCGCTTCATCTAGTTCACTGCAAGTAAACCACCTCGCGAGGTAGTATAGATGAAGCGATGTAGCTGGTTCCTGGGCGGTGATAGTGTAAAATATCAGTGCTTGCCAGATACAGGCTCAGGTGTAACTATTGCTAGTGCCCGGCAGTGTTAGGGCCTGATTAGGCCGAAATCTATTGAATGCGATCATATTTAACAGAATTACATCCTCAAATAATGAAATTTAATTAAATTAACCCTAAATTCCAAGCGATATTAACGTAGCAGCTACATCGGCGTCGAATCGACTAGTGAAAACTAAGCAAATAGCAGTGCTCGCCAGATACAGATGGGGGTACTTGCTCATGCGCAGACATCGATTTCCGCCTTAAACAGCTCCATGTGTGGACACGACACTAGTTCGCCTCATCTAGTTCGCCGTATCTAGTTCGGCCTAAAGTTGTGCTGTGTGAACGGGGCTTAAGTCTCCTTGCATTGTGAGGTCAGTGCAGAGTGTACTACACAACTAATAATAGTCATTGTATACTCAGAGCTTAATAGGACTGGGCAGTAAAATCCTAACCTGGGTTCGAGCTCAAATAACCCAGTTCTTTCATTACAGTACATGAAATAGTCATATAAGGAATACATGGTAAAGTCATCTGACCAGCTCTTTAATGTTGCCTCGTCCGATGATTTAGAATTTCTGCCATTTTATTTTTTTTAGATAAATATATTAGGTTGATCAATTTACCATCTAGGCCTACATTACTTTGGTTTGTAACAACCTTTATATAAATGGGTGAAATGACAACCCCCTAGTTTACATGTACACAATAAGATCTACATAATATTTGTAAAGTGCGATAGTTACCTGCTATTGTTATTCAAACAATCTCATCGAAAATATAAATAATAACTGTTTAGAGTTGAAAGACCAGCGCTTCAGTGCTGAAATAAAGAAAGAAGTTATTCAATTGGAATAAGCAAAATTGAAAAAGAATAAAAATAAAATAGCAGCAGTTATTCACACAGTTATGCAATTTCAGAATAGTGACTAGATTTATTAGCTGGATGGTCGAATTAGTTGCGAGTGCCCGCCTCCCGTTTTGGTAGGTCATGGGATTCGAATCCCTGGCTTCAAAACCCTGGCCGAGTCAAGCCAATGACTTACATATTGACACTTGTCACTACCTAGCCTAGGGCTCGGTATTACTAGGATAGGGCAGGGAGAAGTGGAACGAGGGAAATCAATTGTCCGCGATTATAATTTGTCCTGCTTAATCAATTAATGTACAGACCGGGCCCGGTGGCCGAATCGGTAGAGCGGGGGCCTCGCGTCCAGGAGATCAGGATATAATATTACTGGATGCCCCGGCCGTCAGAGCCCCAGATAATACCACAAACTCTCCCGAGGTGCGTTCTGACGACGGTCTGTCAGTTCACACCTGATGCCCCTCTCAAACAAACTCATAAGGAAGAAAGGAAAGACAAGTCATGCAAGATTGACAGTGAAGAAGTTGTGCTTTATTGGGCATCAACTCCTGTTCACCTACTAGTGACCTAGTGTCTGGGTACCTGCCCAAGAGAGAGTGTGTCTCACTCAAGAGTCAGGAGTAGAGTGTAGCTGCCCAGTGTGCCTGGAGCAGTGTCCAGAATAATCAATATCAAAGTGAGGCTAGTGTGGTCAGGTGGGGCACGGGGGTGCAGGGAGCTGGGCCTCCCAAAGCCAGCCAATCAGGCATCCTCCACAGCCTGGGAGGCGATGCCCCCCCCCCCCCCCGCCAACCCCCCACGGGCAGCGGTCACCCAACCCAGCTGCAGGTGGTGTACAGAATGTATGCAGTATGGCTGGTGTGCTGGCCCATCGGCCCCGTGGTAACAGGTAGTTGCAGACAGTTACAATAAATATATATATTAAAAATGACCTTTTCCTCCACTTGCACTATTTACTGTTGCATAGAGGGAACAGTTTGCCAAACATTAACTGTCTCTTATATAGGAAGATCTCATCACAATCTCGGTTACTAGGTATTAATATATATTTCCCATAGCTTAATATGTCACACAGCGAGTGGGACACCCATTGCTTTTCTATTACATAACCTTGGTCCCCACTCCGTCGCCCGAGCATAATAATGCTCTCTGCCAATATATAATTCCAAACCGAAAATCCATATATTTTTACAAGGAGTTCGGTTCCCGGTCGAGTCAAACCAATGGCATATCAAATTGATACTTGTCGCTTCCTAGCCTGATGCTTGGCATTAATAGGATACAGCAAGGACTGGTTAGCTCAGTGTCAGGATAATATGACTGAGTGGGATATTGAGTCATGGTGTCGGCGGGCTGATTTCCCAGTGGTGCAGCACTATATAACCATCATGAGTGCGCACTGTCACTAGTCAGTACCCATCCTCCTATGACCTTAGATGTTATTGCCAGGACGTAAATCTCCAACAACCAACCAACTAATGTAAAAAAAGAAAAAGAGAGAGAAAGAAAAAAGATTAAACCATATCGGAGAACTTGCATACTGCATTTCAGCTATCACTACCTGTGCCCGTGCGGCGGAGTACCGGCCTCCTCCGAAACCAGGAATCCAACTGGGAGAAGACGAGAAGAGACACAACCCGGTCAAGTACCTGCCGCAGGAACTGTTCATCGCCCTGGAGTGTCTCCTTGACGACGAGCACACGCAGGTGAAGACGGCAGCAGCCATGGCCATGTACACACTGGAGAAGCCAGTCCCGAAGGTGAGTTATTCCTCCATGGTTGATTTTATCCCACGGGAAAACTTGTCATGGATGCTAATGCATAATACGGAGCGGGACGTAGCTCAGGCGGTAGAGTGTCCACCTGTGAAGGTGTGGATCATCCGATCGATCCTGCTCAGTGGAGACATTTGCAGTTTGGGCTATTTTCCGTTCCTCCCAGTGGACCACAACTGGTCCATCAAATGCTGTGATATGTACTGTCCTGTCTGTGGGAAAGTGCATATAAAAGACCCCTTGCTGTTTATCGGAAAGATTAGCCTATGTGATTGCAGTGGGTTTCCTCCAAAGAAATATCTCAGAATGACCATACATTTGATGTTCAATAGCCGATGATAAAAATCAATGTGCTCTAGAGGCATCGTTTAATAAAACAAGTTTTATTTTCAATACACAATACACTATTCATGAACATTGTTCAGTTTCATAGCATAAGGTCATGAACTAGATTTTAAATATTTTTAAAGGGCTAGTTAAAAACAAACACCACAAGGCAACTCCTTTTCATGCTTATCCATTCATGGAAACTGTCAATGATATATCTAAAGCAGTTTTACACAGCTGCCATGACGGAAACACGTGACTGGAATTTCTTATATGATCATACAATATGCAGTGGTATTGACACGCCAGTCCGGTATGCCTTCTTTTTTTCTTTATTTTTCTTGAAGATCTATACTGCCTATCATGGATAAGTCTGAATAGACTTGTTTTCACCATTAAACAGTTTGTCGATAGAAAGCCCGAGCCTAGAATTTTACCGACCCAATGGATTTCTAACCTCCCACACCACATAGACATGGTATGAGAGCAAACTGGCCTTTGATGATGCTGTAAGTTATACACATCAGTGGAAATCCAAATTGGCAGAGGTTGGGGCACAGGGAATCGAACCACTGACCTTCAGATTAGGAGTCTGACCTAGAGAAAAGTCAGACACTCTAACCACTCCGCCATAGAGAACACCAAAGTTGTTGGTATTCTAGTTATTTGTTCAATACATTAAAATTTCTACTAGTGGCATTCAAGCTCATTTAAGCCCATTTCAGTTTCTACTATTGAAAGTGGGTAGATTGAGTGAAACATAGTTAATCAATCGTGTTAGATCTAATAATATTCAAATACTGCCACAAATAGCATTTTCTGCCGGGTTAGTTCTGTAACCCGCCACCATCTGAAACTGGCGCCCTTGTATGCCGATACTACTCGCCGTACTCTCTTGTTAAAAGTTACATGTGTGTGAAGACTCGTTGCTGACCTCCCCGTCTGTTAGATAACAGATTCACCCCATATTTGCAATAGGAGTGAATGGCAACATAGTCTAAATACAGGCGAAAATAGCTTTAGTATGGAACAGGAAGTAGAATCCCTGGTTCCACTATCAAATGGCTACTTATATCAGTACAGATTTTGTGAAATGGGAGGGAATTCAAAAAGACAAGATGCTCACGATAGAATGCTGTCGGTTTTACTTTTCAAGTCCATTAAACTACATGTTTTATTAATTTTAAACAAATCAAAAGTAGCAGGTAAATATTAATATATATGTGAAGAATATATTGTGCTTCTTAAACTAAGAATTTATCTGATTGTTTCATTGACCCAGCATGTAGATATTTTTCATCAGCTTTTATATACTGCAGTACGGGGTGAATCTTTTACCTACTCAGGCTACTTCCGTATGGGCTGAATCTTTTACCTACTCTGGCTACTTCCGTATGGGCTGAATCTTTCACCTACTCAGGCTACTTCAGTATGGTGTGAATCTTTTACCTACTCAGGCTACTTCAGTATAGGGTGAATCTTTTACCTACTCAGGCTATTGCAGTATGGGCCTAATCTTTTACCTACTCAGGCTACTTCAGTATGCGGTGAATCTTTTACCTACTCAGTCTACTTCAGTATGGGGTGAATCTTTTACCTACTCAGGCTACTTCAGTATGGGGTGAATCTTTTACCTACTCAGGCTACTGCAGTACGGGGTGAAACTTTTACCTACTCAGGCTACTGCAGTACGGGGTGAATCTTTTACCTACTCAGGCTACTTCAGTCTGGGGTGAATCATTTACCTCCTCAGGCTACTTCAGTATGGGGTGAATCTTTTACCTACTCAGGCTACTGCAGTATGGGCTGAATCTTTTACCTACTCAGGCTACTTCAGTATGGGGTGAATCTTTTACCTACTCAGTCTACTTCAGTATGGGGTGAATCTTTTACCTACTCAAGGCTACTTCAGTATGGGGTGAATCTTTTACCTACTCAGGCTACTGCAATATGGGGAGAATCTTTTACCTACTCAGGCTATTTCAGTATGGGGTGAATCTTTTACCTACTCAGGCTACTTCAGTGCGGGGTGAATCTTGTATCTAGTGTGAAGATACCTACCTACTGGTTGCTGACCTCCCCATTTGTACCATACCATATATCATATGATTTGTATTCCTTTTCTTGTAGAATCAGTCAGTTAGTTAGTTGAAGGGTGTACACATGACTTCTCTCCTCAGGCCGAGGCAATCTTGCGCCAGACTCTGCAAGACGCCACAGCACTGGACCGATGGACGGCTTGCCAGTGCCTCGCCTACTACGGCGAGTGTGACTCGGAGGTTGTCGGCGAGCTGGTGTCTCAGCTCCTCAACTCGGAGGACGGCATCCGCCGGGAGAAGTCCGCCTTCCTGCTCGCAAAGCTCAGTGAGAATTCCGTAAGTACGCCCTACGGCTACGCGCAGCAGTTGTTTCTTATTGAGGGAAGTCCGCTGGTGCTGTCTTTGTCTTACAGTCATCGCGCATGACCATTATAAGACCAGACGGGGTGGGTTGAGCGCCAGCCTCCTGTTTTGGGAGATCGGGGTATCCGAACCCATGGGTTAGTGGGTTCGAACCCTGGTCGAGTAAAACCAATGACTTATAAAATTGATACTTGTCGCTTCCTAGCCTTGCGCTTGGCATTAGTAGGATAGGGTAAGGACTGGTTAACTCAGAGTCAGGATAATGTGACTGAGTGGGATATCGGGCCATGCTTCCGACGGCCTGATTTCCCAGTGGGGCAGCACTATGAAGTCACTATATGTGCACAGTCACAAGTCGGTACCCCTCCTGCCATGACCTTAGATGTTGTTAGGACGTAAAACTCCAACAACCAACCTATTGAGGGACATGCGCCAGAGCTATCTTTCTTACAAATGAGTTGAATGACGTGTTAGGGACAGGACGACTCTGACAGATTATCCAATGCCCAAATACAATATCTTTATAACTCTGATGTCTTTTAACGCTAGCCGTGAATATGGCCATAAAGTAAAGTCACATCAATCAATCAATCAATCAATCAATCATTCAACCCATACACAAAATTATATTTCTAACTGCACTGTTGTTTTACCTCCACAGATGCTGGTACATTCAATGCTTGCTGAGCAACTCAACTCGAGCAGCTGGCGACATCGGGTAATGACATGCAAGGTGATACCCAAACTCTACGGCAACATCAATAAGGTGTGTAGGCGACTTGGTAGGACTAGCGAGTCCCAAGTTCTAAAGACTTGACAAAATCTTACTTTATTTAAAAAAAAAAAGATGATATATATATGTCATAAAATGATATCAAGTTTATGGGACGTTATGCCAAGTTGAAGGACGAACAACAAATATTACTTTAATTTTTAATTTGTTAGATTCAAAATATGCTATAACAATGGTTGTTCCACTTACTTAGAGTACAACCAGACGGGAAGGCCGAATGAGTTAGAGCGTCTGTCTCCCGTGTTGGTAGATCATGGGATCGTGGATTCGAATCCTGGTCAAGTTAAACCAATGACTTAAATATTTATACTTGTTGCTTCCTAGCCAGGCGCTCAACATTATTACGATAGTGCAAGGAGCAGTGGAATGAGGAAGACCAATTGTCCACGATTGAAATTTCCCCTGCTTAAACAACTAATGTAAATTTAAAAAATGATTGTATTAAGAATGCTCGGACCTGAAGTGACTTGTGACCTCATTCTATTACTTTTACCTCACTGCTCCCGTCCTGATATGACCTTAGATGTTGCTAGGACGTAAAACAACAACAAACAAACGAACCTCACTGCTCATTGCATAAATGAAATCTTGAAGCGCACGCTGCTTGCGTATGTGGCACATTGCATATCGTATTGATAAAATCTTAGTTTTAAAACCACGTTTCGCCTGAGCTCTTGTGTCATGCTATGCGCCATTTCTTGCTTCTAAGCTCATCTGGGATGTTATGTGCTAACTGTTGCTGTTCTCTTATGTTATATGCCGTGTTTTGCTCAGTAGTTTTGCTATAAGTATACCTGAACCGTGCTGAGCTGATATCTGTTATGTTACATTGTATGATTTTAGCTGCTGTGTTATGCGCCATATCTTGCTGAAATGTTATCTGTCATGTTTTGCTCCTCCTCTTGCCGAGCTCTTAGCTATCGTTATGTGCTGTCTCTTGCTGAACTGTTAGCTGTCATGTTATTCTCTGCCACTTGCTGAGCTGTTATCTCTCATGTTATGTGCTGTCTCTTGCTGAAATGTTAGCTGTCATGTTATTTTCTCTCTCCTGCTGAACTGCTATCTGTCATGTTATGCTTTGTCTCTTACTAAACTGTTATCTGTCATGTTATGTGCTGTCTCTTGCTGAGCCCTTATCTGTCATGTTATGCACTGTCTCTTGCTGAACTGTTATCTGTCATGTTATGTGCCATCTCTCTTGCTGAGCCATTATCTGTCATGTTATGCACCGTCTCTTGCTGAACTGTTATCTGTCATGTTATGTGCCGTCTCTTACCGAGCCATTATCTGTCATGTTATGCGCTGTCTCCTGCTGAACTGCTATCTGTCATGTTATGCTTTGTCTCTTACTAAACTGTTATCTGTCATGTTATGTGCCATTATCTGTCATGTTATGCGCCATCCCTTGCTGAGCCATTATTTGTCATGTTATATGCAGTCCCTTGCTGAGCCATTATTTGTCATGTTATATGCGTGGTCCCTTGCTGAGCGGCCATCCCTTACCTGCTGTGTTCTTCGTTGACTGTTCACCCGCAGGACATGGTGCACAAGCTGACGTCGCTGATGTGGAACGACTGGCACACCGAGGTGCGCAAGGCGGCTGCGCAGACGCTGGGGAAGACGTGCCACGGGAAGGACGTGCATGACGAGCTGCGGGAGAAGCTGCTAAAAGGCACGGAGCGGGAACGCACCGAGGCCATCAGCAAGGTCGGCCACCTGGGTGAGCGCCTGCGCCTGCGCATTGGCGTTCTTCGGCTTAGACTATTATAGCAAGGCCAAACAGACAACGCAACTTGTTTCTCAGGCACATTTGGTCAGAATTTGAAGTTGTATAGTCCGATGGTTTTGGGGTTTCTGTCATTTTCTGAGATAAATTTATCCGGTTGATCGCTATGATCTAATTTACTGTAGTTTGAAGTAATCCTTATTTTAAAGTTGCATAGTCCGATGGTTTTGAATTTCTGTATTCTTTCTGAGATAAATATATTAGATTGATCACTAGTATCTACTTTACATTCGTTCAAAGTTACTTTTATTTTAAATGGTAAATTTTGAGATATTTTGAGTGCAAACATGGAAAATTAGTTTTGGCAAGCATGCCAAAACTCTGACACCATAGACTTCTGTAGTAACAGGTTCTATTAAATTCACTCAGTATTGCCTTCTATGCAGAAAATTTGATATTTCATCGGACCATGCAGCTTTAAATGATTAACTTTTGAGATATTTGAAGTGCAAACATCCCAAATTAATTTAGGCAAGCATGCCAAAACTCAGACACCATAGACTTCTGTAGTAACCCATTCTATTCAATTTCCTCAGTATGCCCGTCTATGTGGTGACTAATGCTTAATAAGTACATCACTATCTAAGTTACATATGAAGAATCAAATCTAGACAATTGTTTTGGTTTTGAAAATTTGAGAGAGCCAATGGCATCAGTCTTAACGGCCCTTAGATACATACAGCCACCTCGGGATACAAGTAGTTGTGACAGTGGCGAGCTGTGCCTTGCACCAAAGACCCTATAAAACTAAGACGGCTCACTCAGCCTATACTGTGTAATCAAAATGATCAAACTCACCACTTGGTGCGCTGGCTGTTCTCTTGGTTAAACAGGTGCTATATTATATGTATAAATGTATATATGAATGTGAAAGATGTGTGATGATGGTGATGCTGATGATGATGCTGATGATGATGTGTATTTGTTCATAGCAATTTCATATTGATGTGTATCTATACTTACCTATCTCATGTATAATATAATTGTATGTGTTTTCATGTGAAACACCAACCATCAGTCGAGCTGATCAAACCCACCACAAGGTGGCACTGCAAAATTTACATTACCATGGGAGAGATAGGGAGTGAGCCGTGGTTAGTATTATAGCGTCTTTGCTTGCACTTTGCAGGCATCATGACTACTAAGCTGATGCCGGCGCTGCTCAGCTGCCTGAAGGACGAGTACGTGTCGGTGCGCATGGAGGCCTGCATCGCCTGTAACAACCTGATGATCATCGACGAGCAGGTCATAAAAAAGCTCCTCTTCCTCGCCACCTACGACCCCGTCTGGAAGATCAAGGCCCTCGCTTTGCAATGTATGTTTGTTTGTGTGTTGGGGCAGGTGGTGTGGTTGAATGAGTTGAGACCATGCGCGCTGGCCGAATCGGTCGAGCGCAGCCCTCGCTTGCAGAAAATCCGGAGTTTGGTTCTCAGTCGAGTCAATCCAATGACTTATAAAATTGATACTTGTCGCTCCCTAGCCTGGCGCTTGGCATTAATAAAATAGGGTAAGGACTGGTTAGCTCAGGATAATGTGACTGAGTGGGATATCGGGTCATGGTGCTGGCCTGATTTCCCGGTGGGATAGCACTATAAAGTCGCCATGAGTGTGCACTGTCACATGTCAGTACCCGTCCTGATATGACCTTAGATGTTGCTAGGACATAAACTAAGAACAACACACATGAATGAGTTGAATGCCCGCCTTCAGTCTTAGTACGTCGTATGCTTTCAAACCCCTGGTTTTTCGAACCCCCGGCTGGGTTAAAGCAATGACTTAACAATTGATCCTTGTCGCTACCAAGCTACTGGGATAGGGCATGGTGCAGTGGAATGAGGAAAACCAATTGTACGCGATTGAAATTTCTTTCGCCACCCCACTCCTGCTTAATCAATGAATGTAATTTTTTTAAAGTTTGTTAAAATACAGCACTTTATAATGAATTTGTTCAAATATGTGGTTTCATCTACGATTATTTAAGACACCATAGGTAATACGTTGTGTGCAATATGCTATGACGCATTCAGGTGATACAACTTCATAATGACACAGAATGATGTACATTGATAGTTTAGTAGTCCGTACATGAACCTCACCACCATGCGGTGGTGGCAGCGACTACGCTGACAACTTTTGTCCGTACACGGTGACAGACGGCAGCCGGCTAGCTAGAAGCTGTATGTGTGTGGACTCCCCGCCCCGCCCCCCCCCCCCCCCTCCCCGTCCCTCTGCGGAAAGGTGTCGTGGTTTTAATTCTCCGTGGGTTTTAATTCTCCGCAGTCGCCCTGTGCATGTGGCAAAATCGAACAACATAGCCTGCGCATGTGGCAAAATCAAAATGTGGGTACTTTTAACATAATTTACAAACACAATTCACCAAACTCGGACAAACAAGACACACATGAGAATGAATATCAAAATCTGAACATAAACGGTCTTCGTCATCGCGGCTATGTCATCCTGCGCATGTGGCAAAATCGAACAACATAGCCTGCGCATGCGTCAAAATCAAAATGTGGGTACTTTTAACATAATTTACATACAAACACAATTCACCACACTCGGACAAACAAGACACACATGAGAATGAATATCGAAATCTGAACATGAACTGTCTTAGTCAACGTGTCTATGTCGTTCGATTTTGGCGCAAGAGCAGGGCGACCGCAGAGAATTTGAACCAATGGAGAATTAAAACCGCGACACCGACTAACGGCCACCCGGCACCACATGAGAGGGTTACCTGCGACCTGGTAAGTCAGGGGGCAGATCACTTGATTCTGTGGCGCTGCGGAGGGTTTAGAGGACTAAACGGTGAAGCGAACGTTTCCTCTCCCCCCGTCTTATTCTTCACGTTGTATCCGATACAGTGTTGGTATGCAGGTATTGCAGGTATAGCAATACCTCAGGGAGTTTAACACCGCTGCCCTGCAGAGTTGTAAACCACTGCCTTGTGGTACAGGTTCTTGACAGAACCGAAGGCTAAGGGAGCAAACCCTAAACAGAAAACCATGTCACTGTGGCAGCATTAAGGGCGGTTGATGTATGGAACTCCCAACATCTCCCGACCAGCCACTGCAGGGACAAATAGTTTTGCGCCTGTCTTGACATGTTCTTGCCGGTGTGAAACCTCTATTTGCTCCCCGAGAGATTACCGCTGGTAACTTGCAAAAGCCAGCAGCACTTCAACACTTTTGCAGGCAGCTTTCATGAAATGTACTCATGGACGCAACTCTCACAGCAGAGAGCTAAATGGAGAGCGGCAGTCAAGTAATGAAAGCAGTCTTTGTCGCATCCCGACCGACAGCATGATGATCATCCGATACAGACCAGGGGGAACATACCGTACACGATGATACGGCCTATTACAATACTTATTGACGCATTTTGCTTTATTTAGAATTCCATGCCTTTTACAGAGTTCGCACAATCTTGAAAACGCCTTCAATTTGAAGGTGCCTCTTGAAAAGGCCTTATATGTGAAAATACCCAAAACGGCATTGAAAATTTACCAAATATGTTGGGAAAACCCTTTAATCGTTAGATATATCGAAGTCCGATTGGAAAGCAGCTGTGATTTCATTTGTTTCATTACCAGCTGCATCAACAAAACATCGACCAATGACAGAATCGTGATACGTTAATTCTGGGCATTAGCATAATATATTCTGGTTCCCATCGTCATAGCTACTATTCTTCTTTTGCTTTATACATACACCTGTTGAAGTAAGACCATACAAAGTTGACATGTGTATAATCATTGTAATGTCATATTTATTTCGGGCTTTAAAAAAAAGAATTTCTGACCTGAAAAGGTCCAATAATTATAAAGGCCTTAAATTTGGTTGCTGAATAGCTGTATGAACCTTGTTTTATTTTTCTCTCAGCTCTGGGTAACCTGAAGACGGCGTCTCCTGAGGTGCGTGAATGTCTCGTCTGGGCTTTCCGCTACGAGGAACAGCCGGGTGTTCGGGCCGAGGCCTGCCACACCCTCATCCGACTTGGCCTTAAGGATGACGATGTGGTGCATACATTACAGGAGAGGTACCTTGTCGAGAACAACGACATTGTCAGGAGGTAGCTATTCTTTGCCAGTGTTTTCCCCTCTTTGTATCCCCCCAAGACACAATTAATTACCTCTTCATAATATCGCTAAGCTTTATACCTCTCTGAGCCGTCCTGATATGGCCTTAGATGGTGCCAGGACGTAAAACTCTAACGACCAACCAAACCTGTCCGAGATTCTGCCTCTATGCAAACTATTAAGGTCGCACTAAGCTCACTCATGGTGTATATATAAATATGTAAATACGTAAATATATATCGTGGGGGGTGTTGAAAATGGGAAATATTGCGCGTAGAGCTGGACTCGAACCCACATCACTTTCCATTCCGGGCAATTGTGCTAACCATTACACCACTTAGGCTCCTGATATCAACACACTACCCACGCCTACCTGTCTATGTGGTTCCTTGCCCGAGAGGTCAGTGCAGACCACTACACTTATAAATATATAGATATATTGATATATAAATATATAAATATATAAATATATATTAATATGTAAATATATAAATATATATGCATGGTCCGATGGCCTTTGAATTTTTGTCTTATTTTTTAGATAAATATATCAAATTGATCGTTACAAGCTACTAATCATTACTCCGGAGTGATTTTGATTAAAGATGATTAGTTTTGAAGTAATATGAGCTGAAAGAACCAAAAATAATTTCGACAAGCTTGCCAAAAGTCCTGTGGCTATGACCCAGATGTCATCTCGCGGTGACCACGTGATGTGAGATGACCTGGAACCTTACAGGACTGTAGGTAGGTATTCCTGGTTGGGTCGGTAACATTCTGGGAATGGATTAGTGACATAGGCCCATGGCACTAGGGCTTTAAAAAAAAAAATGTGTGTCTGTTGTCTGCTTGTGTCTGTCTGTCTATGTATGTCTGTATGTATCTGTGTGTGTGTCTGTCTGTGTGTATGTCTGTGTGTGTCCATCTGTGTGTTTCTGTGCTGTGTATGTGTGTATGTATGTCTGTGGTGTATGTGTGTCTGTGTGTGTATGGATGTGTCTGTCTGTGTATGTCTGTATGTGTGTGTGTCTGTGTATGTATGTGTGTGCATGTATATGTGTGTCTGCCTCTGCCTGTGTGCGGCTGTCTATGTGTTTCTGTATGTGGGTGTGTCTCTCTCTCTGCAAAGTCAGGTCAGGTGTATGTGTCTGTGTATGTCGGGTGTGTGCATATCTGTGTGTTTGTGTGTCTGTGTGTGCTGTCTATGCATGTCTGTCTGTGTGTGTCTATCTATGTGTGTCTGTCTGTGTGTGTATATGTATGTGTGGTAATGTCTGTGTGTGTATGTATGTGTATCTATGTGTGTCTGTGTATGTATGTATGTGTGTATGTGTATGTATGTGTATGTGTGTGTATGTATGTGTGTATGTCTGTGTGTGTATGTCTGTGTGTGTCTGTCTGTGGGTGTCTGTGTGTGTCTGTGTGTGTGTGGCTCTCTCTCTGCAAAGTCAGGTTGGGTGTATGTGTGTCTTTGTATGTCAGGTGTGTGCATGTGTGTGTTTCTGTGTATGTGTGTGCTGTCTGTGTATGTGTGTCTGTGTGTGCCTATCTATGGGTGTCTGTATGTGTGTGTATGTCTGTGTATGTATGTCTGTGTGTGTATGGCTGTGTGTGTATGTCTGTGTGTATGTCTGTCTGTATGTATATGTGTGTGTGTGTATGTCTGTGTGTATGTCTCTGCATGTCTGTCTGTGTGTATGTCTGTGTGTGTATGTCTGTGTGTGTATGTCTTGTGTGTGTATGTCTGTGTGTATGTCTGTCTCTGTGTCTCTGTAAAATCAGGTCAGGAAACACACATCCACATACACACACATCCACCTCATATCCCCTTCCCCTCTATGACCCTGCACAGCAGGCCTACTTGGTTGGGGGGGCTAATGGGGTCACGAGATTGGCCTAATTGGTTAATGGCCTTCCTGCATAATGGGTGTTTCAAACTGAGTGTTCAAAGGGGTGAGGTTATAAACTCACTGGTTATTCTGTATATACTGTCCCAAATCATTAGCTAATAGACCAATATCTAAGTTGGATATATAGCATCAAATGTAAGTAGTTGTTTTAATTTTGACAAAATTATATTTCATCGGACCATGCAACTTTAATATGTAAATATAAAAGCTTATAAATTTCCCAGTAGGGAAGCACTTTAAAGTCACCATCAGTGTGTACTGTCACAAGTCGGTACCCATCCTGATATAACCTTAGATGTTGCCATCCAACATAACCTGCCCTTCTTCCCCAGTGAAATCGCCTGTGCCCTTGCGAAGCTTGGCATCTCGACCACAGAAGACATGGACATGGTGGCGAAGATTAAGCAAGAGGTGCGCAAGATTTGCACGCGTAACAACATCTGTGCGCACATCGCCATCAAGGAGACCAACCACGCCAGGCAGGGGAACATGGCGCGCCTCATCAACATTGAGGCAGAGAACCAAAAGGTGAGTTATGGCCATTTTTCTTTATTAATTGCAAATTCTATTTTAATTTATTTAATTATTCTTTTTGTTTAAATATGTTTTTTTTAAATATATTTTCTTTTACATATTTCAATTCCAAATTGTTTTGGTTAAAAAAAATTCCTCTGAAAGATATCCAGGGTTCCTACGAGGCTTGGAAAGTCTTGAAAGGTCTTGGATGTCATTTGCCATATTTCAGGCATTGAAAAGCCTTGAATTTAACCTATTTTGTGTAATTAGTCTTGAAAAGCCTTTTATTCCATTGAACTGTCCCCGCTGATTTAAATTAGTCTGAAATCGCCATTCCGAATACCGATTTCGGACTAATCCAAATGATGATAGTCTTGAATTCCCATAAAAAACAGACTTGAATTCCATATCTTCACATATGTACAGACATCGCATGTTTTTTTATGCTGGAGGCACTGGAATCCTGACCCTAGTGACAAATATATTTTTAAGACTAACTGTTGAATTATAATTATGGAAATATGGATGAATGGATGGAAAATATTTGATACAAAATAATCCCAACAAAAATTGGGGGATGGGTGGGGGGGGGGGGGAGGAAATTGTGAGTTTTGTTAGATATGAATAGCGATGGTTTGGGCTAATCGTTAGGGCGCTCACTTTAGAATGGCAGAAATGTGGGTTCGACTCCCGCTCTAAGCAGGAGACACGATGTCCCCATTTGTTTGAATTGTAATAAGTTGTGACTAACATTGGCAGAATATCCCGAGTTTAATCGCGGCATAGCCTACATCTCGGGGCGTATTCGATTAATCAACTCGGATCACTCGAGCCACTTTTTGGCACATGCACACATCCTGCAGACTCGGGTTGCATAATCGAACACTCAAACACGCTCGGGGTGGAAAAAATGGTGGCTTAATCCAAAACCTTTTTTTTTTTTTAATACCCGATATAACTACAGCAAAAGAGCATTTAGTAATTTAGTTATATTTCCATTTGGATAATCTAAGTTAGTAAAAAAAACGTGGTTTACTGGCGTCGGGTCGTTTTGCACACTGTGTATTTGTCGAGACCCCACTTGCGGTGTTTGATTTGAAATTCTAGCAACTCGGCTCGCCCGGTGTCGCGGTTTCAGCTGACTGCCATTTTCAGCTGGCTGCATAGACTCAAACTCAAGGCATTGTCAATGGTCGTGAGCAATCTTCATACAGAAAATACAGAAAAAGTGAAATATCTCTAAAACCACACCACCTATTAACAAATCGCTTGGTACACATATAGAAAACATCTTTACCAAAAAGATTATATTAAATTTATACGGTTAGGGTTCTTCATTTCTATTAATTTTGAATATAACTAATGTTTTGCACTGCGCGTACCGTCAAACTCAAGGCATTGTCAATGGTCGTGAGCAATCTTCATACAGAAAATACAGGAAAAGTGAAATATCTCTAAAACCACACCACCTAGAAACAAATTGCTTGGTACACATATAGAAAACATCTTTACCAAAAACATTATATTAAATTTATAAGGTTAGTGACGATGCTGTTAGATTTTGACGCATGCGCATGAAACTGACAGTCCGCTGAAAACGGCAGTTAGCTGAAACCGCGACACCGGGTCGTGTTAATCACTTTAGTTCATCAGTTCTCCGCTATGGTGTAGTGCTGCCATCTTGCGGACTAGAGTGTAAGTATAGCACCGCGCATTGCTGTGCCGCCATCTGGTGTAATATAAGCGTACTCCTAGAATCGTCGGTCACTGTTTAGATTAGTCTGCTGGTGCGAACTTTATTTTGGTACATGAGACACGCACGTATAATTAGGGATGGGAAAATGTATGTGGGCCCATATGGGATCAGTTAGGTCTGATGAGCCCATGAGGATCGAGGCCATTTGGATATATTAACCTGAGAACTCTGGTGGGTCCTCAAATGGCAATGGAGACTTCACTGGGTCTGCTAGGACGATGGTGGAGAATCTGTCGTGGAGCTGCCCATGTAGACCAGCATTAGCTACAGCCACCACGCCCATCCACATGTCCCACCGTCCCTGACCAACGTAGACCACCATCGACTAAAAGCCACCACACCCACCCGCATGTTCCACCTTCCCTGACCAATGTAGACCACCATTATGATTGACTACAGCCACTGCACCGACCAGCATG
The DNA here is from genome assembly GCA_030323885.1 of Branchipolynoe longqiensis. Classification (NCBI taxonomy): domain Eukaryota; kingdom Metazoa; phylum Annelida; class Polychaeta; order Phyllodocida; family Polynoidae; genus Branchipolynoe; species Branchipolynoe longqiensis. Next base: position 66,904,647 of record CM059190.1, on the reverse strand, counting down.
TCCCACCGTCACTGACCAACGTAGACCACCATCGACTAAAAGCCACCACACCCACCCGCATGTTCCACCTTCCCTGTCCAATGTAGACCACCATTATGATTGACTACAGCCACTACACCGACCAGCATGTCCCACCGTCACTGACCAACGTAGACCACCATCGACTAAAAGCCACCACACCCACCCGCATGTTCCACCTTCCCTGACCAATGTAGACCACCATTATGATTGACTACAGCCACTACACCGACCAGCATGTCCCACCGTCACTGACCAACGTAGACCACCATCGACTAAAAGCCACCGCACCCACCCGCATGTTCCACATTCCCTGACAAACATAGACCACCATTGACTAAAAGTTACCACAGCCACCTGCATGTTCCACCTTCCCTGACCAATGTAGACCAGGGTTGACTAAAAACCACTACATCCACCCGCATGTTCCACCTTCCCTGACCAATGTAGACCACCATTATGATTGACTACAGCCACTACAGCCACTTGCATATCCACCTTCCCTGACCAATGTAGACTAGCATTGACTAAAAACCACCACACCCACCCTCATGTTCCACCTTCCCTGACCAATGTAGACCAGGATTGACTAAAAACACTACACCCACCCTCATGTTCCACCTTCCCTGACCAATGTAGACCACCATTATTATTGACTACAGCCACTACGTCCACCTGCATGTTCCACCTTCCCTGACCAATGTAGACTAGCATTGACTAAAAACCACTACACCCACCCGCATGTTCAACCTTCCCTGACCAATGTAGACCACCATTATGATTGACTACAGCCACTACGTCCACCTGCATGTTCCACCTTCCCTGACCAATGTAGACCAGGATTGACTAAAAACACTACACCCACCCGCATGTTCAACCTTCCCTGACCAATGTAGATCACCATTATGATTGACTACAGCCACTACGTCCACCTGCATGTTCAACCTTCCCTGACCAATGTAGATTAGCATTGACTAAAAACCACTACATCCACCCGCATGTTCAACCTTCCCTGACCAATGTAGACCAGCATTGACTAAAAACCACCACACCCACCTGCATGTCCAACCTTACCTGACCAATGTAGACCACCATTATGATTGACTACAGCCACTACACCGACCAGCATGTCCCACTGTCACTGACCAACATAGACCACCATCGACTAAAAGCCACCACACCCACCCGCATGTTCCATATTCCCTGACCAATGTAGACCAGGATTGACTAAAAACCACCACACCCACCCTCATGTTCCACCTTCCCTGACCAATGTAGACCACCATTATTATTGACTACAGCCACTACGTCCACCTGCATGTCCCACCTTCCCTGACCAATGTAGACCAGGCATTGACTAAAAACCACCACACCCACCTGCATGTCCCGTCCCACCTTCCCTGACCAATGTAGATCACCATCGACCAAAACTAAAAGCCACCACCCTACGCTATGGTTGAACCTTCCCTGACCAAACTCTAAATCTTCAAGTGCCCAACAATAACATTCTTCAGAATGTGGTCGAATTGGTTCCAACATTGTTCACTAGGTGTCAGGAGCGCGCTGGGCGCTGTATGCCAGTTGGTTATATTTGGGATGTTATCGAGCATTTTGGAGTGTTTGTCTGATGCGGGGAGGGGTGGGGGTACACAATGTCAGTTTTTACTGATCAATACGGTTCAGGTTTGAAAATGTAAAGTCATCAAAATGAGGCATGTCGAATTCGACTGCACCTCAGTTGCTCGTCAATTATGAGACCATCGGGCCTTGAAACCCCTTATGTATAAGTATATATTAAGTATATTTATTCTTTACTTATAGATATCTACTCATAAATACTTATATTACATATTCAGTAAAACCTCTCGTTACCATTTAGAAAGGTTCTATAATATCTCTAAAACCGCACAACTTAGAAACAAACTGCTTGGCACACAAAGAGATCAAGTGTTTAACAAACAGATTATATAAAATGTGTATGTTTATTGGCCTGAATTTCTATTAATTTCGAATAAAATTGATGTTTTGCACTGCGCGTATTGGCAAACTCAATGCTTTGTCAATGGCCGTGAGCAATCTTCCTACAGAAAAAGTTAAATATCTGTAAAACCGCACAACTTAGAAACAAACCACTTAGCACACAAACAGATAAAATGTTCAACAAACCGATTATATTAACTTTATATGTTTAATGTTCTGTATTGCTATTACATTTGAATAAAATTGACGTTTTGAACTGCACATATCAGCAAACGTCAATGGCCGTGCACCATCTTCATACAGGAAAATTTGAATATCTTTAAAACCACACCACCTAGAAACAAACTGATTGGCACACAAAGAGATAACGTATTCAACGAACAGATTATATTAAATTAATGTCTTTATTGTTCTTTATTTCTATTAATTTAAAAAATAAAATTGACGTTTTGCACTGCAAACTCAATGGTTGTGTGCCTCTGTTCTGCAGCCAATGTGCGCACGCATACACAATGTTTATAAACATTGAAAGAGGTCTATACTTATGGCGATTTTATAATGCTGCCCCACTGGGAGACTAGGCTGCCAGCACCATGACCCCAATCCCCACATAGTCACACTATCCTGATGCTGCGCTAATCAGTCCTTGTCCTATCCTATTAATGCCGAGTGCGAGGCTAGGTATTGACAAGTATATATTTTATAAGTCATTTGTTTGACTCGGTTGGGATTCGTACTCCCGACCTTCCGCACGGGAAGCCTGCGCTCTATCGATTACCAGGATTAGGCCACCACGTCCGGTCGAAAAACTTGGGAGGGATTTCCCGATAGTTCTTTTTTCGGACTGGTCCCCAGGCATTCCGCTGTGTATACCGGAAGTGACTGGCGAGCTTGTTCCCAGCAGGCGCAGCCATTTGGATGTAGATGTGCTGGTTACTGCCGTTAACAGATAGATACATACCGATAGGCTGAAATCAAACTCCACACGCTGGGAACCAGCGCCAAATGACCGTCTGTACTGCTACGTATCGTGGGGCCATCAAACCAACAATTTCTCAATCTAACTAAGGCTCAACGACTCGTTATTTCACACACCGCACACAACAGACGCTGACCGAATCGGTAGAGCGCAGGCCCCCACTGCGGGAGATCGGGAGTTCGATTCCCGGTCGCGTCAAGCCAGTGACTTAAAAATTAACAATCGTCGCTTCCTAGCTTGGCACTCAGCATTAATAGGATAGGGCAAGAACTGGTTCGCTCAGTGTCAGGATAATGTGACTGAGTGGGATATCAGGTCATATTGCTGGTGGCCTGGTCTCCCAGTGGGGCAACACATGAGTGTGCACTGGCACAAGTCGGTACCTGTCCTGATATGACCTTAGATGTTGGCCAGATGTGTGACTGAGTAGGATATTGGGTCATGGTACTGGCAGCTTGATTTCCCAATGGGGCAGCACTATAAAGTCGCCATGAGTGTGCAATGTCACAAGTCGGTACCCGTCCTGATATGACCTTAGATGTTGCCAGGATATAAAATTCCAACAACCAACAAACCATTTTTTACAGCCGTTTTGTTATACAGGGCCCGAAGAGACTTTTCAGACAGGTCGCGTTTTAGAATCAAGTTAAAAATACACCACAGAACAAATATACAAATAAGCCGAGTGGTAGTAGTTGTAATAATAGTAATCATGGTAGTACCCGTAGTAGTAGTAATAGGAGTAGTACTAGTAGTAATAGTAGTCGAAGTAAAGTCGTTATAAATATGGCTCAGCTAGTCAAAGCTGCATCTTCCGATAAAAGCGTCAAATTTTTCAAAGCAACGCACATGTCTAGATTTTAACCTACATATCCAACTTAGATACTGGTGCACTTATGAAGTATTTGCTGCTACATAGAAGGTCGATTTAAAATAACTTATTACTGTTGAAGTTTATGGGGTCGGACTTTAGATAAAAACACGCCAAAATTAATTTGTCATGTTTGCACTTCAAATATCTCTGAAATTATTCGTTTTAAATCAAAGTACTTCAAAGTAACAATAGATTATAATGATCAACCTATTATATTTATCTCAGACAATGATGGAAACTCAAAACCATCGGACTAGGCGACTCCAGTCTAAGGTTTGGCTAAGTATCTCGGCTACGAATGGTCGCTCTAGTCAGGGTTTACGGGAACGCTGGGTTTGACCTTAAATGGTGACCTTGACCGTGAACCTGATTGACTTCCGGCCGTTTGTGACATCGTTAGCGGCCTCTTGTGACGTGGTCGTGACGTGATTGTCGCCATGGCAACGGCTGAATACAACCCTTACGTTCTTTTGGGCGGAGAGGGGGAGGACTGGAGGAGGAGTGCAGTGTGTGGTTTATTGGTGGCCATCTATGAAATTACCAACTAGACAGTTATTCGAGACTCTTAATATTGATACCACATGGATGAAATATCTCCGCGATTTCGCGGATTTCCGGGATTTTCCCTGTAGCTATAAGTGTATACTAATACGTTGTTTAAACGCCACAGCACTATAAGTGTATACTAATACATTGTTTTATGCTGCAACACCATCAGGGTATTCTAATATGTGGTGCAGACACCGTAGGATTATCAGCGTATACTACTAATACTTGCTTCAAACGGCGCAGCAGTATCAGCATATACTACTAATATGTGCTTCAAATGCCACAGCACTATCAGCGTGTACCAATATGTATGAAACCCGACTTCCAGGAATTTTCCGCGATTCCCTGACAATGCTAAACCTATGGGAGAATATCTACATTTCCGCTTTTTTCTTCGGAGACCACTTTCATCCCTGATGAGATTACCAGAACGAGGCTAGCATCACAAACAAGTTCAGCGTTGATGTTTGACATGTCTGTTGTCTGCATCATTTTTTATAGATTTTGCAGGAAGGTTCTGCTGGTGATACTCATCCATAATTATGCATATTATTATATTGTTATTGCATATATTTCCTACAGTTCCATAAATAAAATTCAATAACTGATATTGGCATTTACTTCTGTTGTCTAATGAGGGGGCATTCACAATTGTCAATATTTTCACAATCGTACAGCGGATGCAGTGGCCAAATTGGTAAAGAGCGCTGGTAGGGGGTTCTAATCCCAGCCGAGTCAAATAAATGATTTACCCAATTGATACTTGTTGCTATCTAGCCTGGCATCTGTCACTTAAAGTTGCATATTCCGATGCTTTTGAGTATTTGCTATTTTATGAGATAAATATATTATACTAATCGTTATAGGATATAAATATATTATACTAATCTACTTTACTTTAGTTTGAAGTAACTTTAATTTTAAATGGCTAAGTTTGGACATATTTGATGTCAAAACATGCCAAAATAATTTTGGCAAGCATGCTAAAACTCTGATACCATAGACTTCAGTAGTAACAGTTTCTATTAATTGACTTATTATGCCCTTCTATGCAGCAACAAATGCTTAATAAGTGCACCAGTGTCTAAGTTGAATATGTAGAATCAAATCTAGATCAGTGTTTTGATTTTGAAAATGTGATGTTTTCATCGGACTATGCAACTTTAATATCACTAGGATAAGGCAGTGATTGGTTTAGTCAGTGTCAGGATAATGTGACTGGGTGGGATATCAGGGTCATGGTGCCAGCAGTTTGGTCTCTCAGTGGGACAGGCATTATAAAGTTGTCATAAGTATACACTGTGACAAGTCAGTACCCATTCTGATATGACCATAGGCTTTGCTAGGATGTAAAATAACAACGAACAAACCAAACTAACAAACATTGAGATCATACAGTTTATATGCCTTGGCGGGGAACAGACGGTATGCTTTTAGATTGTTTGTTTGTTGTTGTTTTACGTCCTAGCAACATCTAAGGTCATATCAGGACGGCTACCGACTTGTGACAGTGCGCACTCATGGCAACTTTATAGTGCTGCCCCACTGGAAGACCAGGCCACGAGCACCATGACCTGATATCCCACTCAGTCACATTATCCTGACACTGAGCCAACCAGTCCTTTCCCTATCCTAATAGTGCCGAGCGCCAGGCTAGGAAGCAACAAGTATACATTTTTAAGGTATCGGTTTGACTCGATCAGGGTTCGAACCCACGATCTACCAACACGGGAGACGGACGCTCTAACTCATTCGGCCATCCCGTCTGGTCATATAGTTTTTTTGTTGTTGAAGATTTATACTGCCTATCATGGATAAGCCTGAGTAGGCTTGTTTTCACCATTAGACAGTTTGTCGATAGAAAGCCCGAGCCTACACTTTTACCGACCCAAGGGATTTTTAACCTTCCACACCACATAGACATGGTATGAGAGCAACTGGCCTTTGATGACGCTGTAAGTTAGTTATACACAGCGGTGGAAATCCAAATTGGCAGAGATGGGGGCACGGGGAATCGAACCACCGACCTTCAGATTAGGAGTCCAACCTAGAAAAAAGTCAGACACTCTAACGACTCCGCCACAGAGAACACCACAGAAATACAAGTACATGTTGATAGGCTTGGGTTGGCTCAGTGTCAGGATACTCTGGCACTTCTTAGTACACTCTTCATATCCAAAGGTGGGAGACTAGGCGAATATCTTCTCGTAGAAAGGTGTGTACAGTAAAACCTCTCTAAATCGACCAACCATGTGACCGACTTTTAAATGGTCGATTTAGGCAGGTGGTCGGTTTAGGGAGTATTTCATTTCGGTACAGTGCTATTGTATGGGCGATCTTGGGACCTAAATAAAGCGATCGATATAGGGGAGTGGACGATCTGTGGAGGTGGTCGTTAGAGAGGTTTTACTGTAGTAGCAAAGAAAGTATTTGTTGTTGCATAATTAAATTGAATTTTGGGATGTATGATTGATTCTTAAATCCATTTACATTCACCTGAAATGATCCACATTTTATTTCGTGTAGGTAGAGCGGAGAGGTCATGATAATTGTGAATCGCTCCTAATTAGTTATGTCTTTTCCATTGAAATAAGTTATTAGTTATGTCTTTTCCATTGTGCTAATCAACCTCCTGGGGCCAAATGTATGAGGGCGGGTTAGGGCTCGTAACCCACGCGTCATGCGGATTTCCCGGGTTAGAGGCCAAAGTGTCAATGTATGAGGGCGGGTTAGGCAAACTCCTCGAGGGTTAACGTCGTCTTCACTAACTCCAACTTGAGCCTGGGATAACCTCCGGTTAGGCACCAACTCGGGCCAAATCTATTCAATGCGACCATATTTAACAGAATTACATACGCAAATCGTGAAATTTTCATTAAATTAACCCTAAATTTGAAGCGTTATTAAGGCTACTGCCACATTGGCGGCGATATTAATAGGTATATTTTCGAGTCGACGAACGACAGTAAACAAGTCGCCGCCGCCCGCATAGGACAGCGACGTCTAGAGGCGGCAGCGGCCAGTTTTACTTACATTCTTCATATCCAAAGGTGGAGACTAGCGAATATCTTCTCGTAGAAAGGTGTGTACAGTAAAACTCTCTAAATCGACCAACCATGTGACCGACTTTAAATGGTCGATTTAGGCAGTGGTCGTTTAGGGAGTATTTCATTCGTACAGTGCTATTGTATGGGCGATCTTGGACCTAAATAAAGCGATCGATATAGGGAGTGGACGATCTGTGGAGTGGTCGTTAGAGAGTTTACTGTAGTAGCAAAGAAGTATTTGTTGTTGCATAATTAAATTGAATTTTGGGATGTATGATTGATTCTTAAATCCATTACATCACCTGAAATGATCCACATTTTATTTCGTGTAGGTAGAGCGGAGAGGTCATGATAATTGTGAATCGCTCCTAATTAGTTATGTCTTTTCCATTGAAATAAGTTATTAGTTATGTCTTTTCCATTGTGCTAATCAACCTCCAGGGCCTCAGTGCTTGGTTATCAGTGTATTCTTTCTCGGGCTATTACATTTAATTAATAAGTCATGAGTCTGGATGCATTGCTTTTCATCTTTAATCTTTCATCTTCGATGTGTGAGGAGTACTTAACTCAGTCATTAATAAGATTAAGACTCCATAGAAGATTTCTAAAGCTGACGATGCAATAATTAATCACAATAAAGCTTTGTAATTATGAACTATAATTTCCATCATCATTCTACTCAGCTTACAATGGACCATTTTCCCAAAATCTTTGGTGCATTTAATGTCATCAAGGAATAAGCCGCCTTACATTGTTTTTTATTTCCCTCCCCCCTTTATTTTTGTTTATCCAAAACCTTTATTTTGATCTTTTGGTTTTCTGGAGCAGGGTCCATACGGGGCCTGGGAAGTCTTGAAAAGTCTTGAACTTCATATGCCCCATTTCAAGGCCTTGAAAAGCCTTGAATTTAACCTATTTTGGGTAATTAGTCTTGAAAAGCCTTGAATTCCATTAAACTGTCCTCACTGATCTAAATTTGTCTGAAATCCCCATTGGCAATTGTTTCCCCCCCCACTCAAATCCAAATGAACATAGTATTGAATTCCGATTAAAAACAGCCTTGAAAAGCCTTGAAATAGCCTTGAATTCCATATATTCACATGTGTGCGGACGCTGCTGGTTCTACTGGAGGATAGCCACAGAATTCCATTTTGTGGTAGATGTCAATTAGGTAAATAATGCTGTCTAGGTAGTGCGTAAGTGGACATTGCCCTAGAAGCCTTAGAGACCAACTGATGGGCAGTATTCGAGTGTCCACTCAGTGCCTGTAAGTGGAGTTTGAGATTCCCGCATGATGTGATCAGCAGGGGTTAGGCAGGGTTGTCAACCCTTACGATTTCGTCATAAGATGTACAATATTTTATGTCCCCATCCTCACCATACGGCGATCTTCTGGTTTTTCATTGTCCAATGTTGGCATCTCTACAATGTCATTAATATAGTAAGATTATAAATCTTTTTCTGAGATAAATATATTAGATCGATCAGTAGTATCTACTTTACATTAGTTCAAACTTACTTTTATTTTAAATGGTAAACCTTTGAGATATTTTGAGTGCAAACATGGAAAATTAGTTTTGGAAAGCTTGCCATAGACTTCTGCAGTAACAGGTTCTGTAAAATTGACTCAGTATTGCCTTCTACGCAGAAACAAATGCTTAATAAGTGCATCAATATCTAAGTTAGATATACACAATCAAATCTAGATAATTGGTTTGGTTTTGAAAATTTGATATTTTATCGGACTATGCAGCTTTAAGATTTTCCAGTTTTTCATTTCCAATGTTGGGAACCCTGGTTAGTTCGGGTGTGCGGTGGCATAGGGTGATGATGGTGGTGGTGGTGTCTTTTGGGAGGCTTAGCAAGGGTGGGGGAGGCATGGGGCGATGTGGGGGGGGGGGGAGGAGGTAAAGCTGCTAAAGGAATGGCTGTGGTGTTGGCGTTGGTGATGGCTTATGAACTGGATGCCGTCTGGTTGATAGGTGCCACTTTGGATATGACTGAAGAGTAGCGATGTAAAGGTGTGTGTGTACGGGTGTGGGTGGGTGTGGGTGAAGGGTTAAGACATTGATCCGGATTTCCCACAATACTCAATAGCCTCTAGGTATGGATCCAGGGGATCTGCTCAGACGCACTCAGAGCAACTCAAACTAGGTGCCTCATGCCCCCCCCCCCCCCCCCCCCCCCACCGTTTCATTCACGTTCACCCTCCCAGCACAACTGTGGGCTACCTCAGCAGGGGGGGTGGGGGGGGAGGGGGGTCGCCACAATAACAAATAGCCGATCACCCTCTGGAAACAAACAAGACATGTTATGCGGTGGGACCCTAATTCCTATTCAGATAGCTCGCGTTAATTAAGGAGGACAAGGGTCAGCCTCTCTTTTGTGCATGTTGTTATATATATTTATATCTGATGCCCGTTAGATCACGTCTCCAGATATTAATTTATTTAAGTTATTTGGTGGGGTATTTTATTTCTTTTTTTGTGGGTTGTTTCTTTTTGTCGCAGAAAATAATTTCCGAATTTACTTGCTAGTGAACGGGAACGCCAAGTCGATGGAATTAGCGGCTACAATAGTTTGTGATTGGCGGCCGGGGTTCAGTCGGACGTCAATCCACAGCGCCCTTCCTCCCTCCCTTTCTCCCTCTGTCCCCCCTCCCTCCCTCCCCCCTTCCTCCCTCGCTCACCCTCCCCCCCCCTCCGCCAATCCCTTCCTCCCCGTCCTCCTCCCTCGCTCCCCCTCCCTTCCCCCATCTCCGTCCGTATGTCCCTTCCTCCCTTCCTCTATTCCTCCTTCCTTCCCTCCCTCCCTTATTGCCTCTTTCCGCCTCCTCCTCTCTCCCCCCCTCCCCCCTCCCCCGCACACACATTCTCCAACACACACTTTGCTCCACAGTTCCCCAACCCCACCTCCAATGTTCCCACCCTCCAGAACTCAACAGTCCCCAGTCCCGAACCAACGAACCACCAACCCCAATCCACCAACCAACCCCAATCCACCAACCACTGACCCCCAATCCACTAACCCCAACACCAACCACCAACACCCCACCCACCCCACCAACCACCAACACCCCACCACCAACACCCCAACCCCAACCACCAACACCCTAACCACCAACACTCAACCCCCAACTACCAACCAGCAACCCTCAACCACCAACCCACGAACCCCCAACCCTGAGCCCCGAGCCTCCACAGATCCACTGTCCCACCCGTCAAGAAACCAGTCTTCACCCTCCACACTCAACAACTCCACCACACCCTCTCTCTTCACAACCCCTTATCACAACTCCTCGCCTTCACCCCCCCCCCCCCCTCCCCCCCAATGCACACCCCAACTCACCCCTCACCTCGTCTCCTCCACAACTCATATCTCCCTCCCCTACACCTCCACAACCCACAACCCACACACATTTTCAAAGCCACGTGCCCGTTGACCCACTCCCCCGCAACAACCCCGTTGCCTCCTCTTTTTCTACTTCCTGAGACCAATAGGGGCACCATTTATCAACAATTCTCCGACACAAATTCTCACTCTGACACATCTTCTCAGAAGAACTCACACGAACGCTCTGAGAGTTAAGAATATCAGTCCACACTGTCAGAAATCCACGCGTCGCGTTTATCTCTAGAAACAGATCACATACAAATATATTATCCGAGAGGGAAACAAGGATATATATATATTTAAAACCCAACAAATTTAGCCCTGGTTCTTCCTTGGCTGTGGGACCAGATGGGATGGCCGAATGAGTTGAGCGTCTGTCTCCCGTTTTGGGAGATGGTGGGATCCGAGCCCATGGCTTCAAACCCTAATTGAGTCAAACCAATGACTTACAAATTGATATTTGTCGCTTCCTGGCCAGGCACTCAGCATTATTACGTTAGGGAAAGGACTGGTTGGCTCAGTGTCAGGATAATGTGACTGAATGGGATACCAGGTCATGGTGCTTGTGGCCTGCTCTCCCAGTGGGGGAAGCCCTATAAAGTTGCCATGAGTGTGCACTGTCACAAGCCGGTTCCTGTCATTATGTGACCTTATATGTTGCCAGTACATAAAACCCCAACCACCAACCAACCAATCCTTGGCTGTGGTGAGCGTGAAGGGCGATTTGTTAGGTCCACCGCACCACTTGCCGCTACGTCCACGCGCAGAGGATTGTGGGATGGGCCTCGACCTGCCCTGGGGTCACCGGGGTCAGCGGCTCAGGGATGAGAGGATGAATCGACTCGTTGGGACTGGTCAAGGGTGCACGGTTTCTTGGAATTCTCGGAAGCAGAGTCGGGTATGGAATTGGGGGAGGGGGGGGGGCTGTGCAGTGGGGTCGGGGTATTCATTATTTATCGATTAATATTTAACGCAAGGTATCTTTAAAAAGAAGAGAAAGGTGAAATGTGAATAGTCGATTCCCCACCTCCCCCTGTTTCCTGTGTATTTCAGTATTGTTACAATTGTGTTTGTAATGAACTACAAAGGTGGGGCACTGCAGACAGTATGCGTGACCTTTTTTACTAAAGTAGAACAAGAAGACATTTTGGCCTTTTTGAGGGCAGCTGGTCTGTACCGCCTCATATAGTTCATTAAAACAATTTTTATCAATTAATTCTTTCATTTAAGAGACCAGATGGGATGGCCAAATGAGTTGGGGTCATGGGTTCGAACCATGGTCGAGTCAAACCAATGACTTGAAAATTGGTGCTTGTCACTTCCTAGCCAGGCGCTTGGCATTATTAGGACAGGGCAAGGACTGGTGTGCTCAGTGTCAGGATAATGTGACTGAGTGGGATACCAGGTCATGGTCCCGGCGGCCTGGTTTCCCAGTGAGACAGCACTATAAAGTCGCCATGAGTGCGCACTGTCACAAGTCAGTACCCCGTCCTGATATGACCTTAGATGTTGCTAGGATGTAAAACAACAACAAACAAACAATCAAACAAAGGATTGTCAGTTCAACCTTGTTGGTAAATCTCTACAACAAGAAGTATATTTTCTTATTTTAGGTCATAGTGATCGGCGCGTTGTTAGTAAGACCGGATTTGACCACTGTCACATCGGGTGTCGCTTGAACTGCCCTGCCCTGCCCTGCCCACATCTCCACACTCCCCCCCCCCCCACACACACACATCCAGTCCCCTCTCCCCGCTCCTCAAAGTCAAACCCCTCCAGCCCTCTAACCCTCTAACCCCTCCAGCCCTCCTCCTGGTCCCCTCCTGGCCCCCCTCCCCGTTGGTCCCACATGCCCTACGGGTGCCGAGTGACCATTTTGCTGTCACATCCTGGTGTTAAATGACCACCCCTGGAGGTCCAATAGACGCAGCTCGGAGCGTCTATATGTGCGTGTGACAGAGGGAGGGGGTGCGGGGGGGGGGATTGACACCCCCTCAATACCACACCCTCTTACCCTGTACCCCAGGATTGGCCCTCAGCTTCCCTCCATGCCCGCCCACTCACACCCACACCCACACCCACACCCACACCCACACCCACACCCACAACCACCCCACATTCCACGTCTCTTTGCTCACCCTCCCACCCTTCACCACACTTATGATCTAGAAGCTCATATTTTGGACCCGTCCTGATATGACCTTAGATGTTGCCAGGACGTAAAACTCCAACAATCAACCAACCTATTTTGGTTACTCTTCATTCTACCCATCATGCTTCAGCACTCTCACCCTCATACTCCCACCCTCCTGGTTTTCCTTTATTATTCCTACTATTTCACCCTCTCCAGTCCAAAGCTAAAGGGCCCTGTCACACATCACCGGATTGAGCAACGGACAGAATTGTCAAGTCCGGGCGTCATAAGTATCAAATGTATTAAAATGTGCCAAATTGTTGCGATATCGGGTCAAAGGCCGCTGGACGAACGGACATGAAACGGACATGAAACGGACATGAACGGATAGCCAACGGACGAAACAAAGTCAAACCGGACAAGAACCGTAGAGGTCAATCCGGCGGCATCCGTTCCAAGTTTTGTGCATGTTCAAAACTTGTACGGACACAAACCGGACCATCAATGCACTTTGTTCGGTTTCTTTCCGTTTCCTCCAATCCGGTGATGTGTAACATGGGCTTTACCTACACCAAGCTCACAATTTGCTATTGAGAGCCCCGACCCCCAACCCCACCCCCCAACTCCCCTTCCCTCCCATATTCAACGATCTTACATACCCTCTAAACTCACCCATGTATATTATGCCATACCATATTGTACACCCTATACCATACCTATTCTTATTTCACCCCACTTATCCCTATAGTATTACCGGACATGGTGGCCGAATCGGTAGAGCGCAGGCTTCCCGTGCGGAAGGTCGGGAGTTCGAAACCCAGCCGAGTCAAACCAATGACTTATAAAACTGACACTTGTCACTACTTAGCCTGGCGCTTGGCATTAATAGGACAGGACAAGGACTGGTTAGCACAGTGCCAGGATAAGCTGACTGTCATGGTGCAGTCTTGTCACTACTTAGCCTGCCGCTCGGTATTAATAGGACAGGACGATAACTGGTTAGCACAGTGCCAGGATAATCTGACTGTCATGGTGCAGTCTTGTCACTTCTTAGCCTGGCGCTCGGCATTATTAGGACAGGACAAGAACTGGTTATCACAGTGCCAGGATAATCTGACTGTCATGGTGCAGTCTTGTCACTACTTAGCCTGGTGCTCGGCATTAGTAGGACAGGACAAGGACTGGTTAGCAGAGTGCCACGATAATCTGACATGGTGCAGGTGGCCTGGTGGGGCAGCACTATGAACTCGCCATGAGTGCGCACTGTCACAAGTCGGTACCCATCCTGATATGACCTTCGATGTTGCTAGGATGTAAAACAACAACAAACAACCAACCACAACCCCCCGCTCTCCGCCTAATAAGCTGAAGCTGGGTCACAGCTTTAATCCTTACTGAGGGACCAGCGGAACTCCGAATACCCATGTTGAATACTGAGGGACCAGCGGAACTCCGAATACCCATGTTGAATACTGAGGTACCAGCGGAACTCCGAATACCCATGTTGAATACTGAGGTACCAGCGGAACTCCGAATACCCATGTTGAATACTGAGGGACCAGTGGAACTCCGAATACCCATGTTGAATACTGAGGGACCAGTGGAACTCTGAATACCCATGTTGAATACTGAGGTACCAGTGGAACTCCGAATACCCATATTGAATACTGAGGGACCAGCGGAACTCCGAATACCCATGTTGAATACTGAGGGACCAGCGGAACTCCGAATACCCATGTGAATACTGAGGACCAGTGGAACTCGAATACCATGTTGAATACTGAGGGACCAGGAACCGGAAACTCCATGTGATACGAGGTACCATGAACTCCGAATACCCATATTGAATACTGAGGGACCAGCGGAACTCCGAATACCCATGTTGAATACTGAGGGACCAGCGGAACTCCGAATACCCATGTTGAATACTGAGGGACCAGCGGAACTCCGAATACCCATGTTGAATACTGAGGGACCAGTGGAACTCCGAATACCCATATTGAATACTGAGGGACCAGCGGAACTCCGAATACCCATGTTGAATACTGAGGTACCAGCGGAACTCCGAATACCCATGTTGAATACTGAGGGACCAGCGGAACTCCGAATACCCATGTTGAATACTGAGGTACCAGTGGAACTCCGAATACCCATGTTGAATACTGAGGTACCAGCGGAACTCCGAATACCCATGTTGAATACTGAGGGACCAGCGGAACTCCGAATACCCATGTTGAATACTGAGGTACCAGCGGAACTCCGAATACCCATGTTGAATACTGAGGTACCAGCGGAACTCCGAATACCCATGTTGAATACTGGAGGGGACCGAGCGGGAACTCCACGGAACTCCGAATCACCCATGTTGAATACTGAGGTACCAGTGGGAACTCCGAACTACCCATATTGAATACTGAGGGGACCAGCGGAACTGCCGAATACCCATGTTGAATACTGAGGGTGTGGGGACCAGTGGAACTCCGAATACCCATATTGAATACTGAGGGACCAGTGGAACTCCGAATACCCATGTTGAATACTGAGGTACCAGTGGAAACTCCGAATACCCATGTTGAATACTGAGGTACCAGCGGAACTTCCGAATACCCATGCTTGAATACTGAGGTACCAGCGGAACTCCGAATACCCATGTTGAATACTGAGGGACCAGCGGAACTCCGAATACCCATGTTGAATACTGAGGTACCAGTGGAACTCCGAATACCCATATTGAATACTGAGGGACCAGTGGAACTCCGAATACCCATGTTGAATACTGAGGGACCAGTGGAACTCCGAATACCCATATTGAATACTGAGGGACCAGTGGAACTCCGAATACCCATATTGAATACTGAGGTACCAGCGGAACTCTGAATACCCATATTGAATACTGAGGGACCAGTGGAACTCCGAATACCCATATTGAATACTGAGGGACCAGTGGAACTCCAAATACCCATATTGAATACTGAGGGACCAGTGGAACTCCGAATACCCATATTGAATACTGAGGTACCAGCGGAACTCTGAATACCCATATTGAATACTGAGGGACCAGTGGAACTCCGAATACCCATATTGAATACTGAGGTACCAGCGGAAATCCGAATACCCATATTGAATACTGAGGGACCAGCGGAACTCCGAATACCCATATTGAATACTGAGGTACCAGCGGAACTCCGAATACCCATATTGAATACTGAGGGACGAGCAGAACTCTGAATATCCGTATTGAATACTGAGGTACCAGCGGAACTCTGAACACCCATATTGAATAGATCGGACTGTCACATTTCTGTGTGTATGTGTCTGTTGCTGGCGGTTTTTGTGGTGTTTTGCTATATCTTTTTGTTCTGTTGTTGCTTTTTATCATTGCAACAGACACGTGTAGTAGTATGCACTGACCTCTCAGGCAAGGAGACACATGGACAGGTAGGCGTGGATAGAGTATTGCCATCAGGGAGCCTAGGTGGTGTACTAGTTAGCAGACTAGCCCAGAATGCAAGCGGTGTGGGTTTGAGTCCTGCTCTAGGCGCAATATTTCCCATTTTCATCACACACCCACGACACGCATATACAACGTGAATGCAGAGCACTCCAAGCCGAACCTCATCTGAACCCTACCCTTGTAGTTCTCCTCCCCCCCCCCCCGCCCCCTACTTCCATTCCCCACCAGCACTCTAACCCCAATCATCCAGCTTCCCCCCACCCCCACCCCCACACACTCAGCTTCAGGGTTAACATGATTGCAGGATTCTTCATGCTTCATTAGTTATGGCGATATCCATGCCCCACTAGATCATGGAATCAGTCTCGGGCAGTGTGTGGCAGTACCCACGCCTCCTCCTCCTCCTCCTCCTCATTCTCCTCTTCTTCCTCCTCCTCATTCTCCTCCTCTTCCTCCTCATCATCTCTCCTCTCCTCCCCTCTCTCCTCCCTCTCTCCTCCTCCTCTTCCCTCCCTCCTCTCCTCCCCTCTTCTCTCCTCCTCCTTCTCCCCTCTTCCTCCTCCTCCTCCTTCTCCTCTCTCTCCTCCTCTCCCCCTCCTCTTCCTCCTCTCTCCTCCTCCTCTCCCCTCCTCTCCTCCTCCTCCCCCTCTCCCTCCTCCTCCTCCTCATCTCTCCTCCTCTCCTCCTCCCTTCCCCTCCCTCCCCCTCTCCTCCTCCCCCTCCTCCTCCTTCTCCCTCTCCCCTCTCCCCTCTCCATCTCCTCTCTCCCCTCCCGTCCCCTCTCTCCTCCTCTCCGCCTCTCCCCCTCCTCCCCTCCTCTCCTCCTCCCCTCTTCCCCCCCTCCTCCTCTCCCTCCTCCCCTCCTCTCTCCCTCCTCTCCCTCCTCTTCCCCTCCCCTCCCTCTCCTCCTCCTATTCCTCCTCCCCCACCTCTTACCCCTCCCCTTCCTCCTCTTCCTTCCCCCTCTTCCTCCTCCACCACCTCTTCCCTCTCCCACCTCCCTCCTCTTCCACCACCTCTTCCTCCTCCTCCACTACCTCCTCCACCACCTCTTCCTCCTCCTCTACCACCTTCTCCCCCTCCTCCCCACTCCCCTCCTCCTCCATCTCCACCTTCCCTCCTCCCTCTTCCCCATCACTCTCCCCATCACCCTCCTCCACCTCCTCCTCCTCCTCCTGCTCTCTCCCCTCCCTCCGTCACCCCCTCCCCCCCCCCCCACACACGCCCGCTGCGCGAGCCGTGAGCGCTCCCGGCAATTGCTGTCCGCATCTCACACGGCGGCTCTACGCGTCCTCCTCTCCTCTGTGCCGTCTGTCATTCATCACCTGATTCGCCACTACATCACGTCTTTAAACCCCACCACAACATCCACACCTCATCAAGCTCCCGCACGCGCACCGCGCATCACCACCACTGCTTGCTTCTTTCTCAGCGATGATAGTCTTCCCCTGCGTCCCTTCTCTAGTCCCACTCATCGTTATTCCCTGCATGCTCCACCCCTTCTGCTGCCGCCTTCCGCTGACCCTGAGTCTCCTCGCTATTTTCTGTCTCCTCTTGTTCTCCCTCCTCCCTCATATTCCTCCACCACCTCTTCCACCCTCCTCTACCTCCCCCCTCTCTCCCTATTACTCCGCCTCTTCATCCCTTTCTTCCACCTCCTCTTCCTCCCCTCCGCCTCCTTCTCCCCTTCCTCCTGTTTACATTTCCTTCTCCTGTCCTTCTATTCCTCCTCCTCCTTCTCTCAATTCTCCTTCTGTTCCTCCTCGTTCTCTTCCTCCCCATTCTCCCCTTACTCCTTCTCCTCTTCCTAATCATTCTCCCCTTCTAACTCCTTCTCCCCTTCTTCCTCCTCATCCGCTTCCTCCTCCTTCTCCCCTTCCTCCTCCCTCTCCCCCTTCCTCCTCCTTCTCCCCCTTCCTCCACCTCTTTCTCCTCCTTCCCCCCCCTCCTCCTCTTCCCCCTTCCTCCTCCTCTCTCCTCCTCCCTCACCCTCCTCCTTCTCCCTCCCTCCTCCCCCCTCTCTTTCTCCTCTCCCCCTCTTCTCCTCCTCCCCTCCCCTCCTCCTCCCCTCTTTCTCCTCCCCCTCCTCCCCCTCTTTCCCTCCTCCTCCCCCCCCTCCCTCTCCCTCCTCCTCCTCCCCCTCTCTTCTCCCCTCCTCCTCCCCTCTTCCCTCCTCCCCCCCTCTTCTCCTCCTCCTCCTCCTCTTCCTCTCCCTCCTCCTCCTCCTCCCCCTCTTTCTCCTCCTCCTCCTCCCCTCTTTCTCCTCCTCCTCCCCCTCTTCCTCCTCCTCTTCCCCCTCTTCCTCTCCTCCTCCCTCCCTCCCTCTTCTCTCCTCCTCCTCCCCCCTCTTTCTCCTCCTCCTCCCCCCTCTTTCTCTCCTCCTCCTCCCCCTCTTTCTCCTCCTCCTCCCCCTCTTTCTCCTCCTCCTGCCCCTCCTCCTCCTCTCCCCTCCTTCTCCTCCTCCTCCCCCTCTTTCTCCTTCTCCTCCTCTCCCTCTTTCTCCTCCCCCCTCCCCCTCCTCCTCACGTGCCCCCTATTAGAACTTTAACATTCAACACAGCCCCCTTCTTTGATTATTACGACGGGAAAAAAAAGAAGAAAGTAAAAATGACGGACAGACAGAAATATATTGGAGCTATATTTTCTTTCTTACAAACCAAACACCCCTCTGCTCCCGACGGGCGAAAATCGGGCACTTCCTGGTAGTGTGCCGCTTCTGCTGTGCATTCCGAGCGGAAATGGAAATATTCAGAACTGCTACTTGACTGTGCACGCCCATCTAAAATAATAAATAATAATACAAATTAAAAATCAAAAAATCAAAAAAATCAAATGTAATGGCGGCCACTCAGTCGTGCTGGTTGCCGGGAACCGGCGAGTGGAAAGCGGAACCAGCGAGCCGAACATTGCCGAGTCATCCCGACCGTGTGGTTCGTCCATACTACCCTCTTTTCAGTGTGCCATAGATCTCCAAAATGGGTAGTCTGACTTTTTGTCCGCAAGTTTATCCCGCGGGATGTGGATAGTATAAATTAAAAATAGGCCCAGTGAAAATATTTGTGTATTTCAGTTGCACATGGCATTACCACACATTTCGATGAATTGCGACCAATTTAATTTTGATGTACATATTTTTGTATTATAGAAATATCATTAATATAGTAATAATTGAAAAGAAATGTTAATGACAACATAATGGGAATATTGTTATCTGTGGATAGTTCAAATTCCTCCAAAATTGAAACGCTGACAATGGATTATTAATTTTGAATGATTTCTTCATGCTAATTGTTAGTATATCATGACCCATTTAACGTGTGGTGAGCTATGTGACGGCAGTCCCATTGGAACTCTCAATTAACACACCCTCGCTAATTAGATTGGTTTAATTACTCTCCCGCCCTCTTTCCCTGCCTTCCTCTTTCCCTGCCTCCCCCCTCCTTCCCTCCCTCTTTCCCTCCCTCTCCCTTTCTCTCCCTGCCTCCCTCTTTCCCTGCCTGCCTCCCTCCTTCCTTCCCTCCCCCTCCCCCCCTCTCCCTCTCCCCCTCCCTCTCCTCCCTCCTCCCTCTTCCTCCCTCCCCCTCCTCCCTCCCTCCCCTTCCTCCTCCCCCTCCCCTCCTCTCCCTCCCCCTTTCTCTCCCTCCCTCCCTCTCTCCCCCTCTCCCTTCTCTCCCTCCCTCCCTCTTCTCCCCCCTCTCCCTTTCCTCCCCTCCCTCCCTCTCCTCCCCTCCTTCCCTCCCCTCCTCCCCTCCCTTCCCCCCTTCCCCCCTCCCCTTCTCCCTCTCCCTCCTCCCCTCTCCCTCCTCCCCCTCCCTCCCCCTTCCTCCCTCCTCCCCCCCTCCCTGCCTCCCCTTTCCCCTCCCTCTCCCTCCCCTCCCCTCCCTCCCTCCTCTCCCTCTCCCCCTCTCCTCCCCCTCCCTCTTCCTCCCTCCCCTCTCCCCCTCCCTCCCTCCCGCCCCTCCCTCCCTTCCTCCTCTCCCTCCTCCCTCTCTCCCTCCCTCTCCCCCTCTCTCCCCCTTCCTCCTCCCCTGCCCCCCTCCTTCCTCCCCTCCCTCCCCTTCCTCCCTCCCTCCCCTCTTCCCCCCCTCCCTCTCCTCCCCTCCCTCCCCTCTCTCCCCCCCTGCCCTCCTCCCTTCCCCCCTCCCCTCTCCTCTCCCTCCCCCTTCCTCCCTCCCTCCCTCTCCTCCCCCTCCCCCTCCTTCCCCCCTCCCCTCTCCCTCCTCCCCTCCCCCCTCCCTCCTTCCCCCCCTTCCCTCCTCCGCCTCCCTCCTCCCCTCCCCCTCTCCCCTCCCCTCTCCCCCTCTCCCTCCCTCCCCCCTCTCCCTTCCCCTCCGTCCCTCCCTCTCCCTCCCCCTCTTCCTCCCTCCTTCTCCCTTCTCTCCCCCTCCGTCTCCCTTCTCTTCCCTCCCTCTCCACTTCCTCCGCCCCTTCCCCTCCCTCTCCTCCCTCCCTCCCCCTCCTCTTCCACCTGCCCCCCTGCCGCCCTCCCCTTCTCCTCCCCTCTCGCTCTTTCTCTTCCTTCTCCTCTCTGCTCCACTCTCTTTCTCCTCGAACACCCTCTCTCCCCCCTCCCCGCTCTCTTCGCTCTTTGCCCTGCACTCCACCCTTCTCCTGCTGTCCCTCTCTCCTCCCCCTCCTCTCCCCCCTCCTCCTCCCTTCCTCTCCTCCCTCCTCCCCCTCCCTCCTCCCTCCCCTCTCCCCCTCCCCTCTCCTTCCTCCTCCCCCCTTCCCTCTCCCCCTTCCCCTCCCCCTCCCCTCCCCCTTCCCCTCCCCCTCCCTCCCCCTCCCGCCCCCCTCCCCCCGCCCCGCCCCGCCCCCTCCCCTCCCCCTCCCCGCTCCCCCCTCCCCGCCCCTTCCTGCCCCCCTCCCTCCCCTCCCTCTCCAGTCACTCACTCCCCCTCCCCCTCGCCGCTCTTCGCTCCATTCTCCCGCCCATCGCACGTCTCCTGCTCCATCCCTCCAGCCCCTCCTCCCTCTCCCTCTCTCCTCCTCCCCCCCCTCTTCCCTCCTCCCCCCCTCCCGCCCCCCTCCTCCCTCTCCTCACCTCTCCTCCCCTCCTCCTCTCTCCTTCTCCTCCCTCCCCTCCCCTCTCCCCCCTCTCCCCCCCTCCTCTCTCCCCCCTTCCCCCTCCTCCCTCCTCCTCTCCTCCCCTCCTCCTCCTCCTCCTCCCTCCCTCTTCCCCCTCCTCCCCTCCCCCCCCTCCTCCCCCTCCCCCCCCTCCTCCACCCTCCTCTCTCCCCCCCTCCTCCCCCTCCCTCGCCCTCCCTCGCTCTCCTCCACTCTCCTCCACTCTCCCCCACTCTCCTCCGCCTTCCTCCGCCTTCCTCCACCGTCCTCCACTCTCCTTCACTCTCCTCCACTATCCTTCACTTTCCTCCACTCCCCCCACCCTCATCCACCCTCCTCCATTCTCCTCCACTCTCCATTCTCCTCCATTCTCGTCCACCCGGCTCCCTCCTCTTCCACCCTCTTCCATTCTCCTCCACTCTCCCCCATCCTCGTCCACCCTCCTCCCTCCTCTTCCACCCTCCTCCATTCTCCTCCACTCTCCTCCACCCTCGTCCACCCTCCTCCCTCCTCTTCCACCCTCCTCCGCTCTCTTCCGCTCTCCATCACTCTCCCCACTCTCCTCCACTCCTGTCCACCCTCCTCCACTCTAATCCATTCTAATCCACTATCCTCCATTCTAGTGCAGTCTTCTCGACTCTCTTGTACCCTCCTCCACTCACTCTTCTCCAGTCTCCCCCACCCTCTCCTAATCCCCTCCAATCTCCTCCCCTCTCCTCCACTCACCTCCACTCACCTCCACTCACCCCCCACGCTCCCACTCTCCCCCACTTCCAGCACTGCTCTGCTCCAAAGCTCCACTCCCATATTCTCTTTTCCTTCTCAAACACACTGATATAGTTCACAATATGACATCATAGTATTAGTAATGCCCCCAAACAAAACACACATCATAAAACGAATCTGTATTACATGCATTCATTGTACAACAGTATGAGCTAAACTACTGTATATCCTCATATGAAAGTCGAATCTTTTAGGCGTTTTTTTTAAAGTCGAAATTAGCAGTAGACTATTATACAAATACTGTTTTCAAATGGACGAAAAACAAATGTGTAGTGTTTGCTGTTATATACCGAGCATTCCAGCTATCGGGAATACTGGATATAGGGCAGGCTACATACAGTAAGTAGGCACTACATACAGTAAGTAGGCACACATTTGAACCAACATCTGTTGACTGACTGTTTTATTATTTGCAATGATATAAATTTTAATTCATGATTATTTTGTAACAGTGTTATTTCTACATACAGGATTATACCTGGACCCGAAACCCCAACAACAAAAATAATACCTGGACCCACAAATGTTGACTGATTTCCATTAAATATTAAGGCGGACTTTTACACAACGTCTATGGAAAATTCCAGATTTTGTTGCCAAAAATAGGGTAAACTTTTACATGAGATCAACTTTTACTTGGGTATGTATGATAACTTGTAGTTCTTTTTCTTGAAGATTTATACTGCCTGTCACAGATAAGTCTGAATAGTCTTGTTTTCGCCATTAGATAGTTAGTCGATAGCAAGCCCAAGCCTACACTTTTAGTTTTAGTGATCGAAGGGATTTTTAAACCTCCCACACCACATAGACATGGTATGAGAGCAACTGGGCTTTGATGATGCTGTAAGTTATACACAACGGTGGAAATCCAAATTGGCAGAGGTGATAGGAAGGGGAATCGAACCTTACCTTTATCCCCCCACCCCCGCTCTTTTTTTTTAAACCAACAAACCCCACGCTCTTTGCTAATTCCCCCCCCCTTTTTTTTAAACCCACAAACCTCACACTCTCTGTGCTAATCCGCCCCCCTTTTTAAACCCACAAACGTCACACTTTCTGTGCTAACCCCCCCCCCCCCCCCCTTTTTAAACCCACAAACCTCACGCTCTCTGTGTTTATCCCCCCCCCCCCTTTTAAACCCACACACCTCACACTTTCTGTGCTAATCTCCCCCCCCCCCCTTTTTAAACCCATAGACCTCACACTTTCTGTGCTAAATCCCCCCCCCCTTTTTTTTAAACCCACAAACCTCACACTCTCTGTGCTAATCCCCCCCCCCTTTTTTTAAACCCACAAACCTCACACTTTCTGTGCTAATCCACCACCCCTTTTTAAACCCACAAACCTCACACTCTGCGCTAATCTCCCCCCACCCCTCGCACCACCACCACCACTACCACCACCACCACTACCACCACACAGCCACCTACACCCACCTCTCCGCAGTATGCGCCTGCTTTAACCTAATCCAGCCGTGTGTGTGCAGACCGAGTGCCGCCCAGCTCACCCACTTTCCGAGTGCCTGCTGCTTCAGAATGCCAGGACACGACGCTGGCGCCCTCTGGTGGCAGTGGCGAACATGACGTGTGTGTGTGACTACCGCCAATGGCGGCGTCCCGCAAACTAGCGCGGCGCGTCCGTGTTTAGTGTGGGGATTGGCGTACAGGGGGCGCTGCGGTTGGGCTCATTAAAGCAAGTGTTTGATCCTGGGGAGATGGATAGAGGACGGGTCAGAGCTTCCAGGAATGTACACCCGCCGAAGTATACATGGACATGTCTGGCAGTTAGTTGGCGACGCACATATTATTTGTCATACAGTAAAACCTCTCTAACCGACCACCTCCACCGATCGACCACTCCCCTATATCTATCGCTTTATTTGAGTCACAAACGATCGTCAATAAAATACCTTTGTAACAATAAAAAAAACTCCTATTTTAAAGTGGGTCCAATGGTCAGTCGATTTAGAGAGGTTTTACTGTAAATAGTATCCCTCTCTGTCTATCTGTCTGTCAGTCTGCCTGTCTGTCTGTCTGTCTGTCTGTCTGTCTGTCTGTCTGTCTGTCTGTCTGTCTCTCTCTCTCTCTCTCTATATATATATATATATATATATATATATATAGACAAATATATATAGATAGATATATTTATATATATATATATATTTATATATATATTTATATATATATGTGATGCATAACTCAGTATACAAGTGTAAATGCTAGGAGAACATATATACTTTGCTACTTCCTCCATCGGCGCATTGGTGGAGTGCCCCGCCCCCCCTCCCAGCTGTCGGGGAGTTGCATACGGGTGACCCCCCCCCCCCTCGCGCCACACACACTGGAGGAATATTTATTTATTTATATTATTATTAAGTTACATTAATATATCCAATGCCAGGAGGACTCCAAACCCCAACCACGCAGTCATTGACTTTAAAGGGAAGACAAAAGAGTGGGAAACTGAAAAGTAAGAATCCTAATTGTGCCTTGTTGAAATAACTTGGACCCAGTCAGCCCTATTCATATTCCAGCCCACAGTAGGGGAGTGGGGTAGAGGGTTAGGGGTAGGGGTGGGGGTGGGGGCGGAATGTGGCGAATCACTGAGCTAATATTTAACCAGTGTGACTAAAGGCACTGCCTGAATCGGAATGCTAACACTAGGATCGCTCCCTGTGTCTATGCACACAAACACACTCAAAACACAAATACACACACGCAGACACACACACACAGACACACACACACACAGACACACGCATACACACAGACACACACAGACACACACACAGACACACACATACAGACACACACAGACACACACAGACACACACACAGACACACACAGCCACACACACATACACACATACCCACATACACACATACATACATACACACATACACCCATACACATACACACATACACCCATACATACATACACACATATACATACACACATATACATACATACACACATACACACATACACACATACACACATACACACATACACACATTCACCCATACACACCCATACACACATACACACATACACACATTCACACATTCACACATACACACATACACAAATACACACATACCCCATTACATACACACATACACATACACACATACATACATACATACATACATACACACATATGCACATATGCACATACGCACATACACACATACACATACACACATATATACATACACACATACACACATACACACATACACACATACACACATGCACACACCCACACACACTCACACACATAGAAGCCTACTCGCACACTTACCCACTCTGGCACATTCAGATACTAAGACAGTTTTGCTCAGTGCCTCACCGACAAGAACTGAATATAAATAGTAATCTGCCTTATTTAATTGATATATTATTAGTCAACGCATCTTCTGGCTGGATACTACCGGGCGCGGTGGCCGAATCGGTAGAGCGCAGGCTTCCCGTGCGAAAGGTCGGGAGTTCGATTCCTGGTCGGGCCAAACCAATGACTTACAAAATTAGTATTTGTCGCTTCCTAGCCTAATGCTTAGCATTAATAGGATAGGGCAAGGACTGATTAGCTCAGTGTCAGGATAATGTCATTGAGTGGGGAATTGGGTCCTGGTGCCAGTGGCCTGGTCTCCCAGTAGGGAAGCACTATAAAGTCGCCATGAGTGCACAATATCACAAGTCGCGACCCATTCTGATATGACCTTAGATGTTGCCAGGACATAAACGCCAACAAACAACGCATGCTTAATATGTCCACCAGTATCTAAATTGGATATGTGGGATCAAATCTAGGTGAGTGTTTTGGGTTTCGAACCATTAATGCTTTAATCGGATTGTGTAGCGTTACTGCATCCGAATTTATATAGAAATGTAGTGTAACAACCTGAAGTTTGGTCACCAGGAATCACATGTTTAAGGGTTTTAAGCTGACTTTTAAATAAATAAGTCCTAAGCAAAGGGTCTAGAGTGAAGCATGGGGTTCAGATGGAAATTCACCATACTTCCAATCGTGTAAACACACCAGATCCTAGATAAAGGATTCACCCGGTACTTGTAGTACATAGGTGAACGACAACATAGTCTAAATACGGGCGAAAATGGCTTTAGTATGGAACAAGAAGTAGAATGCCTGGCACCAGGGTCAAATGGTTACTTATATCAGCACAGAGTTGGTGAAATGGGAGAGAATGCAAAAAGACAAGATGGCGGCCAGAGAATGCCATCGATTTCACTTTTAAATTGCATTAAAGTATATGCTTTATTATATTTTCCATTGCAAAGGTAGCGGGTAAATATGAAGACATATACAAAGAATAAATGTTGCTTCTTAGATTGTGAAATTAAGCCCTCATAAAGACTCATTTCATTAGCCCGATTTTTTGACCGTTTTTATATGAGGCTGGTCTTCACCCGTGTACTGGAAGTATGGGGTGAATCTTTTATCTAACCACATCCCAGCTCCAGTTCCTTCCCCAGGGATGAAAGATCTCTGTGATATTTTCATTTATTAACATTAAACACAATTCTATGAAGTCAGGACGCATGTTGGGTAGTTTGAATCCGCTTCTTATGTGAACTTAGATGTTGCTAGAACATAACACCCAAACAAGAACGAGTTAGGTATGGGCGATAATACAGTCAAAACAAGACTAGTTGAGACCTGACGTCCGGCATTTTTACCACGATTCCCTGACAGTGCAAACTCTATGGGGGGAGATCCGCATTTTCGCGGAAATTTTCTGTCTGTGTAATAATCTCAGCTTAATTTCCGCTTTCTTTTTTGCTGGAGACTGCTTTTATCCCTACTTCCCAGGGACCACCAGGAATATGCATATTGTCCCCAGCGTCCGTGTATCTGTTAGTCAACAGTGGGCTGCCCACTGTAGCGTTCTGCCTTTTAAAGCTGCATAGTCCGATGAAGACATCAAATTTACAAAACCAAAACAATTATCTAAATCTGATTCTACATATCTAATTTATATACCTGTGCACTTATTAAAACAGTTCTTGCCACATAGAAGGGGAATACTGAGGCAATCAAATAGAACCTGCTACTGCAGAAATCTATCGTGCAGAGTTTTGGCTAGATAAAAGATTCACCCGGTACTTGTAGTACACGGGTGAAGACCAGCCTTATATAAATACGGATGAAAATAGCGTTGGTATGGAACAAGAAGTAGAATGCCTGGCACCAGTGTCAAATGGTTACTTATAGCAGAACAGAGTTGGTGAAATGAGAGAGAATGCAAAAAGACAAGATGGCGGGCACAGAACTCCGTCGATTTCACTTTTAAATCTTATTAAACTAGATATTATATTATATTTTTCAACACAAAGGTAGCGGACTATCAATAAGACATATGTAAAGAATAATTGTTGCTTCTTAGATTGTGAAATTATTCTCTCAATTCATTAACCCGCTTTTTCGACCATTTTTATATAGGGTTGGTATTAACCCGTGTACTGCGAGTACCGGGAGAATCCTTTATCTAAGTTTTGGCGTGCTTGCCAAAATTCAATGTTACATATTTGCCCTTCAAATATCTCTAAAGTTAGCCATTTAAAAGAAAAGTTACCTCAAACTAAAGTAAGGTAGATTATAACGATTATATCAGAAAAATGACAGAAACTCAAAACCATCGGACTCTGCAACTTTTAACATGGGCTGGATGTAGCCTATGTAGCCTCTGCCTCTGCAGGGCATTCACCAGACCGTGTTTAATTAAGTGAACACAGCGCGCTAATTAAATCACCACCACCCGTCTGCACTAAGCAAACACTCGCATTACCTCAGTGGGGATTCCAAACACACGTCACTTCCGGTCTAATTAAGCCCGGTGGAAGCCCCGTTTGCCAATTTTGTGCGCAATTATTGCTGAGTATTTGTTTTGCCTTCTATACGGGTCCTCTCTCTATTATATACTGTTGCGATTAATTAAGAAATAAATATTCAACTTTTGAACGCAGTTAATAGATTTATTAAATATCCTCATCCATAGGCGTACCGAATGAGTTGAACGTCCGTCTCCCGTTTTGGCAGATCGTGGGATTCGATCCCACAGGTGCAAACTCTGGTCAATTCAAACCAATTACTTAAATATTGATAGTTGTCGCTTCCTAGCCAGGCACTCGGCATTATTAGGATAGGCAAAGAGCTGGTTAGCTCAGTGTCAGGATAATGTGACTGAGTGGGATATCAGGTCATGGTGCTTGTGGCCGGGGTCTCCCAGTGGGGCAATGCTATATAAAGTCCCCATGAGTGTGCACTGTCACAAGTCGGTACCCATCCTGATATGACCGTAGATGTTGCCAGGACATAGAACTCCAATAATCAACCAACAATCATTGGCTGCGCAGTTTGGGTTGGGATATTTGTTTGTTGCTCCCAACTCGGGTTCCTTCCCGTTGGTGGTTGTGATCCAACAGGGTGAGTTTATTTAGGCGTGGTTATAATTAGTTCGGGTATCACAACGCGATCTGTAAATTGGCAATTTGGGCGCAGTCACGTGTGCATAAAAGCTTTTAAAATCTGGTGTTACACGGTGTGACCCGGTAAGAGCCTCAACTAAATTCCAACACTCCAGTGCTTGAGTGATAGATGGGAGTTGGAGGGAGTTGGGAGGGGGGGGGGGAGAAAAGAAGGTTGGTTGGTTGTTGGAGTTTTGCATCTTAGCAATATCTAAGGTCATATCAAGACGGGGACCGACTTGTGACAGTGCACACTCATGGTTGCTGTTGTTGAAGATTTATACTGCCTATCATGGATAAGCCTGAATAGGCTTGTTTTCACCATTAGACAGTTTGTCGATAGAAAGCCCGAGCCTACACTTTTACCGACCCAAGGGATTTTTAACCTCCCACACCACATAGACATGGTATGAGAGCAACTGGCCTTTGATGTCGCTGTAAGTTATACAGAGCGGTGGAAATCCAAATTGGCAGAGATGGGGGCACGGGGAATCGAACCACTGACCTTCAGGTTAGGAGTCCGACCTAGAAAAAAGTCAGACACTCTAACCACTCCGCCACAGAGAACACCACATATGGTGACTTTATAGTGCTGCCCCACTGGGAGACCAGGCCACCAGCACCATGACCGGATATCCCACTCAGTCACATTATCCTGACAATGAGCCAAGCAGTCTTTGCCCTCTCCTAATAATGCCGAGCGCCTGGCTAGGAAGCAACAAGTAATACATTTTTAGGTCATTGGTTTGACTCGACTAGGGGTCGAACACATGCAATCTACCAAAATGGGAGATTGACGCTCAACTCATTCGGCCATCCCATCTGGTGCGGAAAAGAAGGAAGAAAAGAAGTATCCGTCTACTACTACTGTGGGTTGTTTAAACAAAAAATTATGTTATTACCTTATGAAGACACACAAAATGGAAAGAGATTGAAGCGAAAGAAAGAAAATATACAGAAACAAAGAAAGAGAAAATAGTGGGTTTAAAAAAATAACCTACTAATCTTTGCAATTTGCTCCGGAAAACGCGTTACAACCTATTTGTTTCATGCATCAATTAATTTGACCAAACACAACCCATATACTCAGTTAATCCCAAAGTTGATATCTTCCACTATTAATAGCATTATTTGTTAACTTTGTTCATCAAGTTATCTAATGGATGGCGTTTTAATGGATTGTTCCCACTGCGAAGTTAAAGGAGCAAATTATATTGACTCGTATACAAACTTGAATATTAATTTAAATACCCTCCACGCCTACCATTCAAGCCTACGCCTTGTGCCTAGCTTCCAGGCCTAAACCTTAGGCCTACACTTCAAGCCTACATTTCAGGCCTATATGCATTAGGCTTAACACTCCAAGCCTTCACTTCAGGCCTAGACTGCCGTTTGTTTATTGTTTTACGTCCTAGCAACATCTAAGGTCATATCAGGACGGTGACCGACTTGTGACTGCACACTCATGGTGACGTTACAATGCTGAACCACTGAGGGACCAGGTCATGGGGGGTGCCATGACCTGATATCCCCCGCATTCACTTTATCCCCTCACTGCGCTAACCAGTCCTTCTCCTATCCTATTAATGCCGACCGCCAGGCTAGGAAGTGACAAATATCAATTTTAAAAGTCATTGGGTTGACTCAACTGAGAACGGAACTCCCAACCTTCCGCATGGGAGGCCTGCACTCTACCGATTCGGCCACCGGGTCCGGTAGAGTGCTGTTTACAATGTGTGCTTACCCATTCCGTAACAACTGGTGTGGGTAAGCACAGTTAACTGGTCTCGTTGTGGTCACCAGTTATGTAAAGTCCACGGCCCGAATCTGTGGTTGTATCAGCAGGCTGTAGTGAAATCAATACAGGCAAAGAGAAAGAAAGAGTATAAAGGGTGAAAGAAGACAGAGTCAAGCCTGCAGGTTTATTATTTATATGGTACATGACATGGATCCAGTATAGTGTATCACCCCACCCTGTTCTCCCAATGAGAAACAAACATGAGAAAGCTCCACCAATGAGAAACAAGCATTCCCAGTCCCCATGGTTACAGTGATCTGCCCACCACCCCCAAGCTGGGTGGCTCCCCTGGCCACCCTCTGCTTTGAGCATGGTGTGGTGATCCTGACTAGCAGAGGGGTGAGGGGGTAGTGTGTATGGCTCTGAGTGCCCCTTACACGCTATCTTACTAGCACCACAATGTCTATTTACCAATCAATCAAGCACCACCAGCAACTACATAAACACATCTATGCACCTGGCCACAAATAGAACATTTGCATCCCCCCACCAATGCATCATTATCGAAATATTTTACATAACGACACAAACAATGGTTCCACATCCCCTTTCACAAGCTACATGTCTAGCTCAAAGTTTAGCAATTTTCCGAGAAACACATTTTTCTTTGCTTCCCACGTCTTTAAAAAATTTGTTAACGCTGTCATTGAAAAATTAGTTTTTCGGCGTATTTCCTAATTAGCTTTTTCTTAGGCATATGGGTCATTACCCCCACCCCCTCATATAGTTAGCATTGTCAAATTTTACCGGAATTCAAGATTCCCTATTTTTATTTCTTTGTTTGAGGCGACTCTCTCAACCACCACCCACCACCACCCACCACCACCACCACCACCACCTCTGTAAACGGGATCTGCAGTGCTCACTCACTGCGGCAAATCACGTGACTGTAAAAGCGACTTAATTAAACGGTTCGGAGCGAGGCGGCGTTGCCTCGTTCTCATTAGTATGCTAATTAGCCACGCTCGGAGCCTCGCTGTCGAGTGCGACACTCGTTTAAAGCGTCATTTAAGCGCGAGTTTGCGTCGTGTCACCCCTAGAGGGCGCGACGTTGTAATGCTAAACGGCTTAGCCCCAACCAAATATAGAACAGGTCACGTGGGGCTGCTAGAATCACGTGGCTTGCTAGTGTCACGTGGGCTGCTAGTGTCACGTGGGCTGCTAGTGTGAGCCGGATGCAAATCCTATCAGCTTTCAACTTAGATGCCATTCAAAGTTGTCAACATTTTCATCGTCCCAGTGTTGCCAACCTGGAGGTACCGGTACTGAGAATTCTTGAGGTTTTGCATTGCAGGCATGGAACCTGAGTGGCGCCATCCGTGAGCTTGCTAGCATTTGCTCTGGGGGCATGTCCTCCTAGAATTTCTTGTTTAAATGTCTTTAAATTGGGCTATTTGAGGGCATTTCCAAGGGGTTATAGTTATAGGCTGATATTTTAGCATATCTATAACATGATATTCACTTGTATTTAAAGTTGCATAGTCCGATGGTTTTGAATTTCTGTTGTTTTTTTTTAGATAAATATATCAGATCGATCACTAGTATCTACTTTACATTAGTTCAAAGTTACTTTTATTTTAAATGGTAAACTTTTGAGATATTTTCAGTGCAAACATGGAAAATTAGTTTTGGCAAGCTTGCCAAAACTCTGACACCATAGACTTCTGCAGTAACAGGTTCTGTTAAATTAACTCAGTATTGCCTTCTACGCAGAAACAAATGCTTAATAAGTGCATCAGTAGCTAAGTTATATATGTAAAATCAAATCTAGATACTTGGTTTGGTTTTGAAAATTTGATAATTCATCGGACTATGCAGAGATTTATGGGATTTCGTACACAAGTACAGAAATTTGTGGGAGATTTTGGTCGATCCGTCACTCGGGAGGTGACTGATCAGAACCTTCAATTTCTGTGACTCCCACGGGAATTTTGTGAGACTTGGAAACACTGCAGGCGTACAAAGCGTATGACAGGGGCCTAGGTGGGTGTCAGTCAAGTATGACTTTTATCATGTAATAAAACGTTGATCATCAATGGGTGCCGTCTTCTCGAAGAAGGTTGGCTGCAATGGACCTCCATCTCTTCCTGTCATTCGTTCCTCTCACGCATTCCGCATAGCTCATTGCTGTCCACTCAGTGATGTTGTCCATCCATGTTGTTCTCATTCTCCCTCTTGGTCTTTTCCCTTCTATCTTCCCTTCCAGTATTCTTCTATGTGATTCCTGGTGTCGTATCATGTTGATACCGACTTCAAAAACACCAGCAAAATGATGTGTACTATTTTGGGGGCAGACGTGGGGTGGAGAAGGGGGGTCTGGAAAAGTAGTACTCTCTGTACGACTGTGGAAATGTTGACAATGTCGGACGGACATTTACAGCGTTCATTTTTGTTGTCTGATACAAATGTGTGATACCCTATTACACGTTTGTATGAGGGTGGATCTCGAGGCATAGGACATCCTCAGTTATGCTACAAAGATGTTTGTAAACCCGACCTGAAGGCATGCAACATCAAGACTGAGTCCTGGAAGGTCACTGCAGAAAACAGAACTATGTGGAAACAGCAAGTCTCACACGGTTTGTTTGTTTGTTTGTTGTTTTACATCCTAGCAACATCTAAGGTCATATCAGGACGGGTACTGACTTGTGACAGTGCACACTCATAGCGACTTTATAGTGCTGCCCCACCGGGAGACCAGGCCACCAGCACCATGACCTGATATCCCACTCAGTCACATTATCCTGACACTGAGCCAACCAGTCCTTGCCCTATCCTAATAATGCCGAGCGCCTGGCTAGGAATCGACAAGTATCAATTTTTAAGTCATTGGTTTGACTCGACCAGGGTTCGACCCCACGATCCCATGGTCTACCAACACGGGAGACGGACGCTCTAACTCATTCGGCCATCCCGTCGGGTTCTAAAATGAGGAGAGTCTGCCATGCGCGATGCTGCTGAAGACAAGAGGACTTGGAGGAAGAGCGAGTCATCGAAACAAAGATGTTGCTTCCACAGAATCACAGGATGTATATGACTTCACGTGCCAGGGCTGCAACAGATTGTGCAAATCGAGGATTGGTCTCTACAGCCATACAAGAGGATGTTCCTCAACCAAGTCTACAGGCGCTACTGCATAGTCTGCAAGACTGAAGGATGCCAGCAAATCGGGGTGGGGGAGGGGATACGAGCTGAACTGATGAACGCATCAGTTATCTGACTGCACTATTGCGGGTTTTATGTAAATCTAAGTCAATTGGTGTAGACATCCGATTGCTTTGGGCCTGTTTTGCCACGGTAAAGTTGCATAGTCTGATGGTTTTGAGTTTCTGTCATTTTCGGAAATAGATATCATTGAGAGAAACAAGCCAAATTGTTCACTGGTCCACACCGGACAACTCTGGTGTCATTTTCACTTGTCCATCTGAATTTTCACTTGTCTCGGGACAAGCGGACAAGCTCTTATTTCAAACGCTGGATATATCAGGTTCATTATTATAATCTACCTTTCTTTAATATGAAGTATATTTGTCTTAAAAATGACTAACTCGGGAGATATTTGAAGTGTAAACATGCCTAATTAATGTTGGCATACTTGTCAAAACTCTGATCCCCATAGGCTTCAGGTTCTAATAAACTGACTTAGCACGCCATTCTATAGAGCAACAGAAAAATCTTAATAACTGCTCCAGTATCTAAGTTGGATATGTAGGTTCAAATTTAGATAAGTGTTATTGAAAATTTGATGCTTTTATGCAACTTTAATATCTCAACTGGCATGGTTGTCAATGAGAACTTGGCAAACAATAATCGCGTGAAAATTAACATTTCTGTCGTGTTATGTTCGATTAACATCAGCTCCCTTCACCCCACATCTAAAATCTATTAGCCCATCATTTCTACAATAATAGGCCAATTGGCCCATTCTTATCAATTCCTAGATGATACCCTAAATAAAACGAAAATGAATTGACACTAATAGTCTAAGCACGGTGCTTCAATGATTATTCCCAACTGTGTTTGACTGGGCGCGATGGTCTAATCAGTAGAGCGCAGGCTTCCCGTGTGGAAGGTTAGAATTTATGCTTAGTCAAAATTGATATTTGTCGCTACCTAGCCTGGCGCTCGGCATTACTAGGATAGGACAATGACTGGTTAGGTCAGTATTATGATAATGTGCTTGCGTGGGAAATCAGGTCATGGTGCTGATTGCCTGCTCTCATGGTGGGGTAGCACTATAAATCTGCCATGAGTGTGCCCTCAGTACCCGTTCTGATATGACCTTAGATATAAAACCCCAACAAACATACATAAACAAACCGAACTGTGTTTACATAGTAAACACAGGTTACATGTTAAACACAGATGGGTCTCAGGGTGGTTGGTTGGTTGTTGGAGTTTTACGTCCTGGCAACATCAATCAGGATGGGTACCAACTTGTGACAGTGCACACTCATGGTGACTTTATTGTGCTGCCCCACTGGGAGACCAGGCCACCAGGACCAGGACCTGATATCACACTTAGTAACATTATCCTGACACTGAGCCAACCAGTCCTTGCCCTATCCTAATAATGCCGAGCGCCTGACTAGGAACCAACATGTATCAATTGTTAAGTCATTGCTTTGAGTCGACCAGGGTTCGCATCCCACGATCTACCAAAACGGGGAGACGGACGCTCAACTCATTAGGGCAATCCCGTCTGGTCTCGGGGTGTTAGGAATGAGTGTTGCTGGGGTGTGGGTACTACTGAGATGAACCATGTGGGAGCTAACGGGATTGTTGATAAACCCAAACACCTGGTGTGAAAATGATGGATCGAGGTAAAATGCGGATTCTCACAGTCGGAACCGGAACGGCAATGTCCGATAAGGAGGTTGGGTGAAAGCTTTTATTTTTAATTTTTGTAATTGTCCTTATTTGTGTGTGTGTGTTAGGGTGTGTGTGTGTGTGCTCATGTGTGCTCATGGCAGAGCAATAGTTATCAATCATGGTAATGGTTCACACCGCTTTCATGACTTTGCATTTCTGTGAGACTAACCCCCCCCCCCCCCTCCAGGCTTGGTTATGAATTAACCGCACAGGTGGAGGGAGATGGGGGAGGGAGCGGAGGTGTTAACTATCGGGGTTTGATTTAGTAAACTTGATTAACTCTTCTGATGTTTAATAAAGAGTCACTACGAATAAATCCAATTGAACTGAAACGCGAGAGTGAAGCCAGAAATATCAATACACATATACATACAGACACATACACACATACATACACACACATACATACATACATACATACATATACACATACATACATAAACACCTATGCACCCATACATGCATATATGCATACATACACACATAAATACATACACAAACGCGTACACACATACATACCCACATACATACATACATACATACATACACACATACATATACACATACATACATAAACATGTATGCACACATACATGCATATATGCATACATACACACATAAATAGATACACATACACATACATACCTGTGCATACACATGCATACACACATGCGCATACATACATACATACATACATATACATACACACATGCATACCTATACACATACATAATAACTGTTTACTCTTAGAGCATAGGCTTCCCATGTGGAAGGTCGGGAGTTCGAATACCAACCGTTGACTTATGACATCGATACTTGTTACTACATTAGCTAGGCACTCAACATTAATAGGATAGGACAAGGACTGGTTAGCACAGTGTCAGGATAATGTGATTGAGTGGGATATCAAGTCAGTGCTGGCAGCCTGGTCTCCCAGTGGGGCAGCACTATAAAGTCACCATAAGTGTGCACTGTCACAAGTCGGTGCCTGTCCTGATACGACCTTATATGGTGCCAGGACGTTAAACTCCCAACAACCAACCACTGTCGTGATAATGTGACTGATTAGGGTATCGGACTGTAGTGCTAGCGGCACGGTTGCCAAACAAAAACACCTTACCTTATTTTATGGTAAAATAAATTCAATTCAGTCCAATCGTTATCATCATCATCACCATGGTCATCATTATTATTGATATTAGTCTCTTTTTTGTTTGTTATTCAAGGGATTAACTATTCAAGGCGAAAACTTATATTCATAAGCGCCGTGGATAATTAATTGGCTAGCATTTTTCGTCTGCCCAGAAGTATTGCCCAAACTTGATATAGAGGAAGTTGAAATAACCATTTAGGAGTGTTAGGTGGGGGTGGGGGTGGGGTGGGGGGCGAATCTCCGGTCTCTGGTCCAACCGTCTTCACTTCAAGTTAATGACCAATCAGCGCGTCCAATTGGATTTTGTATCTTTCGGCCGAATATTTGCATGTTAATTCAATAAACATTCAAAACTACTGCTATCATTTTGCTTTCCTCCAGACCTTTTTTTTTTTACTTCTTTATATGTTGGCGTCCGTGAATATATTTGTATTTAATCCAATTATATTTATGGTGGGCTAATTATCTGGGGGTTGTTTTTGGTGCTATTTGATGATTCGTTACGGGGAGAAAAGAAGTTAGGATTTGAAGAATCTTTTTTTTTTTGGTGGTTCGATTATGCTATGAATAATAGGAACTTCAGTCTAGAGAACTGTCTGTGCTTTCCTTCCTCCCTCTCCCTCCCCCACTCTGTGTCTGTCTCTCTCCATCTCCACCCCCCCTCCCCCTCCCTCCCTCCTTCTCTCCCTCCCCATCGCTCCTCCCCTCTCTCCCTCTCTTTCTTCCTCTCTGCGTTCTTCTTTCTATCCCTTACCCTCTCTCCCTCTGCCTCTCGCTCCTCGTCTCTTCCCTCATTCTCACTTTCTCCCACTCCCTCTACCTCTCCCTCTCTCCTTTCCCTCCCCGTCTCCTTTCTCCTCTTTACCTCCCTATCTTATACTCCCGCTCTCCCCATCTGCCTCCTCTCTTACTCCGTTGTTCTCTCTCTCTAATTTCTCCCCTCGCATTCTGTCCTCTCCCTTTCTCTTTTCCTCCTCTCTTTTTCTCCTCTCTCTTTCTCCCCCCCCCCTGCTCCCTTCGCCCCTCTCTCTCTCTCTTTCCCCTCCTCATCTATCCCTTTCACTCTCGATAAAAACAAACACGGCAGTCAGCTGCGTTTTGCTTAGTAAAACACTCTCATTCACTGAGAACCTCTCTATGCAAATCGGGGCAGCTGTATGCAAATGAGGCTGTGATCGTGTGGTGTGATAATCCTATTTAATCTCTAATCAAATATGGAGTTCTAATTGGCGGGTGATGGACGAGGTGGTTGAAATATGTTACTCTGCTCGCCGATAACGTTGATAAGGGTCTGATAACATTGTGCAATCATGACCGATTGCATAGGGCCGTTTATGGTTAGGAAATATTTACTTTAATCAATTTATTTATTTGTTTTAAATAGATATTTTAATTTCATGCAAGTATTCCAGTCTGAGTTAAAGCTGCATAGTCCGATGAAATATCAAATTTTCAAAACCAAACCAATTATCTAGATTTGATTTTACATATCTAACGTTGATACTGATGCACTTATTAAGCATTTGTTACTGCAGAAGTCTATGGTGTCGGAGTTTTGGCAAGCTTGCCAAAACTAATTTTCCATGTTTTCACTCAAAATATCTCAAAAGTTTACCATTTAAAATAAAAGTAACTTTAAACTAATGTAAAGTAGATACTAGGGATCGATCTAATATATTTATCTCATAAAAAATACAGAAATTCAAAACCATCAGACTATGCAACTTTAACTTAGCTAGTATTATGCATTAGATGTACGGGTGGGGAGGAGCCTATTCAAGTGAACCAATTATCTCCCTCGTTGATTAGTCTAAATATATTCATTATTTAACCAGAATCTACACAATGTGAAGAGGGGACATGGTTGGTTGTTGGAGTTTTATGTCCTGACAACATCTAAGGTCATATCAGGACAGGTACCGACTTGTGCCAGTGCGCACTCATGTGCTGCCCCACTGGGAGACCAGGCTACCAGCAACATGACCTGATATCCCACTCAGTCAAATTATCCTGACACTGAGCTAACCATGCCTTGCCCTATCCTAGTAATGCCGAGAGCCTGGCTAGGATGCGAAAAGTATCAATTTTTAAGTCAGTGGTTTGACTCGACCAGGGTTCCAACCCATGGGTTCGAATGCCACGATCTACCAAAATGGGAGACGGATAGGGCAAGTACTGGTTTAGCCCAGTGTCAGGATAATGTGACTGAGTTGGATATTGGGTCATGGTGCTGGCAGTCTGAGTTCCCAGTGGGACAGCACTATAAATCACCATGAGTGTGCACTGTCATAAGTCGGTGCCCCTCCTGATATGACCTTAGATGTTGCCAGAACGTAAAACTCCAACAACCAACCATATCACTCGCTACGAGCAGCATATGTCTTGGAAACTCGCTGAGAGAATGAAAGCCCTATGATATGTTATCAGTTTAGTACAATGCAATCCTTCCATTTTTATCATTTTTGGATTTAATTATCAGCATAAATAGGTCATCGCTAATTAAAGACATCCCCCCCCCCCTCCCCCGCCCCCACCTCCACATCCCTCCAGTCTGTCTTCTCCATAGAACCCTCCATTTCCGGGGTTTTTTTTCCACATGTCGGATTATGTTACTACTTGATCACACCTTTTTCTCTCTCTCTCTCTCTTAATTTCTTTTTATAATTCTAAACACAGAAATATAGAGGACTTCCTTTCAATTTCCTCCTGATTAAAGAATGCTGAAAGATGGCAGCTTTGCGGTGTGATGGCTTTAATATGGTCCTTATCTTCTTTTTCTTTCATTTTTTTGGGTGTCGTCTGCAAGGATTAAAACAGCTCCAGATCACTAACTAGCAGCCGATTTCTTTCTTCTAATTAATGGAATTTCAGCTACAGGTAGAGGTATAAAATTCCAGTGCGCGAGTGACAGTATTTCTCGCCACTGATAGGGTTCTGTGTGGTGGCGCCACCTATTGCAACTGTGAAAAGGGGTCACTCACAATGTAGGCGTAGTACACAGCATATGGGTGATAATATAGGGAACATTCCCTGCCGTGCCTTTATACTCGCATAATCCTTATACATCAAATTTGTTTCAGTGAAAATTATATATGAGCTGTATATAATAATATAAGTATTTTTGTTAATATCAAGAAACGAAGAAATAATCTTTGGGTAGTTAGCTCGGTGATTCCTTAGTGAAATGTGTCTATCAAGCCACACCCAGCCAGTATGGCGGTTTATATGAGGGGAGAAAGGTGGGTGGCGCAGGGAGAGGGTGTGTGTTTGGGGGGGGGGGGATTCTAGTTGGTTCAAATGAATTCTTAATTACAAACGCCAAGAAGAAAGCATCATCGGAACGATGTGGCTCCTGATGGAATATCCCAGAGTAAACCGGAGACAGTTAGTTTTACAAAGAAATTTCAGTGGCCTTGTTTCTTATTGTTGCTTTCTACAACCATTCGAGATTAGTTTTCAAAGGTTCTATATTTGTCGCAATTTAATTATTATTTGTTTTATTTTTGTTTTATTTCGAATGATTGTGATTGATATCTGACTTATCGCATCAACATATATAGTTTGTAGAATTTTGCCAGTGATAGAAATAAGCCCCAAAAAAGCATTTGTCCATAAGACAAGTTTGGTGTGATTTTTACTTGTCCTCCTGAATTTTCACTTTTCCAAAGTACTTATCTTTATTATTCTTTATTATTCTTTACTATGTAACCTTCATCGTGATGGGAATATACAACTACAGAAATAAAATAAAACAAAGGTCATCAATAATGTAAATTACTTTTTATTGATAAACACTGACATGTTAAATCACTTCATACTGAGTCACTGACTGACTGTCCACAAGGTACATTGACTGTCAACAAGGTTCAGGTCATTAAACAGGCAGCATTGAGTGCCTTCGTTACTCAGCGTCGCGCATTTTCTCCCAGGAGATCAGCGAGACCAGCAAAATCGTGAAATACATGTTGACATTTTCAGCCGAAAATGTTCACTTATCCAATGCAAAAGCTTAAGCCATATTCTGCTTGTCCATTAATACTTTCATTTGGCTAGAACAAGCTGACATGGATTATTTCGAATGTTGCTATATGGTTCATACTGATCATACAAAAATCCAAAAAGTATTAACTTTTGAAAATGCAAATAATTAAGTACTGACAAGTCCTACAATTATACAAAAAGTTTTATAAGTCATTCAAAATTATGGATGTCGATATATTGGAAATTCTTTTTCTCAAGATGTTTGTCCTGTTTCTAAAGTTGATTTTTATTTTGTAAAAGATTTGTATCCTGACCTTTCATATATCGCACATTCTTCATCACACACCAGGTCATTTGCTGTCATTTTGAAATAATTTCTCAGGCAACCATGGCTCTCCTCCAAATATTATATTGGAATTTGTCCCCACCTGTTGGGCAATAGGTCTAGTAGAGTATAGTCAGAACCTGGAGTTATTGTATGCTAAAAAAGCTGTGGAATTTCCTCATTTTGGTCCCTAAGAAAACAGTGGGACAAGTTTAACTGGGAATACCTGTATTCATTGTACTGGCTTCCCTGTTGGGATAGGGTGTGGGGGTGGGTGGGGTGCGAGTTGTGGTTTTGTTGGGGGGGTAGGGTGCAAATGAGGTTACGGGAAGGGGGAGGGAGAGGGGGTGGGAGAGGGGGAGGGGATTTTCCTGTGAATAGCTGGATATCTGCGGTATTAGCCATTGGTGTTTCTGGGTATGGCGTGTGTGTGTGTGTAAGGAGGAAGGGTGGGTGGGGAGAGGGAGGGAGGGAGGAGGGAGGGAGGGAGGACATGGAAGGATCTAAGGGAGGGGGTAGAGGGGGGGCAGGGCCTAGATGGATCTTCGGTATGAAGGGAGTGTGTGTGGGGGGGGGGGGCAAGAAAGGTGGGTTAAGGGTAAGGATTGATTGGTTAGTTGTTGGAGTTTTACATCCTGGCAACATCTAAGGTCATATCAGAACGGGTACCGACTTGTGACAGTGCGCTCTCATGACGACTTTATAGTGCTGCCCCACTGGGGAATCAGGCCGCCGGCACCATGACCCGATATCACACTCAGTCACATTATCCAGACACTGGAGTAACCAGTCCTTGCCCTATCCTATTAATGCCGAGTGCCAGGTTAGGAAGCGAAAAGTATCAAATTTATAAGACATCAATTTGACTCGACCGGGAACCAAACTCCCGATCTCCCGCACGCGAGGCCCGCGTTCTACCGATTCGGCCACTGAGTCCGGTGAAGGGTAAGGAAGGGTGGGCGGGAGGGAGGGGCCGGGTGGGGCGGGTGGGCCGGGGGGGGGGGTACACGCAACAGATCCCTAGACTCAGCCCAGGGGGGTTCTAGATCCTTCAGGGTAGTCGACAAATAGTGACTAAACTAGACACGGCGCTTTCCTTTAAAAAAACACCCTGGATCCGCCCCTGTAGGCAGGATGGACTAATACTATAAGTCAACCCCTGCAATGTAGGTCATGAGCGTCCAACCATTGCAGATTCCTGTATACGACAATGCCATAATCTCCCTGATTTAATTTAATTTCTTTCTTTCGATTTGTTGTTTCAAGCTACATGGTCTGATGAAAGCATCAACTTTTCAAAACCAATACACTTAGCTAGATTTGATCGTACATATGCTACTTAGATACTGGTGCGCTTATTCACGTTGCATAGACCAGATGGT
This sequence comes from Branchipolynoe longqiensis, assembly GCA_030323885.1. Lineage (NCBI taxonomy): Eukaryota > Metazoa > Annelida > Polychaeta > Phyllodocida > Polynoidae > Branchipolynoe > Branchipolynoe longqiensis. The sequence goes on along the minus strand of CM059190.1, from coordinate 66,862,362 downwards.
TTTGAATTTCTGTATTTTTTCTGAGATAAATATATTAGATCGATAACTAGTATCTACTTTACATTAGTTCAAAGTTACTTTTATTTTAAATGGTAAACTTTTGAGATATTTTGGGTGCAAACATGGAAAATTAGTTTACGCATGCTTGCCATAACTCTAACACCATAGACTTCTGCAGTAACAGGTTCTGTTAAATTGACTCAGTATTGCCTTCGACGCAGAAATGAATGCTTAATAAGTGCATCAGTATGGAAAATCAAATCTAGATAATTGGTTTGGTTTTGAATATTTGATATTTCATCGGACTATGCAGCTTTAAGCATTTGTCGATTATTCTATCTGACCTATATACATACATTGTATTATTTGCTTCTTTATGTCGTTAAGGAATATTTGTTCACATGGATCGTTTTTTGTTGTTAGCAAAACGTGTGTTGATCAGGGAATCTGTTGAACAAGCTTGTATGGAGACGTCAGGGTGGAGTGGAGTGCGAGCTGTATTAACTAGTTCCTGTTGGGCCAAGACTTGGCGAGACCACTGAACATGGGTTTTAATTACTTTGAATTGTCCCTTACAGTCTGTGACGGTGTATCGGGGGGGGGGGGGGTAATGTTGCACTGATAGTTCACCAACTACTGAAACATACAGTCTGCACACACATATGTCAGAGCGAGTGGACTTGCGAACGAAGGGAACATTGCGCTTAGAGCCGGATTCGAACCCACACTCCTTGTCCCTTACTATTGCTACCCGTCAGAGACCTTTCCCATCCTCTTGTCTTCCCCCTCCTCCTCTCCCCCATATCCCCCCCCCCCCCCCATGCCATTTCCCCTCTCCCTCTCCCTTCCTCTCCCTTTCCCTCTCCCTTTCCCCCCTTTCCCTCTCCTTTCCCCTCCCTTTCCCTCTCCCTGTCCCTCTCCCTTTCCCTCTCCTTGTCCCTCTCCCTTTCCCTCTCCTTGTCCCTCTCCCTTTCCCTCTCCTTGTCCCTCTCCCTTTCCCTCTCCGTGTCCCTCTCCCCTTTCCCTCCCCGTGTCCCTCCCTTCCCTCTCCCTCCCCCTCCCCTCCCTTCCTCCTCCTCTCCCCCCCTCTCCCCCCCCCCTCCCTCCCCCCTCCCCCCCCCCTCCCCCCTCCCCCTCCCTCCCCCCTCCCCTCCTCCTCTCCCCCCCCTCCCCTCCCCCCCCTCCTTCCCCCCCTCCCTCCCCCTCCCTCCCCCCTCCCCTCCCCCCCCCTCCCTCCCCCTCCCCCCCCCCTTCCCCCCCCCTCCCTCCCCTCCCTCCCCTCCCTCCCCTCCCCTCCCCCCCTCCTCCCCCCCCCTCCCCTCCTCCCCCCCCTCCCCCTCCCCTCCCCCCCCCTCTCCCTCCCCCCCCCTCCCCCTCCCCTCCCCCCCCTCCCCCCTCCCTCCCCCCTCCCCCTCCCCTCCCCCTCCTCCCCCTCCCTCCCCTCCCCCCCTCCCCCCCCTCTCCCCTCCCCCTCCCCTCCCCCCCTCCCCCTCCCCTCCCCCCCTCCCTCCCTCCCTCTCCTCCCCTCCCTCCCCTCCACTCCCTCTACCCCCTCACCATTCCACTCCCTCCCCTCCACTCCCCCCCCTCCCCTCCCTGCCCCTTCCTCCCCGTCCCCCCTTCCTTCCCCTTCCCTCTCTTCCTCCCCTTCCTCTCTCCCCTCCCTCCCTCTCCCCTCCCCTCCCGCTCTCCTCTCCTCCCTTCCCTCTCCTCCCTTCCTTCTCCTCCCTTCCCTCTCCTCCCTCCCCTCTCCCTCCCTCCCCTCTCCTCCCTCCCCTCTCCTCCCTCCCCTCTCCCCTCCCTTCCCTTCTCCTCTCCTCCCTCCCCTCCCCTCCCCTCTCCTCCCTCCCCTCCACTCCATCCCCTCCCCTCCACTCCATCCCCATCCATTCCAATTCCCTCCCCTCCACCCTCCTATCCCCTCCCCCTCCCCCCCCTGCCCTGCCCCCCCCCCCCTCCCTCTCGCCCGGTGTTTAGTTCTAATTGTCCGGCCGCCGCGCCTTGTCCTTCAATCCGGCTCGGTGTGTTCAGGTGCTGCAGTGGCCACCAGGGGACGTCCCGCCCGAATCCGTGCTAATCATGTCCAACTATTTCCTTTAATTATCTGCACCGTTTTTGTCCTAATCTAATTAGGCCACCCTCTGAAAAGGGATGTAATGAATGATCAAGTGTCCCCCCCCCCCTTTCTCCACACTCCTCCCTGCCACCTCCTCCTGTCTCCTTCCCCTCACCTCCCCTCCTTCTCCTCCCCTACCCACCCTCCCTCTCCCCCTCCCCTATCCCTCCCATGCCCCCCACCTGCCCTCCCCATCCCCTGCCCTCCCCATCCCCTGCCCTCCCGTTCTTTCCCCCTGCCAACCCCTTCCCCCACCCCTGCCCCCCCATGCCCTCCCCTTCCGCCCCCTCCCCTCCCGCCTCCGCGCCACCTACACACCCGATCCTTCCTCAATTCCCCGTCCACCTCCAACCTTGGTGGTCCTCTTATATCCCCCTGTTGTAGCACTCTCCCCACCTCCCCTTCTCCCACCCCCCCGACTCCCCCCCCCCCACACACACACCTCCGTTCTCCCTCCATCCACAGCTCCATCCCCAGTTCTTGATCACTCCAGAGAGCCGGTTGTGATGTGCTATCCCAGGAGACTGCAAAATGCACGTTAAAACGTTCACTATTTACCGACGCGCGATTCCAAGGATTCTAAAGTTGTGAATTTAATCTTTATTTCAAGCCCCGCCCCCACGCTCACCCACACCCACACCCACACCCACACCCACACCCACACCCACACCCACACCTCACTCCCTCCCTTCATTTTAGGCTTCGTCCGCTTGTTTTACCATTAATTATCTTTTATTTAATTCCAGTGTGTTTGTTATTAATAATTCAATGGGGAGAGGGGGTGGGGGAAGACATTTGTCATGCTTTTGAATCACATATCCTCCCGAGCCTGATCCCACACGAGGTGAGTTATGAGGTGTTTGTGTTGTGACGTCACAATGAGCCACATAAAACGCTTAGTGGCCAGTAGCTGTTCCGCGAAGCACGAGCTATTGCGGGAATGCAAAGGGAGAGAGAGGAGGGTTGCGTCAACAATTCTAGCATTCCAACCTGCACAACATTAATGTCATTGTCCGCCGCCCCTGTCTGTGTGTGTGTGTGTGTGTGTGTGTCTGTGGTTGGTTGGTTGTTGGAGTTTTACGTCCTGGCAACATGTAAGGTCATATACAGGATGGGTACCGACTTGTGACAGTGCGCACTCATGGCGACTTTATAGTGCTACCCCACTGGGAAATCAGGCTGCCGGCACCATGACCCGACTCAGTCACATTATCCTGACACTGAGCTAACCATTCCTTGCCCTATCCTGTTAATGCTGAGTGCCAGGCTAGGAAGCGACAAGTAGCACTTTTATAAGTCATTGGTTTGACTTGACTGGAAACCGAACTCCCGACCTTCCGCACGCGAGCCCCGCGCTCTACTGATTCAACCACCGCGTCCGGTTTAATGTCATTGATCGCCATCCCTTTGTGTGTGTGTCTGTCTGTCTGTGTGTGTCTGGGGTAATAATATAATTTTATTCATCTGAATATAGTCTTTTCCGGTGTCAAAACACTACTATTTCAGCGATGAACTCTTGCAACCATTAATATAAAAGTATATGGCTGTAAGTGATAGTGTTAGCAGAGTATAACTTCATGAATTATCACAAGAAAAGCATTTTAATACAGCAGATATTTAGGAAAAGTAAGTATTTTCTTGGAACACTAGAGTGAATTTGCATTGATTTTGAAGTTGATTTTGAAGTTTGAAGTGTTTGGACACAGTGGCTGTATAGGGTTGTGGTATGTTGTTAGAACATGGAACTGAATTGGTATTGATCTTGATTGCAATGATTTTCATCGGTGTTTACTGTTATTCTCCTCTTTATATAATCCCTGCTTGTTATGCTGCCTATTTTAATACCAACATCGATTTCGTGGCACCGCAACACTCATTGCAACACAGCACCGTGTCTGCATAATTATGGGGAATTAGTTATGGCGTACGGTACTGTGTATTACATGTGTTGTAACTGCTGCTGCTCCTCTTCTTCCTTTTCGTCCTCTTCCTCTTCCTCCTCCTCCTCCATTTCCTCTTCCTTCTCCGGTTCCTACTCCTCCGCTTCTTATGTCCCTCTTCGTCCTCATCTTCCTTCACTTCCTCCTTCTCCTTCTCCTCATCCCCCCTTCTCTTCCTTCTCTTCATGACTTATAAAATTGATACTTCTCACTTCCTAGCCTGATGCTTGACATTAATAGGATAGGGTAGCGACTGGTTAGCTCAGCGTCAGGATAATGTGAATGAGTAGGATATTGGGTCATGGTGCCAGTGGCCTGATTTCCCAGTGGGGCAGCACTATTACGTTGCCCTGAGTGTGCACTGTCACAAGTTGGTATCCATCCTGATATGACCTTAGATGTTGTCAGGACGTAAAACTCCAGCAACCAACCATTAAGAATCATGTGTAATCCAATCTCATTCTGACCTTTAAGATTATGCTTTCAGGTAATGTTCACCGACAACTCTAAAGGCCCGGTCACATAAACGTTAGTGAACGTAGTTGAACGTAGTGGAGGCTAACTTAGTTGAAAGCAGTTGAACGTAGATGAACATAGTGCAACATACCAGCTTCCACACTTCTCCGTGATGATAACGTGATAATAACATCTGTGGGTCGTGAGTTCCGATTTAAGCTTTGGACATGTTCAAAAGAGCACTATGTTTGAGGCAGATGTAGCCTCCGAGATGATAACGTACTCTAGCATACTCTAGTGTACGTCTTAATGTACTCTAGCATACTCTAGCATACCCTAGCATACTTTGACCCACACAAAACCTTGGCAATTCTGCCATGGTCACATAACCGCTAGTGGACGAAGTTGAATGTAGTTGAACGTAGTGGAGGGTAACCCAGTTGAACGTAGTTGAATGTAGTTGAATGTAGTTGGACTAACGTGTATGTGACCGGGGCTTATAGGCCTGGTCACATGTACGTAGTTGAACGTACTGGATGCATCCATACTTCTCTGGTACGTTCAACTACGTTCAGCTACGTTCAACTACATTCAACTACCTTAGCCTCCACTACGTTCAACTGCGTCCACTAACGTGTATGTGACCGGGCCTTTACTGTTTTCTTTGTTCCATTTTAGTTTTGTTACAACTTCCTTTTATAGTTATGCGGAAAATGCGATAGACGGGCACAATTGGCATGTTTTACCATTGTTACCACTTCACCAAGCAGAAACGCGGCGCCAGTGAATGGCTCAAGGCGAATGCAGATCAAACCAATATTCTGCGTGGAGATTGCACGCCCAAACTGCAATGCACTTCAACCCCCTCTCCCCTCTTCTCTCTGTCATTCTCCAGTCTTCCCTCCTCTCTCACCTCTGTGCCCTCTCCCCTCTCCCCTCTCCCCTCTTCTCTCCAATGTCATCTCTCTCCTCTCCTCTCTCCTCTTTCCCCTCTCCTCTCTCCTCTTTCCCCTCTCCTCTCTCCTCTTTCCCCTCTCCTCTATCCTCTTTCCCCTCTCCTCTTTTCTCTTTTCCTCTCCCCCTCTCCTCTCTACCCTCTCCCCTGTTCCTTCCCCTCCCCCCCTTGTCGCCTCCCCTGTTCCCTCCCCTCTCCCCTCTCCCACCCCTCCTCGCCTCTCCTCTCCCCTCCCCACCCCCCCTTTTTTCCCTTCTCCCGATTCCCCCTCTCCCCTTTCACTATGCCCTCTCCTTTCTTCCTTCTCCATTCTCCCCTTTTCCCTCTTCCCTTACCCCCCTCTCCCTCTACCCTATCCCATTTCCCCGCCACCCTTTTCCCGCTTCTTTTTCCACTCTCTCCCCTGCCACCTCTTACCTCTCCTCTCTCGTATTTCCCCTCTATTCTCCCCCTTCCCTTCTTCCCTCTCCCCTCGACCCTTTTTCCGAAGTCCCCCCCCCTCTCCCCTCCCCCCCCCCCCCCCCCCATCGTCACCCTGCTGGAGAGTGCAAGTCCGCGGGGACTTGGTCATGTGGTCCAGTGACGTCATTGCTATTCATCAGAAGCATGTCACGTGACATCCCGTGTGAGAATTAGCATTCGTCGCGCCTCATATGCAAATGAGGCTGGCGTTTTCCCGGCACACATCCGGGTTATTTTGATTTATCAGCCATTGTTGACGAGGTTAGAGGTACATACAGACAGACAGACAGACAGAGAGAGAGAAAAAAGAGGTGGTGGTGGTGGAGGAGGGTTGGTGGTGTGCAGAATGGTTGCGAGCAGACTAGGCAGTGGGGTGGGGCAGGGGCGGGGGGTTTATAACATGTATTATCAACAAGCGGCTAGTTCATTGGTTACACTGGCACTTTGGGAGCGGTAATGCACCAACTTCATTCGGAGGGGCGGACAAGGGGCATGGCGGGGAAGAGGCATGGCGGGGAGAGGTACGCTAAACATAAAGGACGGGGAGGGGGTGGTATGTTGAGATTGAGATTGGGAGCGGGGAAGACGGACACACTGCTCCCCTGGGTTTCTTGGGGAGACATACCAATGAGCTAGACATGGGGTTGTGTGGTTGTTGGAGTTTTACGTCCTGGCAACATCTAAGTTCATATCAGGATGGGTACCAACTTCTGACAATGTGCAATCATGGTGACTTTAAAGTGCTGCTCCACTATGAAATCAGGCTGCCGACACCATGACCTGATATCTCACTCAGTCACATTATCTTGACACTGAGCTAACCAGTCCTTGCCATATCCTATCAATGTGGGGTGCCAGACTAGGAAGCAACAAGTATCAATTTTATAAGACATTGGTTTGACTCGACCGGGAACCAAACTCCCATCTCATCCCGCATGCGAGGCCCAGCGCTCTACGTATAATATTACTAGATGCCCGGCCGCATGAACATCAGATAATACTACAAAACTCTTCCCCTTCATCTCACTCCCGGATGCATCCCTTAAACAACCCTTCTACACAATCCTAAGGAATAAAAGGAAGACAAGTCACACATATGAACAGTGGAGAAGTTGTGCTTTAATGGCGTCAACTCTTGTCCACCTACTAGTGACCTATCACCCACACCCCTTACCTTCTGTCCAAGCAGAATCTCATTACTAATTTAGCCTGTATAAGAGTCAGTGCCTACAGCCCATTGAACCTGAGTCCCTTGGATGTTGCACTCAACTCAATTTAGATATATGAATTTGCCTAGCATCACACAGAGTGTCTGGGGTCCTGCTCTAGAGTAGTTGTGTCTCACTCCAGAGCCAGGAGTACAGTGATCTCCCTTCAGTGTGTCTGAAGCAGAGTCTTGAATAATTAATGAATCTCAGAATGACGCTAGTGTGGTCAGAGGGCCAAGAGGGCATAGGTGACTGGGCAGTCCCACAGTCAGCCAATCAGGCACCCCGACAGCCGGGGTGGGAGCCACCCCCCAGTGGTGGTAGCTGTCACTCAACTCAGCTGCAGGTGGTGCTCTGGGTGCATATGCAAATTAGGCTGGTGGGTCCGCCCCATGGTCATGGGTGGACAGGTAGCTGCAGACAGTTACAATAGATCTCTGTTAATATGACCTTTTCTCCAATTGCACTCTTTATGGGTGCATAGAGAAACATGTCAATAATCATGTACTGTTGTCTTATATAGGAACATCTCCTACTTAATTTCAGGCATCATATAGGAACATATATTTCACATAGCTTATATCATGTCACAATGTGAGTGGGACAATTATTGCTTTTAGTTTACATAACCTTGTCCCCACTCCGTCGTCCAAGAATAATAATGCTCTCTGCCAATATATAATTCTGAACCGAAAATCCGTATATTTTTACATACGGATTGGGCCACTGCGCTCGGTGGTAGACATGGGGAGTTACTTTCTGCGGTGACTTGGCAGTTTGCTGCCTTATCTGCGCCTCAAAGTACAAATGCACATCCATGCCTCCACCCTAACTGCCTTCTTGGCCCACTGGTTCAAAGTGATGCCGTTCCAACACCTGCCGCCAGGTTCGCACGGCCATGTTCCACATCCGTGTGTTTAACCCAGATAAGGAGGGTCCAACTAGTGCAGTGGTGGTCATGTAAACTGTATAGACCCCTTTCAATGTTTACAAAGATTGTGTATGTGCGCGCAGCTTGGCTGCAGAACGAAGGCACACTCCCATTGAGTTTGTCAATATGCGCTGTGTAAAACGTTACTTTTATTCAAAATTAATAGAAATCCAGAACCTGAACCTTATGAATTTAATATAATCTGTTTGTTAAGCATGTTATCTGTATGTTTCTCAAGCGGTTTGTTTCTAGGTGGTGTGGTTTTAGAGATATTAATTTTTTTCTGTAAGAAGATTGCTCACCCTCATTGACACTGCATTGAGTTTGTCGATATGCGCAGTGCAAAATGTTAGTTTTATTCAAAATTAATAGAAATCCAGAACCCAAACCTTATAAATTTAATATAATCTGTTTGTTAAGCATGTTATCCGTTTGTCTGCCAAGCGGTTTGTTTCTAGGTGGTGTGCTTTTAGATATATTTCACTTTTTCTGTGTGAAGATTGCTTATAGCCATTGAGTTTGCAGTGTGACAGTGTGTTGTCCTGCAGCCAAGCAGCGCGCACACTGACCTAAATACCCATGCTGACGTCATATGAAATAGGTCTATTCGATTTAACAACTTGGGTCATCTGAACCACTTTTTGGTGCATGCGCAAGCCATACAACCTCGGGTTACATAAACGAATGAGCTTGGGGTGGACAAAATGGTGGCTTAATCCAAAACCTTTTCCATTTTACTAACCGATATAACTACAGAAAAATAGGATTTAAGGTATTTTATGATTGCATACTTTAGATATATGCCCATTTTAATCTGGATGGTCTTCTGACACCGTCGACTTCAGCAGAAACAGGTTCTGTTCAATTGGCTTACTATCTTCTAGCCCTGTGTATCAGCAAATGCTTATTTATAAGTGTACCTATATCTAAGTTAGATAGGTAGCATTTAAATCTAGGTGCTTTGGTTTTAACAATTTGATGCTTTTAGCGAAATATGCGACTTTAACTACAAATATGATGTACATTCGAGGGGCGAAAGGCCTTCTGTGTGTGTGTGTGTTTCTGTGTTTCTGTGTGTGTTTGCACTATTTACACACAATGCAGCTAAGGCCAAATAAAAATAAAAATTGGTGATCGTCCTCTCCCTTGCCTGAAAAATCGCCCGCCCCTGATTTTAAAAAAAAGTTTATTTTTTAAAAACCTGTTAACATTGTGTCGGACTAGTAGCAATTCAACCTTCGTATTAATTTGTAAGTCATTGGTTTGATTCGGCCAGGGTTCGAACCCCGGAGTTCGAATCCCGTGACCTACCAGAACGGGAGGCGAATGCTCAACTCATCCCATCATGACTGGTTATGTATCATGTTTACGTCATATGCCAGAACAAAAAAAACACACAAAAAAACAACAAAAACACCCACCCGACTGATTTGTGTGATCATAAGGATGATCAGCAATTATTATTTGTTACCTGGTCTAATGAAGTGAATGCCCCTGCATTAATGCTAACACACTAACAACCTGTGTCTCTTCTCTTTCCCTCTCTACCTGGCAGAATAAGTCTCTGAAGCGGATTTCACCTAGGGACGGCGCTCCTTCCCTCGAGGTTGAAACTACTTTGCAGTTTCCACGGGTCAGGCAGCGCACAAAGTCTTGTTACGCACCCTCTTCGTGGACTATCCTCTAGCTACTCACTGGGTTCTTTGTTTGTTTGTTTGTTTGAGTTTTGCATCCTTGCAACATCTAAGGTCATATCATGACGGGTACCGACATGGCGACAGTGCACTCATGGCGGCTTTGTAGCGCTTTCCCCACTGGGAGATCAGGCTGCCGGCACCATGATCTGATATCCCACTCAGTCATATTATCCTGACACTGAGCTAACCAGTCCTTGAGCTGTCCTAGTAATGCTGAGCGCCTGGCAAGGTAGTGACAAGTATCAATTTTGTAAGTTATTGGTTTGACTTGACCAGGATGAGTGGTTGGTAAAGAGGAAGGTGATATTAGACATGTGAACCACAGAGTAGGTCATCCAATAGGTACTCAGGGGCGGAAGGGGATAAGTGGTTGGCGAAGAGGACGGTGATATTAGACGTGTGAACCACATAATAGGTCATCCAATAGGTACTCTGGGGGTGGGGGGGATAAGTGGTTGGCGAAGAGGACGGTGATATTAGACGTGTGAACCACAGAGTAGGTCATCCAATAGGTACGCATGGTGGCGGAAGGCGATAAGTGGTTGGCGAAGAGGATGCTGATATTAGTAGGTACTCCAAAGTGATTTTCCTTTTCAACAGGTTAGTATTACAAGTTATATATCTGACCAGATCTTTTAAATCGGATCTCAATGATATACAAATCATTTAGATCGATTGAATAGCTGCAAAGTTATGAGTGTTTAAAGATTGATTTCTTTTACCCCGATTTGTGAACATTTCCAAATTAGCCAAATCTTGGTTTTTAGGGTCCCACCTGGAAGCTATTTTGCATATGATCTGTCCAATATTAAATAATCTCATTCTCTATCGTACAAATAAGAAGCTCAATTTTTTACAGACCATCACTGTTAGTATTCTTTCTGAAATTTCATGTCAAATTTGCTAAATTCCTTAATTTCCAGCAACCACCAATAATAAATTCAGTAAAATTAAGGAAAATAGCATAACTCCCGTTCTAATTGTCCTATCACTGCAATCTTTATACCAAAATAACAAGAATTAAGAGCTCTACATGATGACATAATTTTCTAACTGATAAGAAAAAGAAAGACAAAATTCACTTTTAGGCATCGCGAGCTGACAATAGCCACATTCTTGCAGCAGTCACTTCTCAGACCAACCTTGATGAGCATGATATAAATCTCAACCAAATATTGTTCTGGTTAGGTAGAGGAAGACTTGAGCTTCTGATGATGTAATTTTCAGCACGATCCTGATACATTTTCAAGGAGGATTGATGTCTTAATGTTTTCACTCCTTCAGTTCAATCAAATTTCCCACTTAAAAACAGCCATGCTTGATATGCTAATGAAGCCTAGTTTCCTCTCTGTCTTTCCTTGGTGGTTATTTTTAGGTCAGGTCACTGTGCTCACCAAGGTATCAATTTTAGGGAAGGGACTAGCTCAGACTGGATGAAAACAAACTCGGCGAGCATGCACAGAGCTGCCGATGGTACCCCAAAACAAGTTCCCATTGACTCTAATTTATTTCATAATGCTAACTAAAAATCAGATAACCTAAAACACAAAAGAACAAGCTTTAATTTCATATAATTCTTATTTCAAAAGAAGCAGAATTAGTGGGGTTGAAGTGTTTTAAAAAGGGTTAAAATATGTCAAATTTCGCCCTGCGGACACCGTATGCGCCCACTTTGGAGTATCTAATATTAGACGTGTGAACCACAGAGTAGGTCATCCAATAGGTACTCAGGGGGCGGAAGGGGATAAGTGGTTGGCGAAGAGGACGGTGATATTAGATGTGTGAACCACAGAGTAGGTCATCCAATAGGTACTCTGGGGGCGAGGGGGGATAAGTGGTTGGCAAAGAGGACGGGGATATTAGACATGTGAACCACATAATAGGTAACCCAATAGGTACTCTGGTGGTGGGGGGGATAAGTGGTTGGCGAAAAGGGCGGTGATATTAGACGTGTGAACCACAGAGTAGGTCATCCAATTGGTACTCAGCGGGCGGAGGGGGATAAATTGTTGGTGAAGAGGGAGGTGATATTAGACATGTGAACCACAGAGTAGGTCATCTAATAGGTACGCATGGTGGCGGAAGGGGATAAGTGGTTGGCGAAGTGGGTTGTGATATTAGATGTGTGAACCACATAGTAGGTCATCCAATAGGTACTCAGGAGGTGGGGAGGGATAAGTGATTGGGGAAGAGGGAGGTGATATTAGACGTGTGAACCACAGAGTAGGTCATCCAATTGGTACTCAGCGGGCGGAGGGGGATAAATTGTTGGTGAAGAGGGAGGTGATATTAGACGTGTGAATCACATAGTAGGTCATCCAATAGGTACTCAGGAGGTGGGGAGGGATAAGTGATTGGGGAAGAGGGAGGTGATATTAGACGTGTGAACCACAGAGTAGGTCATCCAATTGGTACTCAGGGTGCGGAGGGGGATAAGTTGTTGGTGAAGAGGGAGGTGATATCAGACGCGTCAACCACAGAGTAGGTCATCCAATAGGTACTCAGGGGTTGGTGTGCGGGAGGTGAGAAAGCGGAGGGTGAGACTAAGTGACCGGTGTAGGGGTATGCAGGGTTGCCAACCCTTACGGTTTCGCCATAAGGTGTAATATTGTATGTCCCCATCATCACCGTACACCGATCTTCCGTTTACATAAATCCTTCGGATTATTGTGCCCAAAATGCACCACAGAGCATCTAAGATTTAAAAGACCTCCAATATAACATCCCTTAAGATCTTCCGCTTTTTCCTTTTCCAATGTTGGCAACCGTGGGTATGTGATAATTGAACCTCTCAACTAGGCTTCGTGATGTCTGGTCAAATACAGGTAAACCCACATATTTGTTGGACAATGAAAAGAAATTAGCAATATCTTAGTGACACATACACATAAAAAGGTATTCTAATTTTACATTACAAAGTGAGAAAGATGCATTGCAGGTGCCATAACATATAGTAATGACCCAGAAATATATGTAAAAATTATAACTCTATTTTCTACAGGTGGGTTCTCCCAAAAAACTGCCCTATAAGTTATAGCTCCCACCCCCCCCCCTCTATCTCCCCGCCACACATATATACCTTTCCTTGAGACCCTTGCTGAACTAGTGAAGGGAATAGGAGCTGTTCTGTACAGTTCCCTTAAAGCTGCATAATCCGATGGAGCATTACATTTTCAAAACCAAAGCAAGTATCTAGATTTAATCCTACATATCTAACTTAGATACTGATGCACTTATTAAGCATGTGTTGTCACATAGAAGGGGATACTGAGACAATTTAACAGAACCTGTTACTGCTGAAATGTATGGTGTCAGATTGAGGGCGTGCTTGCCAAAACTAATTTGACATGTTTCCACTTCAAATATCTCAAAAGCTGGCCATTTAAAATAAAGGTTCCTTCAAACTAAAGTAAGGTAGATTATAACAATCAATTTAATATATTTATCTCCGAAGAATAACGGAAAGTCAAAAACCCATCAGGCTATGCAACTTTAAATGTGACAATAAATCATTAAAGCACCAAAATACACTACCACCAACCACGGCAACTCAGTTATGAATCTTTATTAAAGTTTTATTCAACCCTTAGCGTTGGTCTCCTTGGCAATGTCAATATGTGTGCTTATACACCAATTTGGTTAAATTACTGATTTATTACATGCGTTTCCACACCCTCAGGTATGGCGATAATAGGGGTGTTATGCTATATACAAAGATCTCCGCGATTTCGCGGATTTCCGGGATTTTCCCTGTACCTACTGCAATCCTGCAGCATGATCAACGTATACGCTATAGGCACTACTGATACGTTGTTTTACACCATCACCATCACCATCAACACCTTCAGCGTATACAAATATGTGGTGCCAAACCACAGCACCATCAGCGTATACTGCTAATAAATGCTTCAAATGCTGCAACACTATCAGCATATACTACTAATACATGCTTCAAACGCCGCAGTGCTATCAATGTATACCAATATATATGAAACCCAACTTCCGGGAATTTTCCGCGATTCCCTGACAATGCTAAAACTATGGGAGAATATCTGCATTTCCGCTTCTTTCCCCGGAGATCACTTTCATCCCTGGATATAGCAGATGTATCAATTAGTGTAATTAGTTGTCAGTATTCTTCATATATATAATATATAAATACAGATATTCTGAGTTCTGCTGGTCCCTCAGGAAGGATTGAACCTGCGACCCAGCACGTGACTACAAACACACACACACATACACACACATACACACAGACGCACAGTGGTGTAGTGTTGTGTTGGAACGGCGTTCCCTTACTTTGTTTAGGAGGGGGAACGGCGTTCCATCACTATTTCAAATAAATCCAAATCTGTTCCCTCACTTCCTTTTGTAGCACTACACCATATCTCGAGGGCAGTGCTGAAAATGTTGCACCTAAAGCAGGATTCGAACCCACACTTCTTGCCATTCTATAGTTAATGTCCTAACCATTAGATTGTATAGGCTCCCTAATGCAGTTACCCCCTCCTTATTCACTCCTACCTGTCTATGTGTCTCCTTGCCTCAGAGGTCAGTGCAGACTAGTAACACTCATCTCCCTAGAATTGTAAGTCTTTTAAATATTTACATCCACAAAAAGTAATTTAATGGCCATGATTACATACATACATACAGGCTATGCACTTACATACATACACAGGGAATGTTCACCGACCATACGGCATGTAGCTTGGCCAGGATCCTGGTCACAGAAACCAATGTCAGTGAGGGGGGGGGGGGAGTGGGGCTGATGAAAATGAGAAATATTCGAACCAACACTTCTTGTCATTCTAGGGTTAGCATTTGAACCATTAGGTTATCTAGGCTCGGTGATGCAATCACGCCTACCTGTCTATGCGGCTGCCTGCCTTAGACTAAGTTAGAGGTCAACGTTGACTAATACTACTACTACTACGCATATAGCCCTAAAAAAGACAAATCCAGGGCTTGAATGACAATGGGAGAGCCCGTAGTACAGGGGGAGGCCGCAGGTGGCGCCACCAGTAGCAGGAAGAGATATAGGAGGTGAATAGATCTAGGACAATGGTAGGTAAGGAATAGACGAATAATAATAATACGAATAATAATAATTCCCTTCCGCACCTTTATACTCGCATAATGCTTATACATCACATATATATATTCATATATATTCATATATATATATATATATATATATATATATATCGAATACCACACTATTAGCCATTGATCAATTAAAATGTCACAGTATTACATTACGCTTCTTCACATATTTATATTCGCATAATGCCTTGTATGTCATATATGAAGAGTTGAGGCGCAAATCCCTGTAAATGCCAATCCAAATTGCTGCTGAACCTTCAAAAGGTACATTTGTTACATTCCTATTTTTGGTCCATTGCTCCATATCCCTTTCTTCACAATCAATGTGGAATTAGTGAGAATTAAAATTACCTTTAGGTAAATTATGCAAATTTTAAATAAATTTTTGGAATAGTGTTTACGAGAATTTGCGCCTGAACTCTTCATATATATATATATGTATATGTATATATATATATGTATATATATATATGTATATATATATATATATGTATGTATATATATGTATGTATGTATATATATATGTATATATATATATGTATATATATATATGTATATATATATATGTATATATATATATGTATATATATATATATATATATATATATATACATATATACATATTGAAGCTGGAATGTTGTTTGCAGCTTGTTGCGTGACGGCTTGTAATAACAGTGAGTGCTGGATGGTAGAGGTGCTTTTTTCTTTGCTTATTTCACTTATTTCACTTAATTCTAATAAACAATTGCAATAACATCAATGCTGTGCTTGTTATTAACCTGCCGTGTGTTTATAACCCTGTGTGCATATAAAGGTCATTGGTTGTCCCCGATTCAAACGCTTTATTTTGAGCTGTACCACCGATTAGTGCACAATCTCAGTAGTGCAGCATAATGCGATGAAAACATCAACTTTTTAAAATTAAAACATCTACCCAGATTAAAGTTTGCATAACCAAGTCAGATACCGGTGCACTACTTACACATTATTATATTTATACCATAACATTTCTAAACCAAAACACACACTCAGATCTGATAGTTTTACGTCCTATGAACATATAAGTTCATATCAGGACGGGTACCGACTTGTGACAGTGTGTACTCATGGCAATTTTATAGTGCTGCCCCACTGGGAACTTAGACTGCAGGCACCATGACTCAATGTTTAAGTCATTGGTTTGACTCGTCCGGGAAGGAATGGAACTTCCGACCTTCCGCATGGGAAGCCTGCGCTCAACCGATTCGGGCCTGGTGTCTGATACCCAGATCTGATTTTATATATGAGTCAGCCTCACGAAAACGGGCCAATCGGTGGTCAAGTGAAGATGTCGGCATTGCAATTCTTAAAAGTGTAGTGCATTTCTTTGTTTCATATTAAATTATCCTAGAAACAAATAAGGTTGTTGTATTTTCTCGACCTTTACATTCGGTATAAATTTAAGGACTTTCCAACATCTCTGTCAATGCTAAACTATAATTATACTGATCGACGCCAACATCCAATGATCGACGCCGACAACTTTAACAGATGTCGGCATCACAATTCTTAAAGTCTTGTGCATTTCTTTGTTTTATATTAAATTATCCTAGAAACAAATCAGGTTGTTGTATTTTCTCGACCTTTACATTCAGGATAAATTTAAAGACTTTCCAACACCTCTGTCAATGCTAAATTATAATTATACCGATCGACGCCGACAACTTCCACCAATTGGCCTCTTTTCGTGATCCTGACCCATATCTATTGCAACTTAGATGCTGCTACATATATTGAACATTTGTTATTACATAAAGGGGAATGCAAAATCAATTTAATAGAACATGTCAAGCATTTCCCTGTGGGTGGTGAAATTAATATCGCACGTTTTCACATGAGATTTCTCCAAAGTTAGCCATTTGTAATAAAAAGTTATTTCAAATGGAAGTAAGGTAGATGACAACAATCAATTTACAGAAATGCTAATCCATCAGACTACGCAACTAACTATAGATCTAAGCGGTGTCTGGAAATGGCTAAATATATTGATTTATAATTACTTAAACCTGCATAGTACAATGACAACATCCACTTTTCAAAGCCGCAACGCTTATCTAGATTTGATTGTATATATATATGTCGTTAAGCGCAGATGACACGGAAACAAATTGATGGCTGACACAGATTTATTTCAACAACAAACAGGATAATGACATAATGACAATCCCTTAATGAAACCATATCTGGCTGGGACTAATAACGCCCTACCGAAAGTAAAAGGAAAACTTAATAGTCAACAACAACAAATTCAGGAGCTTGTGGTGCGGCTGGCAGTGACCATCTCGACAGGCACGCCCACCTGTCGCCTGGGGCGACAGCACCGTCTGGCGAGTCCAGGTGGTAATTAGATCAATAAATACAGTAGTGACAAATAACACAAGGGGGAGCCTCTGTGCCATTTCACCTGGCGCAACCAAGGCTGTCAATGAACAGTAGCAGTCATAGATAAGTAGTCACCATGATTAACCCAATGGGGGGGGGGGGGAGTTTACACCGTCCCTACACCAGGATATAGAGACATATCAAAGCTATATAAATACAACATATATATTTATGTTGTATAAGCCATTATACCAGTATAATAAGCAGGAAGATCCATCTACTCCCCAGCTACTGATTCATCGGCTGGTCACCTCTACTCATTCGGTCATCTATTGGTTCCGCATGACCTCCCCACGTGCCGCCACCTGCTTGCCCACGTCTCAGTGGCTGTTAGTGTTATGCTCACTCACTGCACTGCTGAAATATAAATTTTATATATGTACAACTTAGGTACTAGTGTATTTATTAAACATCTGCTGCTATATAAAGGGTATTCTGGGCCAATTTAAAATGAGCTGTTACTGCTGAAGCCTGTGTTGTATCATAATTTAGACATGCTCATAAAAAAAATCATGTTCCATGTTTTCATTTAAAATAACTCCAAAGTTAGCCATTTTTAGTAAAAAAAATTAATTTAAACTGAAATAAAGAAGATTATAACGTCCAACCTAATGTATTGATTTATCTTTAGATAAATGGCAGAAACTCAAAAACATCGGATTATACAATTTTAATTCCTCTCGCATTCTTTGTCAAATGGATAATGAATTAATATGTAGCTTACTAAGTTCCTTAGTGCAAATGAGGTAATTAATCCCTTATGAAGAAAAGACAGTCTTGATTACTTTAAGATATTATTAATCCTCTGCCTCCTTCATGGCATATCACCCATAGTCACATATTTCTAACTGGAAATGAGAGAACCAACATACAATGTAACTGTCAGTAGGAAATAGATTGAGATGCATCGTTCAGGGCTAATCTCCTGAGGGAAAACTACAGGTATATATATATATATATATATATATATATATATATGACAAATAAGGAAATACTCGAACGGACAGGGCTGCCCTCCATGGAAGATCTTCTGATCAAAAAGAATCTCCGGTGGACTGGACACCTCATGAGGATGTCATCAGACAGGCTACCAAAGCAGATCCGCTACTCTCAACTGTCTTCTGGATACAGAAAGAGAGGGCACCCTCATCTCTGGTTCAAGGATACCATCAAGAGAAACCGGAAGCTGAGAGACATTAAGACCGACTGATGGACATCACTCTCACAGCAGAGAACTAAATGGAGAGGGCCAGTCAAGTAATAAAAACAGTCTTTGTCGCATCGCAACCGACAGCATGATGATGATCTCTCTCTCTCTCTCTCTCCCCTCTCTCTCTCTCTCTCTCTCTATATATATATATATATATATATATATATATATATATATATATACCATACTGATTTGGCCACCAAGTCCGGTATCAACGAGAGTGGTATGTATGTATGTATGTATGTATGTATGTATGTATGTATGTATCTAATAGTTTTGCGCCTGTCTTGACTTTTCTTGCCGGTGTGAAACCTCTATTTGCTCTCCGAGAGAGTGCCGCTGGTAACTTGCAAAAGCCAGCAGCACTTCAACACTTTTGCAGGCAGCTTTCATGAACTGTATCAAGAGAAACCTGAAGCTGAGAGACATTAAGACCGACTCATGGACGCAACTCTCACAGCAGAGAGCTGAATGGAGAGCGGCAGTCAAGTAATGAAAGCAGTCTTTGTCGCATCGCGACCGACAGCATGATGATGATGATGATCTGTGTGTGTGTATATATATATATATATATATATATATATATATATATATATATATACACACACACACAGATACATACATACATACATACATACATACATACCACTCTCGTTGATACCGGACTTGGTGGCCGAATCAGTAGAGCGCAGGCTTCGGTTGCGGACAGTCAGGAGTTCGATTCCTTGTTGAGCCAAACCAATGACTTACAAAATTGATACTTGTCACGACCTAGCTTGGCGCTCGGCATTACTAGGGTAGGGCAAAAATATATATTAAATAGGTATACATACATACCGGACGCTGCAGCCGAATCGGTAGAGTGCAGGCCTCGCGTGCGGGAGATCGGGAGTTCGATTACTGGTCGAATCAAACCAATGACTTATAAAATTGATACTTGTCGCTTCCTAGCTTGCCGCTCGGCATTAATAGGATATAGCAAGTACTGGTTAGCTCAGTGTCAGGCTGATGTGACCGAGAGATATCGGGCCATGGTGCTGGCAGCCTGAATTCCCAGTGGAACAGCACTATAAAGTCAGCATGAGGGTGCACTGTCACAAGTCGGTAGGTACCCGTCCTGATATGACCTTAGATGTTGACAGGACGTAAAACTCCATCAACCAACCTATATATACCCATATATATATATTACCGTGTACATAGATATACTGATAGAGATATATAAATAGAGACAGAGAGCTTAGATAGACGAATGATTAGAATGCGAGCCTGGAATGGCAAGGTGGGCTTGAATACTGCTCCAGATGCAATGCTCCTTTTGTTTGCATCACGCCAACAGAAAGCGATCTGACGAAAAATACAAAAGTGCGAGAATTGAACTTGATTTCGCACATTTAACCCTACCTCGTCACGCAGACGCAACTGTTGATTAAAAGACGATAAAAGACGTTCTCTGTGGCGGAGTGGTTAGAGTGTCTGACGTTTTTCTAGGTCAGACTCCTAATCTGAGGGTCGTCATCAAAGGCCGGTTGCTCTCATACCATGTCTATGTGGTGTGGGAGGTTAAAAATCCCTTGGGTCGGTAAAAGTGTAGGCTCGGGCTTTCTATCGACCAGCAGTGGAATGAGGAAGACCAGTCGTCTATGACTGAAATTTCCCCTGCTTAAACAACTAATGGAACAAAAAAACAACAAATTACTGCAACCACTGGAAGCACTGTCTGTGTCCTCGAACCGTGGCCTAAATCATTATGGCATGACCGTCACAGTGAGTGATTTCTCGACTTGGTTCTCTAGAGCATCAGGACTAATAATATCCAATGAATAATCAGTAAATTATTCAATATGGATTAATGAGTTATTTAACCAATTCCAACAAGTACACATCCGTTTGTGGAGTGTATTTTCTTCTTTTTTTGGAGGGGTGGGGGAGCGGGTAGAACTAGGAACTAGTTTGTTGTTTCAATCCATTATTATTTGTATTTTGTTCAACTTTGACTGCACTACTCTCAGTTAACGAAGGCACAACTTATGCAAGGGTGTAGAATACCATTTGACTATTATTATTATATATAAGCTGGCTGAAGAATGACCAATATGGCGGCCCGGCGGCCGAACCCGCCGTTTTGGCGCCACTGCAGGGCAGGCCCGGGCTAGTACGTAAGGCATTGATTGGACAATATTGGAATAATTAATTATTACAGAACGATAATAATAATAAGTACTTTAACTCCGGCATTTATATACGCATAATATATTATACTCCTTATATGTGGTGTATAACGTATTATGCGAGTATAAAAATACGAATGGAATTGTTTCCTTATTATACTATGTTATTATATTACTTGATACCATTGTTATTTTCCTTAAGACTCCGCACTTGACCGGTGGTGCCTCCTGCGCTCACCCCCCCCCCCCCCCCCCCCCCCCCCCCCCCCCCCCCCACCCCCCCCCTCCCCCTCCACCTGGTCGACATTGTCAGTCGCACCGGCGGATTTTTGTGTCCAACACAAATCTTCTTTTAAAAAAATTTGATTAATTTCTTCTTTATTTTCTCACTTTTGTTAAACTTTGATTGCAATACTCTCAGTTCAAGATGGCATTAGTTTAATGCAAGGGTGCATACTATCAGTTGAGTGTTCCTCCCATGACAGAACATCTGTTATAACAGGACCACATTGGTATGGCTGCAGACTTGTAGGTTACTTGCGTATGTGCTATATGATGCATTCGCTTGTTCCGACTAATCACACTTGTGGCACTGCCTGGAGTCCATTTCCGGTACTACCGCCGACTCTCGCGCAGTAGCAGCTTTGCTACTATATATATATATATGTATAAAGTCTGGCTATAGTACAAATGAACAAGACAATAAGAAGTGGCTTGAAGGACAATGGGAGAGCCCGTAGTACATGGGGAGGCCGCAGGTGGCGCCAGTAGCAGGAAGAGATATAGGAGGTGAATACATCGAGGACAATGGTAGGTAATGAATAGACGAATAATAATAATATGAATAATAATAATTCCCTTCCGCGCCTTTATACTCGCATAATGCTTATACATCACATATATATATATATATATATATATAGGTTATATATATAGCGTGCCTTTGACTCATGCAAACCTATTGATGTCCAGCATCATGCAAACCTATGGATGGCCAGCATTTCAGTGTGCACACGAAAATTAGTAAGCATGTTTTCACTTCAAATATCTCCAACATTAGAAGCCATCGGTAAATCGCGGGCTTCGCGTGTAGAAGGTCGGGAGTTCGGTTCCCGGTGTAGTCAAACCAATGACTTATAAAAGTGATACTTGTCACTTCTTAGCCTGGCACTCAGCATTACTAGGAAAAGGCAAGGACTGGTGACTGAGTGGCATATCAGGTCATGCTGCTGGTGGCCTGGTCTCCCAGTGGGGCAAAACTATAAAGTCACCATGAGTGTGCACTGTCACAAGTCGAACCCGTCCTGATATGACCTTATATGTTGTCAGGATGTAAAACTCCAACAACCAACCAACATTGGCCATTTAGCAGACATTTTCTTAAACCATGGGATTATAAAACTTCAAGCCAAGGTCCGGTTTCCGGCAGACGACATCCGGGTTTGACCCACAGCGAATGCGCGGTATAGAGGGTATTCACGTGACGTCATCAAACGGAAGCGCGGCCATTGTGGTGATATCAACTAGTAAACAACCTGACAATGCATTGAGTTTGCTGATACGCGCAGTGCAAAACGTTTATTTTATTCAAAATTAATAGAAATGCAGAACCCTAACCATATAAATTTAATATAATATGTCCGTTGACTATGTTTACTATATCTGTTCCAAGCGTTTTGTTTCTAAGTGGTGTGGTTTTAGAGATATTTCACTTTTTCTGAATGAAGATTGCTCATGGGCCATTGACAATGCATTGAGTTTGCTGGTACGCACAGTGCAAAACGTCTATTTTATTCAAAATTAATAGAAATACAGACCCCAAACCTTATAAATTTAATATAATCTGTTTAGTGAATATGTTTTCTACACGTGTACCAGGCGGTTTGTTTCTAGGTGGTGTGGTTTTAAAGATATTGCGCATTTTCTGCATGAAGATTGCTCACGACCATTGACAATGCATTGAGTTTGCCGGTATGCGCAGTGCAAAACGTCTATTTTATTCAGAATTAATAGAAATGCAGAAACCTAACCTTATAAATTTAATACAACCTGTTTGTTGAATGTGTTTTCTATATGTATTCCAATCAGTATGTTTCTAGGTGGTGTGGTTTTAGAGATATTTCACTTTTTCTATATGAAGATTGCTCACGACCATTGACAATACATTGAGTTTGCCGGTACGCGCAGTGCAAAACGTCTATTTTATTCAAAATTAATAGAAATGCAGAACCCTAACCTTATAAATTTAATATAATCTGTTCGTTGAATGTGTTTTCTATATGTATTCCAATCAGTATGTTTCTAGCTGGTGTGGTTTTAGAGATATTTCACTTTTTCTGTATGAAGATTGCTCACTGCCATTGACAATGCATTGAGTTAGTTGGGTTTGTTATTGTGGTTGTATCGCCACAATGGCTGTACATCCGTTTAGCGTGACGTCAGTGCATACACTCTATTGATATTTCTTTTGATGCTGACAAAGATGGTGTTTATTTTAATGCCACGCTGTGGTTCGTTGGTTGTTGGAATTATACGTCTAACACAAATCTTTTAAAAACACCTCAAAACCATTGTACTTTTCTACGTTAAGCCTTCCAGTCACCCCCCTCCCACACACACTCACCACCACACCCACACCCGTCCTACCATCCCCCAACTCCTACCTCCCCCCTCCCCCTACCCCTTCCCGCCGCCTCTGGCCTCTTCTCACAGACTCAGGCTGATACATACTTAATAGTGAGTGCCCAGCACACAAAGATGGCGTTTGTACGAATCTGCATGGCGACAGTCTGTGAGACAGACACAATGGAAGGGCGCACGAGCAAACACTCTCACCATTGTGCCCCCATTGTGTGTGGCGACTTCGATATTTGATCCAAGATCTTGGCGCTATATCCATATCAAACACTTTGCTGAGCTCTGTCAATAGAAGACACTAGCTACAGAATTATGCGCCGTATGCTGCCATGGTGACGTTGACTAACCCCAATTCTCTCCTCAAAAGAGACAGTTAGTCTCATCTAAAATTATATCGGTTGTAATAGTTGTTGTATTTGGTAGTTCGGTAGGGCTCTCAGTTAGGCGTACTGAATCTGGTAGTAAGCAGTTATTGCTCGATATGGTTACTTTTCTAGTTTTAAAAAAAAAGTTGAAAAAGTGTGGATATAAAATTTAATGATTTGCAATTGATCTGTGGCTTCCAGAAGGAGCTGGCGGAGGCTGAGGAACAGAGGAAGGCCTCGGCAGCGTCCAGGTCACCAAACCGGAAGTCGGCTGCACGCATGCGCCTCGGTGACGCCATGACACCGACGTTGCCTTCGGAGCGGGCGCCGAGAAGCGAGTGCAACACGCCCTCTGTCGACGAGGAGATCGAGCAGATCATGAACAGGGAGGACACTCCCGAGACCGGCTCCGTGGCCTCGGAGGGTTCACGGCCAAGGTCAAGGTCGGAGTGGCAGGACATTGAGGATGCCGGGAGCAGTGTGTCGCAGGGCGCCAGGTCGATGGCCTCCATGACGAAGATAGATGAGGAAGAGGAAGGGGAAGAGCAGGAAGCGGAGGAAGAGGAAGAAGATGACGAGCAAGAAGATGAGAACAAAGAGGATGAGAATGAAGAGGATGCGAAGGGGACAGCGGCTCCACCGGTTGGAGCGAAGAAGAGGGAAGTTGTTCTCGGGGGGAAGCAGACCTATGTTGAGGTGAACGCTGAATGTGATGACGTCCCTGATGACGCTGTCACTGTCAAGTATACGTCACCGACGGCGGCGTCCGCTGCTGACGTCACTAAACTGACGAACGGGAATATTTAATCAATGACTTTGCTGTCAAATTAGAAGCGCGGGTTCGGTGGATGGGTCGGTTGGTGGGTGGATTTTTGCTTCAATCTGTCAATTTTCAGCATTTGTGTTTATTCATTTAATTTGGTAGTAATTAATTATGATTAATTAATTAATTACCCTGGTATTTTGCGCGCCTTAAGTAGATAATGGCACTCAGGTGAGGTGAGTGCATTGTGACGTTGCGTTGGTGGAGCAACTGCATTCCCAGATAAGGACAATTTCCCCCAAGGGTGAGTGTGTGTGTGTGTGCGGGGAGAGGGGTGGGGTTAGGGGTGGGTCTGTAGTCTCACCTCCATGGTTCTTGCAGGGATGTAATGAAAGATCTCCGCGATCTCGCTGATTTCTACGATTTTATTATATTTACTGATTAATGTTAAACAAAATGCAAAGGAATCGGGATAGATATGACAAAATTGGTCGGTTCGAATCCCATTCTTATATGACCTGAGATGTTACTAGAACATAAAATCCAAACAAGTTCAGTATGGTCGATAATATAGGCACAACAAGGATAGTTGAAACCTGACTTCCAGCATTTTTCCGCGATTCCCTGACAGTGCTAATCCTATGGGGGGAAATCCGCATTTTCACGGAAATTCACTGTCGCTGTAATAATCCTGGCTTGCTTTCCACATTTTTTTGCCGGAAACCACTTTCATCCCTGTATGCATAATGTGCGTTTCTATAACGGATGTAAATCCACCATTTTCAGACTGATGGTTCACAGATTATACTTGATATTTAATATGAGTGAGTTACAGTTGCACAATCCGATAGTTTTTAGTTCCCGCCATGTTATTTAGATGAATATATTAGATTGATATGTATAATCTACTTGATCTTAGTTTGAAATACCTTTTATTTTTAGAGGATTAACTTTACAGATATTTGAAGTGAAAACATTCAAAAGACAATGCGGCGGGCGTACCGGAAGTCTGGTCATGCTCTATTAAATTGACTTAATATTCCTCGTCTCTATAGACAAAATGCTCACTGAGCGCACCAGTAACTAAGCTGGAAGTGCATGATAAAATCTAGGTCAGTTTGTTTGTTTATTGTTGTTTTACGTCCAAAAAACATCTAATGTCATATCAGGACGGGTACCGACTTGTGACAGTGCACACTCATGGCAACTTTCTAGTACTGCCCCACTGGGATACCAGGCCATCAGCACCATGACCTGATATCCCACTCAGTCACATTATCCTGACACTGAACTAACCAGTCCTTACCCTATCCTAATAATGTTGATCGCCTGGCTAGGAAACGACAAGTATCAATTTTTAAGTCATTGGTTTGACTCAACCAGGGTTCGAACCCATGATCCCATGGTCTGTCAACATGGGAGACGGATGCTCTAACTCATTTGGCCATCCCGTCTGGTTATCTGGGTCAGTGTTTTAGCTTTAGATCAGTATTTTAGTTTAGAAATGCTTTGTTTTTCTGGTTTTCTTTGTGTGTGTACATTAGTTGTTTAAGCAGGGGAAATATTGATGCTTTCATTGGACTATGCAGCTTTAACTCAAGGATACCATACTGGATTATTCGCTTTATAGTGACGAGGCTTTCACAAGGAGCAGTGGATAGTGTTGTTGTGTGTGTTAGGGTTCAACCTCCTGGTAACATTTAAGGTCATATAAGAACGGGTGCCAATTTGTGACAGTGCACACTCATGCGACTTGATGGTGCTGGCCCACCAGAAGACCAGGCCACTAGCACCATGACCCAATTTCCCACTCAGTCACACTATTCTAATGCTAACCTAACCATTCCTTGCCCTATCCTAGTAATGCCAAGCACTAGGTTAGGTAGGTATTTTGAAAGTCAATTATTTGACTAGGGACACAATTCGAACTCCCGACCTTCCACGTGGGAAGCCTCCTCTCTTACTCATTCAGCCATGGCGTCCGGTCCACGAATAAGTAACGTGGAAGATACATGTTCTTAATCTACACTGCTGAGATGTTCTTCTTACTTCGGGTTCGTCTAAAGCTGTCAACATTGTCACGGTCGTACAAAGCGTACACCAGACGGGATGGCCGAATGAGTTAGAGCGTCCGTCTCCCGTGTTGGTAGACCATGGGATCGTGGGTTCGAACCCTGGTCGAGTCAAACCAATGACTTACAAATTGATACTTGTTGCTTCCTAGCCAGGCACTCGGCATTATTAGGATAGGGCAAGGACTGGTTGGCTCAGTGTCAGGATAATGTGACTGAGTAGGATATCAGCTGCGGCCTGGTATCCCAGTGGGATAGCACTATAAAGTAGCCATGAGTGCACACTGTCACAAGTCGGTGCCCGTCCTGATATGACCTTTGATGTTCCTAGGACGTAAAACAACAACAAACAAACAAAGCGTACACCAGGGGGAAGGGGGGTTGTCAGTAATGTACGAATTTTAGCGTTTAATAAAATGATGATATTTTTCGTCGATTTTATTTTTGCACTGGCTTCGGGCAAGGAGTCACATAAGCCCCGTTCACACAGCACAACTTTAGGCCGAACTAGATGAGGCGAACTAGATGAGGCAAACTAGTGTCGTGTCCACACACGGAGCAGTTTAAGGCAGAAATTGATATCTGCGCATGGGCAAGTACCCCCATCTGTATCTGGCAAGCACTGCTATTTGTTTAGTTTTCACTGTCGATTCGACAATATGAATAACGACGCCGATGTAGCTGCTACGTTAATATCGCTTGGAATTTAGGGTTAATTTAATTAAATTTCATTATTTGAGGATGTAAAGCTGTTAAATATGATCGCATTCAATAGATTTCGGCCTAATCGGGCCCTAACACTGCCGGGCACCAGCAATAGTTACACCTGAGCCTGTATCTGGCAAGCACTGCTCTTTTACACTCTCACTGCCCAGGAACCAGATAAATCGCTTCATCTATACTACCTCCCGAGGTGGTTTATTTGAAGCGAACTAGATGCATCGATTCAGCCCTAAATCGCATTAGCGTAGCGTCCACACGGCGAATCTGAGTCGAACTAGGCAAGTCGATTTATATGAATCGAATTAACTGCCCAGTGTGAACGGGGCTATAGATTGCATCAGGGTGTCTACGTCGTGTAATACTAGTTATCGCACTATCCCTGGAATAGCAAGGCATTGGAATCATGCACTAGGATTAATAATTCCCATTCTGACCACCTCCATGATAGTACATCAGGGTAGGTAGCGATACATGTCAATTTTTAAGTTATTGGTTTGACTCAACCACGTTTCAAACCTGGGGGTTTGAATCCCATGACCTTCCAAAATGTGAGGTGGGCACCAAACTCATTTGGCCATCTTGTCTGGGTCTGTATTAAAATGTTGATGTGTACTACTTTAGCGGGGGTGGGGGGGGGCGTCTGGAAAAGTAGTACTCTTTGTACTACATTGAAAATGTTGACAACTTCGGACGGCCCCTTACCTCTAGATAAATAGCGAGAATCATGCATCGTGATGAAACCCACTAATGATGTTATTAATATCAATGAAGTACAAACCCGTTAAACCAAGCTCGGTTAAACCAAAGACCCTATAATTCTAAGACGGCTCACTCAGCCTGTACTGTGTAATCAAAATGATCAAACCCACCACTTGGTGCGCTGGCTGTTCTCTTGGTTAAACAGGTGCTATATTATATGTATAAATGTATATATGAATGTGAAAGATGTGTGATGATGGCGATGCTGATGATGATGCTGATGATGATGTGTATTTGTTCACAGCAATTTCATATTGATGTGTATTCATACTTACCTATCTCGTGTATAATATAATTGTATGTGTTTACATGTGAAACACCAACCAGCAGCTGGGCTGATCAAACCCACTACAAGGTGGCACTGCAAAATTTACATTAGCATGGGAGAGATAGGGAGTGAGCCGTCTTAGTATTATAGGGTCTTTGGTTAAACCAAACGCTCAGTTAATCCAAGCTTTTTCCGGTGGCCCGGCAAAATACTACCATGTATCATATAAAAAAGTTGCTTACACCAAATTCGGTTAATCCAAAGTATCGGTTAATCCAAACAAATTTGTCGGCCCCAGGACACTTTCGGTACAGTTAAACCAAACTTTCATGTGGTTTTAAGGTCATCTGAGACTTTTTTATATGATAAATGGTAGTATTTTGCCAGGTCGCTGAAAAAAGCTTGGATTAACCGATCGTTTGATTTAACCGAGGTTAGTTTAATGGGGTTAAACTGTATAAACATTAGACAACAATAATCATAGTGTCCACATACATTGTACATTCATAATCAACCCCCGTTTTTGCGAAAGCCAAGTCAATGTCAAAGCTTACTTAAACCAATGATCGGTTAATCCAAACAGATTTCTAGGGGCCCTTCAAGTTTGGTTTAACGGGGTTATACTGTACTTGGGTTTAATATATTGCTTTGATTGAATATGAGTGTATTGTTTTATTGCACTAGTAAACTATGCCTACATGAAAATACTCACACTATTTCTACCTGCATATCTATGTGACAGCAATGGCCTGAGGAAGAGACATTTTCCAATATGACATTTCCAAAGGAACATGGTGAGAGCAGCGAAATATAAAACAATGTCAGTATTTGTTTTGTAGAGGGATACATAAATGAGTAATATTTATGTGTTATATTGTTGAAATCATGTAAACAATTTTGTTTTATGTACTTCTACTCCCTACAATCCCAATAAGGTTATTCATGCTAACTGATATCTTGATCTATCCTGTCATTTTAAATAGTAATTATGCATTGTTTCCTTCCGTGGACGTGGTGCCATTATCTAATGTCGGAACCCCCCCCCCCCCACGAGAATTTGGCAACCATAACATCTGTAAGATTGTGTGAATAAATACATAACACGTAATAAATGAATCGTAAGAAATAAAACATGGGTCCACATGGAATAGAGTATAATTTGGCAACCATATCATCTAGAAGATTGTGTGAATAAATGCCTAATACATAATAAATTAATTCTAAGAAATATAGCGTGGGTCCACTTATAATAATATGAAATCATGAATAAATTGTTGTAAATAAATCAGACTAACTAGGCTTTAAAGTGCTTGAATTTATTTCAGGTAATTTCACATCAGATTGCACCTACACAGGTCAAGGGCAACAGTGTAGCACTTGACTAGAAATCTTCCTGGCCGCGATCCTGATATGACCTTATGTGTTGCTAGGACGTAAAACAAGCAAATCTTCTTGGCCGCTATGTTTAAGTACCTGGGATTTGTAATGAATTTAATCAACATGAAGGCATCCCATTATCATATTAAACTATACATAAGATGTTTCATGCAATACTTCATCCCCCACCTTCCCCCCTCCCCCCAAATATTTTAAAGACAATTCTAGGTGATTAAAAGCTGAATAATCAAATGGCTTTGAGTTTCAGCCATATTTCTTTCAGATAAATATAATAGCTTGATTACTCTTATCTACATTGGCTTAGTCTGAAAGTACCTTTCATGTTAAAGTTGCGTAGTCCGATTGTAAAGTCGCCGGCTGGTGGTGTGGGTGGTGTGGGTGGTGTGGACAAGCCAAGAGAAATCAATACAGGTAATGAAGGCAAGTAGGTAAAGAGTGAAAGTAGGAGAGTGAGACTCCTTGATTTATTACTTTATATAGGTTTCTAGAATCCAAGATGGCAGTGGTCACATGGTTCAATCCACCAATCAGAGTTCAATCTGTTGTATCCAAGGCCTTGTTATGCTCGCTACAGTGCCTTGTGGTGGCCAATGATCCATAAATAACACCATGGGAGGAGGGGGTATGTGAGGTGACTCCTCCAAAGACTTAGCTAAGAAGTGACACTCCTCCAAAGACTATTTTACTATACAATTTCTATACCTAATGAGTAATAGTTTACCAACTCCACATATCCCTCATATGCCTTTGGTTTTTATATATCACCATTTACCATTATATAGATAAGTTGCAATTTATTATAGTAGTTTCACATATATATATCCTCCTGCCATTATATCGGAAAATTTTACACGATGGTTTCTGAGTTTCAGTCATTTTCTGGGATAAATATATTATGTTGCTTTTATTTTAAATGCATACCTTTTGAAATATTTGAAGTGCAAACATCAAACTGACACGACAGGGTTCTGACGTAAGATCTTCTATTAAATTGCCTCAGTATTCTCTTCTATGTGTTTACAAATGTTTAATAACTGCATCAGTAGAACAAAATCTAGATAATTATTTTGGTTTTGAAAATGTGATCTTTTCATCGTGCTATGCAGCTTTAAAGTTATAGCTTTAGAGATATTTGAAGTACAAACACACAAAATAAATCAATAAAAAAGAAATTCTTTGCAACATCCATAGCTGAACTGTCTGGTTCCGATAAAAAAATTAAAAAACCACAGCCGCCAATAAAAATAAATAAATTCTTTGCAACATCTATAGCTGAACTGTCTGGCTCAGATCAAAACCCACATCCGCCAATAAAAAAATCTAAATATCTTTGCAGCATCCAGAGCTGAACTGTCTGGCACAGACCCATCCACCCCCACCCTAACCCACCCCCCCCCCCCCCCCCCCCCCCCCCCCCCACCAGGTTCATTATTAAATCAAGGCCATTGGGCCCCTCATCACTCGACCTTTATGATGATAGAGGACCGAGCCGCCCTAATCCACTACATAACTGCCTTTCCTGGGTGCATTCACTCATTAGACAATGGGGTCGTTACCTTGTTATGGGGACCTCGGGCCCCCCGCCGGCCAGGTACCGCCTCTAACCCGGCCAGCGCCTATCTACCCACAACACTGACCACTAACTGACCATCTGCCCGACACGCCCCGCTGGCTGGTCAGACAGGTGCCGGGGGGGCGGGGAAGGGGGAGGGTGGTAGGCAGCTGGTACGGTTGGGGGAAGAGGGGTCTGGAGAGAGAGGCAGCTGCGACTGTAGCGAGAAGGTGGTGTGGGGTGGGGTGGGGGGGAAAAGGGGGGAGCGGATAGCTGGAGGGAGGGGGGGACGGGGCGTGGGGCGGGGAGGTGAGGGATGGGGGCAGGGGTGGGGATGGATGTTGGGAGGGGAGGGGCGGTCGGGGAATGGGGGCGGGGAAGTGATGGCTGGAGTGAGGGGGAGGACGGGACTGAGGGGCGGGGAGGTGAGGGATGGGGGCAGGGGGCGGGGATGGATGTTGGGAGGGGAGGGGCGGTCGGGGAATGGGGGCGGGGAAGTGATGGCTGGAGTGAGGGGGAGGACGGGACTGAGGGGCGGGGAGGTGAGGGATGGGGGCAGGGGCGGGGATGGATGGGGTGGGGAGGGGATGACGGGGAATGGGGCGGGGATGGATAGGGGGAGGACAGGGCATGGCGCGGGGAAGGAATGGGAGAGGGGCGGAGACGGCATGGGGGCGGGGATGTGATGGGGGAGGACGGGGCATGGGGGCGGGGATGGATGGGGGATGGAGAGGGGAGGACAGGGCATGGGGGCGGGGAGGGGATGCCTGGAAGGAGGGGGAAGGAGGCCGAGGGCACAGGGACGGGGTTCAGGGAGAGGAGGGGGTGGATGGGGCGGGGATGGTAGGGGGTGGATGGGGATGGGATCGCAGGGAGGAGATGGAAATGCCATGGAGGTGGGTCGGCGGGATGGGGTGAGGAGCAGAGACAGAGAGGGGAGGGCGGGATTGGCAAGGTTAGGGAGACAGGCAATGCGGATGCGGGGCAGGACCGGGCAGGCTGGTGAGGGGGAGAGATTGATTGATTGATTGGTGGTTGCTTTACGCCGTGTCGGCAGCATAGGCCATATTCACGGCGAGAAATGTTTTTTTTTGTTTTTTTGTTCAAACCATCGCTTTTACATGTAAAAGCAGACAATCAATTATGTGCCAATAGACACTCATTAAATTAGAAAGCTCACAATCATATATTTGTGGTCAAGGGAAACAAATTCCCATAGAAAAAGAAAAGTTTTATTAATAATTGATAGAATCTATTTAGTAAACTATATGAGGTGGTACAGTCCAGCTGCCCTCAAAAAGGCTAAAATGTTTTCCTGTTTTACCTTAGTAAAAAGGTCATGCATACTGTCTGCAGTTGGATTTTATGTGGGTGGCTATTAGTGGTTTCAGATCAGAGTGAGGGATCAGACACGGTTCAAGATCACAGTTCAGGGCCTTCTTCGCAGCCCGATCAGCTCGTTCGTTTCCTTGTATGCCGGCATGGCCAGGCACCCAGCACAGGTGGATGTCATACCCATCCGTTGTCAGTTGGTTCATTTTATAAATGACCGTTGCTAGAATAGGGTGATTCATTTTCAGTCCAGCAACAGCCAGGAGGCAAGAGAACGAATCACTGTATATAACATAGTTAGTGTGGTTGGATACCTCGATACACTCCAAAGCGAGAAGGAGTGCATGGGCTTCTGCAGTGAAAATCGAGCTCTGATCGGGCAAACGTACACCAAATTTTTCCCATCGCCAAACTGCTGCAGCAGCTACCCGGCTTTGGTCTTTCGAACCATCAGTGTATATGGAGAGGTGGTCTGCAAACTGGCCTTGAATCTCTGCATGCAGTCCTTGGTACTCGAGTGGATGTGTCCCAGACTTCCTCAGTTCCGTGAGTCGGAGGATAACTGATGGCTTTCTCAACGACCACGGGGGATGTTCTGGGACTTTGGCATCCTCCAACACCTCCAAATCCACGCCCAAGGCCTCCAAATGAGGTTTCATTCGGAGCCTCAGTGGCCGGATGTAATTTGGCCTGGCTTCATACCTGGATTCGTCATGTTGCTCGAACAGACAATTGTGTGCAGGATTCAATGCATTAGTTTTTATCTTGACTACATATTGCATGGCCAGTTTGATTCTCCTGTTGTTAAGTGATGGTTCATTGGCTTCGACATAAAGGCTCTGAACTGGTGAGGTGCGGAAGGCACCAAGGGCCAGGCACAGTCCCTGGTGGTGGATCGTGTCTAGCAGCCCAATATATGATTTCCTTGCGGAACCGTATACTATGCTGCCATAATCCACTTGTGAGAGGGGGAGAGGGGGAGAGGGGGAGAGGGGGAAATGGATTGGGTAGACTGACTGGCCAGTTGCCAACCAGTCAATGAATCACCAGTTTAAGGGGGTTTTGCGTCCCGGCAACATTTGAGCTGTGTACACTTTATGTCGACTTCGCATTGTATAGTTTAACACGCAAATATTATAACCAATGGAACGGCGCTGCCTAGTCTAGTTCCGTGAGTCCTCACTAACTGGAAATGGCGATCTTAACCCAATTCCCCCAGCACTTCTTGGTCTGGAGTCCGCTCCCCCCTCGCACACACACACAGTTCAATAGTTTATACCACAACCCAGACATCCACTTGCCAGATTAAAATGGTGACAGCAACAAAATACAAAATTATATCAATATTAATCAAATTTTCTTAGGTAGAGTGATAGTCAAATGGTTGTAAGGTATGGCGGTTATATTGCTGATGTGATGTAAACTATTTCATGATGGGACAGTGACACAAGAAGATCTAACTCATATTCAATATCCTGGAGCTAAACCAGACGGGATGGCTGAATGAGTTAGAGCGTCCGTCTCACGTGTTGGTAGACCATGGGATCGTGGGTTCGAACCCTGGTCGAATCAAACCAATGACTTAAAAATTGATACTTGTTGCTTCCTAGCCAGGCACTCGGCATTATTAGGATAGGGCAATGACTGGTTGGCTCAGTGTCAGGATAATGTGACTGAGTGGGATATCAGGTCATGGTGCTGGTGGCCTGGTCTCCCAGTGGGGCAGCACTATAAAGTCACCATGAGTGCGCGCTGTCACAAGTCGGTACCCGTCCTGATATGACCTTAGATGTTGCTAGGATGTAAAACAACAACAAACAAACAAATCCTGGCACAAAGTGAGGAAGTTCAGTTTGCTAATTCATGCTAGTTAAAGTTGCATAGTTCAGTTGTTTTGAGGTTCTGTCATTTTCTGAGATAAATACATTAGGTTGATCATTATAATGTATCTTACTTTGGTTTGAATTAACTTTGATTTTAAATTGCTAACTTTTGCGATATTTGAAGTGCAAACATGCAAAGTTAATTTTGACAAGCATGCCAAATTTGGCCATAGGTCTCTGCAGTGACAGGTTCTCTTAAAATTCCTCAGTATTCCCTTCTATGTGGCAACAACTGTTTCATAAATACACCATTATCTAAATTAGATATGTAAAATCAAATCTAGATAATTGTTTTGGTCTTGAAAATTTGATGTTTTCATCGGGCTAAGCAGCTTTCAGTTTAGTTAGCTTGCATGATTTATTCTGAGTGTAAGTTGTATAGGGCGAGTAGTTAAAGTGACTGGCAATGTAGATGCCCCAGAAGGTGGGTAATGTAATACCACGTTTTTTTCCACGTAGCGTGTGTGACGTACATCGGTAGTTTGTCATCACTGACATCAGAAGGGGATTGGTGATGGAAATCCTCTATAATATTTGGGTGGATGTTTTAAGTCCGGGCAACATCTAAGGTCATATCAGGACGGGTACTGACTTGTGACAGTGCATCCGATGATGACAGTGCACACTCATGGTGAATTTACAGTGCTGCCCCACTGGGGGACCAGACCACCACCACCATGACCTGATATTCCACTCAGTCACGTTATCCTGATGCTGAGCCAATCAGTCGAATCCCGATCCATATCCGCCGGCACAATGACCTGATATTCCACTCAGTTACATTATCCTGATACTGAGCTAACCAGTCCTTGTCCTGTCCTGGTAATATCAAGCACCCAGCTAGGTAGTGACAAGTATCATTGTAAGTCATCGGTGCGACTCGACCAGGAATCGAACTCCCGACCTCCCGCACGGGAAGCCTACGCTCTACCGATTCGGCCACCGTGTCTGGTCAGGTGCTGTTGTTCCCAGATTGGGTAATAAATAACTATTTAAGGAATAAATACTTTTAAGATGTACAAACATTGAATAGTCATATTCGACCATGATAATTATGAGTAGGTAAAGTTATGTTGATCGTGTTGCTGTCCGTTTAAGTTGCCAGGACCTAAAAATTCATCAACCAACCCAGCCAACCTCAGGTGTCCCGGTATGTTAATCCTATATAACCTTAGATGTTGCCAGGATGTCAAACCCCAACAACCAACTAACCAACCCCACCCACCTCAAATGTGCCAGTATGTTAATCCTATATTACCTTAGATGTTGCCAGGACGTAAAACTCCAACAACCAGCCAACCCCACCCAACCCCCAGTGTGCCGGTATGTTAATCCTATATTACCTTAGATGTTGCCAGGATGTAAAACTCCAACAACCAACCAACCAACCCCACCCAACCTCCAATGTGCCGGTATGTTAATCCTAATTTACCTTAGATGTTGGCAGGATGTAAAACTCCAATAACCAACCTCACCCAACCTCCAGTGTGCGAGTATGTTAATTCTATATTACCTTAGATGTTGCCAGGATATAAAACTCCAACAACCAACCAACCAACCCCACCCAACCTCCAGTGTCCCAGTATGTTAATCCTATATTACCTTATATGTTGCCAGGACATAAAACTCCAACAACCAACCCACCAACCCCACCCAACCTCCAATGTGCCGGTATGCTAATCCTATCTGTGACCTATCAACCACTTCCTATTGCATTCCACCACCCGGCTCAGTGACCAGTAATCCGCCCATTAAAAGATCAGTTGACATGGGGCATAATTCAATCCAGGCTCATGCTCGCCGGGTGGCTGACTGCCCGATCATCTCCCAGAATGCATCGCCGATAGCAGCAGGCCGAATGCGCAACGATGAGACATTTCCTTCCGCTAGGCTTGATTGCATGTTGCTGATTGCATTGATCCCCCATTCCCAAGACGCTGACTCATTGAAAGAGTTCAGTCAGAGGTGATTACTGTTGTGTTGGAATTACATATTAACTATAACCATACTGTACATGGGTTAAAGCTCAGGCGCTTTACATAACAAACAAATAGACAGGAAAATAAATTTCACCTAGTTAAAAGCAGATTAAAAAAAATGTGTCTTTAGACCTTTTTTAAAAGCACCAACAGATTTACAATCAGTGATATATCCTGGCAGAGCATTCCACAGTCTCGGGTCAGCAATACTAAAAGCACCCAAAGCCTTTGAGTCTGCTCCGAGGAACTGTTAACTGGCTGGAAACTGTGGAGCGCAGTGTTCGAACATTTGTTCTCTCCTGGAGCATATCTATATCTATATATACTTTTATCCCTGAAGATTGGTTAGCAAGATAGTGAAAAGTATCAATGATTGTAGATACCAGGTCGGGAATTGTGTCAATGACCTTCCTCATAGGAAGCAGACACTTTGACCACTAGGCCATCCCACCGGGGGGCTTAGTCTCCCAGGTAGACACAGGACTTAACGCGGGGAGGATCTCACCCCGAGTGACTCAGCGATTTGGGGGCCCTTTCGCTCTCCGCGCTGGAGAGCGAACAGATATTAAGTTAGGCGCGACAACGCAGATTAATTAATTACTTCTGAGGGATTCATTGCGAACGCTGATTGGCTGACGGTTCGACGCCGCCGTTATGAGGTCACGCCGGTCGAGGGTCAGAGGTTAGTGCGACGCCCATAGAAACTGCCGCCATTTTGTTTCTTTGCGCATGACAGTGTGTTGCTGTGGTCGTGAGTGGCGAGACAATAGTTGGGCGAGGGTGGGTGAGGGCGGGTGTGGGCGGGCGGGCTGGAGGCAAACATCTACTTGGGAGAGACATGTGTGAAGAGTTCACTTGCTGTCTGGACTCCACTTCGTCCACACCGTTTCCAAATCCCTACAGCTGCCCATCTCCTCTCCTGGATATATCTCAAAGATACTGCAGGTCGAGGCCAGCCAGGTTTTCACTTCCTACCATCTTTCTCCTTTCGCGTCTCTGGCTCGTCGACTGGTCACCACAGAGCAAGGAGGCACGACTCTTTCACTCAACTCTCCTCACTTCTCTTACCTCATTCCTACCCATTCTTTTTTTGTCTCCCGAGCTTGCTTCTGATCGAAGGAGTTGTTTGCTTGGGTGGGGCCCTTTTCCCTTTTCACTGCTTCACTGTGTTCTTTTGCTGCAGATGATCCTCTCTTCTCCCTTCCAGCCTCTCCAACCTTTCGGCGCCTGGACTCAAGTGCTCTGACTGTGTTGCACTGAAGTTTATGCTTCGTCCAAAATTGGACCAATTGATCAGTGCCAATTAAATGCTGCTGTTTTGCAGCCTGTAACCGAACAGGTTACGAACAACCCAAATGAGGCAGTGTGAACGGTTGGTGGTGTATTGAGAATTGCGCTGAGGTGTGAGAAGAAAACATGCAGATGGCTTAGCTTTCAATCGCAGTTGACAGAGTTAGAATTGAGAAGGCGAGTAAAAAAGAATATACACAAAGCAAGCAAATTTTCCTATTTAGAAAAATACAAAGACAAAATCATCTTTCTTATAAAAATAAAATGTAAAGAAAACCCTTTTTGAACAAGAAAACAAAGGAAGTAGTTCCTTCTCCAGAAAGCACAAGGACAAAAACCTGCTCTCCTGAAAGCACAAACAAAATTTTCTTTCTCAATAAAACTCAAATGAGATTTTTCTACCCCCACCTCCACCCCCTCCCAAAGAAATAGTGTGGGTTTTCTCTCAAGAAAACACGATGTGTGGGTAATACAGGAGCTATTTTCTATTTGTAATGAACCCTCCCACCTATAAAATGTCCCAGGTGAAGTTATTGCTCGTGCTTACTGTAAATTGAATGCGCAACTGAGACATATAATTCTAATAGTATTTGAAATGGTACCTTTCGGGAACAGAAGTTGGTTGGTTGGTTGTTGGAGTTTTACGTCCTGGCAACTTCGAAGGTCATATCAGGACATGTACGATAGTGTGCACTCATGGCGACTTTAAGTTTGATGTCCTGGCAACATCTAATGTCATATCAGGATGGGTACCGACTTGTGACAGTGTGCACTCATGGCAACTTTATAGTGCTTCCCCACTGGGAGACCAGGCTGCCAGCACCGTGTGCTGATATCCGACTCAGTCACATTATCCTGACACTGAAGCAATCAGTCCCTGCCCTGTCACAATAATGCCGAACACCTGGCTAGGAAGCGACAAATGTCAATTTTTAAGTCAATGGTTTGATTCGCTCAAGGTTCGAACCTATGGGTTCGAATCCCACGATCTACCAAAACAGCAGAAGGACGCCCAACTCATTCGGCCATCCCCTCTGGTCGACAACAGAATGGTCGACAAATTATTAGCAGGTGGGTTACCGGAGGTGTTAGGTGGGAGGGAAGAGGTGTGACGGAGGTGTTATTAGTCGGTGTCCTCCTGTGTTTGAGTCATCGTAATCGCGTAGTCGAGACGTCAGTGTCGTCGCAAAAGTCGTAGAGAATAATGAAAATAATGAACCCGCCCCGCGACCCGGAAGCGGATCAGGAATGTAGGTCAGAGGTCAGCGTTCTGCTACAGGCGGCCATTGCGATGGCCCATATCTCTCTCTGGTCATGTGGAGAGATAAGGAATAGATAAGAAAGCGCTAGAACAAGGAGGATATATGTAGTGTCCCCACCATAGAGTAGTATGATTTGTTTCTGTGAGCACGCATTCGCATGGCCATACAACTGTCTCCGCATATACTTCCGGTCGTCTGGTTTATGTCAGTCACTACGTCACAGAAACAGGAAGTAACTGGCAGTGGGCAGCGTTTCGCAGTGTCTATAGACTACATCGCCATTCCAGCAGCACGGTGCATTGTGGGATTCGTGGAAGAAAAACAAACCGGCGAGAAACACATGGCACATGCTAAGACACTGGGTGCATGCTAGTTTCAGGTCATCTCAGCTCTTGTTTGATACATAGGATACCAACTAAAAATATATATATATAATAAATTAAGATATTAATCTTTTATTCAGCATTGCATTTACATCAATATAATCAGCACATCTTATGCCATGTGCATTTAGACTTAGACAAATCTGGGCACTGAGACTAGTGTTACTGTTAGAGCCATAGCCAGAGTCAGTTTTACTTATTTTATTCATGTTTTTATTTATATCCTATGGTTAATGACATATGTAGAACTAGAAAATGAGTAGGGTTAATCAGATATTGGTTATATATTTCTTTGAAATAAGATTTTGTTGATACATTTGACATTTTAATATTTAGTACAAGAATTACTTATGTCTAGTCAGTGGTGATGTAAACATCAGCCTGTAAAGTGACTGGAATTGTATGTTTCTTAGCTCAAAATGCTTAATTATGGAGCGTTGTGTCTTATACTTATTCATTATATTATTATACTGCATCCATCCATCCATGTTTGTGCCAAATTGTTATGTATTTAAAGAAATTAATTTTGAATAAAATTGAAGTTTTACCCTATGCATATTGCCAAACTCAATAGCCATATGCCTTTGCTTTGCTGCCAGCGCCGTTTTCAGCGCATGCGCAGTCGGAACGGTGATCTCGTCTATTGTGTGAGTTCGTTTGAAATGAGGATGTGCTTCTCAACCAGTTATATCCGGAAACCCAACACTCCCCCACTGTTCCGTGGACTTGGCTGCTAAGCTACCCCATGTAAAATGTGTAGGCTTTCTGTGGGGCACGGATATTTATACAGCGATCTCCAATCTATACAGCTAAATATACTGCTTTTATGCTTATTCTTTTTGCCACCTCGCCTATGTTCAATTTTTGATAATAGCTTTGTTTTCTTTCGTTCAAGTGTTTTTATGTTTCTGAATAACAATATGTTAAGCTTGAAGTTGCTTACTGATCTTCAAGAATTACTGTCTTCATAACGGACACTTAATAGATAGATGGTCAATAGCAATATTCTAAGCGTGAAAGTGCTTACTGATCTTCAAGACTTACTTTCTTCATAAAGGACACTTAATAGATAGTTGGTGAATAGCAATGTTCTAAGTGTGAACGTGCTTACTGATCTTCAAGACTTACTGTCTTCAAAGTAGACACGTAATTGATGGTTGGTGAATAGCAATGTTCTAAGCATGAAAGTGCTTACTGATCTTCGAGGCTTACTGTCTTCATAACGGACACTTAATAGATAGTTGGTGAATAGAATTATTCTAAGCATGAAATTGCTTACTGATCTTCAGGACTTACTGTATTCATAATGGACACTTAATAGATGGTTGGTGAATAGTACTGTTCTAAGCATGAAAGTGCTTACTGATCTTCAAGGCTTACTTTCTTCATAACAGACACTTTTTGGGGTGTTCTTTTTGTGGTACATTAGTTGATTAAGCAGGGGAAATTTCAATCGCAGACGATTGGTCTTCCTAATTCCACTGCTCCTTGCCCTATCCTAATAATGCCGAGTGCCAGGCTTGGAAGCGATAAGTATAAACTTTTAAGTCATTGGTTTGACTCGACCAGGGTTCAAACCCACAATCCCACGATCTACCAGCACAGGAGACGGATGCTATAACTCATTCGGCCATCCTGTCTTAATAGATGATTGGTGAATAACAATGCTCTAAGTGTGAAAGTACTTACTGATCTTCACGACTTACTGTCTTCATAACGGACAATTAACACATGGTTGGCAGCACTATGAAGTCGTCATGAATGCGCTCTGTCACAAGTCGGTACCCTTGCTGATATGACTATAGATATTGCCATGATATAAAACTCCAACAGGCAACCATTTAATGTGGTGCCGAATCTTCAAGTATTTTTCCTGTGTCAGTGGCCGGACAGGATGTGACTTGCACATTAAAGAGGCACATTCCGATAGGTTTGAATTTCTGCCATAAATTTATATATATATATTTTTAATATATTAAGTTGATTGTTATCATCTCCTTTGCTTTAAATTAAAGTGAACGCTCTTGTTGACAGCCTGGCTTTGATGGTCTTCATATTCACCTTCGCTCTTCCATCATGTGTGCCCCCACCCTCTAGGCCCGGTCACATACACATTAGTGGACGTAGTTGAATGTAGTTGAGGCTAATGTAGCTGAACGTAGTTGAATGTAGTTGAACGTACCAGCATCCATACTTCTCCTTGGTAATAACGTGGGTGGGCCGTGAGTTCCGATTTAATCTTTGGACATGTTCAAAAGAGCGCTACATTAGGGGCTGAATTTGCAACCTTGAGGTTAACATACTCTAGCGTA
Organism: Branchipolynoe longqiensis; assembly: GCA_030323885.1. Lineage (NCBI taxonomy): Eukaryota > Metazoa > Annelida > Polychaeta > Phyllodocida > Polynoidae > Branchipolynoe > Branchipolynoe longqiensis. The sequence continues at coordinate 66,820,708 of CM059190.1, read as the reverse complement.
ATCTAGCTTATTCTAGCATGCTCTAGCATACTCTAGCGTACATGGACGAAGGCCTGGTCACATAGCCTTTAGTGGGCGTAGGTGAACGTAGTGGAGGCTAACGTAGTTGAACATAGTTGAACATAGTTGAACATAGTTGAACGTACCGGCATTCATACCATAAAGTATTTATCCGTACCGTAACGTATTTATCCATACCATAAGGTATTCATCTGTACCAAAACCTGCCCTACCTCAACGTATTTCAACACTTACACCACGTTTGACCCACGTTAGCCTCCACTACGTTCACCTACGTTCAACTACATCCACTAACGTGTATGTGCCCGGGGCATCTGATTAAACACTCAAACTGCTCAGCAATGTGACGAAGCCTTCTTGTTCTAGAAATTAAAGCTAGTTACGGTAATCCAACGAGAATTGTGCACACAGCTCCATCTGATGGGGCTGTCACACTACGACGCTTCTCGCCGGCGACCCGTCAACGTGTGGTGTATTTGGGCGAAAATGGGTGCAATATCGAGAAACGCTGGGAGCGCGTTATGCACGCGTCGGTATGCGTCGGTACACTATGTTTGACGTTGACGGTCGGCGGAGAAAGTCGGCACGCGTTATTGGTCGCTGATTGTTTTCAACATGTCAAAAACAACCCAACGACCGCCAGCGCGCGCAAATATATGGGTAAGGACGTTAGGCGCGCGTCGCGCTACATTGGACGCGCCGGAATAACGTTATGGGAACGCTAGGAAGACGGCATGCGCGCGGGAGGGTCGTTGCTCACACGTTGCGGCAAACTGGGCCGTTTTTGTTTTACGCCCTAGCAACATTTAAGGTTAAATGAAGACGTTGCGCCAAACTTTTTTTTTTTTTCCCCAGCGCATCGACACACGTTGGCCGCGCGCGCATAATGCGCCGCGCTGACGCCGATCTTTTCCCCAAAACCGCCGAAAAGTTTGACGTTTCTCGACGCGCAAGATTTTATTTTCAATGCTGACGGGTCGCCGGGAGAAACGTCGTAGTGTGACAGCCCCATTACAGTCAGACGTTCCCGCCCACAAGAGGGAGCTTTCGGTTTGTGCAGACAAGTGGATTATGGGTAATGGATAAAAAAAACACCTGCTGAACTGAAACCCCTCCCCCCCCTCTCCAACACACACACACTCCCCACGCAGTGAGGTGGCAGCAGAACTGCTTTGATGAAGCTTTATGTGTCATTCTTTGATGTTTTTGGTAGAAATAAGCAATTCAGCTAAAGACCCATCTATTTGTGGAGTAGTTATTTTTTAAATATTTTTGTTATCCTCCTTTTGGCTTTCAGTCTGCTGGGTTTTATTTGTTAAAATAATTTTTATTTTATTTTACCAGTACCACTCTTCCGGTTTGTGGAGTGTGGGTTGAGATGGGAGTGAGATGGGTGGGCGCGTGTGTTTGTGATTGGTGGGGTGGGTGTGGCCAACCCACATTGCTTTAGTCAGCAATTGAGAGAATTAACTGGACTTTGAAAGCTCATGTCTCCAGGGTCTCATTTTGTCGCACACACACGCCCACCCATCCAGATCCCTGCACGTGAGAAATAAGAATTAACTTGTAATGTTCCCTTAAGCCTTAACCACTTCCAGCCACCATGAAGACAATTCGATTGTGATACTTCACAGTCGTTTTCGGGAAAGAACTGAAAGGTTAAAAAGAAGCAAATAAAGATGTCCAAAACAGGAGTAGAATTATTTATTTTAGTTTTTCTTCTTCTTCTTCGATCTCGTCTTCTTCTTCGTTTTCTTCTTCTTCTTCTCCTTCTTCTTCTTCTTCTTCTTCTTCTCCTTCTTCTTCTTCTTCTTCTTCTTCTTCTTCGTCTTCTTCTTCTTCTTCATCATCATCTTCTCCTCCTTCTCATTCTTCTTCTTAGTATTCTTCTTCTTTTTCTCATGACCGCCCGTCCTGATATGACCTTAGATGTTGCTAGGACGTAAAACAACAACAAACAAACAAACAAACAAACAAACAAACATGACCGGACGGAGTGGCCGGATCGGTAGAGCGCGGGCCTCCCGTGCAGGAGATCCGAAGTTCAGTTCCCAGTCGAGTGAAACCAATGACTTATAAACTTGATACTTGTTGCTTCCTAGCCTGGTGCTCGGCATTAATAGAATAGGGCTAGGACTGGTTAGCTCAATGTCAGGATAATGTGACTGAATGGGATACCAGTTTATGGTGCTGGCAGTCTGATTCCCCAGTGTGGCAGTACTATAAAGTCACCATGAGTGCACACTGTCACAAGTCGGTACCCATCCTGATATAACCGTAGGTGTTGCCACGACATAAAACTCCAACAACCAACCAACCAACCAATCTTCTCATTCTTCTCATTCTTTCTCTGGTTCCTCTTGCTCTTTTCTTGTTTTTGTTCTTGTTCTTCTTTTCATTCGTCTAATTATTATTTTTCTTCTTGTTATTTTTATTATCATCCCTATTATTATTTAGTAGAAGAAATATCAGCGTGTGTGATGGATTTGATAACGGGAGTGTAATTAGATTTTAATTGAAAAGCCCAGTCACGTGATATAATTAATAGTTGGATAACTGTCAGGCGTGATTTGTCATCTCGGGTCTACTGACCACAAATCAAATCTGGTGGAGAGGGGGGGGGGGGGGGATGCGGTGGGGGGAAGGTCAATTTCAATTATTTTTTTGATCAACTCTTTCGATACATTACCAACACGTGTCCAATGCAGTCTATTCCTTTAACCCATTTGGTTCATTTCATACAGTTCCAATATTTGGAAGTGGTGTGCTATGCCTAGCAAAATGACTGATTTCTGACGCATTGTATGAAATGAGTATAATAATTAATACATAGAGGAAGACCTCTGCCTTTTAATGTTTCCCCAACACGTGGATGCCTAGATTGCACAACCCATATATATCACATACATATAATGTTTGTATGTTCACATCATCATCATCATCATCATGCTGTCGGTCGCGATGCGACAAAGACTGCTTTCATTACTTGACTGCCGCTCTCCATTTAGCTCTCCGCTGTGAGAGTGATGTCCATGAGTCGGTCGTTTCATGAAAGCTGCCTGCAAAAGTGTTGAAGTGCTGCTGGCTTTTGCAAGTTACCAGTGGCACTCTCTCGGAGAGCAAATAGAGGTTTCACACCGGCAAGAACATGTCCAGACAGGCGCAAAACTATTTGTCCCTGCAGTTGCTGGTCATGAGATGTTGGGAGTTCCATACATCAACCACCCTTGATGCTGCCACAGTGACATGGTTTTCTGTTTGGGGTTTGCTCCCTTAGCCTTCGGTTCTGTGAAGAACCTGTACCACAAGGAAGTGGTTTACAACTCTGCAGGGCAGGGGCGTCAAACTCCCTGAGGTATTGCAATACCTGCAATACTTGCATACCCACATATAAACTGTATATATGTTCACATATATAGATATGTATATGAGCCTGTCTCAAAAGGTGATAACTCTTTTTTTTTGTCCATTTTATCGATTAACACAAAAACGGTTACACTGAAAACACAAGGACATTTGCTTCAAATCAATATGTATTCTATTGGGATTATGAAACACCATGTAAAAAACAAATCAGTTTATCCTGAGCAAATGCATAAGCAGATAGTATGTTGAATGGTACAAGGGACAAAGTTTTGTCCAAATTGCTTAGCACCTTTTGAGACAGTCTCAAATATATTTACACACGTATATATTTATTATGCAAATATAGATAACGGATAAGATCATACCGTTTTTATGTATTTCCTATTTATTCACGATAATCACCACTTCCATGCAGGTAAAACAGATATTACACAAACATATACATGGACATATATATGAACATATATATATATTCATATATAAATACTTAAAAAAATTCAGATACATATTTATATACTCATATATATATTCATATATATTATTATATTCGTTATATATATTCATATATATGATTAAGTATTCATATATTAACATATGTGATGTATAAGGCATCTGTGATCTGTGTTTCACATATTTTCATATATATTCATATGTGTCCATATCTGTCCATACATATCCATATATTTTAATATAATTAGCACATTTTCCTATCCTATAGATATTCATATTAAGTCATTTACATTTATTTATAAATATATATGAACAAACATTCTTAAGGATTCACAAATATGACTCCCCTGATTTAAACAGCCTTTTTATCATGCAGTACTACATTTTTAAGTAGGTATTTGTGCCTGCTTTTTTAGTCACTATTTATTTGACTACGCGGGAAAAAACAGCTCAGTATTCCAGGGGTTAAAACCCGTTCACACTCAGTCCCAAGCTAAACCCTCGTAAGAGTCACACCCACTTATAATAACCCCAATAGAAGGTCCTCTCTGATCTGCGCCGCCATCAATCAACCGTCACGAACCCCAGCTTCTTCTCCATTAGCAGAACCAACAATCATAATTACTCACAGTAATAATCCAATATTCAAACCTGCTCAATTGCCGCATTCCATCTATATCCACGACGCAATCCACCCGCCCACAGCTCATGGCTCATTCCACGTGTAATGATCGCCCAAATTGTGTGAGTAAATCATTTATTCGTTTTATTAACACCGAATTACCCCCATACTCCTCCACCCCCACCTCCACCCCCACCCCCACCTACACCCCCACCTCCACCCACCTCCACCTCCACCGACACCCACACCCCCACCCACACCCCGACCCCAACCATCCCCCCTTTCCCCTTTCACCTCCTCCTTCCAGTTTCTCCTCCCTTCTCCTTCCACCTCTCTCCCTCCCCACTCCGCCTCCCCTTCCCTTCCCTTTTCCCATCTTCCCCTCCCCACTCCCTCTCCCATTCCCCCCCCTCTTCCCATCCGAACTCGGTCTCCTTCCCCCCACCCCCGTCCATGCTCCCCTCCATCGCTCCTCCCCCTTCCCTTCCCCCATCTTCCCTCTTCCTCCACCTCCCCATCCCGCTGCCCCTCCACTCCACTCCCCCCCCCCTCTCCCCATTTCCTCCTCTCTCGCTCTCCTCCCTCTCCTCGCTCTTCTCCCTCTCCTCCCTCTCCTCGCTCTCCTTCCCTTCCACTTCCCCGACCGCACCCCATTCCTTCCCCCACATCTCCCTCATTTACCTCCCCCACCTCCCGTTCCCTCTACCTCTCCTCCCCCTCCCATCCCATCCCCTTCCATCACCGCTTCCCTCTCCCATATACCCCTCCTTCCCAATCCCACTCTCTGCCCACTCGGCCCCCATCACTCCCTCCCTCCCCTACCTCATCTCCATCCCAACTCCTTCCCTCTCCTCCCCTCCCTTCTCCTCCCATCCCCTTCCACCTTCCATCACCCCTTCCCTCTCCCATCTACCCCTTCCTCCCTATCCCGCTCTGTGCCCACTCCCCTCTTCCACTCCCTCCCTCCCCTCCCTCATATCCATCCCATCTCCTCCCCTCTTCTCCCCTCCCTTCTCATCCCATCCCTTCCACCTCCCATCACCCATTCCCCCGTCTCTCTCCCACCAACCCCTCCCTCCCTATCACGCTCTCCGCCCACTCGGCCCCTTCCACTCCCTCCCTTCCCCATCACTCCCTCCCTCCACTCCCTCCTCTCCATCCCATCTCCTTCCCTCCCCTCCCATCCCATCCTCTTCCACCTTCCATCACACTTCCCCCTCCCACCCTCCCACCTCCCCCTCCATCCCCATCACCTTCCCATCACCTCCTCGTATCCTATCCCCATGTCCTCCCCACTCCTCCCTCCTCCCTTCCCCATCCGAACCCCATCCTCCCTCCCACAACTGCTCTGATGCAAACATCACGCCGACTCGCGATGCCAATGGATCATCCAGACAGTAAAAGAGTGAGTGGGCTGTGGGGTCGGGGTGGGGGGAGAGGTCAAGGGTCAAAGTTGCGAAGAGGTTAATCCAACATGGTAATGAATACGTAATTAGGACGCTGCTACACGAAGTCGAATTCTATTACGGCTATTGTGCGGGAATGTTTTCGATTATTGAGTAATCGCCGAGTGGCGTGCCCGGGTGTCGTCCGCTTCGTACCTCCCTGACCGGAGAGTTGAGGGACGCTCAGGGCGGGAGACGCCAAGGGACGCAACCACTCTGTGTGTGTGTTCAGTCTGGCTTGGGTGGGCTGAGTTGGAGTTTGTTTGTGTGTGTGGTTGGTTGGTTGTTGGAGTTTTATGTCCTGGCAACAGCTAAGTCATATCAGGACGGGGACCGACTTGTGACAGTGCGCACTCATGGTGACTTTATAGTGCTGCCCCACTGGGATACCAGGCTGGCAGCACCATGACCTGATATCCCACTCAATCACATTATCCTGACACTGAGCAGTCCTTGCCCTATACTAATAATGCCAAGCGCCTGGCTAGGAAGCAACAAGTATCAATGTTTAAATCATTGGTTTGACTCGACCAGGGTTCGAATCCCATTATCTACCAAAATGCAAACTCATTACTTCCTGTGTTTCTTCATTGGACATCTACATAATCAGTATTCACTGTGTTTACTGGTTGTACAGATACACAATCGTTACTCATTGAGCATACTGATTGTACGTGTACACATTCATAGCTCACTATTCTTACTGTTTGCACATTATAAGCCATTACTCATTGTGCTTACTGATTGTATGTGTACACAATCATGGCTCACTATTCTTATTGTTTGCACATTATATGCCATTACTCATTGTGCTTACTGATTGTACGTGTACACAATCATAACTCACTATTCTTACTGTTTGCACATTATAAGCCATTACTCATTGTGCTTATTGATTGTACATGTACACAATCAATAACTCACTATTCTTACTGTTTGCACATTATAAGCCATTACTCATTGTGCTTACTGATTGTACATGTACACACTCATAACTCACTATTCTTACTATTTGCACATTATTAGCCATTACTCATTGTGCTTACTGATTTTATGTGTACACAATCAATAACTCACTATTCTTACTGTTTGCACATTATAAGCCATTACTCATTGTGCTTACTCATTGTACATGTACACACTCATAACTCACTATTCTTACTATTTGCACATTATTAGCCATTACTCATTGTGCTTACTGATTGCATGTGTACACTATCATAACTCACTATTCTTACTATTTGCACATAATAAGCCATTACTAATTGTGCTTATTGATTGTACATGTACACAATCATAACTCACTCTTTTTACTATTTGCACATTATAAGCCATTACTCATTGTGCTTACTGATTGTACGTGTACACAATCATAACTCACTATTCTTACTGTTTGCACATTATAAGCCATTACTCATTGTGCTTACTGATTGTACATGTACACACTCATAACTCACTATTCTTACTATTTGCACATTATTAGCCATTACTCATTGTGCTTACTGATTGCATGTGTACACTATCATAACTCACTATTCTTACTATTTGCACATAATAAGCCATTACTAATTGTGCTTATTGATTGTACATGTACACAATCATAACTCACTCTTTTTACTATTTGCACATTATAAGCCATTACTCATTGTGCTTACTGATTGTACGTGTACACAATCATAACTCACTATTCTTACTGTTTGCACATTATAAGCCATTACTCATTGTGCTTAATGATTGTACATGTACACAATCATAGCTGACTATTCTTACTGTTTGCACATTATAATCCATTACTCATTGTGCTTATTGATTGTACGTGTACATAATCATAACTCACTATTCTTACTGTTTGCACATTATAAGCCATTACTCATTGTGCTTACTGATTGTACATGTACACAATCATAGCTCACTATTCTTACTGTTTGCACATTATAAGCCATTACTCATTGTGCTTATTGATTGTACATGTACACAATCATAACTCACTATTCTTAGTGTTTGCACATTATAAGCCATTACTCATTGTGCTTACTGATTGTATGTGTACACAATCATAGCTGACTATTCTTACTGTTTGCACATTATAAGCCATTACTCATTGTGCTTATTGATTGTACATGTACACAATCATAGCTCACTATTCTTACTGTTTGCACATTATAAGCCATTACTCATTGTGCTTACTGATTGTATGTGTACACAATCATGGCTCACTATTCTTACTGTTTGCACATTATATGCCATTACTCATTGTGCATACTGATTGTACATGTACACAATCATAACTCACTATTCTTAGTGTTTGCACATTATAAGCCATTACTCATTGTGCTTACTGATTGCAAATATACACAATCATTATTCACTGTGTTTAATGATTGTGCATATACACAAGGATTACTCATTGTCATTACTGATTATACGTACACATAACCATTGGTTACCCTAATTAATCATTGTAATTATTTATTCCACTAACCAATTAATCATTGTATTTACTTGTATTTACTCGCTAAATTTATTTGCTGTACAAAAGATATGACTGCAACTAAAGGTAAGATTCCATATACACGGTATGTGGTATGCGGTATGCGAATGTGGCAAAAAATGGAAAAGCATGTCAATGCACAGTAGTGTTTCCATATGCCCAAATGCGAATGCGAATGTAAATGCGGCAAGTGAATCGCTCCATGGACCGATCGGTGTGAATATGAATGCTGCTCCATTTGCCATAGGAAACAACAGGACCTTTGACTTTACTTCAGAAATGTGTAAAAACAAAGACCGATAATAGCATGGGTATCAATGCTGCATGCCACATTCGCATGCCGCACGCTGCATACCAAGTATATGGAATCTTAGCTTATTCACTGTAATTACTGAGTGTAATTTATTATTGACATTACTCATTCGATTAAAATTAAAGCTCTCCACATATACTACCAATTTTAACGTCGATTACTACTTTCCCACTATTTCCTTTTTCTTTTTTTTCTCTTATTTAATTTTGTTGTTGTTTACATTTCCCAACCGCATGGGTGAATGAACACTCCGGCAATGACTAACACACAATAAAACAAACATTAAAATATCTGTTATAAAAAGCAGAACCCCCCCCCCCCCCCACCCTCCCCGCAGAAAAAACGTAATAAATTGACATGGGCTTTCAATCTTTAATTTGCATTTATATGAAATGAAAGTGACACCAGACTCGTTCGGATGCATTTCACACTCAGTCGTTTTGAGAAATGATTGCCACTCGAATATTTTGAGCGCGGAATGGTTGCAAGCCACTAATATCCGGTCATAAAATGTGTGTGGACGCATTCAAATGGTGGTTAGATAACTGCACCGCTTGGACATCCATTACAACCAGGCGTAACCCCAAATATTTCAAATTCATACCGGTTGGAGACAATTGCAATTCGCGCCACTTTCATTGCATAAACAATCTTCCCAAATTCACATCAGATTAAGAGAGCAAGATTTAATGAGGAAACGCCGAAAGGTCACCCGTGGATAGATGCGTTTTATTTCATGCGCTGAATATTAAATGGGCGCTTTTTCTCGGAGACACAGTCTTATGTCGGGGAAATACTCAGCGATATCGCGACGGGAATTTAAAGTAAATTCAAGTCATTTTAAATGTTGATGCATGTTTTGCATGGTGGTGATCGAATAAGAAACTATGAACATTTCATCATCATCATCACCCCTCACCATCATCATCATCATCATCATCATCATCATCATCATCACCACTGTCATGATCATCATCACCATCACAATCATCACCATCACTACCATCATCATCATTGCCATCATGATAATCATCACGATAATCATCATGATAGTCATTAAGATAATCATGATGATAACCATCACTATAATCATTATGTAAAATATAATTTATTATATATATATAAAGAGGCGGGGTTTACCTACCTTATTTATTATTTATTTATTTATTTATTTTATTATTATTTCTTCGCATATATTTGCTCCGTGGCTGCTTTTGCCTCGCTGCTACTCCGCCATTGCTGCTCGCAGGTCACTTGCTCTGCCGCCGTACCTTGTATCGCATGCATTTTTAGCTTGGAAGCTTGTTGGAAGCTTGTGGAAGCTTGTGGAACATTTGCTTGGAACCGACGTATCCGGGAGTTCACTACGGAATCTACCCGCAGATAACAACTTCTCGTCTGTCATCCGAATAAGCGAAGTAAATACGCCGATTTCTTCCCCAAGTCGGAAGCTTGTGGAAGCTTGTGGAACCTTGTGGAAGCTTGTGGAACCTTACTTGGAGGACGGACTTACAGCTACTCGTCCAGCATATAAGCTAAGTAAAAACGTTGCTTTCCACATGTGGTTGACTTGCAGTAGGGTGGTGTTGAAATACAGAACATGGAATTGATTGAATGGAGTGAGTGCGTTCGTGAAAATACGGTGCGTTGAAATTGAATTACCATACAAATTATTTCTCGTCCTGCAAGCCACTAAGCATTGATTGAAACTGAATTAATGGACGAATGTCTTAGAGTAGTACGGTACTGAAAATACGGTGCGTGCACATTTTTTATGTGAGTGACATTGTGACATGCGTGCTCTATCATCGGAAGCATGCCCGGCGTGGAAAAAGTGTGAGTGACATTGCAGGATTACATGAGAGAACAAATTTTGAATAGGGACAGGCGTACTTGAGACTTGCTGATTATCTGCCAATAAGTACGGGTCCTGTGTTTTTTGAGCTCGTGACATACCCAGGACACCCGTTGTATGCCGTCGCAATTGTGTGTTTGATAGCTCGCCATTTTGGTTTTGTTCGCCTGTGTACTGTGCAGAACAACTGGCGCAACAGTGCTCAGGTGTTAGAAGCTTAACATGCCTAGAGTTTTCTGTGACAACTGTGGTAGCGTTCACGACAAAGGGGACCAGTCTATTTGGGAGCAGGGTAGAGCAAGGGCAAGACCGTTCACACGCTCGCAGACTTCCGAAAACCCGTCAGATACTGCAAAGATGTCGGTGGAGGACAGTGTGAAACCAGAAATGGGTGAGTTATCACTACGCGACAGAAGAGAGCGTACGGCGAGGGAGGTAGAGGCCCTAGAAATAGAGGATGAATTGGCTGAACTGGAGGAACGTCGTGCAGCATTATTGGCGAAGCACGACAAAAGACAGAGCGTGCGTTCAGAAGGAAAACAAGATGGCGTGGGCACCAGCTTGGATCGAACCAAGCCGTCGGCGGGCTACACCATGGATCCGGTGGCAGCGGAGCCAACAACTGGTGCCTCCTACGTGGATGCGGCCTCCTTAGGCCGCCCGGAGGACGGTTTCTGTGCCTATGGAAAGGACAGGGGTCGCTCGAGGACCACTACCCGTCGGAGACGTTCGTCGAGCGGCTCGTCGAGTAGAAGCGCCAGCCGTCGCAGACGCAGTAAGTGGAGTTTAAAACGTTTTCACAGTGGGGCGAAAGCACATCTCAAAAGCAAACTGTTATGAACTGATAGCTGCGACGGGCCAGTGGGCACTAGGGATAAAACAGCTGGGCGTTAAGGACTACAGAGCGTTAGTCGAACACATGGTTTTCCTCTCACTCAGGGCGCGTACCGGTGAGTACCTGGACTCAGCCCATGTGGACTATGATTTATCGATTAGGATTTTGGCTGAAGACGTAGGTTTCGCGGCGTTCTCCAGTGCGAACAGGGGAACAAGTGTGTTACACTATGGTTCCCTGAATATTAAGGCGAAGAGAGCCGGTACATCAATTAATCAGACGCGGAAACAGGGCCAGCAACCCAAGAGGCCATGCTATGCCTGGAATGGAGAGCAGGGCTGCCATAGAGGGGAGGATGAGTGCCGCTTTAGTCATGTCTGTTCAAAGTGTAATGGAAGGGGTCATAAACGCGCGGCCTGCAAAGTTTGACTCGAGACAGCGAGTAACTGCAGCAACCAAGTTGTGATCTTTGTAGGTGATCAGAGCGACTTGGAGGTGGGGGGGGCTAATGGAGCCAAAACCTATATTGTTGAACGGGTCTTTGTAGGTGACCGGGTCGTTTTGGCAGAGAAAGATAAAGTGGCGGGTGATGCAGTCTTCCCCCCCCCCTTGCGGGAGAATTGATAGACAATTGATTGAACCAAGTGGTATGGGCGACCGAGGAAATGGGAGCAACAGCCGAGCGGCAGGGGTCTTTGTAGGTGACCGGGCCGCTGTAGCCAACTTGAGTGTGTGTGATCGGTGTGTCGTCTTTGAAGGTGACGGTAGCACCGGGCTAGCGGGGATTGACCCGCGACAAAGTGACGACATAATGGATAACGACACTGCACGGAATCGGGCCGATCGAACCGACCGGAGGCTAATCGACAGTTGTAACATCGCTGGATCGGACGATGGCACTGATATAATGTTTCCTGGCCGACAACAAAGTGACAAGGACAAAGCTGATGATGTTATTCCGGTGAACTGTGGTCGCTTGCTTATGCCGGCCTGTGATTTAGATTGTGTGGAAGTACAAGAGGAGGCCGATGGACTAATTGTCTCAGTTTGTGAGGTAGAGGGCCAGACACCCGTTGTGTTTAGAGTTGCCCGGGATTGTGTCAGCGGAATTTGCTTGTGTGTCTATGTTCTGGCAGGCATGGCCTGTCAGCTTAAACCATGTCGTTTCTTTTCAGAGTTAATTCTCAGGGGTGAGGTGGATGCTGATGCTTCCTATTTACTTCGAGGTATAGTTTTTGGTTTTAGGGTAGTAAATTCAGAATTTAACCAAAGTTACGAGACAAATAATAGTAAACGCCTGTCCAAATGTGACCGGGACCTGATTGAGGAGAAGTTGAAGGTCGAACTCGATCAGGGTATAATATCTATTACCAATTCTACCCCCCTATGTGTACACTCAATGTTTGTTGTCCCAAAGGATGGGGGGGGGGGGGTCGACTTGTGGTCGATTGTAGTAGACCTCGTGGCCTGTCGGTAAACTCCGCAACTAGTGAGGTAGCTCAAAAATTCAATTACCTGAGTATTGATAGTGTCATTGATGTCCTCGTCATGGGGGATTTTCTCTCGTCCATCGACATAAAAGATGCCTATAGGGCTGTACAAATACACCCTGATGACCGAACCAAACAAGGGATTAAATGGGCTTTCAAGGGGAAAAAGGACATTTACATGCTTGATAATCGCCTATCCATGGGCCTCGCCTCCAGCCCTTTTATCTTCACAAGAATCTCTAACTTCATCGTTAGGTGTGCTAGGCGTGAGGGGGCAGATAGAGTCATCAATTATCTTGATGACTTTTGTGTCATAGGCTCATCATGGGAGGAGTCAGCCGCCTATCAACAAAAAGTAGTAGCAATCCTACGTAGGTTGGGGTTCTTTCTGAGTTTTAAGAAACTCCAGTCACCAGCGCAGAAGATGAGATTTTTGGGGATTGATGTTGACACAGTCGGTCTCGAATTGACTTTACCGGCGGATAAACTTAAGAAACTCTATGGAGTCCTTGCCCATTTTCGCGGCCGTAAGAGAGCTAGGAGAAAGGAACTTGAAAGATTGGGTGGTCTACTAGCCCATTGCGCAAAGGTTATCAGGGGTGCCCGCACCTTTTGTCGCGGAATTTATAACCTGATCGCTTCTGTACGCGAACCATATTACTTTGCTAGGCTAAGTGCAGGGTTCAGACAAGACATTGACTGGTGGGAAAAGTTTGCGGGTCGCTTTAAACGGTAAGGCCGCTATGTTGGGGAGGTTTACCCCAGTTCAATCTGTATATAGTGATGCCTCGAGTTGGGGGGATGGGAGCCACCCATGGTGATGATTGGCTTGTGGGTTCCTATAATGAGAAGGCGGATGAGGCCTTGCAGCTTTATGCAGGCCACCATCATGTCTCGCCTGATAGGAGCCTGGGCGCCGCTCATATTAATATTAAGGAGATGGCTGCAGCATGGGAGGCGGCTGATCGATGGGCCCATTGTTGGGGGGGTTCCTCAATTATATTCGTGACTGATAGTGTTGTGGTCCAGGCAGCCCTTAATACGGGCCGCTCGCGCTCTAATGTTATAATGTCCTACTTGAGGCGACTTTTTTGGCTTGCGATTGAAGAGAATTTTGTTTTTAGCTCATGTTATATTAATACCTCTAAGAATATAACTTGCGATGCACTTAGTAGATTGACTGATAAGGGAAGTGCGGCCAGAATCGCCACTGTAGATGAGAGTTGGAGGATGTGCTGTAGGAGCATTTTTGAGACCCCTTTTTTCTTTTGTTCCAGGATGGGAGGACTTAAGGGGGGAGCAGCGCCTCTATGAGCAGGGATATTATGCCCCAAACTCCTGGTCTGCTAGAAACGTCCAAATTAAGCGTTACCTGCGTTTTGTGGATCAAGTGGGGGAACATAGGGCCCCGCTACCATGCTCCTCTAAGTGGGTTGCCCTGTACGCAACCTGGTTGGCTAAGGATCTCGCCTATAGCTCCATCTTAAATTATCTTTCGGGCCTAAATTTTTATTTAAAGCAGAATGGTTCCCCGGAAATCGCATACTCTGACTACTATGTCGCCGCAACCTTAAAGGGTATAAGGCGCTCAAAGGGCGATACCCCTAGGAGGGCCCCGCCTCTCCTTCCAAACATGTTGCTTAAGATTTTTGAGGGCTTGACCCTAAACTCAGGACACACGGCTTGGCGGGCAGCCGTTTTGCTGTCATTTCGTGCATTGCCTGGAAAAAGCCAGGTCACCGCCTCAGATGCGGCCTTCACCCGATCAGATTTCACCTTCTTTGATTGGGGCATGGTAGTACGGGTAAAAAAAAATGCAAGACCATCCAATTTAATGAGAGGATTCTCGAGATACCTGTCGCTAAGTGTTGCAACCTCGCCCTTTGCGCAGGTTTTTGGACACGTAAGCATTTTGATGAGATACCTGCTGGGCCGGGTGATATGGCCTTTAGGCTGCCAGCTGATGTCGGTTCCACTCCGATGTCATATTCGTCTTGCCAGTCCATGCTAAAATTATTTACCAATATTGCTGGCCTGGGTGAGTTTGATTTTACCTCCCACTCCCTCCGCCGGGGTGGTACAACCTTTTTGGCTATTTGTGGTGCTACAATTGAAGAGATTAAGGTGAGGGGGGACTGGGCCAGTGAAACGGTCTACGCTTACCTGAAAACGCCATTGCAGGTTCGTATAATGAACGACCTGAGGGTTTCCTCTTCGCTGGCCCAGTTGAGTTAAGCGAGTAGTGGTTGGGGGGGGGCTCTCTTTGAGGGCCCCCTTTGGCTATTTTCTTTTGCCCGGCCATGGGCCTTTCCTTGCAAAATAAAAGACTGGAAGGTTCCCACCCACTCCTCGTTTGCGCTCCTTCCTCTCCCTCCACCATAGCCAGTTTTATGTAAAATATAATTTATTATATATATATAAAGAGGTGGGGTTTACCTACCTTATTTATTATTTATTTATTTATTTATTTTATTATTATTTCTTCGCATATATTTGCTCCGTGGCTGCTTTTGCCTCGCTGCTACTCCGCCATTGCTGCTCGCAGGTCACTTGCTCTGCCGCCGTACCTTGTATCGCATGCATTTTTAGCTTTGATTGGTAGGGCTATTTTCTTTTGCCCGGCCATGGGCCTTTCCTTGCAAAATAAAAGACTGGAAGGTTCCCACCCACTCCTCGTTTGCGCTCCTTCCTCTCCCTCCACCATAGCCAGTTTTATATTATAATAATCATGATACTCATCATGATACTCATCATGATACTCATCATGATAACCATCATCATCACCATCGTCATCACATTCACCACCACCATCATCACCACCATCATTATAATAATAATCATCACCAGCATCGTCATCACCACCATCATCATAATCATCATCATCATCATTATCATCAATCTGTTTACCGAGAAGGTCATTGGTGCACCACAGGTGACATTTCAGTGGCTCCTCTACAGTAAACTCTCCGATGCTAATCGCGAATGTCGCTGATCGGCTGATGTAAGTCTTGCATGTCTGGTTACGGTTTCACAATCCTATAGTTTTGATTTCCTCCTACTATATATATATATTGTTAAGCTAAGTATATTAGGTTGATCAGTACACCCCATCTACTTCACTTCATTCAGTTTGAAACAGCATTCATTTTAAAGGGTTAACCTTGTGGAGATATTTGAAGTGAAAACATGCCGAATTAATTTGTGAATGCACATAGGATAGGATAGCCTTCAACAGTGATATTCAACTATTAAATTGACTTAGTAATTTGTATTCCCTTCTGTGCAGCAATGAGCATATTGGCGGAGGCTAACATGTTTGTATCTCACCCTCTAATGCTAAGTACACACCTACCGTATACGATTCGCGCACTAAAACTCGCGACTCGACCCGACCCGCTTAAAACTGAAAACGGGTCGATTTATTTTTTGAATCGCGAATCGCAATCATGATCGGACCGTTTTAGCCCTAAAACTGAGTTTTTAGTCACCAATCGCAATCGCTAGGTGTGTGCTCCCCGCACACCTAGCGATTTTTGTGCGCGAAACGGGCAGTTTTAGATCATAAACGGTAGGTGGGTGCGGATAAACAGTAGGTGTGTACCTGGCCTAACACCAGTCTACTCTGGTGCCTTGCTCTGTCCACTTCGCTTCCCCACCCTCTCACCCTCGTTTCTGGGGGGTGAGCGCTGATCTCTCCTGACTGCTTACTGATCCTGCTTACTGATACTTAGCCCATTGCGGCACCTGATACATTGATGATCGATTACGAACTGAAGGGTCTAAGTCACCCGCTTGATAGCCTGCTCGCTAGGTCCCGCTATGATTTCTTTATTAAACTTTCCAAAGTTATATCTGCTTCTGTTCTGCTTGCTTACTGTTTCCTGTTTCTGTTGTGTGCCGAGTGAAGCGAATTAGATGTTTAATAAGTGCACCAGTATCTGATATGGATATAGAGGATCAAAGATAGGTAAGTGTTTGGGTTTCGACAATTGGATGCTTCCCTTTGGATTATGCAGCTTTAAGTGGCTGAACACATTGTTACAATTAATCCCAGGCAAGCCGCCAAATAATAGCTTTGCTACATTATTTACTTGCTGTATTTATTTTCAAGTGCGACTGTTCTCCTGAACACATCAAGGTAGTGAAAGAAGGTTTGCATTATTTTATGTTGTCTGAGTTTATATTTGCGATTCTACACACAATGTTCCCCCACTCTGTTCACAGAACATTACACAATATTTTCCCTAGTTTCCGCTCCCTATTCTCAATGGCTCGCATATATTTCCCAGCTTGGTTAGAATTTATTTTTGACGGTTTGTTTGTTTGTTCAACGACCCCCCGCGCCCAGCACAAAAAGTAAGCATCGTCTATTGGGGGGGGGGGGGGGGTCAATATTTTTGACAGATGCTGAAGCTGAAAAAAGGCTCTACATAAGGTGTCTTCAGTCTTTGTTGTTGTTGGTACAATTACATTTGTGACCTTACACTCTCACAGATTGCCAACTTAGGTATCCTGTTCGGAAGGTCCTAGGTTCGATCTCTGGCCGAATCAAATTAAAAAAAACATACTAGAAACCTGCAGCTTGCCGTTATCTTGCCTAATCCTGGCAATTGTTATGATAAGACAAAGACTGACTAGCTCAGTGTCAGGATAGTGTGACTGAGTAGGATATCAGATCATGATTGCTGGCGGAATATTATCTCTATAAGGCAACACTATAAAGTTGCCATCAGTTCGCATGCTCATAAGTTGGTACCCGTATTGATATCACCTTAGATCATGGCACCAGCGGAATGGTGTCCCCATCAAGCACCGCTATAAAGTCACCATCAGTGCGCCCTGTGTCACAAGTCGATACCGGTCCTGAGATGTCCTTAGATATTGCTGGCATGCATTTCCCCCAATAAACCTACCTTTCCCCTTTCCCTCGTCCCACCCCTCTCCAATCTGCTCTCCCTGTCTCTCCCCTTTTTGGGTCCTCTCTTCCCCCCCCCCCTGCCCCTCTTCCCTCCCCTTCATATTCCCTCCATCCCTCCGCTCTCCTCTGCCCTCCCACCTCACTCTCTCTCATTTTCCCCATAGCTCCTCCCCGTCCCCTCTTCCTCTCCTCTCCCTTCCCTCTTTTCCTCCCACCTACTGTGCTTCCTTCCGCTCCCCTCCCCACTTTTCCATCTCCTCTTCTCCCCTCTCTTTTCCTCTCTCCTCATCCTTGTCTTATTCCTTCCCGTTCCCCACCCTTCTCTCCACCCTCCCTCTCCTCAGTGTTGCAATTACCCTTCTCATTCTTCCTCCTGTTCCCTCTTCTTTCTGTGCTCCGTTCTGCACTTCCCCCTCCACACTCTTCCCTCTCCACCCCTTCCCCCTCACTCCTCTCCTCCCTTATGCAGTTCCCCTGCCCATTCTTCCTCTTCTTCCCTCCTTCCTACTTTCTGAACTTCCCTTCCTCACTTTCCCCCCTCTTCCCTCTTCTCCCTCTCCTCTCTTCTGCACGCTCCCTCCTCACCCTCCCCTCCTCCACTCCCTCCACCCTCCCAATCCTCGCCCCTCCCCTCCACACCCTCTCCTCCACATCCTCCTCCTCTCCTCCCCTCCCCATCCCCTCCCCTCCTCAGGCCGAGTCCACCGCAATGGTGTGTGACCAGAATACCAATGTCCAGATAACAAACGAGGCTCTGCCGGACCCCCGTTTAGGTAAATTACCCTCTCTAGCTCACAGTACGTTCGGGACCCATAACTGTCTAAATGAATTACGATTCATGTTGATAGTCGGCGCAGCTCGCATTTATAGAGCGGGAAAGAAAATGGCCACCCTCTATCTCACTTCCCGAATAAGTTCTACTTGCCTCATTGCTTTTTATCCGCCATTTTGTATTGTCTGATTGTCCCAGTGGCGAAGCGCTGCCTTAAAGTGCACCTAATCGCAGGTGGACAACGCTGATGAAAGCTTTGTGCTCTATGTTTTTACATACTATAATCCGGTTAGCAGCGCTCTTATGTAGCGCAATCATTACTCCCTGTGCTTATACACAATCGCTACTCACTGTGGTTAGTGATTGCACTTATACACAATCAATACTCACTGTGCTTAGTGATTATACTTATACACAATCATTACTCACTGTGCTTAGTGATTGGACTTATACACAATCGCTACTCACTGTGCTTAGTGATTGCACTTATACACAATCAATACTCACTGTGCTTAGTGATTGGACTTATACACAATCAATACTCACTGTGCTTAGTGATTGGACTTATACACAATCATTACTCACTGTGCTTAGTGATTGGACTTATACACAATCGCTACTCACTGTGGTTAGTGATTGCACTTATACACAATCATCACTCACTGTGCTTAGTGATTGGACTTATACACAACCGCTACTCACTGTGGTTAGTGATTGCACTTATACACAATCATTACTCACTGTGCTTAGTGATTGGACTTATACACACTCGCTACTCACTGTGGTTAGTGATTGCACTTATACACAATCATTACTCACTGTGCTTAGTGATTGGACTTATACACAATCGCTACTCACTGTGGTTAGTGATTGCACTTATACACAATCAAAACTCACTGTGCTTAGTGATTATACTTATACACAATCATTACTCACTGTGCTTAGTGATTGGACTTATACACAATCGCTACTCACTGTGCTTAGTGATTGGACTTATACGCAATCATTACTCACTGTGCTTAGTGATTGGACTTATACACAATCGCTACTCACTGTTCTTAGTGATTGGACTTATACACAATCATTACTCACTGTGCTTAGTGATTGGACTTATACACAATCGCTACTCACTGTGCTTAGTGATTGCACTTATACACAATCAATACTAACTGTGCTTAGTGATTGGACTTATACACAATCAATACTCACTGTGCTTAGTGATTGGACTTATACACAATCATTACTCACTGTGCTTAGTGATTGGACTTATACACAAATCGCTACTCACTGTGGTTAGTGATTGCACTTATACACAATCATCACTCACTGTGCTTAGTGATTGGACTTATACACAATCGCTACTCACTGTGGTTAGTGATTGCACTTATACACAATCATTACTCACTGTGCTTAGTGATTGGACTTATACACAATCGCTACTCACTGTGGTTAGTGATTGCACTTATACACAATCATTACTCACTGTGCTTAGTGATTGGACTTACACACACTCGCTACTCACTGTGGTTAGTGATTGCACTTATACACAATCAATACTCACTGTGCTTAGTGATTATACTTATACACAATCGCTACTCACTGTGCTTAGTGATTGGACTTATACACAATCGCTACTCACTGTGCTTAGTGATTGGACTTATACACAATCATTACTCACTGTGCTTAGTGATTGGACTTATACACAATCGCTACTCACTGTGCTTAGTGATTGGACTTATACACAATCATTACTCACTGTGCTTAAGCCCCAGTCACACCTACTGGGACGAGCCCCGCAATTTTAAGCTGGACCACCCCCGGACCAGTCGCCTGGACTGTCCCGGACATCCCCGGATAAAATCGCTGTTTTGGTCATTTTTGGCCTCGTGGTCACACCTACCCGGATGAGCCATGGACTAGCCCCGGACCAGAGGCTGGATCGGCCCGGACTGAGCCGGTGTCGCAGTTTCCGCCGTCTGCCAGTTTCCGCGGTACGCATCGCTTCTGCGCATTCATCAAAATCGAACAGCATCGTCACTAACCTTATAAATTTAATATAATGTTTTCGGTAAAGATGTTTTCTATATGTGTACCAAGCGATTTTTTTCTAGGTGGTGTGGTTTTAGAGATTTTTCACTTTTTCTGTATTTTCTGTATGAAGATTGCTCACGACCATTGACAATGCCTTGAGTTTGACAGTAAGTGCAGTGCAAAACATTAGTTTTATTCAAAATTAATAGAAATCAAGAACCCTAACCTTATGAATTTAATATAATCTTTTTGGTAAAGATGTTTTCTATATGTGTACCAAGTGATTTGTTTCTAGGTCGTGTGGTTTTAGAGATATTTCACTTTTTCTGTATTTTCTCTATGAACATTGCTCACGACCATTGACAATGCCTTGAGTTTGACAGTACGCGCAGTGCAAAGCATTAGTTCTATTCAAAATTAATAGAAATCAAGAACCCTAACCTCATAAATTTAATATAATCTTTTTGGTAAAGATGTTTTCTATATGTGTACCAAGCGATTCGTTTCTAGGTGGTGTGGTTTTAGAGATATTT
The DNA here is from genome assembly GCA_030323885.1 of Branchipolynoe longqiensis. Lineage (NCBI taxonomy): Eukaryota > Metazoa > Annelida > Polychaeta > Phyllodocida > Polynoidae > Branchipolynoe > Branchipolynoe longqiensis. Next base: position 66,799,566 of record CM059190.1, on the reverse strand, counting down.
CACTTTTTCTGTATGAAGATTGCTCACGGCCATTGACAATGCATTTGAGTGTATGCATACCACGGAAACTGGCAGACGGTGGAAACTGCGACACCGGACCACCCCCCGGAGTAGTCCCGGACTTGAAGTGGACTTGCTCCTGCAATATATATATACAAAAACGGGGCTCATCCTGGACTGATCCGTGGTAAACCGGGCTATCCGTGGCAATCCGTGGCTAATCCATGCTCATCTGGCTTGTCCGGGTCTTATCTGGGCAGTCTGGGAGTGGTCCATGGGTATGTCGGGGCTAGTCTGGGCTAGTCCGGGGCTGGTCCGGGTTAAACCATGGCCCCGGACTGTACACGGACTACCCCTGGAGCACCCCGGACTACCCGGACCACCCCCGGGTAACCCCCGGATCATCCCGGACGATGCCAGATCGCCCCGGACCACCCCGGATGTTTTAAACATTTAAAAACATCTGGGGCGGACTCCGGACGAGGCCGGACCAGCCACGGATCACCAAGGATCACCAAGGATCACCAAGGACCAGCCACGGATGAGCCACGGATCACCAAGGATCGCCACGGACCACATCGGATCACGGTCTGGGGCTCATCCGGCCGTGATCCGGCAGGTGTGATTGGGGCTTTAGTGATTGCACTTATACACAATCATTACTCACTGTGCTTAGTGATTGTACTTATACACAATCATTACTCACTGTGCTTAGTGATTGTACTTATACACAATCATTACTCACTGTGCTTATTGATTGTACTTATACACAATCATTACTCACTGTGCTTAGTGATTGCACTTATACACAATCATTACTCACTGTGCTTAGTGATTGTACTTATACACAATCATTACTCACTGTGCTTAGTGATTGCACTTATACACACTCATTACTCTCTGTGCTTATTGATTGTACTTATACACAATCATTACTCACTGTGCTTAGTGATTGTACTTATACACAATCATTACTCACTGTGCTTAGTGATTGCACTTATACACACTCATTACTCTCTGTGCTTAGTGATTGCACTTATACACAATCATTACTCACTGTGCTTAGTGGCAGCATTATATTCCATCCGTGAAAACCCTCGGGGAGTTGATAGGGACTGAGTAAATGGCATGAGGCGTTTTACCCCGACGGAGAGTCTTGCCCCACCCTACCCTACTATACATATACGGGAATGGGAGGTAGTTCAGGCGGTAGCATGTCCACATGTCAAGGTGTTGGTCATCCTATCGATTCTGCTCAATGGACCCATTTGCAGATTGGTATATTTTCCGTTCTAACCAGTAGTCCACAAATGGTTCATCAAAGGGTGTGGCATGTGCTTTCCTGTCTGTGGGAAAGTGCATATAAAAGACCCCATGCTGCTTATTGGAAAGAGTAGCCTATGTGGCATTAGCGGGTTTCCTCCAAAGAAATATGTCAGAATGACCATATGTTTGACGTCCAATAGCTGATGATACAAAAATCAATGTGTTCGAGAGGCCTCATTAAAACTGCATAGTCTGATGAAACATCAAAATTTCAAAACCAAAGCAATAATCTAATTTTGATTATACATACCTACCTTCAATACTGATGCACTTATGAAGCATTTGTTGCCACATAAAGTGGAACACAGGGTCGATTTAATAGGACCTCTTACTGCTGAAGCCTATGGTGGCAGAATTCTGGTATGCTTGCCAAAATGAATTTGATATGTTTGCACTTCAAATATCTCAAAAGTTAGCCATCTAAAATAGAAGTTACTTCAACTTAAAGTAAGGTAGAATATAACAAACAATTTAATATATTTATCTCAGAAAAAATTACAGAAAATCAAAACCATCAGACTATGCAACTTAAAGAAATATATGATGTATCAGCCATTATATGAGTATAATATGCTGGAAGATCCATCTACTTCCCAGCCACTAAGTTAGCGGCTGGTCACCTACTCATTAGGTCATCTATTGGTACCCATGACCTCCCCACGTGGCGCCACCTGCTCGCCCACGCCTCAGCGGCTGTTATCCTCATTCACTGTACCGCAGTTATTGCAGAACCCTATGGTGTCACTGTCAGAGTTTTGGCAAGCATGCCAACATTAATTTGTCATGGTTGCACTTAAAAAATCTCCAAAATTAGCCATTTAAAATAAAAGTCACCTCGAGGTAAAGGAAGGTAGATTATAATGATCAACCTAATATATTTATCTCAGAAAATGACAGAAACTCAAAACCATCGGACTATGGAACTTAAACTTAGATGTGAAGGAACAAATCTAGATACTTATTTTGGTTTTGAAAATCTGATGCTTCATTGGATGATGCAGCTTTAAAGCTTAAGCTACGGCGAATATTCAAGAAATAAATTCAAGTGACCGGTTCTTTAAATAAATGTGTACTTGAGAATGGGCGTCTCTATCAGAAAAGATGCACCGCCTAAAATTGAACTATTCATAGCTTTAATTGTCAGGCGTGGGGCTGTGCGAGGGGTGTGTGTGTGTGGGGGGGGGGGGTGGAGGGAGTGTGTCTGTATGTGTGGGGTGGGGGAGTGTGTCATTTGCCGCCAAGGTCTCAGAATGCCCGATTTAATACACATCCAGGCAAACAGCAAACCAACAGCCTAAACGTCCTTGACATTAGCCGATTTTCCGATTTAAGATTTTATCAGTAATTAACTGATTTCATACGATTATTTTTCTTCGGTTTCATTTATTTTCCAGCGCCAATTGTAATTTATTCTTTGTCCCTATCCCCTTCTTTTTAGGTTATTTATCCGATGAATAAGATTCAAAATATGGTTCGTTGCCATCAATATTTACAATGCTCCTTTTGGTAAATTTTGTATTTTCAATTAAGCCGTCTTTTAACAGCTTCAACACACATCCGAAATAATTTGATTTATTTAGTCAAACTTGGCAAAAGTTGCTATCTAAATGCTGCCTCCCACCTGGAAGTGTGTCAATGTTAATTCATTGGTCATTTATCCAATTTATTTCCCAATCGAAACAGTTAAATATATTATTCAAATACTATCACAGCCCGCCACTTTTGAAGTGTTAAACTTATTAACTCATGCATGTTAATAGATTTAAAAAAAAGTCAAATCGTGAGTATGCAGTGGCCGCCATCCAGAGGTGTTTTTTCCTGTTTAAAAAAAACTAAAAAACTTTCTCTCAAAGTTTCTCCATTGTATGCCAATATAGATAAGCACTGCATACTTTTCTATCATAGCCTGCCACTTTTGAAGTGTTACACTTATTAAATCATGTATGTTACTATATTAAAAAAAGTCAAATCGGGAGCCTGCAGTGGCCGCCATCTTGAGGTGTTTTTCCTCTTTGTTTTCATACTTTCTCTCAAAGTTTCTTCATGCATGCCAATATAGATAAGCACTGAATACTTTTCTATCATAGCCTGCTAAACCTATTAAATCATGTATCTTACTAGATTTAAGAAAGTCAAATCGATAGCCTGCAGTGGCCGCCATCTTGAGGTATTTAATTAAATTAATTCTTTTACATTCTCTCAAGGTTTCTTCACTCTATTCCAATATAGATAAACACTGAATGCTGGAACAAGGACCTTCACAGCTTGCTTTCAGTTGATCCACCAATGCTCTGGATAGGGGTGAATTTGTTATCGTTACGCACTTATCATTATTTAGGTGTATTAACAGTTGGTACATCCATAACCCAGCCATCCAACACTTTTTCAATAGGGTTGTTTAGTAGCCATGTCACAGAGACAGTGTTGCAGGAATAATGAATGTAGTACAAGAATGGGTTTCAATCAACCGTTAAAAAATAGGAGTAAAAGAAGAAAAAATGAGAAAAAATGAGAAAAGGGTGGAGAAAAAGGTGGAGAAAGAAAGGAGAAAGAAAGGAGAAAGAAAGGAGAAAGAAGTGCCGTCCAAATGAGTAGACTAGGACTGCCTCCTCTTCTCCCAGCACCCTCATCCCTGTGACAATCATTCTTTCTATAATTGGGATTATCTCTAAATTCAGATCTTAAATCGACTTGCCATCTCCCCATGAAGATGTCGCTTACTGTTAACGCGGCCAGCCTCGCTTTCAAAGTTATTTTCACTATCATTTAAAGAGGATTTTATTTGCACAGACTGAGTAATACGCGTATTAATCCCGATATTGTAGGTTAGTGGCGCATGGGTGTGGCTAGTTTAACTGCTACTGTATAATTATAATGACCAATTATTATAGTTCGATAACCAGGGAGGAGAATTGTCAAATATATTGTAATTTTCGTGGAAATATTAGGACCGATGGTTAGTTTTGCAGGGTATTGGAAAATCCTGCATTTCCAGATGAGAATTAAGGATATTAGGCGAGGAAGGGCGAGGGGAATCAATTTGAAAAAAAAGAAGAGAATGATATCGGGGGGCGGGGGGGAGGGTGCCCCCTGTATGTGTCGCCTCGCCTCAGTGACGCAAGCCTGAGTCATGGCGTGATTACGTCACGAGTTACGACGAGCAGTCACGTGACATGTGAATCACGTGATCATGCCGGCAATACGAGGGTCCGTGTATAATAATTTGGTGAGCTGGGCGTGTGATCCATTCTGACAACGGGAACATAAAAGCCAACTACGTGGATAACTTTCCCCCAATTATTTACAACAATTCAGAATTATTTCCAGCATTTAAACTTATTCCATCCCCTCCTCTCTCCTTCCATCAGTCTCTCCTTCCCTATTGTCCTCCTTCCCTACGTACATCCATCTTTCTCTCTCTCTCTCCATTCGTCTCTCCACCCCTCCGTCCTTCTCCTCTTCCCTCCCTACGTCTCCCCTCTCTCCCATTCTTCGCTTCCCCTCTACCCCTCCCCCTCTGCCCATCCCAATCTCTTTCCAGACATCACTTTCTCCCTCCCTTACTCTTTATCCCCTCCCTCTCTCCCCCCTCTCTTCTCATGTCCCCATCCTTCCCCATCTCTGCCTGTGCCGCCCTCTTCCTCTCCCTCCCTCCCTCCTTCCCTCCCACCTCCCGTCCCCTTTCCCCCTTTTCTCCCTCTCCCTCCCTCTCAATCTGCATCCCTCTCACCTCCCCCTTCCTCCCTCCCTTTTTACCACCTCCCTTCCACTCTCCCCTCTTCTCCCCCCTTTCCCCCTCTCCCTCCCTCTCCCTCTTCACCCCCCTCTCCCTCTCCCCCCTCCCTTACCATGTTACCACCTCCCCCCACGTCCTCCCCTGACCCTCCCTCTCCCGCCCTCTCTTCATCCCTCTCCCCCTCCCTCCACCCCCTTACTATCTCCCTTACCATTTCCCACATTCCTTCCATCCTCCCCTTCCTCCCTTCCTCCCTTTTCCATCAGCCCCTCCTTTACCCGCTCCCTTCCCCTACCCGCTTCGCTCTCCCCTGTCCCCCTCTCCCTCCCCCTCCCATCCCCGTCCCACTCCCTGCTCCCCCCCTCCCCCCCCCCCCCCCCCCCCCCGCACACACACTACGGGCTGGTTGCATGCAGTTACAATCCGCGTTTTACTTCTTGTCAGCTTGCATTTACCGGAAGAGCCAATTGGAAAACACGTCTCGGTGCATTTTTATTTTGCAATCCGGCACGAAACAAATAAAACCGTGACGCCGACGAGAGTTCTTTCTGAGCCGGTATGAGTGTCCAAGGGGGGAAATAAAATCATAAATAGTTTCTCATGTCGTTTTCAAAGCGAGGCTTTGTCAGGAACTGGCGTTCACCAATTTAGGATTCGGCCACATATTCGCTCCTGTATAATGTGTTTTCTTCTTTAGATTTGATAATAAATAACTTTGAGTTTCTGCCTTATTAAACACAGATATTATGTTACTTTAGTTTCAAGTAATTTTCTTGTTAAATATAGGTGTTGGCAGCCAAAATATAGATATCTTATACAATGGGAAGGCAAACTGTTGCCTAATAAAAATTAAATTTTTTAAATTTATCTCTGATGCGATTTTGAAGTGGTTACATTTATGTCAATTGATAGCAAAGTTTAACTCACCAAAAAACAGAGCTAAAATTACAAGCAATGATACAAGCCAGTTGTTCTTAGGTGGTCTAAGATTTGTTTGTACTTTGCATTGATAAAGAGGTCTTGCATGCTATTTACATTAAAACAGTATTGACGCAAATCCATGAAATATTCACACTTGAGCAGAATGTGTCTGAGTGTCACTGGGCACTGACATCCAATGCAGTCAGGAGTGTTCCTCTCTCGAGTAAAAATTCATGAGTCAGTCAGGAGTGGCCAATGTGGTATCGAGTGAGGACTACTTGGTCCTGCCAACCCCCAGCAGGATGTTGTAGGTCTTGTTCAATGTTTCTTCACTCCCTTCTAACAAAGCTTCCTGATATGACCTTAGATGTTGCCAGAATGTAAAACCCGAAAGAAACAAATCTAACAAAGCTTCTCAGTATTTCATGTGTTTCTCCCACAATTCCTAAGAGAATACAAATTATGCTGATAAATATATTTTTTGTGTAAAGTATATATTATATATATTTTTGTCAGTGTTGTGATGGTGCATTTATGCTACCAATACAGGTCAAGTGTAATAATATTGCAGTTTGAAGCAACTTTTATTTTAAGGGGTGCACTTTGAAAAAATATTTGAAATGAAATATGCAAAATATCATTGGCGTGCACTCTTAATGCTGGATATCACAGGTTTCAGTGTTAACAGACTATATTGAATTAAATTAGTATTCATTCTTTGCAGAAAATCAATGCTTTATAGGTGCCCTAGTATCGAATCTGGATAAGGGAGGATCAAATCTAGACAAGTGTTTCACTTTCGAAAAGTTTATGTTTGCAGCCTCAAGTGGGAGAAAATTTGAATCACAGAAAATTGTTCTTCCTCATTCCACTGCTCCTAGCCCTACCTTAGTAATGCCAAGTTCCAGGCTAAGTTGCGGCAAATAAAAGAAATGGTTTGACTTGGACAATGGGAACATAAAGCCAACTTATGACACACTAAAACTATGTGCATGTTAGCATTAAGATTTATTTTCAGAAAATACGTTCATTGTTTATTTCAAAGTTCCCATTATCTCATATTGAGGCTACGTAGCCAAACAATAACCCAAAGGGCATGAGTGAATGGGTACATGTGGACATTGGCTAAGCATGATCAAAGACTAAGACATTACGGCATTATGTTGCTATGTGTTATTTTCATATTGTGCTTTAACCTGTGAACCCAATGTACATGTAACCATTTTTAAGTATATATGTTTATATCTAAATAATACTTGTGAAGGGGGGATGTAATATATGTGTAAAAGACATCCAGGCAAAATCAGAGAACCAAGGAATATGTAAATGAGATGACATGATAGGCACAGGGTGCCGGCGGTTCAGGTCCCTGGACGGTGAATAAAGCATTCAGTATCCAGGAGTCAAAGTGTTCAGACATCGTACTTTCACACTGATCATGGATAAGTCTGAATAGACTTGTTCTCACCATTAGACAGTTTGTCGATAGAAAGCCTGAGCCCAAGGGATTTTTAACCTCCCACACCACATAGACATGATATGAGAGCAACTGGCCTTGATGAAGCTGTAAGGTATACACAGCAGTGGAAATCCAAATTGGGTGAGGTGGGGGCATGGGGAATTAATTATTGCAACAGTATCTAACTTCAACATTTAGGCTCAAATCTCAAAGGTATTCTGGTTACGAAAAGTGTATGCTTTCATCGGACAATGCAACTTTCATCTCATCTAGGAAGGCCTGCATAAAGTAGGTCACGGAATGAATGGTTGTCAAGGTGACTGCATTATGTGTTGATGGGTGGCTGCATGTTTACCTACCTGTCTGGAGTGGAGGTTTGGTTGGTTGTTGGAGTTCTACGTCCTGGCAACAACTAAGGTCATATCAGAACGAGTATCAACTTGTGACAGTGCGCACTCATGACAACTTTATAGTGCTGCCCCACTGGGAGATTAAGCCACCAGCACCATGACCTGATATCTCACTCAATCACATTATCCAGTCACATCTAACCACTATTGACCGATTTCACACTTGCAGGTTGCCACCATCGATTGCATCTAGCCTCGCTTTGAATGCGACTGACATCAGTGCTGAGAGATCTGCGATTGCACTCAGTGCCCAGTGAATCATTGGAGGCGCAGCAACACTCACCAGTGCAACTGTAATTACTGGCAAACTTTTCCCCACACAGTGCTTAGAGTTTCACCATTGTGATAAGTGCCCACTAAGCCATCGGAGGTGTAGAAATTATGTCTAATTTTCAACATCCATGTATGGCAGCTTTCTTTGGTTGGTTGTTGGAGTCTTATGTCCTGCAACATCTAAGGTCATATCAGGATGCGTACCGACTTGTGATGGCAATTTCTTTGTGCTGCCCCACTGGGAAATCGGGCCGCTGGCACCATGACCCGATATCCCACTCAGTCACATTATCCTGACAATGACACTGAACTAACCTGTCCTTGCCCTATCCCCATTATTGCCGAGTGCCAGGCTAGGAAGCAACAAGTATCAATTTTATAAGTCATTGGTTTGACTCTACCGAGAATCAAACTCCCGATCTCCCGCACGTGAGGTCCACGCTCTACAGATTCGGAGACCGTGTCCGGTGAGGGATGGTGAGAGATGGTGAGAGATGGTGGATACACATATACCATGACAAATGAAGTGGCATTTTATTATCATGTACAATATTTGGTAGGACAATTTCACTGCATATCTATAGTAGAAACAAATGTATGCAAAAAACCCTTACTAAGTTTGGTCATCAGCGGCTATGTCGTTATCTGTGCGAAAGTGAGTTGGAAATGCAGGGATTATGCTGAAGGATATGCCTCGGAGTGGGAACCATCCCTACATTCCACGCAATAACTATAAGCTGTAGCTGCCAGCCGGCGCGTACCGGACGCCGTGGTTCGGTCGGTAGAGCGCAGGCCTCCCGTGCGGGAGATCGGGAGTTCGATTCCTGGTCGAGTCAAACCAATGATGCACAAAATTGATACTTGTTGCTTACTAGCTTGGTGCTCGGCATTAATAGGATAGGGCTAGGATGGGCTTAGCTCAGTGTCCGGATAATGTGAGTGAGTGGGATATCGGGTCATGGTGATGGCAGCCTGATTTCTGAGTGGCAGCACTATAAAGGCGCCATGAGTATGCACTGTTACAAGTCGGTACCTGTCCTGATATGACCTTCAATATTGCCAGGACGTAAAATTTCCTTAGATGTTGCCAACTCCAACAACCAACCTACCATCTGGCGTGCTGGGTCGCAACTACAGCTTATTCCTCTGGCTGTATAGTCTGATACAACTAAATAAGCTGTCCTATGATTTCATGCATACATATATACATGATCAGCCTGACGACAGCGCAGATTTGGGCAGTCGGCTACAACAACAATCGGCCCACTCACATCCTGTGCAATCAACCCAGTTAAAGCAACGCATTAAAGCGAACATGCTCGGATTAGATTAACTTTCTTCACTAGTCCAAGCTGCTTACTGGATGAAAAGATAAACCTTCGGCAGATATAAGCAAAGCCCATCCACAGAAGGCAAGGCGGTGGCAGCGTGCACCCATGCACTCACAGTCACACACACACTGCTGGGAGAAAGGAGGTGGGCGGGTGGGTGGGGAATCGTTTTGTTAATTGCAGTTATTGAAATTGTACACAAAAGCAATTCCCCAAAGGGACCACCCACAAGGAGAAAGGACCGCTACGAATTCGCCTGTCCATCAGCACGGGAGACGCCCGTCAAGCACGTGACGCGTCAGGCGCAAACGACATTTTATTCAATTACGGAGCGAAATTTCCAAATGTCGTCTGCTCAGTACGGAATGTTTTACAAACTAGCACTCTCATTCTGCAACCTTCAACCAATTGCCTATAAACCATTTTGCTTCTTCTGTTTTTCAAAGTCCTTATTTGTTTTCAAATACTACATTTGGAAGCGTGGCACAAAGAGCTTATATTGACACACGTACAAATTAAGATTAACTACGACGTTGTGGATTGATAGATTTGGCGGGAAAACTGAACGACTGACACAACAGGAAGCCGTATTTGCCTTTGGGGCATGCGCAGTATTACTGCATTCGCCGAGCGATCAATTATTTGTAATTATCGTCCGGCTGGGTTTTGGCGGGAACCGCGTGTTTGTTCTCACATAAATTGTCGGCTGCGCGAAGGCTTTTCTTCTCGCTGGCTTCTTCTTTCTTTCCTTCCGCGATCGAACGCTTTTGTTTCTTAGTTGCGGTCAAAACAATTACCGACAAAACGGATCGTTTCATTCATCAAGGTGTGCCGCGGGAATGGTGACATTGAATTGATAAACCTGCCTGTGGGTGTGAAGGAGGGTGTGAATCAGTGTGTGTAGATGGATGGGTGTGAGGGTATGTGCGTGGGTCTGTGGATGAATGTGTGTGTGTGGATGGATGGGTGCGTGGGTGGGTGGGTTGGGAGGTTGTTGGAGTTTTACATCCTGGCAATATCTAAAGTCATATCAGGACGGGTACCGATTTGTGACAGTGCGCACTCATGGCGAGTTTATAGTGCTGCCCCACTGGGAAATCAGGCTGCTGACACCATGACCCGATATCCCATTCAGTCACATTATCCTGACACTGAGCTAACCAGTCCTTGTCCTATGCTATTAATTGTGAGCGTCAGGCTAGCAAGCGACCAGTATCAATTTTATAAGTCATTGGTTTGACACGACCGGGAACCGAACTCCCGATCTCCGAGGCCCGCACTCTACCGATTCGGCCACAGCGCCCGGTATGAGGGAGTGTGTGTCTATGGATGAATGGGTGTGTGAGTGTGTGTGTGTGTCTGTGGGGGTGGGGTTAGGGGGAAGGAAATCGAATCTGCCACTGTATCTGTTGGTTTCAGGGCATGCGCAGTTAAAAACTGCAAACAGACTGCTGGTTTCCGGCGCCGCAAGACCAGAATGTATTTGTATCGCCCCCCCCCCTCCTCCCTCTCCCTCCTTCCTCCCCCTCCTCCCCCTCGCTCCACACCCCTACCCTAACCGCCACCTCCACATCGGCCCGCATCTCCATAGCTATCGGCAATGTAATACCAAGCCCTGTGATGTATATTTTAACATGCCTCCTCCATTATTACCAATCGAGCTCAGGTTTCCCAGTGCAGTTAGTTCCGCAAACTCTCACTATCTGGAAGTGGCGCTGTCCTCTCGGTTCTAAATCGATGCGAACAATTAAACCATCATGAACAAACCCTCAACACACAACTATCAACCTGTTTAAACACATTGAACATTCTATAAGACAGACAAAATGTCTTGTCAACTATAAACTTACCTTGTTTTATAAGAGAAAAAATGTAACCCTCAACGATTGTTTGAGTTGCCCCGAGTATACACTTTCTACTGGGTGCTGCTCCCCATTTTTTGCATGAACTACAGTGACTGGTGCTGTACATTATACAGCAGGCGCCACTCCCTTAATTCTACAGGATTGGTGGTGTAACGAATACAGCACTGATCAAACTTAGATTATTTAGACGGTCAATTTGAATAGTAAGATGGCTCGAAGACCAGTGCTCTGGCACTGACAAATGTCATATTCAGATGAATAAATACTTTACCCCCCAAAAAAAAGAAAAAAAAGGGAGCCTCTCCCCCCTCCCTCCTCCCCATCTCATCCACACCCATTCGCTCCCACACCACCCCATTCTCCCACTCCCACTCCCAGCTGTCTCGATTCCAACAAGTATTGATTGATTGGTGGTTTCTTTACGCCGTGTCGGCAGCATAGGCCATATTCACAGCGAGAATTTTTTGTATTTTATTCAACCATCGCCTGTACATATAATGTAAAGGCATACATTCAATTATGTGTCAATAGACACTTATTAATTTTTAAAAGCTCACAATCATATAATTAAATAAAATAGATGAAAGAATTAATTGATAAAAATTGTTTTAATGAACTATATGAGGTTGTACAGACCAGCTGCCCTCAAAAAGGCTAAAATGTCTTATTGTTTTACTTTAGTAAAATGATCATGATTGCTGTTTGCAGTGTAAAAGTGTTGCACAGTGCCTTCCAACAAGGAAGGAAGGGGTCAGAGGTCAAGGCATGAATCGGTTAGCGCTTGTGGTTTGATTGACAGATTGTCAACTACCAAGTCAGCAGCAAGCCACGCCCCTTCCTGGTTCAATAGTAAACGGGACACCTCTTTTTATTGAGTATATTGCTTAGCCACTTGGTGTAACACTGAACTGATTGCTGGTGTGCATTCAGTTTGGAAGGAGCGGAGTCTTACTATGAAGTCCATGTAAACAAGACACAGGCACACTTGGTGGTACTGGTGTAAAGGGATAATATTGGCCCCCTGGAATAGATATATGCCCACCGGTAATAGCTTAGTGGAATAAAATTGTCGGGGGATACAGAATAATGATGAATTCCCTGTATCGGAGGCGGGATGGGCCGATACTAAGGGTGTGAGGCGCCACCTGGAGGGAAGGAGAAGTAGGGATAGCTGATTGATAGCAGATATTATGCTCCCCAGGCTGAACACCAACCTCCAGTAACCCAAACATCAAAGTACATATCATGAAGAGATTACATGAGTAATATACAGTGACAAGTATTACAACAACAATAGCAGGATAATTATATACATAACAATATTGCCATAAATATTTTATGCATCACATAATATTGCCCCGATATGAATTCAAGGCATGTACTACATAATACACAAGCCCGGGTTAGTCGTGGCATATTATGTTTGTAATCTGTGGTAGGGACTTTTTAGAGCATGTTTACAATGAGGATAATGAGGTATACCTCGATATCTGTGATTGTGGAATATATGCATAAAGGGGTATGGACATCTAACTCTACATCGATATGAAAATATATATAGCAATATACATGAAATAGTAGAATTGTCATTTGAATTAGAATAAGTGTTAGCAGGTTAGACAAGTCACACTTGGTAGTGAGTGTACTTAAGAGTATTGATATATTATAGAAAAAAGAACATAAATTTCAATGCAGAAAATGAGAATGTTTTTAATAATGAAGCTGTTTAACAAATAATTGTAATTCCCGCACGGATGGGGGACTACACTGATGATGGCCCCGCCTGGATTCAAACTCCATGCCCAAACCCCCTTTGGACCTCACGAGAACCGCTCCCGTCTCACGAGACTGCCTCTCACCTCGCGAGATCTCGCCCGCTCCGGGCCAACAATGAGTACCCATCCCACAGACTGAAGCACATCGACTCCAGATGCCGGACCAACAAAAGCCACCAGCTTTCTCGGCCGCCCACCCATCCCAACAAACAAGAAGATCTAATGGGGTTGAGAGGGCCTGATTTACTGTTACCGGTTATTCTGGCTTATCTTTTTCTCCCTTGATTGTTCACATGATTTGTTTGACCTCACTTGCCTCACATAATGATGTACCTACTGCTTGTGATACCTTTCTTTGACTGTAATTGCCTCACCTAATGATTTACTTACTGATTGTGATACCTCTCTTGACTGTAATTGCGGACCTCTCCTATCTTCATTGAGGTACTAGCCTGACGAAAACATCCTGAGCTTCCTCTTACCAATGTGATATCAACTCTCCCGTAATCACCTGACTTAATTAGTCGGCCTACTGACCTTCACTGTAATTGCTCAACTGTCATGTATTACTGCATTAGACTACTCATCTAAGGTGGAATTACTTATTATCGACACTGTAACTGCTCATGCTGAACACTTGAAAATATATATAGCAATATACATGAAATAGTAGAATTGTCATTTGAATTAGAATAAGTGTTAGCAGGTTAGACAAGTCACACTTGGTAGTGTACTTAAGAGTATTGATATATTATAGACAAAGGAACATAAGTTTCAATGCAGAAAATGAGAATGTTTCTAATAATGAAGCTGTTTAACAAATAATTATAAATATAGATAGAATTATAGACATGTTTATGTAAACTTTTGTTGAGGAACATGAATTTGGAAGCTTCAGTGATTTCAGATGAAATAATGATGAGCAAAAAGCTAAGTGAATAACCGGATCGATGACTCAAATAATAAAAACAACAAATAATTAAAACAATCCATAATGATAAATGTTCTCAATAATTAAAAGCAGTTTACTGCAGAGATATATTGCAAATCAGGGGGGAAAAAAACTAAATCTTTGTCAAGCATGCTGAAGCTTACAATCACGGACTTTAGAATGTCACTGCTCAAATTAATCATTTAAAAAAAGTAGGCTGACTTTTTCTTTTCTCTTCCAAACCCCCGATCGCAGCTTGGCCAATTACAATGCACGTGGGTTGAATTTCGGAAATCTAACAGGGGGAAAAATCATGTTAATTATGCGTTCATGAATTGAAAATAAATTATGCCCATCATTAGCATCATGACCAGACGGAATTGCTTCCTGCTCATTCCCAAGTCAAACCATTTTTTTTTATTTGCCGCAACCTAGCCTGGCACTTGGCATTACTAGGGTAGGGCAAGGAGCAGTGGAATGAGGAAGACAAATTTTCTGTGGTTCAAATTTCCCCCCACTTGAGGCTGCATAGTCCAATGCAAATATAAACTTTTCAAAACTGAAACACTTGTCTAGATTTGATCCTACATTATCCAGATTCGATACTGGGGCACCTGTTAAGCATTGATTTTTCATCATTTGTGCTTTTTTTGTATTTTGGGTTTTGGGTATCAAATTATCTTCTGACATAGGCAGTCTCCTTCTTAGCCTCCTGCTCATGAGCAACTGAGCTGGAGATGCATTAAGCATGGGCAAGGGAGTATTCCTATTGTTGAGCAATGCCAGCTGAAAATCTGTTTTCGTGTCTAAACATTTTTTGAGCATGTTTTTTTATTGTTTGGACAAATCTGTCAATTTGGTCATTACTGCGGGGATACTGGGGAGTCAGTATGTGGCTATGAACCCATAATGTTGTGCAAAATCTTTGTATTAATGGATCTTAAACTGCGCACCGTTGTCCGAAATTTTCTGGCATGCCTTGCAATATTATCCTTCATAGCTTTGATCACCGTGGCGGATGACGTATCCTTCAACAAAGTGACTTCCGGGTATTTAGTGTAATAATCTACCGCAATTATGTAGTTCTTGTGATTTATTTCGAATAGATCTGCACCGATCTTTTCATAAAGTTGACATGTTATTGGGTGACTTATGAGCGGTTCGTTAGGTAAACTTTTCCGATTATTTTGGCATGTGTCCCAGCGACTGACTTTTTCCTCCATTTGTTTATTGATGTTGGGCCAGAACATGCAGTCATGTGCTAGCTGCTTGGACTTAGTGATACCTAAGTGCATCTCGTGCAATGCTTCAATCATTTCACCATAGAGCTTTGGAGGTACTATGACACGATTGCCCTTCATTACCAAGTTGTTTTCTACTGTGAGTTTGTCTTTATATGGAATGTACTGTCATAGGCATGGCGGTGTTTGTGCACATGTAGTGTCCCACCCATTTTCAATATGTGTTATTAACATGGACATGGATACATTGTCTTCATATTCTTTGACAATTTTACTTAACAGACTGGACAATTGCATGGCCACTGCAGCAACGCTGAGTGTGTCATCAAATAGGTCAGTGTGACCTAATTCAGCACTGTGTGCTCTGGACAGTGTGTCTGCAAAGAACATTAAGGACCCCTTAACATGGCATAGCTGTATTTTGTAATTTTGCAATCACATTCGCATTCTTTGCATACGCACTGACAGCTTATGTATCGGCTTCTGCATGATGGCCACTAACGGTTTGTGATCGGTTTGAATTTGAACTTCTTTGCTGAAGACATAGTAATGAAACCTCTGGCAGCCAACACATATTGCGAGCATTTCTTTTTCAATAGTGGCATAGCCACACTGCGCTGAATCTAGTGCATGAGATGCGAGTGCAATTGGCTTGTTATCCTGCATGATAACAGCACCTAGACCTGACTGACAAGTGTCTACTTGAATGACAATTGGCTTGTCTACATCATAATATGACAATACAGGAGCAGTTCTCAATTTTTCTTTGAGTTTGTCATATGCTACTTGCTGTTCGTTTTGCCAGTGCCATGCAACATCCTTACCAAGGAGCATGCGCAGTGGTTTTGCGATCTCGTACATGTTTGGTATAAACTTGTGAACATAGCCAACCATGCCCAGGAACCTCTGCATGCCTTGCTTGTCATGCAGCTCTGGCATGTCTACAATCGCCTGAATTCTGTCTGGATCTGATTTTACACCTTGTTGGGTAAGTTGATGACCTAGATATTTCACTGTTGTTTTGCATATCAAAGATTTTGAATCGTTTAATTTTAGATTTACCGACCTGGCTCTGTCAAGCACTGCTTTCAGTCTGTTGTTGTGTTCCTCAACGGTTGACCCATATAACAGAATGTCATCTGTCACTATTCCTATCCCAGGTATATCGCCCATGGCATGGTGCATTTCCGGAATGAAAATGTCACCGCCTGTTTTGATGCCAAATGGCAGACGGGTGTACCTGTACTGGCCCCATGGAGTATAAAACGTGCGCAACAGTGAACTTCCGTAGTCCAGTTCGATTTGCCAATACCCTGCCATGGCATCTAAAACTGAGAAATATTGCACTTTCGCTGTTTTGGCAACAATTTCATCAATAGTTTTAGTTGGGAATGGTCCTCTTTTGGTGGCTTTGTTCAATTTTGTTGGATCCAGACAGATTCTTATTTTATTAAGTTTTTTTAACAATGGTTACGGAATTTACCCATTCAGTTGGCTCATTTTGTTTGACAATAACACCCATTTTTACCACGTGTTTTAGTTTGTCATGCACCTTATTTTGTATTGCATATGGAATCCTCCTCAGTGGGTCGACAACAGGTTGTACAGATTTGTCAATATGAATGACAGCATTCAATTTTATCAAGCCTAAACCTTGAAAAACATCTTTATATTTGCTTACCAGATTGTCGGCTCGCGGGTTGTGGACATATTTCAGGGTGGAAATGTTTGTCAGCATGCCAGCGTTCACCTCATCAACCCATGCCAACAGGTTCAACACAAAACAAGCCTGTTTACCCAAAATAGGTTGGCAGTTCCGCACCACTTGGAATACAAAGTCTCTGCCATCGGTCTCGGCCGAAGCCTTGCCATCGGGAGTGATCCGAGAATGTCACGAGCGAACACCTGGTGTTCGTCAGTCACACCGATGCGTTCCTGTCGAAGACGTTCCTCAGAAGAATGTTCACCTCCGAGCCTGTCTCGAGCTTGAACTTGACTGGATGACCGTTCACTTGGACAGTCGCATACCAGAGCTCGGTGTCTTGTTTGGTGTTCCGCTCGATAACACCGACAAACAGATCCATCATCAACACATTGACTTCCCCTGGATCTGGGTCTTGTTCAACATTTTGACGGTCGGGTTTTTCCACGGTCAACTCATCGACCCTGCCAAGTTTGCTCTGGTAAACCTTCCACAAAGTTCCGACCTTCTTGCAGGCAACACAAACCTTGCCCTTCGCCAGACAAAATCCATGTCGGTGTTCATAACTACAGTTTTGACATTGAATCTTGAATTCGCTTACACCGGTGGTGTTTCCGTCCTCCCTAAATAGACCATTTAAAGTCGGTCCCATGATCAATCGATTGTTTTCTTTCTTTGTCATTTGTAGCCGGAACCTATATATATATACATATATATATATATTTGCTTATGGAGTTAGCTCTCACTCCCCTTTCTGCTGAGTGGATCTGTTATTCACCACGTTTAATCACCACTCCCCGTGACCCTGACACGCGCCGACACCTTGTCACACCCGGTCACATCTGGTCACACCCGGTCACACTAACTCATTGCCCGGTTAAATCGCACTTTCAGGGAAGTTCCCAGGTGGCATCCACTGTTACTAACAATTCGCCCAGCTTCATTCAATGAAGCATGCAAATCACAGACGAAAAATAGGCCTTAGCGTGACGTCGATTTTGCTGAAAGACAAATGGTTAACAGGATTTCACTCTATTTATCATTTCTTCCAATTAATATATTAAGTGAATAATATAATATATATAATATATTAAGTGAATATAAATAACAAATGTACGTGCATATTATTATACTTATGTTATTTCACACATTGTCCCGTTCTGCTTTTCATGCCACTGGCGCCAGCTGAGGTAATTTTCGGTAAACACTCCCAACTCCCGCCCCCCCCCCTCCCCACCGTCCACCCCGACATTTCAATCAATATATATATATAGGTGTGTGCTCTATAGTATAATCTATTTTTGGAATATAAATAAGGACACTATCACATCTCATTTCCCTCTGTTATATATTTACCAGTGCATAAATATACAGTAAAACCTCCCTAACCGCCAACCTTCACAGACCGACCACTCCCATATATCGATCGTTTTATGTGGGTCCCGAACGATCGCCCATGCAATAGCATTGTAACGATGAAAAAAACCTCCCTAACCTGACCACCTCCCTAAATAGACCATTTAAAGTCGGTCACATGGCAGGTCGATTTAGAGAGGTTTTACTTTTTATACATATAGCCGACCTACAACATCACTATAAAGCATGGTGCAATTGCACACTCACAAATTACTATGCCTCTCCCTCAGAAACAATATCAGAACTTGCTGGGATATAAACCACCAATTAATGAACCCTGATTCTATCCACTAAATATGACCAATATTCAGATTGACGGGTGTGGGTGGGGGGCGCGGGGGGGTGCGGGGGGCAGGCTCAGATTGACGGGTGTGGGGGGGGGGGGGGGGGGGGGCGAGGGGGAGTGCGGGGGGCGCGCCGGGGGGGGGGGGGGGGGGGCTGGGTAGCGGTGTGAGGCCCTGTTTGTTATTGATCCATACAAAACCAAATACAAGACCATCGACGTTCCTTGCTAGCTTCCGACTTCACGTCACTACGAAGCATTCTTGCCCTCATACCCTCACCCCCATACTTGACCCCGACCCCACGGTTGACCGCCACCGCCACCGCCACCCCCACATGCCTTTCTGGAATCCCCACAAATTTCCCCCGACATCCCCGTCCCGCCCATCCCCCAGGCGTCTGTTTTCTGTTATCTGTCAGACCCACAAAGCCCCGGGGTGATGATTAGCACTTAGAGGTGAGAGAATGACATGGACATGCGCTAATTAACCAGATTCATACTTACTAATTAGCCTCCCACCCTCTTTCACCATCCACTCGACCACCTCCCCGACCGCCCGCCCCGCCCCCTTGACCTGCCATCCACAGCAGCGGTGAGACCGTTTTGCTAACAACACACAGGGTTACTAATCTCACCGGTCAGTCCTCTGCCCTGACGGGATTGCTCAGTATTGGGATAATTTCTTTTCTTGAAGATTTATACTGCCTATCATGGATAAGTCTGAATAGTCTTGTCTTCACCATTAGATAGTTGGTCGATAGAAAGCCAGAGCCAACACTTTTACTGGCCCAAGGGATTTTTAACCTCCCACACCACATAGACATAGCATGAGAGCAACTGGTCTTTGATGATGCGGTAAGTTATACGCAGCGGTGGCAATCCAAATTGGCAGAGGTGATGGCATGGGGAATCGAAACACTAACCTTCAGATTAGGAGTCTGACCTAGAAAAAAGTCAGACACTCTAACTTAGTAACTTACTACTCCGTCACAGATGACTCATTATGTGAGTGAGTCGGATATCGGACCGTGGTGCTAACGGCTCGGTCTTCCAGTAGGGAAGTGCTATAAAATGCGCCATCCATACTTCCTTGCGGCGTATCACGAGTGTAAGATGACCTTAAAATTCAAAATGACTTATATCCAAGTAAATATGGTATACTAGGTTTCTTGTGCACTGGTACAAGTTGGAACAACAAATAAACAACCACATTGATTTCTTAGTAAGGCACATGTGTGTAAATATCATAGGTAGCGTTGCCGAGCACCAAACCATTGCCTACTGGTAACCCTGCCTTAAAAAGACATCATCATCATCATGCTGTAGGTCGTGATGCGACAAAGACTGCTTTCATTACTTGACTGCCACTCTCCATTTAGCTCTCTGCTGTGAGAGTTACGTGTTGCATTGTGTTCCACCTAGCTGATTTTCCGCTGTCGATGGAAGATGAACTCGAGTAGCGCGGTCCTTGGTAACCTGGGTGACGACCGAGCTGGTATGGTGTTTTGTGCGGTTGTACATTTCATGAAAGCTGCCTGCAAAAGTGTTGAAGTGCTGCTGGCTTTTGCAAGTTACCAGAGGCACTCTCTCGGGGAGCAAATAGAGGTTTCACACCCGCAAGAACATGTCAAGACAGGCGCAAAACTATTTGTCCCTGCAGTGGCTGGTCGGGAGATGTTGGGAGTTCCATACATCAACCGCCCTTAATGCTGCCACAGTGACATGGTTTTTTGTTTAGGGTTTGCTCTCTTAGCCTTCGGTTCTGTCAAGAACCTGTACCACAAGGCAATGCTTTACCACTCTGCAAGTCAGGGGCGTCAAACTCCCTGAGGTATTGCTATACCTGCAATACCTGCATACCCAAACAAAAGAACCCTAAACATATCACACACAAACACCATCAGAAACAACTTGTGACAAAGACGTCTGTGTGTTTGTAGAATTGTTTTGGTTTTGGAAATTTAATGTTTTCATCTGACTATGCAGCTTTTAACTGTGGGACACAAATTGGCGGGGTGTTGTGGTGGGAGGGAGTTTGTTTGTACCACGGTTTCTATGGATGTTGTCAGGTGTTGGGGTTGACTAGTTCTGACCACCAACAGACGCCAGAGTGAGAGGGGGCGGGGTTTGCCCTCAAAGTGTCAGGGGTGGAGAGGATGGTGTGTGCGTGTGTGTGTGACTGAAGCGCAGGGGTGTTGGGGGTGGGGGTGGGTGGTTGGAGGGGTAACTCTCACGGCCGTATTCCCGCGACTATATAACCATGTATATTCGCACAAAGTTACCCTAACCATGACGCTGACAATATAAAATGTACACCCCGTTATCTCTCAATGCTGTTGGGTAACAGCACTGTTCTTCTTTTTTCTTCTTTTTGTATTTGTATCAAACTCTTGTTGATTTTAGACTATTATAAATGTGAATGAATGTAACAAACCAGTGCCTTGGCGTTGAAAAAAATACCTTTATTCGCTGAATAAAATGATCATTTACAACAAAAAAAAGGTACATGCATTTTGCGTTAGAGACTATTGGGCGGGACTTTTTTACAACGCGGCTTTGGTTTGCCTAAATACACATACACTTGCCCGTCGTTGGTATGTTAAAGTAAGCCCGTTGGATGTGCTGCTACAATGTGGCCATACCAGCTATATTGTAAACATTATCTTCCTGTGGTTTATTTAACTCCTGTACATTATCAATGTTTCCATGACCTATTTAACCCGTTTAAAAAAAAATATTATCACAGTTTCTATGACATACTTAACATTAGCACTGTTCCTATGACTAATTTAACCAATGTACTACATGATTATTATTCGTATGATATGCCTACATTTTTAATGTTTCACTCCTACATTTTTAATGTTTCTCTCCTACATTTTGTATGTTTCTATTACTTATTTAATCAACACACTACATTACCATCTTTTCCTATGACCCATTTAACCCTGTTTCCATGACCCATTTAACCCTTGTTCTACATTATCAATGTTTCTATGACCAATTTAACCTATTATATAATATTCCGATATACAGCATGGGGAGGGATGCAAATGTTCTATTACTGATCGGTATACATGACCAGTCACATGTATGTATATATATATATGTATGGGTTGGTGGTGCCTGAGTGGGATGTAAATAGACATAGTAGTGCTGGCAGGTCTGGGTGTGAGTGCACTCAGGGCCTATCCCCTTTGCTGGGATAGGGATCACCATGCTCAAAGGTCAAGGTTGGTGGTGGCCATGGGGCCATACAGCTTGGTGGTGGTGGGCAGACCACTGGTATCCATGGGGACCAGGAATGCCAGATCCCTATTGGTAGGGCCAAGAATGCTCTTTTCCAATTGGGGGAAAGGGGTGGGGTGATACTCTACAATGAACCCATGTAACCATATAAATAATAAACCAGAGGGTTTGACTCTCTCTTCTTCTTTACACTTTATACTCTTCCTTTGTCTTTGTCTGTATTGATTTCACCATAGCCTGCCTACACAGCCACAGATTCGAGCCTTAACTTTTACACTATGTTTTATATTATCCCTGTTGCCATGACCCATTAACCCTTGTAGTTGAACTACATTATCAATGTTTCTATGACTAATTTAACCCATGTCTTATATTATCCCTGTTTCTATGACCTATTTAAGCCATGTACTACACATTATCACCGGTATTATTATGACTTTGCAACCCTGTTCTACATTATTACTGCTGCTATGAGACAAATCAACCGCTATTCTACATTTTCACTGTTCCTGTGACTCATTTAACCTTGACCTACATTATCCCTGTTTCCATGGCCCATTTAACACTTGTACTACATTATCAATGTTTCTATGAACAATTTAACCTATGTTTTATATTATCCCTGTTTCCATGACCCATTTAACCCTTGTACTACATTATCAATGTTTCTATGAACAATTTAACCTATGTTTTATATTATCCCTGTTTCCATGACCCATTTAACCCTTGTACTACATTATCAATGTTTCTATGAACAATTTAACCTATGTTTTATATTATCCCTGTTTCCATGACCCATTTAACCCTTGTACTATATTATCAGTGCCACTGTTCCTATGACTTATCTAAGCTCTGTTCTACATGATCGCTGTTCATATGACCTACTTAAACTCACTGGTTCTATGGTATATTTAACCCTACTATATTATCATTGTCCCTATGACCCATTTAATCTCTGAATTACCTTGGCTGGTTGTTGGAGTGTTGCGTCCTGGCAACATCTAAGGTCATATTCGGACGGGCTGAATTACCTTAACACTGTTTCTCTGACTTATAAAAAACAAATATACTAAAGTCTACCTAAGTGACTTGTAGCTTGCTTGTTATTATAAATGTGTGTGTACATTGTGTTTTTTTATTTGTTGGGTGTTCATAGTATCATAATTATTTCGCTTAAAGACCATTAATTAAAATTCACATAAAATAACAGAATACAGGAAACAAATTTGGCATGCCAGCGATTAGATACAATCACTATACCATCAGTACGTCTCTGATTGGAGATTATTGGCACCGGGCGGGGAGGGGGGGGGGGGGGGGCGAGGCTAGGTCCATCTGGCACCGAGCGATAATTGGGGACGATACGGTTGCAAATCAGCCACAACAACGACCAGGGCGCCACCTGCAGGTGACGAGACTTCCGGCGTGACTTATCGCCAGGCGCAGGGGCTTGGCTGCACGGCCAATCAAAGTCAGATTTGTTTTTGTTTTGTCCCTACAAAACTGTGATACAGATAATTAGGTTTGGCTGAACCGCAGATTAACTTAGAGGTCAGCAAAGGTCAGCAGAGGTCAGCAGAGGTCATGTGCTCGGGGCCGAGGTCTGTACTATCAACGGCCGAGCAGATGAGGAAGTCTGGTCCATTTATCTTATTTAATATTAGCCAAGGTTTTTTTTTATTGGGGTTTTACATCCTAGCAATGTCTAATGTCATATAAGGATAGCAGGGTCTATACGGGGCTTGGAAAGTCTTAAAAAGTCTTAAACAGCCTTGAACTTCATTTGTACTCATCTTAAGGCCTTGAAAATCCTAGAATTTAACCTATTTTTGGTAATTAGTCTTGGAAAGCCTTGAATACCATTACTTAACCAGTTCTCACTTGTCTAAATTAGTCTGAAATCGCCATTCAACATTGGGTTTTTTTCCTCCTGAAATCCAGATGAAAATAGTCTTGAATTCCTATCAAAAAGAGCCTTGCGAAACCGTGAAATAGGCTTGAATTCCATACCTTCACATGTGCACGGACCCTGGGATGGGTACTGACTTAATTGTGACAGTGCTGTACTCATGGCGACTTTATGGTGCTGGAGACCAGGCCACCGGCATCATGACCCGATATCCCACTCACTGACATTGTCCTCATAGTAAGCTGACCAGTCTTTGCCCTATCCTATGGCTAAATCACTCACTCTTTCTCGTCTGAAACCGACACTTACTTATTCGATTGAAATTCAAGGCTGTCCGCACACTGAATTAGGTCTAATTTCTAATGTTGTGGATAGTAAATCGACTCCAAGTTTTTTGGGTGCGTTTTTTGGGGTGTGGCTGGGTTGATGAAGAAGGAAGGAGAGTTGAGGTTGGGGGAGGAGAGGCGGAGTAGGGGAGGGATACGGAGGGAGGGTTGTAGGGGAGGATATGGAAGAGGGGAAGGGAGGTTTGTTTGTTTGTTGTTGTTTTATGTCCTACCAACATCAAAGGTCATGTCAGGACGGGTACCGACTTGTGACATTGCGCACTAATGGCGACTTTATAGTGCTGCCCCACTGGGGGACCAGTCTGCCATCACCATGACCTGAAATCCCACTCAGTCACATTATCCTGACACTGAGCCAACCAAGTCCTTGCCCTATCCTAATAATGCTGAGCGCCTGGCTAGGAAGCAACAAGTATACATTTTTAAGTCATTGGTTTAACTCGACCGAGGGTTCGAACACACAAACCCATGGTCTACCAACATGGGAGACGGACGCTCAAACTCATTCGGCCATCCCGTCTGGTGGGGAGGGAGGAGGAAGGGAGGAACCTACAGAGGAGTGGGAGTTTTGGGGGTAGTCGAGGGGATGAAGAGGGGAAGGGGAGAGGAGGAGGCGTGAAAGAGTTAAGTGAGAGAGGAAAGGGAGGTAGCGTGAGGAGGAGAGGAGGGGTAGGGGAGGGGTTGAGGAGGGAAGGGGTGAAGAGGGAAGGTGGATTGGAGGGGGAGAGGAGGGGATGGAGAGGGGCAGAGTGGAGCGGATGTGGGGAGAGGGAGTGGAAGGGGTAGTGGAGGAGATGAGGATGGAGGGGGGTGTAGGGATGTGATGCTTTGGGGGGTTGTGGAGGGGTTGATGATGGAGAGGGTGTGTAGGGATGTGATGCTTTGGGGGGTAGTGGAGTGGATGAGGATGGAGAGGGGGTGTAGGGATGTGATGCGTTGGGGGGTAGTGCAGGGGATGAGGATGGAGGGGGGGTGTAGGGATGTGATGCTTTGGGGGGTAGTGGAGGGGATGATGATGGAGAGGGGGTGTAGGATGTGATGCTTGGGGGGTAGTGCAGGGATGAGGATGGAGGGGGGTTGGGATGTGATGCTTTGGGGGTAGTGGAGGAGATGAGGATGGAGAGGGGGTGTAGGGATGTGATGCTTTGGGGGTAGTGCAGGGATGAGGATGGAGGGGGGTGTAGGGATGTGATGCTTTGGGGGGTAGTGAGGAGATGAGGATGGAGAGGGGGTGTAGGGATGTGATGCTTTGGGGGGTAGTGCAGGGATGAGGATGGAGGGGGTGTAGGGATGTGATGCTTTGGGGGGTAGTGGAGGAGATGAGGATGGAGAGGGGGTGTAGGGATGTGATGCTTTGGGGGGTAGTGCAGGGGATGAGGATGGAGGGGGTGTAGGGATGTGATGCTTTGGGGGGTAGTGATGGATGAGGATGAGAGGGGGTGTAGGATGTGATGCTTTGGGGGTAGTGGAGGGATGAGGATGGAAGGGGTGTAGGGATGTGATGCTTTGGGGGTAGTGGAGGGGTGAGGATGGAGAGGGGGTGTAGGGATGTGATGCTTGGGGGGTAGTGGAGGGGATGAGGATGGAGAGGGGTGTAGGGATGTGATGCTTTGGGGGTAGTGGAGGGATGAGGATGGAGAGGGGTGTAGGGATGTGATGCTTGGGGGGTAGTGGAGGGATGAGGATGGAGAGGGTGTAGGGATGTGATGCTTGGGGGTTGTGAGTGGATGAGGATGGAGAGGGGGTTAGATGTGATGCTTGGGGTAGTGGAGTGATGAGATGAGGGGGTGGAGTGGTGGGTGAGGATGAGATGAGAGGGGGTGTAGGGATGTGAGCTTTGGGGGTAGTGGAGGGATGAGATGGAGAGGGGTGTAGGGATGTGATGCTTTGGGGGGTAGTGGAGGGGATGAGGATGGAGAGGGGGTGTAGGGATGTGATGCTTGGGGGGTAGTGGAGGGGATGAGGATGGAGAGGGGGTGTAGGGATGTGATGCTTTGGGGGGTAGTGGAGGGATGAGGATGGAGAGGGGGTGTAGGGATGTGATGCTTTGGGGGGTAGTGGAGGGGATGAGGATGGAGAGGGGGTGTAGGGATGTGATGCTTTGGGGGTAGTGGAGGGATGAGGATGGAGAGGGGGTGTAGGGATGTGATGCTTTGGGGGGTAGTGGAGGGGATGAGGATGGAGAGGGGGTGTAGGGATGTGATGCTTGGGGGGTAGTGGAGGGGATGAGGATGGAGAGGGGGTGTAGGGATGTGATGCTTTGGGGGGTAGTGGAGGGGATGAGGATGGAGAGGGGGTGTAGGGATGTGATGCTTTAGGGGGTAGTGGAGTGGATGAGGATGGAGAGGGGGTGTAGGGATGTGATGCTTTGGGGGTAGTGGAGTGGATGAGATGGAGAGGGGGTGTAGGGATGTGATGCTTTGGGGGTAGTGGAGGGGATGAGGATGGAGAGGGGGTGTAGGGATGTGATGCTTTGGGGGTAGTGGAGTGGATGAGGATGGAGAGGGGGTGTAGGGATGTGATGCTTTGGGGGGTAGTGGAGGGGATGAGGATGGAGAGGGGGTGTAGGGATGTGATGCTTTGGGGGTAGTGGAGGGATGAGGATGGAGAGGGGGTGTAGGGATGTGATGCTTTGGGGGGTAGTGGAGGGGATGAGGATGGAGAGGGGGGTGTAGGGATGTGATGCTTTGGGGGTAGTGGAGGGGATGAGGATGGAGAGGGGGTGTAGGGATGTGATGCTTTGGGGGGTAGTGGAGGGGATGAGGATGGAGAGGGGGTGTAGGGATGTGATGCTTTGGGGGTAGTGGAGTGGATGAGCATGAGAGGGGGTGTAGGGATGTGATGCTTTGGGGGTAGTGGAGGGGATGAGGATGGAGAGGGGGTGTAGGGATGTGATGCTTTAGGGGGTAGTGGAGTGGATGAGCATGGAGAGGGGTGTAGGATGTGATGCTTTGGGGGGTAGTGGAGGGGATGAGGATGGAGAGGGGGTGTAGGGATGTGATGCTTTAGGGGGTAGTGGAGTGGATGAGCATGGAGAGGGGGTGTAGGGATGTGATGCTTTGGGGGTAGTGGAGGGGATGAGGATGGAGAGGGGGTGTAGGGATGTGATGCTTTAGGGGGTAGTGGAGTGGATGAGCATGGAGAGGGGGTGTAGGGATGTGATGCTTTGGGGGGTAGTGGAGGGGATGAGGATGGAGAGGGGGGTGTAGGGATGTGATGCTTTAGGGGGTAGTGAGTGGATGAGCATGGAGAGGGGGTGTAGGGATGTGATGCTTGGGGGGTAGTGGAGGGGTGAGGATGGGAGGGGGGTGTAGGGATGTGATGCTTTGGGGGTAGGGAGGGATGAGATGGAGAGGGGTGTAGGGATGTGATGCTTTGGGGGGTAGTGGAGGGATGAGGATGGGAGGGGGTGTAGGGATGTGATGCTTTGGGGGTAGTGGAGTGGATGAGGATGGAGAGGGGGTGTAGGGATGTGATGCTTTGGGGGGTAGTGGAGGGGATGAGGATGGAGAGGGGGGTGTAGGGATGTGATGCTTTAGGGGGTAGTGGAGGGGGGAGTAGGAGGATGGGGGAGGGGGGTGGAGAGGGGGTGTAGGGATGTGATGCTTTAGGGGGTAGTGGAGTGGATGAGCATGGAGAGGGGGGTGTAGGGATGTGATGCTTTGGGGTGTAGTGGAGGGGGTGAGGATGGAGAGGGGGGTGAAGGGATGTGATGCTTTGGGGGGTAGTGCAGGGGATGAGGATGGAGAAGGGGGTGTAGGGATGTGATGCTTTGGGGGGTAGTGGAGGGGATGAGGATGGAGAGGGGGGTGTAGGGATGTGATGCTTTGGGGGGGTAGTGGAGGGGATGAGGATGGAGAGGGGGGTGTAGGGATGTGATGCTTTAGGGGGTAGTGGAGGAGATGAGGATGGAGAGGGGGTGTAGGGATGTGATGCTTTGGGGGGTAGTGGAGGGGATACGGTGGGAGGGTGTGTGGAGAGAGGGAGTGGGTGTGGAAGGGACGGGGTGAGGGGAGTGGAGTGGAGGTCATGATGTGTGTCATTAACTGGGTCTAGATCTGAACACTGCACTGATTAACCTTCCCGCCACATCCAGATGGTGCCCACAGAGAACACCCTGCCGCAAACAAACCAGACCAATCCAGCACTCCGCGCATGCGCACCGCAGCCCACTGCAACATGTAGCCTCACCACTTCCTCAGTTTGTTTATTGGGGTTTTACGCTCTAGCAATACATGAGGTAATATCAGTATCGGTACTGAGAGGTGGCAGAATGCACTCATTTCAATTATTAAAAAACAAAGAATGTATATAGTGCTGCCCTACTGGGATACCATGATGTTGGCACAATGACTCAATATCCCACTCAGTTACATTATCCTGATTGTGATATAACCAGTGCTTGCCCTGCCCTTTTATTAATGCTGAAAGGCATGGCAGGCAAGGTGGCGCCAAGAATAAAATTGGTAAGTATTTGGTTAGACTCGGCCGGGGATTGAACCCACGATCTCCTTCTCACCAAGTGAACACTCTCTATAGGTAATCACCGTATTCGTCCATTGTTTAGCAATATGGGAAGAAGAAGAAGAAGAAGAAGAAGAAGAAGAGATAAACAAATCGAATCCAAACATCGCCAATATTACTTTTCATTTGTGTAAAAACTACAAGAAAATATTTCAGGAAAAAGCAATGAATCAAGTTCCTTAGAATTGCACAGTCCGATAGTTTTGCGGTTTTCTCATACTGTCATACTTTTGAGATAAGTACATTAGGTCGATCTTTTTAATGTGGTGTTGCTTTATTTTTAAGTATGTTTTATTATAAATGTTTCAACTAGGACAGTGTCTACTAAATTGACTATTTCTTCTGTGTAGCTGTATTTCTTTAATGAGTACACCATCATGAAAGTTGGATATGTAGGATTAAATGCAGGTAGGTGTTTGCTTTAGAAAATTAGCGCAAGGGTCGATGCAAAGTTGGAATTAGCAAGCCTATGGTGTCTTATTTAATTCATTCAGCAAATATATAAGGAATAACACAAGAGCTCTTTTATTCAGTCTCAGACTAATGACAGATTAGTATCATATTCGTCATTACAATTGGAAATAACATCACATATATATGTAGAATCAGAAATCGAGATGGTGCATAATTCTACTTATAATTTCTTTTCGTGTAACATTTAATCATGAAGTGGAGGAGGACATTTCAATTGCTATATAGGGTATTCACGTGACGACACGAACCTGATGCGCGGCCATTGTGGCGATATCAACCAGTAAACATCCCATAGAATTTGGCTGTACGCGCAGTGGAAAACGTGTATTTCATTCAAAATTAATAGAATTCCGGAACCCTAACCGTATAAATTTTATATAATCTATTCGTTGAATATGTTTTCTATATGTGTACCAAGCAGTTTGTTTCTAAGTGGTGTAGTTTTAGAAATATTTCACTTTTTCTGTATGAAGATTGCTCAAGGCCATTGACAATGCACTGGCACTGACACTCAGAATATCCCAACTTTCACTATTATCTCTTGTTTTTAATACTTTCAGCGTAAATTGCTCTTAGGTTACATTAAATACTTCAGATCTTCCTCTTCAATCGCGCATTAAGATATTTTTAATCGATCCAATGAAAGCTTTTAAATTTATTTTACAAAAAATAAATGCTCCGCATAGACATAGCATTGCCGTATTTTACCCTTCGCGGGCAGTTTGCCGGTACGCGCAGTGCAAAACGTCGATTTTATTCAAAATTTATAGAAATCCAGAACCCTAACCTTAAAAATTTAATATAGTCTTATTGGTAAACATGTTTTCTATATGTGTCCCAACCGATTTGTTTCTAGGTGGGTTAGTTTTATAGATATTTCACTTTTTCTGTATGAAGATTGCTCATAGCCATTGAGTTTGCAGTGTGACAGTGTGTTATTATTGTGGTTACTATCGCCACAATGGCCGCGCTTCCGGTTTGCGTGACGTGAGTGCATACCCTATATACTAACCATGCAGACACCTGTAAAGCGCTTGGTTGTTTTACGTCCGAGCTCTATCTACGGTCAAATCAGGAGGACCCTGTAAAATAGTCTGCATACAGTGCAACCTGTTCTCAGAGACCCCTGTGATTAGCGAACCCTTGCCATATATGAAGATTTTATTTTAATGAACAAACTTTCATTGTTTCAAGCTTCATTTGACTCTCACCTTGCAATGACATGATACCTGCTATTTCAGGACAACATTGGTCTAA
Source organism: Branchipolynoe longqiensis (assembly GCA_030323885.1). Taxonomy (NCBI): domain Eukaryota; kingdom Metazoa; phylum Annelida; class Polychaeta; order Phyllodocida; family Polynoidae; genus Branchipolynoe; species Branchipolynoe longqiensis. The sequence goes on along the minus strand of CM059190.1, from coordinate 66,769,137 downwards.
ATACAGAGTTTTCCGTTGAAGATAGGTATCACTGTATCAGCGAGTGCTGCTTCTAGACTAAAGCTAAGATTCCATATACACGGTATGCGGCATGCAAATGAGAATGTGAATGCAAATGCAAATGCGACAATAAATGGAAACGCATGTAAACACATGGTGGTGCTTCTATATGTCCGAATGCGAATGAGAATGCAAATGTAAATGTAAAGGCGGCAAATTGATTGCTCAATGGACCAATCGCTGTGAATGCGAATGTGAATGTGAATGAGAATGTGAATGCGAATGCGAATGCGAATGCGAATGCGAATGTGAATGCGAATGCGAATGGCATGTCACATACCGCATATATGGAATCTTAGCTTTACATGCACTGACTGCGCTTGTTCTGTTGTGAAAATATCAACCACTAAACTGCCATTTTACTCCAGGCACGCCCATTGATGATGAACACCTCTCTTGGCATTTTTCTTTGGTGCACCTGGCTTCACCATCCTCTGTGTACCTGTTCCGGTGCAGCCGTTGCCATGGCACCAGTGCATCTGGATCCTTCCCAGATTCTCTGAATGTCCTCAGCCGCAACCTGGGCTGCCAGCAGCTACAGAGGCACGCAGCTCCACCATCATCATATGGCTACATTCATTGGGATTGCAGGCCTCCACCATCATCATCATGCTGTTGGTTGTGATGCGACAAAGACTGCTTTCATTACTTGACTGCCACTCTCCATGTGCGGTTGTACATTTCATGAAAGCTGCCTGCAAAAGTGTTGAAGTGCCGCTGGTTTTTGCAAGTTACCAGCGGCACTCTCTCAGGGAGCAAATAGAGGTTTCACACCGGCAAGAACATGTCAAGACCGCCGCAAAACTATTTGTCCCTGCAGTGGCTGGTCGGGAGATGTTGGGAGTTCCATACATCAACCGCCCTTAATGCTGCCACAGTGACATGGTTTTCTGTTTAGGGTTTGCTCCCTTAGCCTTCGGTTCTGTCAAGAACCTGTACCACAAGGCAGTGGTTTACAACTCTGCAGTGCAGGGGCATCAAACTCCCTGAGGTATTGCTATACCTGCAATACCTGCATGCTCATATGCAGCCCTCCATACCAAATGTTAATAGGTCTCTTCCGAGACGCAAATCTGGGTTCCAGCAGGCCATTTATCAGGCTCCGGTGGAAGCACACTGCATCAGTCCAGAAAATTAATGCAGCACATGGCAGATGCAAGGGGTGTGCAAATTGGTTTGTTTCTTTGTTGTTGTTTTACGTCCTAGCAACATCTAAGGTCATATCAGGTCGTGTACTGACTTGTGACAGTGTGCACTCATGGCGACTTTATAATGCTGCCCCATTTGGAGACCAGGCCACCAGCACCATGACATGATTGATAACCCACTCAGTCAAATTATCCTGACACCGAGCAAACCAGTCCTTGCCCTATCCTAATAATGCCAAGCGCAGGGCTAGGAAGTGCCAAGTATAAATTTGTCAGTCATTGGTTTGACTCGACTAGGGTTCGAACCCATGTGTAAAAATATACGGATTTTCGGTTAAGAATTATATATTGGCAGAGAGCATTATTATTCTTGGATGCTGGAGTGGGACTGATAGTATGTAAACTAAAAGTAAACTAATGTCAACAAAAGTCCACTCCCATTGTACATGATACTGAGTGAGGTAAACTATATGTTATCTACTAAGAGTGGAGTTGATGGAAATGTACATGATGCTGAATAGAGTAAACTATCTGTTATATATGATGTTTGGAGTTAATGAAAAGAGTTCCTTTGTAAGAAACAGTACATGATGGTTGAAATGTTCTCTTGGTGTTCATAAAGAATACAAAAGAGGAAAAGAAAGATTTTTACTATATATAAATCTGTAACTGTTGCAACATCCTGTCCACCCAAGACCACCGACTGACCCACCAGCCTCATTAGCATATGTATAGAGTGCACCACCTGCAGATGGCTTGAGTGACAGCCCCTAATGGGGTGGTCACCCACCCAGTCTGTGGGGAGGTGTCTCATTGGCTGGTTGGGGAATGTCTGGTCACCTGACTCTCTTGGCCTATCCTGACCCACACACTAGTCTCAGCTAATTAATTATTCATGAGTTTGCTTCAGACACACTGAAGGAGAATCACTCTCATCCTGGCTCTTGAGTGAGACACACCTACTCTAGAGCAGGACCCCAGACACTCTGTCTGATGCTATCAAAATTCAGCTATTCTAATTGAGTGTATCCACAGCCATAGGACTCCTGTCCCATGGGTTGTAGGCACTGGTTCAACATACAGGCTAAAGTGACTATGAGACATAGTGTGGGCAGTATAGGAGGAGGAGTACAGGTGCTAGGTCACATGTAAGGGGGATGACAGGAGTTGCTGCCAATAAAGCACAACTTATTCACTGTTCATCCTTGTGACTAGTTTTCCTTCCTCTTTCTAGACATGGTTAAATTGATCAGGCTAATTGCATCACAGGTGAAATGAAGGGGGAGAGTATTGTAATCACATAGGGTTCTCACAGCGGCAGAGACCCGTGTTTTTATACATGGATTCAGATCCCCACCCAAAACAGGAGATGGAGGCTCAACTCATTCGGTCATCCTGTCTGGTCTGTGCAAATTGATAGCACACACAGAGTGGTAAGTTTGTGTGTGTGGTGCACTGACGGGGTAGCAGTGGGCCCTGCCACATGTACACAGGGATGTGCGGGTTACTATGGATACTGATTAGGTAAGGTTGTGGATGACCAGAGGCAGCGTTTTGTAGCTGAGGTGCTCGAGGGTGTGCCTATGTGTGTGTGTGTGGGGGTGTGGGGGGGGGGGTGATGGTGTACACGCAAACAAAAAGTGATATTTTATCTAATGTAAAATAGCTGGCAGGAAGATTTCACCACAGTCTACATTAGAAGCCACTGATCCTATCAAGTTTGGTCATCAGGAAAATCTGCCAATAGGTTCAAAATGACCATCATGTGTCTGTACATGACCTGTACTCGATGATAATATAAGGCCGAGAGGCAAACACACCCGACTTCCGGTTGTGTGCACACTCCGGGTCACAGCTTCAGTCCCTTCTCAGGAACCAGCGGACAGGAACTGGGAATATGTTTGTTTACTGCGGGTGACGACACATTAAAAGTAAACATATTGTATCTTAATAGACTATAGTGAATTTCTCGAAATTCGATAAATATATGCATTCCCTTTCCAGCCTACTCTCATTCTGCCCAGGTAATCAGCCTACCAACACACCAGACGGGGTGGCCAAATGAGTTGAGTGTTCGTCTCCCGTTTTGGTAGATAGTGGGATTCGAACCCACACGTTCGAATCCTGGTTGAGTCAAACCAATGATTTAAAAATTGATATATATATATATATATGATATCATTATCATTACCATCATATACATATGCATATATATATATCTGTATAAACATAACTCCAGTACAGATAAGGAGGAAGACAAAAGGTAGTGGTTGAATAGTTTAATCTCTGGCAAGAGTAAGAGGCCCTTGCCCCTAAAATAAAAGAAGAAAAATCCTCCTGTGTGACTGACACTTGTCAACATCCGGTGGAGGTGAGGTGGGTCGCACATGGTGCTACTACAGTTAAGTGCGCAGTACTATGAAGTATAACAAAATCAATAATATCAGTAATGACACTAATTCCCTTAAGTGTCTTTATAGTTATACTCGCATGATGCGTTATACATCATATATATATATTTACATATATTTATATACATTATGCGACTATTTGCCTTGGTATAAAGCCCGTCTACTGTTCTCCTCACCTCGCTCTAAGCCATGTGCCTCTCCCACCGCAGTCACTGGTGCTCGCATGACCCCTCGCCTTTGTCCTGCGTGTGACAACAAACTCTGGGATGGTACTTTTATGTGTAGATCCAAGTAAACAGGCAGCGCACCGCCCTACCAGTACCACCGCGGGCATGGGCGTGCCTCTGTGTGTGTGTGTGTGTCAGGCGGGAGGGGGGAGGGGGCAGAGGAGGACGGGAGGGGAGGGAAGAGGGAGAGTGGTGTAGGAGGGAGAGTGGTGTAGGTGGGAGGGGATCGCACAGGATGTGTTCCTTTAGAGAAATTACTGACCGTTGTCGCAAAAACACTCCATACCGCCTAAGCAATGGATACTTTAATTATTATAATTTGATTCTGACAAACACTTTCTTTCTTCGAAGTTACATAGTCCAATGAAAGCATACCATTTTCAAAACTAAGATAATTATCTAAATTTGATTCTACATATCTAACTTAGATTCTGGTGCACATATTAAACATTTGTCGCCACACAGAAGGGAATACTGAGGCAATTGAATCAAATATGTAACTGCAGAAGGCTATCGTGTCAGAGTGTTGGCATGCTTGTAAAACTTAATTTAACATGGTTGCATTTCAAATATTTCAAAAGGTAGCCATTTAAAATAAGAGTTACTTCAAACTAAAAGTAAGGTTGATTATAACAACTAATTTACTTTATTTATCTCAGAAAAATGACAGAAACTCAAAACAATCGGACCATGCAACTTTAAGCACTTGTTACTGCATAGAAGGGAATACTCTGACAATTTAATAAAACCTGGTAATGTGGAAGTTTTGGTATGCAGGTATTGCAGGTATTGCAACACCTCAGGGAGTTTGACTCCCCTGCTCTGCAGAGTTGTAAACCACTGCCTTGTGGTACACGTTCTTGACAGAACCAAAGGCTAAGGGAGCAAACCCTAAACAGAAAACCATGTCACTGTGGCAGCATTAAGGGCGGTTGATATATGGAACTCCCAACATCTCCCGACCAGCCACTGCAGGGACAAATAGTTTTGCGCCTGTCTTGACATGTTCTTGCCGGTGTGAAACCCTCTATTTGCTCCCCGAGAGAGTGCCGCTGGTAACTTGCAAAAGCCAGCAGCACTTCAACACTTTTGCAGGCAGCTTTCATGAAATGTCGAGAGCGGCAGTCAAGTAATGAAAGCAGTCTTTGTCGCATCGCGACCGACAGCATGATGATGATGATGAATGTGGAAGTCTATGTTGTCAGAGTGTTGATGTGCTAGCCAAGATTAATTTCACATGCATTCACTTCACATTTCTCCCAAGTCAGTCACCAAAGTGACTTCAACCTAAAGTAAGGTATAGCGATCTAAAGTAAAGTATAGCGATCAAGCTAATACATTTATCTCAGAAAATGACCAAAACTCAAAACCATCGGACTATGCTACTTTAATTGAACAGATACCGGGTGTTACATGCCCTCACCCACCCTGCGCACCCACACACACCATCACGTTGCCAGCTATTCTCCATCTGTCCACGGTTAGAAATCTAGCTTACGCTTTAAAATTAAGGGTTCTCAAAACTGACATAAAGGAAATTATAATGATCCACTTAATATATTCAACTAAAAACAAGTCAAAGACTTAAATTATTGCAATTGCAATTTTATTCAACAAAAGAGAAATGCAAATGGACCTTTCGTTAATTATTTCCGCATAGTGGACGATATAATATACATATATATATATATGTATATATGTATGTATATGTATGTATATGTATGTACATGTATGTATATGTATGTATATGTATGTATGTGAGTATATGTGTGTGTATGCGTGTGTATGCGTGTGTATGCGTGTGTATGCGTGTGTATGCGTGTGTATGCGTGTGCATGCGTGTGCATAGGTGTGCATAGGTATGCATAGGTGTGCATAGGTGTGCATAGGTGTGCATAGGTGTGCATAGGTGTGCATAGGTGTTCATATGTGTGGATAGGTGTGCATAGGTGTGCATAGGTGTGCATGCGCGTGCATGCGCGTGCATGCGCGTGCATGCGCGTGCATAGGTGTGCATGCGCGTGCATGCGCGTGCATGCGCGTATATGCGCGTGTATATAGTGATGCGCGTGCATGACTGCATGCGCGTGCATGCGCGTGCATGCGCGTGCATGCGCGTGCATGCGTGTATATAACGGATACCATCGGCACTACAGGCCTAATCAGGGTCTCACGCACCGGGGTGGGTGTGGGGAAGGGGGCGCTATCATGATCCGCCCATACAGGTGCATATAATTATATATATATATTAATTATATATATATATAATTATATATATATATATTATCTTAGCATATGGTTCGTTATTAATCAGCACTTGACATATTGTTGATTTACTCCCTTGTTGCCAACACCAATGGCACCACCTAGCGGGAGTCAACAAATATCCACTCTGATCTCCCACCTGCAATAAATGAACGCCCCCCCCCCCCCCCCCCCCCCCCGCCCCTCTTCCCCCACTCCCACCCACCGCCTTTCCCTTGCTGGTTCCCACACCTCGTATGGGGACAGTTAGTAAAACTTTGATCTTGGCCGATGTGGGGTGTGTGTGTGGGGGGGGGGGGGGGCGGAGGGGGTGTCTGTGCAACCTATCGGGGACAGTCAGTAAGACTAGGACAGTGGGGGTGGGGGTGGGGGTGTATGTGTGTACAACCTATCGGGGACAGTTAGTAAGACTAGGACAGTGGGGGTGGGATGTGTATGTGTGTACAACCTATCGGGGACAGTTAGTAAGACTAGGACAGTGGGGGTGGGGGTGTATGTGTGTAGGGAGACTGTGGGTAGATGTGCGTGTGTGCATGTGTGCGTGTGTGTGAGAGAGGCAAAGGTAGCATGGGGGGCGAGAGAATGTTTTGCTGGGGGTTCAAGTAGCTTTGATGCGACATTGTTAGAACTGCGTTCTGTGTTCTTCAGTTGGTGTAGTGAGTCACTGAGTCCACCTTACCCAGAGTGCATCACGCACATCAGCAGCCACTGCTGTGCAGCTGGGAGTACTTTTTGTTGGCATTAAGGATGTCTTTGGTTCTCTCTTTCTCTCTCTCTCTCGGTCTCTAGAGCATATTAGCTACAGTTGCATGATCTCATGGGAATGAGTTTCTAGAATCTTAAGTTAAATGTATTAGCTTGATCGCTATTTGCTTTTTTTTTTAGATTATTGTATTAGGTTGATAAATATAATTTCCATTTACTTTAGTTTCAAGTATGATTCATTTTAAGTTATTCATTTTGGACATGTTTAGAGTGCAAATATGGAAAAATACTAACATCAGTATGCATATGGAAATGCCAGCCATCATAGTGTAAAATATTCCAATAATGATGCATTGGTGGGTGAATGCAAATGTTCAATTTGTGAAACAGGTATACATGGCCAGGTGCATAGATGTGTTTATGTAGTTGCTGGTGGTGCTTGATTGATAGGTAAATAGACATTGTTGTGCTAGTAAGATAGTGTGTAAGGGGAACTCAGAGTCCTACACACTACCCCCTCCCCCCTCTGCTAGTCAGGATCACCACACCATCCTCAAGGCAGGTGGTGGCCAGGGGAGCCACACAGATTGGTGGTGGTGGGCAGATCACTGTAACCATGGGGACCGGGAATGCTTGTTTCTCATTGGTGGAGCTAGAAATGCTTGTTTCTCATTGGGAGAATGGGGTGGGGTGATACACTATACTGGATCCATGTATCATATAAATGATTAACCTGAGGGCTTGACTCTCTCTCTTCTTTCACCCTTTATACTATTTCTTTCTCTTTGCCTGTATTGATTTCACTATAGCCTGCCTACACAACCACAGATTCAAGCCATGGACTTTACATTACTGGTGAGCACGACGGTTATTGACACTATACGGTTAGTAATACTAGTTAGTTTATGATAACTTTATAGACTGGTACAGTATTCTATATACTGACAGCCACGACAGTTATTATGACTACAGTTAGACTACAACACATTTAAAATAATTTCTATTCTAAATTGACAGTGAGTGCAATTTAATAGTTTTGGATACGATGGGTAGTGACTACGGTAGTTACTAAGAAAGTTTTAATTCAAAAAGCATAGAACAAATTGACTACGATTTGTTTGGTGAGTTGTGTAGGTAGTGTTTTTTCTGCTATTCATTTTTTATTGTTTCAACTATTACGAGGTTAGAATTGGTTTAAATTAGCTTGTTGACGACTTTTCCGACAGAATGCTGCTATTCTTAGAAGGTAGATTAATCTTTGGTAATGGTATTGCTGTAAATTGCTGTTATTGAAGCTTCGTGTAGCCGGTGGAATATATTTTTTATCGGGACTACTTTCGGTATTTGCTTTAACCTTGGCATGAACAGGGAAGCGTAGTAATACACTTCGAGAGTTTTTTTTACAATTTCTTCTACCTTACAGGCAAAAACTATACTTGGATTTAATTCTTTAAATTATTTATACCACCGCATACAACAGCAGCTTGAAAATGCCAGTCATGCGCGCCAAGGAGGAGCAGTTGCGTGATGAATTTCAGCATTGGTTTCTAGGTGAGTGTGATTCGGGTAACTACACAGCTGAAACTGATAAGATAGAAGCATGGAGTAAGTTTATGGCACAGAGTCTTGACTTCATTAGAGAAGAAAATGAAGAACGTTTGTCTAATGTAAGGCATCGTACAGAATTAAGAGAAGATAGAGAAGAACGTAGAGAAGCACCTGAGCTTTTGCAAGTAGAGCATAGACAGCGGGAGGTACGTAATAGGTCTTTAAGGCATACGGCAAGTCTGTACCCTTGTTGGATGGGTCGGACAGGGGAGTGTTGCGCAACTGGATAGATTTAAAAGAACGTATTGGTACTCTGGCTAATGTTTCTGACTTGGATATAATCCACTTTGCTTTGTCAAATGCAACTGGTACATTGCATGAAGTTCTCTTTACTGCTTTTCAACATAGAGGTTCTAAGTCATGGGAAGAAATAAAAGAAGTCATAGCTTCGACTCTACTAACGGCAGATGAACATAGTCATTTAAAGGGAATTGTAATGGCTATGAAACAAAATGAAGGGGAGACAGTAGCTGCATACTGCCAGCATTTCAAAACTGCTGCAGCTAAAGGTTGGAATCTTCCTTCTGCAGTCTTTGGTACTGATACCTTCGAGATACTTCTTTCTAGATTTCTTGACTCCTTATTTGATGATAATACCATGTGGTATGTGGAGACAAATCATCCTAAAACTCTTGAGGAAGCTTTTGAAATGTTGATACTTCGTGATAGGTCTGTTATTAGGCAGCAGAGACGTGCTAAATCATGTCTTGGTAATTTAGCTATTTGTGATTAAATAGCAATAGGTTCCATTAAATTGACATACTATTCCAGCATGCCAAAACGTTGTCACGACAGCCTTTTGCAGTAACATATTCTATTAAATTGACTCAATATTCCCTTCTATGTGGTGACACATGTTTAATAAGTGCACCAGTATCTAAGGTATAATCAAATCTAGATAATTATCTTGGTTTTGAAATATTGATGTTTCATCGGGCTATGAAGCTTTAAGTGTCTTGGTTCAAATAATGTGATGCTTTAATCGAACTGTGCACCTTTAACCGTAATGGGGCTGTCACATTACGACGTTTCGGGCCAACGCGGGTCGACGCGCGCTGACGTGTTGGGTTTTTCGGTGAAACATCGGTACACATCCGGTACATTAACGGTACGTTACCGGGGCGTTTCCGGCGCGTCAGTACATAGCAACGTGTGTACCGGCACGTCGGCGGCCGTCGGCGCGCGTCGGTCCGCGGAGAAAGTTTTGTGCTTGCACAAAACTTTCGACGGGCCGCAACACGCAGCAGCGTGTTGGCGGGCGCGTTACGGACGCGTTAGCAACACGTCGAACCCGTTTTTCGCCAAAACTGCGAGCGTTCCGTCGGCGCGTCTGCATCGTCCCGCCAGCGGGTTCCCAGCGTGCCAGCAGCATGTTATCGGTGCGTTATCGGCGCTCCACCAGCGTTTCTCAGTGCGTTGGACGTGTTGCCGGCGCGCCTGGACGTGCTGCCGGCGCGTCCTGACGTGTTGGGGGTGGGTCTGTACGGCTTCACACAATACTAATACGATACCAACTCGCTGCCTCCACGCCGTCAACGTGCCGACAGCGCGCCAACAACACGCTGACAACACGCTGGGAACCCGCTGGTGGCACGTTGACACTTTCATCCGCCGCGCGTCGAACCTCGTTGGCTGCGCGTTAATACCATGCTACTAACCCGTCCAGTTTTCTCCCAAAACGCCGAAAAGTTGGACGTCTCTTGACGGGTTGCAAATATTTTGCGCGTTGCCGGCACGCCGGCAGAAACGTCATAATGTGACAGGGGTATAAAGTAAGCATACCAGGTGCTCCCGCCTATCACAACCAACCACCAATCCAGCATGTGATGCATTTTGAATGAATATTGATACATGTAGTTACTTTCATTGGCAATATTGTTTATATCTAATATGAATTCCAAGTAGAACAGTTGAATATATCATTGATAATATATGGTACATACACCAGACGGGATGGCCAAATATGTTGAGCGTCCACATCCCATTTTGGTAGGTCGTGGGATTTGAATCCTGGCCTAGCCAAACCAACGACTTAAAAATTCATACTTGTCGCTGCCTAGCCTGGCGCTCAACATTAGTAGAGGATAGGGCAAGGATCAGTGGAATGAGGAAGCTCAACTGTCTGCAAATGAAATGTCCCCTGCATGATCAACTAATATATCAGAACATCAACTAAAAGAGGGTCTAACTGGAAATTTGAATCTGACCATTCTTTTATATCCTTTCCTGTCTATATCGAAATACAGAGCCGTGAATCCATACACAAGAAGTGGGAGCCACTGTTGGCATGTTGATTGGTTGTTGGGGTTTTATGTCCTGGGAACATATAAGGTCATATCAGGATGAGTATGGACTTGTGTCAGTGTGAACTCATGGCAACTTTATAGTGCTGCCCCACTGGGAGATCAGGCCACCGGCACCATGAACTGATATCCCGCCCAGTCACATTTTCCTGACACTGAGCCAACCAGTCCTTGCCCTATCCTAAGAATGCTGAGTGCCTGGCTAGGAAGTGACAAGTATCAATTTCTAAGTCATTGATTTGACTTGAGCAGGTTTCAAATCCCACGATCTACCAAAAAGGGAGATGGATGCTCAACTCATTCGGCAATCCCATATGGTTTCCTGCCCAGTAATATCAGTGGGCAAGCACTACTGTTGTAAGTAGCGGCTCACTGCTCATACTCCATGGGAAAGGTATACTATAAATATAATAACAGAAGGAGTATTATAAAGCACATACAGGTGAAGCATAGAGAGGATCCATTGCACAGAGTTGATTGATATATTATCTTCTTTTTTGCGCACGCGCGTAGGATTGCCTTGCAAACAGACCCGACAGGTTCAACAGAGGTCATCCCGTCTGTGTAGTCTCACTGATGAGCAGGCCACGCACGTCATGCCCGGCATGCCCGCCACGTGACGTGACGTCATCGCTACGTGACGTCATTTTCTCGGACAGCCCCAATTGCGCGTTTCCACGCAGAACAGACGGTTCATGGGGCGACGTGTGCAGACAATTTACCAAACTCTAAATTCGTCGTGCAATATCGTCTGCTAAGCAGCTGCGTTTCTCTCCACTTGTCTTCTTAAAGTTGCATCGTCTGATAAAAGCATCACATTGTTGAAAAAAAATGCACTCATCTAGATTTGAACCTACATATATCCAACTTAGATATTCGTGCACTTATTAAAATTCCACAGTCCGATCATTTTGAGTTTCTGCCATTTTTCTGAGATAAATACATTAAATTGATTAATTATGATTATGATTAATTATGATTAATATTACTCCCATACTTCTCACCAAGAAGCTGTTCCGAGCAGTCAGACCATTCTACTCAATTTGCCACCCACCCACCCATATATCAAAGAGTCTCCGGTAGGGTGCCTGGTTTCCATAATGGACTTGAACCCCCGACCTGTTCGCCTAACTTGACATACTAAAAACCTTGTACTGTGGAAAATAAAATCCCATTCCATAGTAAACCTTTGTCTGCGTTGGGGAGCGGGACGTAGCTCAGGCGGTAGAGTGTCCACCTGTGAAGCTGTGGGTCATCCGATCGATCCTGCTCGGTGGACCCATTTGTAGTTTGGGCTATTTTCTGTTCCAACCAGTGGTCCACAACTGGTTCATAATAGGCTGAGGTATGTGCTGTCATGTCTGTGGGAAAGTGCATATAAAAGACCCATTGCTGCTTATCGGAAAAGTATCCTATGTGCCCATAGTGGGTTTCCTCCAAAGAAACATGTCAGAATGACCATGTTTGATGTCCGATAGCCGATGATATGAAAATCAATGTGCTCTAGAGGCATTGTTAAATAAAACAAGACAATGTGAAGTGGTTCATATCCACCTGGTGTGTTGGACCAGAGGGGATGGCCTAATGAGTTAAATGTCCGTCTTCCGTTTTGGTAAATCGTGGGATTCGAACCCATGGGTTCGAACCCTGGTCAAGTCTAACCACTAACTCAAAAATTGATACTTGTTGCTTCCTAGTCAGGCGCTTGGCATTATTAGGATATGGCAAGGACTGGTTGGCTCAATGTCAGGATAATGTGACTGAGTGGGATATCAGGTCATAGTGCTGGTGGCCTGATCTCCCAGTGGGGCTGCACTATAAAGTCGCCATGAGTTTGCACTGTCACAAGTCGGTACCCGTCATGACATGGCCTTAGATGTTGCTAGGATGTAAAATTCCAACAACCAACCAACCTGGCGTGTTCTCGCACACCCCAAAAGTAAACTGTGGGTGGTTGGGTGGGGAAATGATCATTAATTTGTGGCCTGGTTCGTGGTTCATGTGAGCCTAGCCTGGGTCTCATGTGTTTTGAGCCACGGCGAGGTGTGATAAGTTATGAGGGCTGTGATTGGGCGAGGGAGAGTGAAGGCTCATGGGAGTGAAAGTTCACAGGAGTGAAGGCTCATGGGAGGCCACGTGGGAGCGGGGAGGGGTTTGTGTTGCTTTTGTTCTGTACCCAGCAATGACAGCGAACGAGAAATTATCAGTGAATAACTGTGCTATTATTTTAAGATATAAGCGACTAATACCTTTCCTTAAAACTAGAAATAATTTATTTTGTGATTATAATGTTCAACGAGTTTCTCTAAATTTAGAAGTTTTGTTGAATATACCGGATCAGAGACAATAAACCACAAACTAATGACGAGAGCTGTTCAGTATTGAAAACAAGTTCTATCATAAACTTATATATCTTCATCATCATCATGCTGTCGGTCGCAATGCGACAAAGACTGCTTTCATTACATTTCATGAAAGCTGCCTGCAAAAGTGTTGAAGTGCTGCTGGCTTTTGCAAGTTACCAGTGGCAATCTCTCGGGGAGCAAATAGAGGTTTCACACTGGCAAGAACATGTCAAGACAGGCGCAAACCTATTTGTCCCTGCAGTGGCTGGTCGGGAGATGTTGGGAGTTCGATACATCAACCGCCCTTAATGCTGCCACAGTGACATGGTTTTCTGTTTAGGGTTTGCTCCCTTAGCCTTTGGTTCTGTCAAGAACCTGTACCACAAGGCAGTGGTTTACAACTCTGCAGGGCAGGGGCGTCAAACTCCCTGAGGTATTGCTATACCTGCAATACCTGCATACCACATATATGGACAATGTAAATAAACCATCATTAAACAAGAAATATATATAGATAAGTCTTTCCGTTTTGAAAATTCAATGTTTTCATCGATCGACCCAATATGCAGCTTCAACTGTATTGAGCTAATTAGTTGTAAGCACACCACAGCCACATCCGGCCTGGCGCGCCCCCTGTCGACAAGCTTGCTAAGCACCCTATCACACTGCGCGCACGCTGTCACCCCACTGCACCCCGCATCCCGATAGATTTACGTCAGCTTAGTTAGCCAGGGTCGGAATTCAACAGGGTTGGGGGTAATGAAGGGGGCGGGTGCAGTGTGGGGCGTGGGGAGGGTGGGCGGGGGCAGTTACCCCCGGGCCCAGGGCTGTCCCACACGGCAGCCCCCCCCCCTCCCCCACCAACACCCGGTAGACCCCGCCCATCAAAGATTATAGGGGTATAATAAGACAATATACTATATAAATAATAAGACAATATACTATATAAATAATAAGACAATATACTATATAAATATATGTATATATATATATATAAATATATATATATTATATATATATATATATATATATAATAGCTACCTACATAATAAGGAGCACAGAGAACATGATAGTGGGTAGAAAGGATATATATTCTCGCGCTAGAGGAATTTTCTGCGGTACAGTGAGTGAGAATAACAACCGCTGAGGTGTGGGTGAGCAGGGCGCCACGCGGGAAGGTCAAGAGATACCAATAGATGACCTAATGAGTAGAGGTAACCTGCTGATGACTTAGTGGCTGGGAGTAGATGGATCTTCAGGCTTATTATACTCGTATTATGACTTATGCAGCATATATATCTATATATATATATATAATTGTCCATTTACACCGCGAATGGCGAATTTGGCGCGCCGACTGGCGGAAATCGTGCGTGGTGGCGCCAGAGGCGCTGTACGGAGCGAATATATGCTGACCAGCCATTGGATATTAATGCATTTCAACACCATTAATGAATAATCTGTAACAATTAACGTACCCTTAAGCCTCCTCCCAATTATAACTGTACAATAGTATAAGTATACACTCCATACATATACACACCAACTCCTGCAGTAACGTCGTAACTAGCTTTCCTCGACTTTAAACTGAAACAATGTTAAAGTTGCACAGTCCGATGCTTTTTCAGTTTTTTTAGATAAATATATTCGGTTGGTTTGTTACAATCTACCATACTTTAGTTTGAAGTAACTTTAACTTAAAATGAAAAACTTAGGATATATTTGAAGTGCAAACATGAAAGGCATGACTATCAAAACTCAGCCCACATAGACTTAACCAGTAACACGTTCTATTAAATTGACTTAGTATGCTATTCTATGTAGCAACACATACTTAAAGTTGCATAGTCTGATGGTTTTGAGTTTCTGAAATTTTCTGAGATAAATACATTAGGTTGATCATTATAATGTACCTTACTTTAGCTTGAAGTAACTTTTATTCTTAAGTGGCTAACTTTTGAGATATTTGAAGTGGAAACATGCAAAATTAATTTTGGCAAGCTTGTCAAAACTCTGACCCCGTAGGCTTCTGCAGTAACAGGTTCTATTCAATTGCCTCAGTGTTCCCTTCAGTGTGGTGACACATGTTTAATAAGTGCACCAGTATCTAAGTTAGATATGTAGAATCAAATTTAGTTAATTGTTTTGATTTTGAAAATTAGATATTTTCGTCGGACTATGCAGCTTTAATAAAGGTACCAGTATCTAAGACCTTGGTTTGCCATGCAGGTTAAGTCTCATATAAAGTAACAGGTATTGCAGGTATTGCAATACCTCAGGGAGTTTGACGCCCCTGCCCTGCAGAGTTGTAAACCACTGCCTTGTGGTACAGGTTCTTGACAGAACCGAAGGCTAAGGGAGCAAACCCTAAACAGAAAACCATGTCACTGTGGCAGCATTAAGCGCGGTTGATGTATGGAACCCCCCACATCTCCTGACCAGCCACTGCAGGGACAAATAGTTTTGCACCTGTCTTGACATGCTCTTGCCGGTGTGAAACCTCTATTTGCTCCCCGAGAGAGTGCTGCTGGTAACTTGCAAAAGCCAGCAGCACTTCAACACTTTTGCAGGCAGCTTTCATGAAATGTAAGGAAATACTCGAACGGACGGGGCTGCCCTCTATGGAAGAACTTTTGATCAAAAAGAATCTCTGGTGGACCGGACACCTCATGAGGATGTCATCAAACAGGCCACCAAAGCAGATCCTCTATTCTCAACTGGCTTCTGGTTACAGAAACCGAGGGCGCCCTCGTCTCCGGTTCAAGGATACCATCAAGAGAAACCTGAAGCTGAGATACATTAAGACCGACTCATGGAAATCACTCTCACAGCAGAAAGCTAAATGGAGAGCGGCAGTCAAGTAATGAAAGCAGTCTTTGTCGCAACGCGACCGACAGCATGATGATGATGATGAAGGTAACAGTAAGCAATGAGGCAATGAGGGGTTACTGTAACCAGGGCCCTGTATGCAACCTTAAATGACTACTAGCACAAGTCTTGGTAAGCTCTCTAAATATGAGCTAATATGTTGCTAGGAAGTAAAACCCCCCTCCAATCACTCACTTTCTCACTCACCACCCATGATGTTCTTTAGTGCAACCATTACTCATAATTCGATCGTCTTTGCTCGGCCTGTACCCACTCCCACCCACTCAACCACACACCCACCCACTTCCGGGAGGACATATCAATGATTAATTATCTTCTTGTCACGTGATGGATGGGCGGGGCGTGCCATGTGCATGTATAAAGCTCGCCTGGGTCATTGTCCCCAAGAGCTTGGCCTGCAGTCTTATCGCGGCAGCACCAACTTCAGAACCAACAACCTGCCAGTTTCTTTTCAATATGTTTCATTCTCCGTTGAAGACAATGCATTCCCACATTACAACATAATTTTCTTCTTTAACCAAAGCACTTCACTAAATTTCAACCCGTATATCTAACGTTTGTGCCTGTAGATATAGTTTATTCATTTAACAAAGTCCATTGTCAGTGCTCTATCGGACGCTGTGGCCGAATCGGTAGAGCGCAGGCTTCCCGTGCTGAAGGTCGGGAGTTCAAATCCCAACCGAGTCAAAGCAATGACTTATAGAATTGATACTTCTGGCAGCTAGCCGGATAATGTGGATAATGTGACTGAGTGGGATATCACTTATCAGGTCACGGTGCTGACGGCCTGGTCTCCCAGTGGGGCAGCACTATAAAGTTGTCATGAGTGCACACTCGCACAAGTCGGTACCTGTTTCTGATATGACCTTAGATGTTGCTAGGATGTAAAACAACAATAAACAAACAAATTCTCAGCGCCGGGCATGTGACAATACAGCTATTTACAATATATATTTATGATTATATGTAGTCTGATATTGCCATCAGCTGCTTGCTCAAATCAGCAATCTTACATACTGAGGAAAAAATAACAATTTTAAATACTGATGCTTATGTTAATTATTGATTTAGGTTATTCACCCATGGGAGTGTCAAGACTCGTTGGTTTCAGCGACTGCAGCATGACCTAGCTAATGCATGACTTAGTTAAGGTAGCAATGGTGTAATGCAGTCTGGCCTAGTTAATATAGCAATGGTGTAGTGCAGCATGAGCTACTTAATGCATGACCTAGTTAATATAGTAGTGGTGTAGTACATAAGGACCTAGTTAATGCATGACCTAGTTAATACAGCAATGGTGTAGTGCTACATGAGCTGGTTAATGTATGACCTAGATAATATAGCAATGGGGTAGTGCATCATGACCTAGTTAATGCATTACATAATTAATATAGCAATGGTGTAGTGCAGTTTGACCTAGTTAGTGTGTGACCTAGTTAATATAGCAATGGTGTAATGCAGCGTGACCTAGTTAATATAAAATGGTGTAATGCAGCGTGACATAGTTAATGTAGCAATGGTTCAGTGCGCATGCGCTGGCCTTTTATCCATGTGTCCTGCCAGATGAGTAGCTCTGCTAAGGGGACCTACATAAAGTGAGCCACGCTTAATATCACGACCACTACAATCACTGACTAAAATACCAGTATACTTGAATAAAGGAGCAATACAAATAATGTTTCCCATCATTATTGGGAAGCCCACTGAATCGGATATATATGTGCTCTATCTATTATGGGAATATAAACAAGGACACTACCACTCTTTAGTCTCCTCCACTATATCTATGCTCACTATATACTATCTACTAACCCAGTGAGTAGTTACAGAGTTGGCCACATTGATGCCACCTGTGAGGGGCTCTTACCTCATGGATGGTCAAATTAAAACTTTAGGTGGGCAATTAATATATTCTTGCCAGAGAAGATATACTCTTTCTCAACCATGTCAGCCTGTTTTATTCGGTTTACCTGGGCCCAACTGTTTATATATATAATATATGTGAAGTAGGTGAGACTATGCCCGAGCTGTGACTGTTGCGGGCTTGGGCCGAGCAACCCGCATTTTGGAATGCGGGCTGCTTGCCAAATGTGGGGCAGGGTTCACTGCAGTAACTCATTGCTAGGATACACAGGTTGCAACTTTCCTAGCAGTGGTGGAAGGTCGGGTGTTGGGCCCAGATCCATCGGACGTGTTTCTACACGCTCTGATGTTCTAGACGAAATTTAGGCTTTAATTGTCAGAATTCTGAATTATTCTAACTTAATAAACTGGGAGGGGATGTATTTATTAGTATCGATCGTGATTCAATAACCTGGATTGTACCAGTAGGAACATGAATAAAGTTGTTAGCTCTTAAAAGTGATTGGAACGTTCCTTGCGTCTTTTACTATTCTTCAGTACTTAAGTATATTAACCACTATGGTCAACTTGATATTCGATTATTCTATATGTAATTAAGGGCCTACTGCCTGGCAGGCCTTAAGCAGCCGATCAACCCAACACCATAACCTCCTTCCGAATAAAGGTACAAATTGCAATATTAAACAAATTACTATCTAGTATGTCCCTTACCAGTGACAGCAGTGACACTAAATAGCGGGTGTCTGTTTTGGATTTAGACTATTGCAAGTAGCACACATGACACACTACAAAGGCGGGGAGGAGAGCCAGAGGATTAAGGGAATAATTAAATACATTTTTATAAGATGCGGGGAGAGGTTCGATCTGTAGCTTTATGACACTCTGGCTGTCCACCCTTAGCCCAGGCAGCACACCGACGAAGGCGGTCAACCGGCAGCGGGACGAGAGGCGGCGGCGGCCTGCGGCAGGCCCAGGAAATTCACCCGGAAATTATTATGGAAAATAACACTTAGGCTCGCCTTAGGCTGAGAATGCAAAAAGCAAAACGGTTAAATATATATATAATATATATATATATATACATATATATATGTATATATAGAGGCTGAGGTCGAAACCCCGTGCAAGGTGGGGGGGGGGGCGAGCAGGGCATGCTGGGAACACCCCACCCCCAGCCCGGTAGTGGGGGGAGGCAATCCACTACAGACCTTATTACACGTGATAAGGGGCTTATCACTATCCATATATACATATTGATTTGAAAGTAAGAATGACAAATACTGTCGTGGTTTTCAAACTTAACACATCAAACAACCGTTGTACTGGCTCTTTCCTCCTACCCTGTATTCCCTTTTGCATGTCCCACTTCTCACCCAACATGCCTAGCCATATGCCTAGCCAGGCGCTCGACATTATTAGGATAGGGCAAGCACTGGTCTGCTCAGTGTCAGGATAATGTGACTGAGTGGGATGTCACAAATCGAGTGCGCACTGTCACAAATCGATACCCGTCCTGATATGACCTTAAATGTTGCTAAGATGTAAAACAACAAACAAACAAACAAACAAACATCTCACCCAAAACCCTGCCTCAATGCACCATCCTACATTTGTACACTACTTACAACCACATACTCGGCATCGCAGTGAAAGGGTTAACGCCCAACAAAATCCAACTAGCTCCATACCACCCTTCGCTAACCACCTATCAAGAAGTGACACATGACCCCATCGTTAACATGCAGAAAAAAACATCTATTAACTGAGTGGTTATTGACACTGGAACACATTTGATTGGAATGTAGCGATTTTGCATTGCACAGACAATGCTTTTCTGAAATGAATAATCCACAAGACCTTTTAACAAATCTGAAAGGTGAAGTAATCATTGAATTTCTAAAAGTAGCTGGATTGTGCATGTTACCAGAACATGAGTAATTGAATACGTATGACCGACGTCTTATTTCGCTTGGATACAAAGCATCTATTCTATTTATAGACCAAGGACGGCCGCTGCGCCGTTGCCACCACCTAGCGTAAGAGTTTCTTTCATATTAACCATCTAGCCGCCGGTTTGATTCACTTTCGCCTCGACTGCGGTTCATTCAACATCATCTCCTAAGCCTTTCGTTTTAAGCCATCCCACCCACCCATACTGTTATATTTGGTGGGGTCAAGTTCTGTAAGCCTTGAAATCATGACACTAAACTCTGATATTTGACGATGAAAAACAAGACAATAATAAATCCCAATATTAAAGTCTGTCGGTCTTCTCGTGTTTTCAATTGTATAGCCTTCTTTGATTTTACCTTAGGTTTTGCACTTATACACATTTTACTCTTACATAAACAAATAATTTAAAATCGTTGAAACCCTTAAATATGCTTAGCTTATTGTCTTTTACTTCTCTGTTGAGTGGTGTGGTCGAGATTAAACAGATATATATATGAAGAGTTCAGGTGCAAAACCATGTAAACGCCAATCCAAAAATGGAGATAAACATTGGAATCGAAGCTTTAAACAGCTTTTTTTCTTTTTAATCCTACTCTTTTTTCATTGCTCCATAACGATGTGATCATATGAACAGTGGAATTAGTGAGCTTGAACATTATTTTCAGGCAAAAATCTATTATTTAAATAAAATTGTTGATTGGTGTTTACATGGTTTTGCGCCTGAACTCTTCATATATATAAATAAAATTTAAAAAATTTGAAAAATACGAAAATATGAAAAATATGAAAATATGGAAAACATGAGAAATATGACAAATATAACAAATATAACAAATATTAAAAATAACATCTTGCCATGAATATGGCCATAGTTGCCGACATGGCGTAAAACTCCCAAGTGACTCACACTCACTCACTAACTGACACATAGCATTTCACAATCGCACATACTCTCTCAAACCAATAACGTCGCTTGGTTGATTGTTGGAGTTTTACATCCTGGCAACATCTAAGGTCATATCCGGATGGGTACCACCTTCTCACAGTGCATACTCATGGTGACTTTATAGTGATGCTCCACTGGCTGCTGGCACCATGACCTGATGTCCAACTCAGTCACATTATCCTGACACTGAGCGAACCAGTCATTGCCCTATCCTATTAATGACAAGCGCCAGGCGAGGAAGCGACAAGTATCAATTGTATAAGTAATTGGTTTGACTCGACTGGGAACCAAACTCCCAATGTCCCGCACGCGAGGGCCTCGCTCTACCACTTCGGCTACCACACCCGGTGCCCAAATAACGTATTAACTATTATCACTAAAGATACAAGATGCACACCAGGTTACACATGTCGTTAAAGATAGGAACTACTGTACCACCTATCTCTGTCTCATTTGACTGTCCCTTCGCTCAGAGAACCTTGATTTTGGAGACAGATTTCTCCTTTCGTGTATTATGATGGTGCTATCACTATTCATCATATTCTCATGTATTCCTTCATGTAATTGCATCATGTATTCATGTATTCAGATATATATATACAGTATAGTCTGAACACATCTCCCCTTATCCAACACCGCTATGTCAATCATCCTTAGTACGAGGACCAGACGGGATGGCCGAATGAGTTAGAGCGTCCATCTCCCGTGCTTGTAGATCGTGGGGTTGTGCGTTCAAACCCTGGTCGAGTCAAACCAATGACTTAAAAATTGATACTTGTCACTTCCTAGCCAGGCACTCGGCATTATTAGCACAGGGCAAGGACTGGTGTGCTCAGTGTCAGGATGATGTGACTGAGTGGGATACCAGCTCATGGTGCCGGCGGCCTGGTTTCCCAGTGGGACAGCACAATAAAGTCACCATAAGTACGCACTGTCACAAGTTGGTACCAGTCCTGATATAACCTTAGATGTTGCTAGGACGTAAAACAACAACAAACAAATCCTTAGTACGATCATCCACACATCCACCCACCCACCCCTATTATCGCAACATAATTGATGTACGTCCCCTAATCATAAACAGTAGGGAGATTGAGAGAGGGGCGGAGTGTGTGATATATTGCAGAGTTAATGAGGATGCAATAAGATTAAGTGGTTGTGGGTTTTTCTGTCTCACCCCACACCATCTTTCATGCTGTTGGCTGTGTATGTTGGTGTTGGTGAGCGATGGTGATTTAACTCCATATCGGCAACACAGGCAATCATCATGTCAAGTGTGGTTTTTATGTAGAGTCAAACCTCTCTAACCGACCACCTCCACAAATGGACCACTCCCTTTATATTGGTCGCTTTATTTGGAGCCCCAAACGATTGCCCATAAAAGACCATTGTAATGATGAAAAAAGCACTCCCTAAACCGACCACCTCCCTAAATGGACCATTTAAAGTCGGTCCCATGGTCGGCCGATTTAGAGAGGTTTGACGCTATTTGAGAGTGGACGGCTGGGGTGGTGTCATTACACTAATGCACACCAGAGACCTGCCCACGCCGCCGCCATTTTGTTTTCAATTTGATTTCAATGTGATTGATTGATTTTGGAATACAATTAAACAAAAGTTTAAAGATGATTTTTCTTGATGTGTGTGGTTGATATGTGGTCCTAATGGCAGGAGGCTAGTTGTGATGTTCTGCACGGATGGTTTTTAGTGTGTGAATCCCATACATAAGTAAGAGTATCAACATTCAAGATAATTTACTATTGCTATTAATTGCCAGTGTCCACAGGTTCTTTTTTTGTTTGTTGGTTGGTTGGTTGGTTGTTGGAGTTTTACGTCCTGGCAATATATAAGCTCATATCAGGATGGGAATCAATTAGTTAATTAAGCAAGGGAAATTTAAATCACATACAATTGATCTTCCTCATTCCACTGCTCATTGCCTTATCCTAGTAATCCCAGATGCCAGGCTAGGTCGTGACAAGTATACATTTTCAAGTCAGTCATTTTACGCAAATTGGTGATTCGAATCCAATTACCTACCAAAACGGGAGGCATACGCCCAACTCATTCGGCCATATCGTCTGCTTCTCGGCGTCTTTCTGAGTACATATCGGACTAGCGAGGTAAAGGGTTTCTGTGCGTGGATCCTATTAGAGATAAAAGTAGTATCTAGGTGATGTATAAACTATAAATGACTGTGGTTTTATGGCTATAATTCTCTATGTGAAGAGTTTGGGTCACGTGGTACGGTTTTATTGGGTGGTGGGCATCAATACTGCGGGGTAGGTTTCTCTACTTTTGAAGTTACATGGTTTTTTTTGTGTTCTCGCTGGTAATTTCGCTGGGTAATCATGACATGTGTAAATATAATTATATATAGACCTACATAATATATAAATTTATATATAGACAGAAAAACCTCTCTAAATCGACTGACCTTGGGACCGACTGTAAGTGGTACATTTAGGGATGTGGTCGGTTTAAGGAGTTAGAATATGGTTACAATGATATTGTTGGGACCCAAATAAAGTGATTGATATAGGGGAGTGGTCGAATTGAGGAGGTTGTCGGATATAGAGGTTTTCCTGTATATATAATGTATATACATATATATAAGTAGGCATTTACATATATATATATATATCTTGAGGGATTTATTTGGCAAAGACATTTGTTCCAAAAATACACACATCAGGTTTATATAACAATACATGTATATAATACAAATAATATTGTGCCGAGAATACAACACAAAGTTGGACGTCAGATATTGCTATAAGATAAACCCCAACAATTTCCTGCCTCCCTTGGGTTTGCCTCTGATTGCCTGTGCTGGGTGTATGGGTGTGGGAGGAGTTGGGACATGTGGGGGTCTCATCACATTGTAACAGCACTCAGTCTGGCTGAACTGTGGTCATTTACACAAACACAAAAGAGATGACGTTCACTATTCACCAGAGAGTTACTCCACGTCAATGTCAACAGACATTAATGAGAGTGTCTCAAAAGGTGCTAAGCAATATGGGACAAAACTTTGTCCATTGTAACAATCAACATACTATCTGCTTATGCATTTGCTCAGGATAAACTGATTTGTTTTTTACATGGTGTTTCATAATCCCAATAGAATACATATTGATTTGAAGCAAATGTCCTTGTGTTTTCAGTGTGACCATTTCTGTGCTGTTTTGTGTGAATCGTTACAATGGACAACAAAAAAGAAGAGTTATCACCTTTTGAGACATGCTGAAATATCTGACTGCGGTGCGTAGCATTGACACTTGACAGCGAGGTGTATATATCGCTGTGATTACTCATTACTGGGTCTAGGTCCCAAATGTTCTACTGTCACGCGCTGGAACTAGTGTCAGGGTCCCTTGGGCACCATATATACTGAGAGCATTGGCGAGAGCTGTCAACTCCAACGCCAACTATATCAAGTTGACACATGTTTCTTTTAAGAGTCGGTTGTTGGAGTTTTACGTCCTGACAACATCTAAGGTCATATCAGGATGGGTACTGACTTGTGATAGTGTGCACTCATGGTGATTTTATAGTGCTGCCACACTGGGAAATCAGGCCGCCGGCACAATAACCCGATATCCCACTCAGTTATATTATCCTAACACTGCGCTAACCAGTCCTTGCCCTATCCTATTAATGCCGGTCGCTAGGCTAGGAAGTGACAAGCATGAATTTGATAAGTCATTGGTTTGACTGGAAACCGAACTCCCGACCTTCCGAACGCGAGACTCGCGCTCTATCAATTCGGCCTCGGTGCCCGGTATGTTTAAAGAGACTTTGACAAACATTCTAAAAATATAATATGCCGAGGTTCTCTGGCAGCGACTTGAATTTAGTTTAACATACACCTTTATTATAAATATGACATGGGACTTATTGCAACCGCCTGTTCAGAGTATCCACACTTTTAAAACTTGACAACGCCGTCAATCTAACAAAACAATTGACCTACCAGACCCAGATCTGGTGTCAGACTATTTTGCGCCCTACAGCCCAAGTCACGCCTACCCGGAATAGCCCCGGATTTTTAGCCGGACCACCCCCAGACCATTCCCCCGGACTGTCCCAGGCAGCCCCGGATATTTGGTAGTTTTTTGGCTCGCTCTCACACCTACCAGGACACGCCACGGTCTAGCCACGGACCAGAGTCTGGATTGGCCCGGACTGACCCGGATCACCCCCGGACTACCCGGTGTATTCACGGAGTAGTCACGGATCAGTCCCGTACTTGCTCGTGCTATATATATATACAAAAACGGGGCTCATCCTGGGCTGATCCGTGGTAAACCGGGCTATCCGTGGTGATCCGTGCTCATCCGGCTTGTCCGGGTCTTATCCGGGCAGACCAGACGGGATGGCCGAATGAGTTAGAGCGTCCGTCTCCCATGCTGGTAGATCGTGGGGTCGTGGGTTCGAGTCCCGGTCGAGTCAAACCAATGACTTTAAAATTGATACTTGTTGCTTCCTAGCCAGGCGCTCGGCATTATTAGGATAGGGCAAGGACTGGTGTGCTCAGTGTCAGGATAATGTGACTGAGTGGGATACCAGGTCATGGTGCCGGCGGCCTGGTTTCCCAGTGGGACAGCACTATAAAGTCGCCATGAGTGCACACTGTCACAAGTCGGTACCCGTCCTGATATGACCTTAGATGTTGCTAGGACGTAAAACAACAACAAACAAAACTTATCCGGGCAGTCCGGGAGTGGTCCGTGGCTATGTCGGGGCTAGTCCAGGCTAGTCCGGGTTAAACCATGACTAAAACATGGCTCATCCGGTTTAAAAAACGCCTGGACTGCCCCGGACTGCCCCGGACAGTATGGGGACCACCCCCGGAGTACCCTTGACTACCCGGACCAGCCCCGGATTACACCCGGATGATGCCGGATGATGTCAGATCGAGCCCGGATTGCAATATTCCCCGGATCGCCATGGATGTTTTAAACATTTGAAAACATCCGGGGCCAACCCCGGAGGAGGCCGGGGCAGCCAACGATCACCAAGGATCACCAAGGATCACCAAGGACCAGCCACGGATGAGCCACGGATCACGCCGGATCGCCACGGATCACGCCGGATCACGGTCCAGGGCTCGTCCGGCCCCTGATCCGGGTAGGTGTGACCTAGGCTTAGCAAGGCCAACTACTTGCGCCTGCGTGAAAATTATTTGCTATATAACTGTGACCTGTCAAACAAAGGTCATTAGGCTACTGCGCCCCTCTGAGGTCTGTGTCCTAGGCGCCTGCCTAGTTGGCCTTATGGTGGCACTGGCCCTGGCCAGAACAGATGACCGAATGAATGGAGTTCTCACTTCTCACATGCAAAGTTGTGGGTTCAATCTCCGATCGAGTCAAAAGCAGAAGCTTACACAAGGACACCCACGTGTTGCTGCATTTGCCTGACACTAGGTAATACTAGGATAGAACAAGATCTGAGCGAACCAGTGCTTACCCTATTCTGGCAATACTCATTATCCTGCAAGACTGGCGGTATCGCTTAGAGCGCATGTTTCCCGTGCTGAAAGCCGGGGGTTCGAATCTCGGCCGAGACATACCAATAAATACGTGTTGCCACCTAGCATGAAACTTTGCATTACTAGGATAGGCAAAGCACTGGTTGTAGCTCAGTATCAGCATAAGGTGACTGAGTGAGAAATCGGGTCATGATGCCAGTGCCCAGGTCTTCCAATGGGGAGACACTGTAAAGTCGCCATGATTACACACTGTCACAAGTCGCTGCACAT
This sequence comes from Branchipolynoe longqiensis, assembly GCA_030323885.1. Taxonomy (NCBI): domain Eukaryota; kingdom Metazoa; phylum Annelida; class Polychaeta; order Phyllodocida; family Polynoidae; genus Branchipolynoe; species Branchipolynoe longqiensis. The sequence continues at coordinate 66,742,650 of CM059190.1, read as the reverse complement.
CCTAATTTGAGCTTAGATGTTGCCAGGATATAAAACCCCAACAAACAACACATTTAAGCGATCAAGAACCAACAAGAAAATCACAACAAAAGATAAATATGCAAAATCTAATTTATTACATATATATAAATAGGCAGAGTTCCGCTGCTTTCTATTGAACGTATTTAATTATTTATTATTATTTATTGTCTTATTTTTTTGCCATTGTGATATTCACTGCAGGTCAGTATTTTGCCGCATGACTAGGGCTCTGGCCCGGCTGATGGTTCATTCACGCTTGTACTCAACTCACTGCAGGACTGGATTTTAGCTTTGTATAGGTTGGGCTATTATTTTGCCCGGCCAAGGCCCTTCACAGCAACAATAAAGGTTTCCCACCACCACTCTCCTGCCTCTATCCATCCTTCTTTATCGTAGCCAGTTTTATCTATCTGATCGCTAGTTTTATTTTTCAGGATAACATATTTGTCAGTGCCGATGCACTGAGCTTCTAGCCGGAGATACTGGAAGTTAATTTACATAAATCATTTTTAAGTTATGAATATATTAGGCAATGAGACTGTGATGAGTGATGAAATACTATGTACATTGGTATGCTTTGATTGATGCTGCCTCTGTGGAAGTCAGCCGTATGATTGAGTGCCTGGTGCAAAGACACATTGATGGTTAGTTTTATTGGTTAGATTCTGATGTTCCGGTATGTGGGCCAAATAATGTGCAAAAGCTGCATATAACTTGGGTAGCTGTTCATAGGGCATTTGTAGTTGTCATAGTGCCAATCAATCAGCAGGCAGTGGTCAGTTGGCAGATGAGGCAGCAGAAGCAGAGATAGGGACCGAATGTTGGTGGGATTGGTGATGTGGTGAGAGAGGCAAGGAGGGGACGGAGTCAGGGCCAGGTCTGATCTAACCATTCTACAATCACATCACCAGCCACCCTCTCAACCATCCTAAACAGTCCCGTAGATATGGTTGTACGTTTCATTTGAATCGTATTAGTCAACTATACCTTTGTGGTTAGTACATTCTGTTTTAGTTTGATTAGGTGTTGCAGGGTGGAGGTTATACATTTTGGGGATTTTAAAAGAAAAGAAAATCTTTTTATAGCAAAAGGGGCAGTGCACTGCACACCCAGAAGGACTCCCACCGATTTATTTGTTGTTGTTTTATGTCCTAACATCATCTAAGATCATATCAGGACGGGTACCTACTTGTGACAGTGCACACTCATACATAGCAAGGCCATAGTGTTTCCCCACTGGGAGACCAGGCTACTTACTGGCACCAGAACCTGATATCCCACACAGTCACATTATCCTGACACTGTGCTAACCAGTCCTTGTTCTATCCTAGTAATGCCAAGTGTCAGGCTAGGTAGCAACAAGTGTCAATTTCCTAAGTCATTGGTTTGACTTAGCTTGGATTCGAAATCCCAATCTTCCGCACTGGAAGCCTATACTGTACCGATTCGGCCACCGCGTCCGGTCCCTCCGATATAGTTGAGCCGATGGCTTGACTCCTGTGTAAACAAAAATATGTTTTCGCTGAGGATTTCTTTTCCCCAAATATATACTTTTTTTTACATTTGTTGATTAAGTAGGGGAAATTTCTAATGTGGACAAGTGGGTGTTCCTCCGACATAGCACTATCAATTAATAAGACAGATAAAAGTAAAAATACAACAAAGACACTGATAGATGTATGCGTCAATGTAATGATCAATGCGTCATAGGAGAAAAAAGGGCAAGAATAGACCTCAAATGAATAAGCATAATTCAATATAGCGGCCACCATTATGCCTATGAGTAACGTTATGCATATAAGTTTACCACAATGCCTGTTTCTCAACCCAAGGCCGCAGCCACATAAACATATTACATTACGTATATGAGATCTTAACCTAAGGCTGTACAGTGCAATGAAACTGAAAGTTAATCCATTAAAGTTGCATAATCCGATGAAAACATCAAATTTTGATAACCAAAACAATTATCTAGATTTGATTCTACATATCTAACCTATATACTGGTGCACTTATTAAGGATTTGTCGCCACACAGAAGGGAGCACTGGGGCAATTTAATAGAACCTGTTGCTATGGAAGCCTATAGTATCAGAGTTATGGCATGCTTGCCCAAATTAATTTTGCATGGTTGCAATTCAAATATCTCCAAAGTTAGCCATTTAAAATAAAAGTTACTTTAAGCTAAAGTAAGGTAGATTATAACAATCAATTTAATATATTTATCTAAGAAATTGACAGGAACTCAAAACCATCGGACTATACAACTTTAAGTTTACCACAATCCATGTTTCTCAACCCCAGGCCCCAGTTACATAAACATTACATCCACATTTTACACTAAAACATCCATGTATATGCAATCTTAGCTTAACGCTGCACAGTGCAATGAAGCCATGACATTTTCTGAACCAAAGCACTTATGTTGCTGTCACACTACGACGACAATGGATGGACGACAGCCGGGCGGCTGGGAAATTGTGAAATAAGGACGACATATGCAAATTCGGGCTAATTTGGACGACAATCGGACGACAACGGTGCGACAACGGTGCGACAACGGTGCGACAACGGTGCGACAAACGGGACGACAGCGGGACGACAGTGTCTGTGTGTGTGTCTCTGTGTGTGACACACAGACACACACAGCAACAGAGACACAAAGACACACATAGACACACATAGACACACATAGACACAGACACACACCTAGACACATACTTGACTTACAGTAAAGGTTAACTCCCACATAATGACTTACAGTAAAGGTAAACTCCCACATAATGACTTACAGTATAGGTAAACTCCCACATAATGACTTACTGTATAGGTAAACTCCCACCTAATGACTTACTGTATAGGTAAACTCCCACCTAATGACTTACAGTAAAGGTTAACTCCCACATAATGACTTACAGTATAGGTAAACTCCCACATAATGACTTACTGTATAGGTAAACTCCCACATAATGACTTACTGTGTAGGTAAACTCCCACCTAATGACTTACAGTAAAGGTTAACTTCCACGTAATGACTTACAGTAAAGGTAAACTCCCACATAATGACTTACAGTATAGGTAAACTCCCACATAATGACTTACTGTATAGGTAAACTCCCACATAATGACTTACTGTATATGTAAACTCCCACATAATGACTTACTGTATAGGTAAACTCCCACATAATGACTTACTGTGTAGGTAAACTCCCACCTAATGACTTACAGTAAAGGTTAACTCCCACATAATGACTTACAGTAATGGTAAACTCCCACATAATGACTTACAGTATAGGTAAACTCCCACATAATGACTTACTGTGTAGGTAAACTCCCACCTAATGACTTACAGTAAAGGTTAACTCCCACATAATGACTTACAGTAAAGGTAAACTCCCACATAATGACTTACTGTATAGGTAAACTCCCACATGATTCAAAACACAACAAGCGAGAACAGTGGACCAACATTTAATATATTCAAGATAGATACATGCAGCTATGTCAAGAGCAATTTCAATAAGCAACAATACATGGACGATGAATAATAAAGACTACTACCTGAATAACCAACCTGTCACAAACAATCCAAGTTTAGTAGCTACGTCGAGCTCGTAATTAAGAATAATTGCCATTATCTCGAGAACTAGTTTAAGTTACGTCATGCCTACATTACAGTGGCTTGTGTCCCTAACCTAAGTTATGCTCGATACAACTCGAGATAGTAATATAATTTGAACATTTTCAAAGACTTGATAAAGTGACAATAGATAACTTTCTCATGACTAAATTACTAGAGACTGTTGCCTATGCCATTGTGGAAGAAAGACATACACCGATAACTATTTAAACATTCTCACAGAGCATAGTGACTCAGAAATCGGCTACTCGGACACTCGGCCCTTCCAAGTAAACAGTTTAATAGGTGAGTGGGTGGGATGGTTCAGAAATGTCCAGTACAGTGTGTTAGGTCTTCTAGAACAGCTGCATGAATGCCAGTTTAACAGTTAGTGATTTGAAACAACAGAACAGTAGCTAAGCAAATGTAATGTTACTATGTATGAGATGCAAGTTACTGTAGTTACTACTCAGCTAGCAGTAATTTGAGCTACAGACCAAAACCTGCTGGTACCAGCTACAGTAGGTAACTAAGTTAGTTACTGTAGATACCTTTAACATGGTTACGCAGAGAGCTCGCTTGTCGTGATGAATTATTCATGTTACGGCGTAACATGTACAATGACTTACTGTATAGGGAAACTCCCACATAATGACTTACTGTGTAGGTAAACTCCCACCTAATGACTTACAGTAAAGGTTAACTCCCACATAATGACTTACAGTAAAGGTAAACTCCCACATAATGACTTACAGTATGACACAGACACACACATATACACACATAGACACACACACAGACACACACACAGACACACACATAGACACACATAGACACATACACACATAGACACAGACCCAGAGACACACACACACACACATAGACACACATAGACACACATATACACACATAGACACACATAGACACACATAGACACACATAGACACACATAGACACAGACACACACATAGACACAGACACAGAGACACCCAGAGACACATACACCGAGACACACTGCTATGGAAAGAAGCGACGACAGCTTAATGGCAAGACAACACCTTAGCGACAACGACAACACTGTAGCGACACCATAGCTACAGTGCCGCGACAGTGCCGCAACATCGGCTGTCATAGCCTGTCGTTGAAGTTTTTCAACATGTCCAAAATACCCAGGACAACCCGGCGACAGTCGAGAAACAGTGGAGAAACTGGAGGTGTCGCGGAGGTGTCGCGGAGGTGCCGCGGCGACAGCTGCGCGACAGCTGCATGACAATCGGCGACAATCGACGACAGACCGGAAGTCGCTGTCGCAGGGCTTTCGCCGCTGCTTGTCGTCGTAGTGTGACTGCTACATTACCCAAATTTGACTTTATTTAGCCAATTTAGATACTGGTGTATTGCTGCAAAAAAAATGAATATTAGCTAAGTATAATATAACATGTGATTCTTGCTGCACATCTAAACCTATGGTATTATTTGGCATGTTTTCACTTGAAATATCTCCAGAGTTATTCATTTATAAAAATAATAAACAGCTGATAAATTCAAGTAGTTATAAAAGTTTCTCCAAACTAAAGAAACATAGATTTTAATGGTCAGATATATAGCGTAGCTTATTTTAATTATCACACTTATGACAGAAATGTTAATAATCAAGCTTATATACTTATCCATAATATACATATATTTATATATGTGATGTATAATGTATTATGCGAGTATAAAGATACATAACGTGATATTACTTATTATTATTGTTATCCTCCGTAAGATACAACACTTTACCAGTGGCACCATCTTTCCCACCTCACCTCCCCTGGATATTGACCAGTGTCAGTCGCACCGGAGGATTTTATCTTATATATACAAATATGCATATATTTACATATATGCATTTATATTTAAATAAATTGACATATGAAAAACTCAAAACCATTGGATTTTCCAACTTTAACAGTTTGGCGGTGTTGGTCGGCTAACTGTTAAAAAAACCTCCCCTGTTGAATATCACAGACCGGATGCGCGCGCATCTTAGGCGTCACAGCGTTCATCTCCTAGCTCATCCCAGCCGGGTTGCTTTCTGTACCACGTCAATTTTCACCAAGATGTGCTTCGGTGCGGATCGGTCCTGTAAAATCGAACACCCCCTCCCACCCCTCACCGCCCCCTTCCCACTCCCTAACCCAACCCTACTCCGCCCACTACAAACATATCACCTAGCTGCCAGGCACAATTACATTTACTTGCGAGTGGAATCTAGGCGCATTCACGATTATAGAATTTTGGCGATGTCTTAGAGAGTATATATATATTTTCCCTTCAATTTCTTAAAAAGTATATATATATATATATATATATATATATATATATATTTGGTACATTAGTTGATTAAGCAGGGGGAAATTTCAATCGGGCCGATTGGTCTTCCTCATTCCACTGCTCCTTGCCCTGTCCTAAGAATGCCGAGCGCCAGGCTAGGAAGTGACAAGTATCAATTGTTAAGTCATTGGTTTGACTTGACCAGGGTTTGAACCCACGATCCCACAATCTACCAACACGGGAGATGGACGCTCTAACTCATTCGGCCATCCTGTCTGGTTATATATATATATATATATGTGTGATAGGTCTAGTCAGTAGCGGTTAGTGAGATGGGATGTGATGCACCATGGTGGCACTACTCGTCATGGTTAGTAAATTATCAGGGAGGGAAAACAATAATAGAACAACCCCTTATTTATATTTGCATGCGCCTTTATACATAGCATATGTAAATAGACACCCATGATATATTTACATATACTCGGAGTTATTTCTATGTCAATTTTCATTTGCATATTTTTAAATCACGAGAATTACACAAACATTTCCTCCCATACTTTATTTTTATTCAATTAGTAAATTCATAGGAAAAATTGTCTGTCCTTTCTTACATAGCAATCCATTTATATATATATAAATGGATTGCTATGGAAGAAAGGACAGACAATTTTTCCTATGAATTTACATTGTCTGTCCTTTCTTACATAGCAATCCATTTATATATAAATGGATTGCTATGTAAGAAAGGACAGACAATTTTGCCTATGAATTTACTAATTGAATAAAAATATATATATTATATATACACATAAAGGTTTACTACATGTAGAGATTTGTTAGTGACATGACCTCAAAATGGCGACCACAACACTCTCTCTAATCTCCGGGTAAAATATGCTTACTTTAAAAAAATTCAATTAGTAATTTCATAGGTAAAATGGTCTATCCCTTCTAACAATAACATCGCAATCCATATATTTATATATATTATATATACATTTATATTCATATACATAACAGCTTACTAAATGTAGAGATCTGTTAGTGATATGACCTCAAAATGGCGGCCATGACACTATCTCTAATCTCCGGGTAAAATATGGCACCCGCAGACTCCCGTAGGCGAACATCTCGCCAGGCGCGAGATTTAGAGGATTTCTCGCGAGATCTTGCCGACTGGCCCACTGACCTCGTTATGAGTTATGCGTGACCCAGATTAAAACTGCGTCGTACATCAGCGCCCTGGCTATTGGAGAGTGCGGGGCGGGGCAGTGGGGTGAGTTGGGTAATGTAGGTGCCGGTGTCATGGTATAAAACCCCGGCGCGATCGCAGCCCCTGCCGTGAAGACAGTTGACTAAGCATTTATTTTTGTAAAATAAATTTAAAAGCTTTCATTGGATCGATTAAAAATATCTTAATGCGCGATTGAAGAGGAAGATCTGAAGTATTTAATGTAACCTAAGAGCAATTTATGCTGAAAGTATTAAAAACAGAGATAATAGATTAAATAGTGAAAGTTGGGATATTCTGAGTGTCAGTGCAATCTTCATACAGAAAAAGTGAAATATCTCTAAAGCTACACCATCTAGAAACAAACCGCCTGGTAGACATATAGAAAACATATTCAATGAATATATTATATTCAATTTATAAGGTTAGGGTTGTGCATTTCTATTAATCTTTAATAGACACTGGCAGTGTGTTTTCGTTCTGCAGCCGATTTGAGCTTGTTTACAAACTCTGCGCATGCGCAGAAGCCACGGCAGGGGCTGCGATCGGGCCGGGGTTTTATACCATGACACCGGGTGGAGGAAGGAGGGAGGGCGGGGTGTTTCTTGCACTTGGGAGGAAGATAAGGTGGCGGCGGGGAATATGATACACTATCTGTGTGTCATGTTGTGTTTCATGCTATGCAGTTCATGCAGACATTGCTGACAAGATAATAACGCCAGATATCAGCGTCAGTAATATAAATCAAACTCTCCAGGGTCGAAATCAGATCGTCCGATGATACACTTTCATAATCGAGTGTTTTTAAAAATAAATGTATGCTACTCTTTGTGTTTGTTTGATGAAATAGACTGTTCAAAGAGAGAGATAGCAATTCTATTACTACAAATATATTCCCATGCGGGAGATCAGGAGTTCGACTACCGGTCGAGTCAAACCAATAACGTACAAAATTGATACTTGTCACTACCTAGCATGGTGTTCGGCATTAATGGTTGCTTGATTGATTGGTGGTTACTTTACGCCCTGTCGGCAGCATAGGCCATAGTTACGGCGATAGGGTGAGGAGTGGTTAGCTCAGTGTCAGGATAATGTGACTGTGTGGGAAATCGGGTCATAATGCCGGCAGCCTGGTTTCCCAGTGATACAGCACGATAAAGGTTGCCATGAGTGCACACTGTCACAAGTCAGTACCCGTCCTAATATGAACTTAGATGTTGCCAGGACGCAAAACTCCCACAAACATTATTACAAATGGATCTACCATTCTCAGCTGGACCAATCACTATGCGGTGTCTATTGGCAATATAAAATACGTTTTAAGAATAAACAAATTAGGTACATTATTATAATCTACTTTGCTTTCATTTTGGAGGAACCGTTATTATAAATTGCTGAGGTTGTAGATATCTGAAGAGTATCCTTCTTAATACTGTCGTGGGGGTGATGAAAATGGGAAATATTGCGCCTAAAGGTAGAACCCACATCTCTTTGCATTCCGGGCCAGTGTGCTAACCATTGCACCACCTAGGCTCCCTGATGTCACCACACTACCCACGCCTACCTGTGTATGTGGTTCCTTGCCCGAGAGGTCAGTGCACACCACTACAATACATTTTGGGTGCATGTTAAAATAAGGTTGGATATAATGACCTTGCGTTCTCTGTGGCGGAGTGGTTAGAGTGTCTGATTTTTTTCTAGGTCAGACTCCTAATCTGAGGGTCGGCGGTTCGATTCCCCATGCCCCCAGCTCTGCCAATTTGGATTTCCACCGTGTGTAACTTACAGCGTCATCAAAGCCGTTGCTCTCATACCATGTCTATGGGTGTGGAGGTTAAAATCCTTGGTCGGTAAAATGTAGGCTCGGCTTTCTATTGCCAGCAGTAGGTGGGAAGACCAGTCGTCTGTGACTGGATTTCCCCTGCTTGGGACAACTAATGTACCAAAAAAAAAAAAAAGAGACAAATAAGTGTTCACACTTCCTGTCTACCATTCGCTATATCGCCATTCGCTACATGGTAGCAGTAACAGGTTCTATTAAACTGACTCAATATTCCATCCCATGCAGGAACACATGCTTAGTGAGTGCACCGGCATCTAAGTCGGACTAGATCATATTATTTGAATACAAGTGCATTGGTTTTGAAAACTGTGTGCTTTCATTGGATTATGCAATTTTGGATATATCCAGACTGGACAGGGTGGCCGAATCGGTCAGAGCACTGTGTGATATCTCGAGAACTCGGCTGCCAGTATCACTTGTCTCCCCAGGTGTGTTCTGACAACTGTCTGTCAGTTCCCACCTGGTGTAACTCGCAACACTGTCATAAGGAAGAAAGGATGACAAGTTGCGCAAGATTGACAGTGAAGAAGTTTTGCTTTATTGGCATTAACTCTTGTTCACCTACTTGCGACCTATCATCCTCACTCCTTACCAACTGCCCACACAGATCCACATGACTCTTGCTTGTGTATATCAGAATCAGTGCTTACAGCTGATTGAATGGTTGTTGCACACATCTTAGTGTCTTTGGAATAGCTGTTGCTAGTTTGGGTGTAGAGAGTGGAGTCTCAGACAAGAGTGTCTGTAGTCCTGGACAAGAGTGTCTAGAGTGGAATCTGTGTGCCAGGTATAAGGAATGCAGGTGACTGGGCTCACACAGCCAGCCAATCAGACACCCTCCACAGCCTGGATGGGTGATGCCCTAATAGGGGACAGCTGTCACTCAACCCCCAGCTGCAGGTGGTGTCCATAATGTATGCAGGATGGCTGGGTGTGCTTGCCTATCAGCCCCGTGATAACAGGTAGTTGCAGACAGTTACAATAAACATATCTTTCTGGTGCATGGAGGGGACATTTCAGTAATCATTAACCGTCTCTTAAATATGAACATCGCATCACAATCTCGGTCACTATGTGTTATAACATTTCCACATAGGCGCTTATGTCACACCATGAGTGGGGCACCCATTGCTTCTCCGTTACATAATCCTGGTCCCCACTCCATCACCCGAGAATAGTAATGCTCTTTGCCAATATCTAAATCCGAACCGAAAATCCGTATATTTTTACAACTGGTTGGATTCCAGTTCAGGACATGATGGCTTCGAATCGCAGCCGAGTCAAAGCAATGACTTACAACATTGATACTTGTTGATACTTAACCTGGTGCACAGTACTAATAAGATAAGGCCTCGGTAGCTCACTATCAGGATAATGTGACTGGGATTCATTATCATTTTCAATCACAAAACAATGTCAAGGGTCTCGACATTTCTTTAATGGATAAATTGCTCCATTGTCCAGTGTTCAAACGACTAGGCGGGTCGAGTACTTCTCCTTTAACCAACAACACCGGATTCGCGCTTTGGAATGGACAGTAACAGATGTCTGGAACTAACAAAGAATGCCAGATTCCTTATTGAGAGCAACCTGGGGCTTAAACTTCATCTTCCTATATATATAATAATTTATTCTCCGACAGCTTCCTGTGAGTAGCTCACCGAACATAAGTTTAAAATCCGGGCCCTACTAGTGCCAGTAGCCTGGTTCATTGATTACTCACTGGTGGCGCCCCCGTGGGGAAAATGGTAACTAGAGACTAATAGGATATAATATCTAGATGGTGAGGTTTGGTTACTTTTGTTTTTATGGTAAATATTTTATTCATCTGAACACATCTTTTGTCAGCGCTGAGGCACTGGTCTTCCAACTGTTGAGGCGATCACATTTGGTTTGTAAATGGTGATGGGGAAGTGGTATGTGCTGCATTGTATACAGCACACCCCATTCTGAACATTAAAAGTGGGGGAGCAGCCCATGCTGTATAGTGTACAGCATAGCTACTCAATGTAGTGCAGGAATGAGTCTCTTGCACAAAGGTTATGCACTGTGAAATTTAAAGTTAAAGTTACATAGTCCGATAAAAGCATCAGATTTTCAACAACAAAAAACACTTAGCTAGATTTGAACCTACATATCCACCTTAGATACTGGTGCAATTATTCAGCATTTGGTGTGGCATTGAAGGGGATACTAAGTCAATTTAATATAACCTATTGGTGCTGATGCCTATGGAGAACAGAATTTTGGCAATCATGCCAACATTAATTTGGAATGTTTGCATTTCAAATATCTCAGAAGTTAGTCATCTCAAAGCAAATTTCAAGCAAAGTCGGTACCCGTCTCGATATGTCCTTAGATGTTGCTATGCCAGGATGTAAAACTCCAACAACCAACCAACCAAGTTAAATATACAGTCAGCTCTGGTTAATCCGACACTGGTTAATCCGACAATTTTGCTTACCGACACGATTTCAGGTGTAACCGATTTTCCCAATGTTAATCAATGCTAATTACCCTGGTTAATCCTATACTTGCTTTCCGACACGGACACTGCTTTTTTGTAACAAACATGCCCATAGCATGCCTATAGCTCTGGTTAAGCTGACATTTGAAATCCATCAAATAAGAATCAGCACTAATATCCCAGGTCAGACTCCTAATCTGAAGGTCGGTGGTTCGATTCCCTGTGCCCCCACCTCTGCCAATTTGGATTTCCACTGCGGTGTATAACTTACAGCATCATCAAAGGCCAGTTGCTCTGATACCATGTCTATGTGGTGTGGGAGGTTAAAAATCCCTTGGGTCGGTAAAAGTGTAGGCTCAGGCTTTCTATCAACAAACTGTCTAATGGTGAAAACAAGTCTATTCAGACTTATCCATGATAGGCAGTATAAATGTTCAAGAAGAACTTCTTTCAGTGGCTGTGCAGTCCAGTTTGTCGAAGTTTTTAAATATAAAATAATGTTAGTGTGAATGATTGATATGTATGTTTATCTGTAATAAATATAGATATGTTACTTAGGTGTTATTATTATTTTATTGAACAATTACATACATGATTCATTCACACATATCCCTATATAGGCTTATAAAAATAAACACAAACGACCACAAAATAGTCTAAATTGGGTTAATCCGACAATTTGCTATCCAACATGTTTTGGCGTGTGACAGAATGTGTCGGATTAACCAGAGCTGACTGTACAAACTAACCTGCTCCTCCGTCCCTAAATGACGCTACTCATGTTTGTGTGTACTACTACTGCTTTCACCCAGTACTGTGCGTGTGGAGCTTATGTGATAAGGCTACATACAGGTGGGCTCTGAGCTGTGTTGATAAACACAGCTTCCAGAGCTGCTGTCGTATCTTGCCTGCTCACAAGAGAACACAACAGAAACAAAACAGACAGGCAGCATAGTCGGAACATAATATTGGCTTGTTACTACAAAGAAGGCTGCTGTCGGAGTGGCATCGTGCTTCCAGCATGCGATACTTCTGTTATGCACATATCACGTAGGACCTGTTGCTATTTATAGTCCGTAGACAATGGTTGGTTGTTGGAGTTTTTAAGTCCTGACAACATCTAAGGTCATATCAGGATGGATACCGACTTGTGACAGTGCACACTCATGGTGACTTTATAGTACTGCCCCACTGGGAAATCAGGACACTGGCACCATTGACGTGATATCCTACTCAGTCACATTATCCTGAAACTGAGCTAACCCTATCCTATTAATGCTGAGTGCCAAACTAGGAAGCGGCAATTATCAATTTGATAAGTTATTGGTTTGACTCGAATGGGAACCGAACTCCCGATCTCCCACACGTGAGGCCTGCGCTCTACTAATTCGGCCACGGCGCCTGGTTATTACTACACAGAAGGGTGGAAGTGGCATCGTACTTCCAGCATTTTCTTGAAGATTTGTTCTGCCTATCATGGATAGTCTGAATAGACTTGTTTTCACCATTAGACAGTTTGAGCCTACACTTTTACCGACCCAAGGGAATTTTAACCTCCCACACCACATAGACATGGTATGAGAGCAACCAGCCTTTGATGTCACTGTAAGTTATACACAGCGGTGGAAATTCAAATTGGCAGAGGTGAGGGTGGGGGCATTGGGAATCATACCACCAACCTTCAGATTAGGAGTCCGACGTAGAAAAAAGTCGGATACTCTAACAACTCTGCCACAGAGAACACCACCATGCGATACTTGTTATACACAGAGCACATCAGATCTGTTAGTGTTTATAGTCCTTAGACAATATAAGAAATATGTGCGTGAGAGAATGGTATTTGGCATGCTTTATTGTGGTTTTATATCCTAACAACCTCTATGGTCATATCATGACACGTACTGATTTGCGACAATGTGACCTGATGGTGGTTTTATAATGCTGCGCCACTAGAATACCCTGCTACTGGCATCATGCCTGACCAAATGTCTTACTCACGCATAATGTCATAACTCTCTGTGTGATCTGCATTACTGGGATGGAGCCATCGCCACTTAATCGAGGCTCGATCTCACGACCTCTCGCACTGGATGGGAGGGGGACTAGGTTAACAATTTCACTAATTCTCTTTGCACAATACTGCTATTTCATGTAGTAATAACGGGCTTTCACATGAGTTTTCACATTAGATCTGGTAAACGGAAAATAGTCGGGATGGCAGAAAGAGTTGAACGTCCTCTACCGTTTTGGTAGTTCGCTGTATTCGAAGCCTGGTCCAATGAAACCAATGACCTAAACCTTGATATTTGTCGCTAACTAGTGTCTCTGATAGTCGGGAATTCGGGCACTTTACAAAGAGCAGTGGAATGATGAAGATCAATTGTTCGCGATTGAAATTTCCCCTGCTTAATCAACTAATATACCAATGTATAAATATATATATATAAATATATAAATATATATATATATAGTAAAGCGCAGGCCTCCCGTGCAGGAGATTGGCAGTTCAATTCCCAGTCGAGTCAAACCAATGACTTATAAAATTGGTACTTCTCACTTCCTAGCATAATGCTTGGCGTTAATAGGATAGTGCACTGACTGGTTAGCGAAGTGTCAGGATAATATGACTGAGTGGTATATTGGGTGGTGGTGCTAGTGGCCTAATCTCTCAGTGGGGAATCACTATAAAGTCTCCATGAGTGTGCCCTGTCACAAGTCGGTACCCATCCTGATATGACCTTAGGTGGTGCCAGGACATAAAACCCCAGCAACCAATCAACTATATATATATATATATGCTGCATAAGCCATTATACGAGTATAATAAGGCCGGAAGCTTCCATCTGATCCTCAGCCCTAATTCCTACCTCAGTCACCTACTCTTCCATCCTACTCACACTCAGATCCGTTGGAGGGCGTCACCTGTCCGTGCACGCACCACTGCCCCCCCCCCCCCCCCCCCCTCCCCCACCTACACTCGCTGTACATATTAGCTAACGCTGCTGGATGGCTCCAATGACAGACTTACCGACACTCATCTTTCTGGCATATGAGTCACGGGATGCGTTGCATAACAGATCAGTTTACACAACATATTATGCAGTACCTAATGGCCCTGTCACACTACGACGTAACGACGTCGGCGTAGGGAGAACGTGAAGAACGTTGAACTTCTCGGCGTGGTATGCAAATTTGGGCAGAAATTGAACGTGGATGCAGCGTAGTGGACGAGAGAGTAACGGTGGTAAAGCGTAGTGATGGCGTCATTCAACGAGAGAGGACAACGTAATTACGCTCAGGGAACGCTATGTACGTTATTCCGACGCCAGAACTACGTTGCTTTACGTTACCTTACGTTACTTACGTCAGGAAACGGTGGAAAAAATGGTAAACCTACGTTGGACGTCCGTTAGGCGTCCGTTATCCTGGCGTTTTCACCACGTGGACTGCACGTTCCCAGTGCTTTTAATGTGTGTCAACGTAGTGCAACGTAGTTGAACGTAGTGACCAACGTTTTAGTAACGTCTTTTTAACGTCATTGACGTTCGCCGAACGTGTACAGAACGTCCGGCGAACGTAAAGCTTTACGTTCGAGGTACGTCGAAAGTTTTGAACATGTCCAAAACCTCGACGTGACTCGACGTAACACGACGTAACGTGATGTAGTTCGACGTCAGTATAACTTCATTCTGACGTCATAACAACGTAATCCAACGTATGTCAACGTAATGACGAAAACTCATCACGTCAGGCTTACGTTGGCTCGTTACGTCGTAGTGTGACAGGGGTATTACAGAGGGCGCTAAAACATACCGCTATTTCTGTCCTTTAAATGGAGATTTGGCGAACCGGGTGAGAGTTACTGTGTACTTTATGAACCATTCATACCGGGGAGACATTCCACAATGGCTATGCCACCAGCTTTTGTTCAAGAAGCAAAGTTGCTTTATCAAAGCCAGTCCTTCTTCGTGTTAAGAAATGCCACACAAACTCAGCGATCAGTTTGGTTGCCATATGCAGAGCACCATCTTTATGTACTACTTACGCAATTTCCTTATGATTGATGTTTGTTTGCTTTTTTTTGTTTTTTTTGTGACAAGTTTTTTATTCTGCCCATAACGTATAAGCTCCCGTGAGGGTGCTTGTTTTCAACGCTGGACAGCTGTGGTACTGGATTGGTCTGGTCCCGCACACAGGAGTCTTTACCTGATCTTGCTCGGGCCAACCTTTGCGGTTTTGGGTGTTAGTAGTTTCTATATTAGTTTTTTTTTAAAATTTTCAAGTTTTTTCCTAACCTGTATATGATAACTTAGCCTACTATGTACATCTACGCAGATGACATACAGGCCTGTGGGAGAGGATCCCATCCCATTGTGGTTTGTTACAGCATCCTTTCACCCATGCCCTGTCCTTAGATAGTACACCAGTGTGCCAGAACTCCCCTGGACCCTTCCGGACTGCGACTAGGTTGGATGGCTGTGTTGTATGGTTAGCCATTTCGTATTTCAGGGTGATTCGGATGCATGACCGTGGCCTGCCTGGTTCTGCTTTGGTTTGTGCCAGTACACATACCCAGACGGACTGCGCCCTATGGTGATAGTCATTTCGAATTCCTTAGTACTTAGTAGGGCTAGTTTCCGTATTTGTAATATCTACCATCTTTTCTGGCCTGTCTTTTGCTTTTTGTGCCAGAACACAGCAAGCAGTGACTGCGCCCAAGATCAGGTGAGATATTGTTTCTTCAGTAGGTGGTTGTGTATTATGTTTTCTTTAAGGACCTTTTATAGTGGTACATGCTTTTGATTGCCTGTTGTTGTGTGGGTTGATTATACCAGGCATGTGCCGCCATGGCAAATACACTTCTCTCATAAATGTTGGTGTTACTTATTGCTGTCAGTAGCACTCGGGCTGCTATTTGCCTGGTGTCCCTACGGGGGGTTGCTGTGTAGCCTGGTTTTGTGGTGTAATGGTGTGCCAGTATTTTGAGGTGCGTTTCCCTTCTACTTGTTAGTAGTGTTGCATTGCATTTTTTGTGTAATTCGATTGTGGGATATCTTTTGTTCACCTGAAGGCATACTTTGAGGGCTCTATTTTGTAGCACCTGTAGTTTGTTTAATAGTTTTGTATTTCCTCCCATGTATACTACATCGCCATAGTCAAAGTAGGGGAGGATCATGCCTTTATATATTTTAATTGCCATGCTTTCAGTCATGTAGTATCTCAACACAGTAGCCATATTTTATGGTTTACTTTTTTGATAGTATTTGTTATGCAGAGGTCATAATTTAGGTGTCTGTCTAGATCCACTCCCAGATATCGGTAGTTGTCTACTTTTTCTAGTTCGGTGTTTCCCAGAAGACACTTTATTTTCTCATTACTTGTTAGCCTGGTACCAAATAGTACTGTTTTTGACTTGCTATTGTTTATGGTTATCCTATTTAGTTGGCACCACTCGATTAGTTTTGTTAGTGTTAGATTCAGTTTCATTTCTATTTCTTCGGTTGTTTTGCCTGCAGCATATACCACAGTGTCATCTGCATATAGTTGGATGTTTTCAATTTCTAGCCAGTTGTTTAGATCGTTAATATATATGAGGAAGAGAAGTGGCCCCAGGACTGACCCTTGGGGTACTCCGCAAGTTATCTTTTCCTCATTGGATATGGATCCATTTACTGTGGTGCATTGCTTTCTGTTTTCTAGATAGCTCGCTAGCCATTTTCCTGTTACTCCCGTTATTCCCATTTGGGTTAGTTTGCTCCTTAGGATAGGGTGGTCCACCATGTCAAACGCTTTGCTGAAGTCTATGAACGCTGCACCCACTAGGTTCTTTTTTATTGATACTGTTTGCAATATCAGTTATTAAGTTAGCAATTGTTTTTATTGTCGAGTGGTATTTTCTGAAACCGCCCTGTTTACTGTTTAATATTTTGTGTCTATGCATTATTTTTTCCATTAGCTTACCAGGCAGTGGGAGTATGGAGATCGGTCTATAGTTTCCCAGTACCTGTTTATCCCCTCCTTTATGGAGTGGTGTTACTTTGGCTAGTTTCCAGCAGTCCACATAAGTACCTTCTGTGAACGATTTGTTGTATAGCTCACATATAGCATCTGGGATGCATCCGAATGCATCTTTCAATACTATACTCGAGGTATTTTCAATGCCCGAAGGCTTGTTGCAATCAATTGATTTTATGAGCTCACTTATCTCTTTTATTGTGGTTGTGCAATCTCCAATGTCTGTGTTTAATTGTTGCGCTTCCGTGGCCCAGTTTGTGTTGAATTGTTTGGATAGTTTATTGCCTATGGTTGAAAAATGTTTGTTCATTATATTAGCAGTATCGTTGTTGCTGATTTCCACCCCCTCGTTGTTGTAAAGGGTAATCCATTCTTTATTTTTATTATTTGGTATTAGTATTTTCACATTGTTCCAGAATTTGTGTGAGTTTTTCCCCCATTGCTCGTCTTGTTTGACAATGTACCGTCTTTTGTCTTTTCTCACTGATTTCTGGCTACGATTTCTTGCTTTGTGGTAGTTTTCTATGTCTAGTAGTCGCTCGCTTGCTTTGGCTAATTTGCCTGTTTTATATTTGTCCATAATTAGGTTGATTAATTCTGGGGTTACCCATGGGTCTTGGTTGTTTTTGATTTTAAGTTTTCTTTATTGGGCAGGTAGTGTCCAGATGCTTTCTGACTTCCCCAATGATATAGTTCCATTGGTCATTTACACCTATCTCAGTTCGAAATGGCAATTTAATTTTCTCTTTCAGATGAGTTTCTAGTGCCTCTTTTGTGTAGTTTTTGTATGATCTACCCATACGGGGAGTAGTTTTGTTTTTTGTTTTTATTTTCTTTCTAGTAACATATATCAATTCATGATCGCTAAGGCCCCAGTTTCTTGTTCCTGAGGTGTGGGTATGATTTGAGTCTGTTATTATTAGGTCTATTATCGAGCTGTTTTCTCCTAGCCTTGTTAGCTCACACATTTTTTGCTTTAACCCTCTGCCTTTGATTAAGTTCTCTAGTGAGTGTTTGTTTTTGTTGTTTGTTTTGTAGTTAATGTTGAAATCCCCTAGTAAGAATATCTCCGCCTTGTAGAAACTTGTGCGTGCACGGACAGGTGACGACCTACATTTTGAATTTAGATACTGGTTCAGTTGTTGTTTTACGTCCGACCAACATCTAAGGTCATATCAGGATGGGTACCGACTTGTGACAGTGTGCACTCATGGCGACTTTATAGTGCTGTCCCACTGGGAAACCAGGCCACCGGCACCATTACCTGGTATCCCACTCAGTCACATTATCCTGACACTGAGCAGACCAGTCCTTGCCCTGTCCTAATAATGCTGAGCGCCTGGCTCAATTTTTAAGTCATTGCTTTGACTCGACCAGGGTTCGAACCCACGACCCCACGATCTACCAGAACGGGAGATGGACGCTCTAACTCATTCGGCCATCCCGTCATACATTTGTAGTTTTGGTAAATGTTTATTTTTCGGATTTTATTTTCGGGGACAAGGCCATCCGCCGCCGAGTTGTAGTGGCCGAGTTCGGGTTTTGCTCACTTTATATACCAGCCAGCCGGGCCGAAAAGTCAAGAGCGCGCCAAATTCCCGTAACTTTGTAACAGATTTCGTCTATCGACGTCATCTTTAATTTACATATGCACATCCACCATTTCTGCGTGGTTACTCGGCGTAGTTAAAAAAAAAAAGCTAGGCATGGAAGACATCGATGTACATATTTAATGTTAAAGTTTGAGTATAGGCGGCGCCACCGGGCATTTGAATAAGAATCCGACTCCAGCTTGTTCAATTACCCTTGTTGCGGGCAACATCGACAATGGCATACTATGTCAATTTAATAGAACCTGTTGCTGTTGAAGTCACAAGCACGACAACATTATATTTGAATCCTTACACTTCAGATATCTCTGAAGTAAGTCATTTTAATCATGGTTACTTCCAACTAAAAGTAAGGTAGATTATAATTATTAACCTACTATATTTACTTAAAATTGATTAGTCTGATGAAATATCACAATTTTCAAAACCAAACCAATTATCTAGATTTGATTTTACATACCTAACTTAGATACTGATGCACTTATTAAGCATTTATTTCTGCGTAGAAGGCAATAATACTGAGTCAATTTAACAGAACCTGTTACTGCAGAAGTCTATGGTGTCAGAGTTTTGCCAAGCTTGCCAAAACTAATTTTCCATGCTTGCACTCAAAATATCTCAATAGTTTACCATTTAAAATAAAAGTAACTTTGAACTAATGTAAAGTAGATACTAATGATCGATCTAATACTTTTATCTCAGAAAAAATACAGAACTTCAAAACAATCGGACTATGCAACTTTAAGAAAGTGACAGAAATTCGAAACCATCAGCCTATGCAACTTTCAACCGACTGTTACGCATTGCATTCACCCCTATCTCTGAAGTTAGTAATTTTAAATCATAGTTAGTTCCAACTAAAAGTAACGTAGCTTATAACAATCAACCTACTATATATATCTCAGAAAATGACAGAAACTGAAAACCATCAGACTATGCAACTTTAAAGCAACTGTTACGCAATGCATCCATTCACCCCCACGATTAGCTATCGACCTCAAAATTAAACAACAAAACAAAAAAACAAAAGAAATCCCCAGGGACTGACACAAACTTGCCAGATGGCCAACACTGACGGCATGACGTCCTCAGCGACGTCAGGGCAAACGGTGAGCCGCGTCTGATGACGTCATCGTGACGCGGAACGCTCCATGGGGGCCACAGGCCTAATTAGGCTTGGTGTCTCGCCTGAAGATGGGCTGGAGCGGGGAGAGCCTATGATCATGCCTGATTACCACCCCTCACACCATTGAGCCTACTCGGGAGTCCTTGGAATGCATTGTGGGGATGGGAGGGGGGGGGGGGAGGGAAGGGGAGGAAGGGGGTAAGAAGAGGTGAAGAAAGAGATTTAAAAAAAAAAAAAAGCTACAGGAAATCACTACAGAAATCGAATTTTGGAATGTAGGTTACATTGCCAACATGTGTGCAGTTAAAGTTGCCTAGTTCGATGATGTGTTTCTGACGTGCTTTTTTAGATGAATATATTGAATAGATCATTAGGATTTAGGTTGCTTTAGTTTGAAGTAACTTCTAATATGAATTAGCAATGCTTAGGACCGACCTGCCCACATTAGACTAGTCGGAATTACGAAACTGTCTATAGCATACGTGCTGAAAACGGCGTCGAGAGCCAAACAAATGCCCGTGGCCAATCAGTTTGCATTCTTTGGAGTTTGCCACTACACGCAGTGCAAAACTAAATTAATAGAAATACAGAACAATTTGGCATAAACATGAAAGTTTGGAATTACAAACTAGTCTATTGACACATACATATAAACGCTTGGAGAATTATTTATTTATTATTATGCGATTCAACACGAGTGTAGTGGTCTGCACTGACCTCTCAGGCAAGTAACCACATAGACAGGTAGGCTTGGGTAGTGTGGTGATATCAGGGAGCCTAGGTGGTGTATTGGTTAGCACACTGGCCCGGAATGCAAAGAGATGTGGGTTCAAGTCCTGCTCTAGGTGCAGTATTTCCGATTTTCATCACCCCCACAACACTGGTTGCCATGACCAGGATCCTGTACAAGCTATGCGCTGCGCTGTATGGTTGTTGAACCTACCCTGTGTATGTATGTGTTAGTGCATTTCCTGTATGTATGTAATTGCAAGCATTAAAAGACTTACAATTCCAGGGGATGAGTGAAGTGGTCTGCACTGACCTCTCAGGCAAGTAACCACATAGACAGGTAGGCTTGGGTAGTGTGGTGATATCAGGGAGCCTAGGTGGTGTAATGGTTAGCACACTGGGCCGGAATGCAAAGAGATGTGGGTTCAAGTCCCGCTCTAGGCGCAGTATTTCCGATTTTCATCACCCCCACGACACGAGTATACAAATGGCGGCCGACATAGGGCGATTTCCGTTTCCGTTTGCTGGATTTTGATTATTCTGTTATTCAACACAAATTTACAAATGGCGGCGCCCATACAGTGCTATTTCCGTTTGTGTTTGCTGGATTTTGGTGATTTCATGTTCCACCTCTATAGTATAGTTCATGCATATATGTACGCATGTTAGTCCTTAGCCTCCCCGGTGGTGGGTCGGTATTATTAATAGTTAACTTTGGAGATATTTGAACTTAAAACATACACAATTAATGGTGGCATGCACGAGGACTGCTGGAGATCATAGTTCAGCAATAGCAGGTTACTTAATATAAATTATAATGTAATCCCATTTTATGCAGCAACAAATTATTAATACGGGATGGCCGAATGAGTTAGAGCATCCGTCTCCCATGTTGGTAGATCATCGAATCGTGGGTTCGAATCCTGGTCGAGTCAAACCAATGACTTAAGCATTGATACTTGTTGCTTCCTAGCCAGGCACTCGGCATTATTACGATAGGGCAAGGAGCAGTGGAATGAGGAAGACCAATCGTCCGCGATTGAAATTTCCCGCTTAAGCGATGTCCGATGCTTTACAACCAAACTATAATGTTACACAACTAGAGACAAAACAGCGCCAAAAGGGAAGGTCAATAGAACTGCGAGCCTAGGGTGGGGCGTTGCCATTGCATGCATTCATCTCAAAGTTGCGATATGGTGTATGTATGTATCCAGAAATCTCGCTGCAACTGAACACGTGTCGATTTTGTGTATGTAATTGAAAAGTTTGGTTGATGTGCTTTCATCGGATTCTGCAGCTTTAATCAGAGGTTTGTTCTGATTCAGGACTTTCGGGATTTGTAGGCTGGAGTGTGTGAGGTCATTATCTACTGATTCTTTAATTATGAGCGTATTGCCCTGTAATGGCGTCTACCAGGGACTCCCTCCCGCCTTTCCCATCCACAATTTACATTTCATTACATTATCGAGACCCACATTATTACCCAATTCCCTTAAAGCTGCATAGTCTGATGAAAGCATCAAATTTTCAAAGCCAAGACACTCACCTGGATTTGAGTCTACATATACACTTTTTATAAGCATGCACTTAGTAAGCATTATTTTCTTGTTGCATTGAAAGGAAATACTGAGCCCTTTCAATAAAACCTTTTCCTACTGAAGCCGTATGTTGTCAGGATTTTGATGTGCTTGTTCACTTCACATATCTCCAAAGTTAACGATTTAAATACAAATTTACTTCAAACTAAATTAAAGTAGAATGTAACGATCGATCTAATGTATTTATCTCAAAAGTGGTGCAAGCACAACTTCATCAGACTATGCACCTTTAACATAGCGTACATCCTGCTAAGCCTTTAGCTAAATATTGCCTATTCATTGCCCGATATGGGGTTTGATAACCGAGGGCCTCTGGAATGAACACTTCCACTGATCGAAGATGTCTCTCCTCAGAATGAGCTCGGGGTACACTCATTTGTATCAATCCATTTGAATTGG
Organism: Branchipolynoe longqiensis; assembly: GCA_030323885.1. Lineage (NCBI taxonomy): Eukaryota > Metazoa > Annelida > Polychaeta > Phyllodocida > Polynoidae > Branchipolynoe > Branchipolynoe longqiensis. The sequence continues at coordinate 66,719,671 of CM059190.1, read as the reverse complement.
GTGGTTGTTGGAGTTTTATGTCCTGGCAACATCTCAGGTCATATCAGGACGGGTACTGACTTGTGACAGTGCGCACTCATGCCAACTTCATAGTGCTGCCCCACTGAGAGACCAGGTCGTGGGCACCCTGACTTGATATCCCACTCAGTCACATTATCCTGACACTGAGCAAACCAGTCCTTGCCCTATCCTAATAATGCTGAGTGCCTAGCCAGGAAGCAACAAGTATCAATTTTATAAGTCATTGGATTGACTCAATCAGGGTTCGGACCCATGGATTGGAATTCCACGATCTACCAAAATGGGAGACGGACCCTCAACTCATTTGGCCATCCCGTCTGGTATCCATTTGGAAGTTTAGATGCGTGTTTGGAGAAAGAAATACGGGACCTGTATACCCCAGCTGTGAAATGCATTTAAATGCAATAACATTAATTGGATATAAGCCAACTAATGCACATTTCGGGAATCAATCCACACTCATTAAACAAGGAATATTAAAGTTACATAGTCCGATGGTTTTGCGTTTTGGTCATTTTTCTGAGATAAGTATATTAAATTGATCGTTATAATCTACCTTATTTCCAGTTAAAGTAACTTTGATTTTAAATGATAAGTTTTGAGATATTTGAAATTCAAAAATGCCAACTTAGTTTTGGCAGGCACGCCTAAACTCTGACACCATAGGCTTCAACAGTAACAGGTTCTTTCACATTGTCTCAGTGTTCCATTCTATGTGGCAATAAATGCTTAATATCTGTGTCAATATCTAAGTTAGATATGTAGAGTCAATTCTATATCATTATTTTGGTTTTAAGAATTTGATGCTTCATTGGACTATGCAGCTTTAAGGCTGTGGAAAAGCGTTTCAAAATGAACCCGAATCCCCACTGTTTTATTGCATCCATTTGTAGCTAGGCGATGAAATTGATATCCCCTGAGAAAATGCTGCCTTGAGTGACATTGCCAATTATGTCTTATTTTAGCTGGGCCTAGTTTTAACTTTCAGAAATTAACAAGGAAAATTAACGAAAAATACCTAGCCTGATTCTTGCTGTGGGTGATTATCCGATCTGTGCTGGATGATAGGGGTCATATAGACCCACACACATTGAACCGATTATTTAGTTTGTTAGATTAGGCTATCTGCTGAATAATCGGAGCCAATGCACATATTATGAGGGTGATTGTAAGCGTTCTGGTGTACTGGCAAACTCTCTGAGTTGCAGGATGGATATATATACGTATATATACATATATACATATGGATATGCATACCTGGTATGCAGGTATTGCAGGTATAGCAATACCTCAGGGAGTTTGACGCCCCTGCCTTGCGGAGTTGTAAACCACTGCCTTGTGGTACAGGTTCTTGACAGAACCGAAGGCTAAGGGAGCAAACCCTAAACAGAAAACCATGTCACTGTGGCAGCATTAAGGGCGGTTGATGTATGGAACTCCCAACATCTCCCGACCAGCCACTGCAGGGACAAATAGTTTTGCGCCTGTCTTGACATGTTCTTACCGGTGTGAAACCTCTATTTGCTCCCCGAGAGAGTCCCGCTGGTAACTTGCAAAAGCCAGCAGCACTTCAACACTTTTGCAGGCAGCTTTCATGAAATGTACAACTGCACAAAACACCATACCGGCTCGGTCATCGCCCGGGTTACCAAGGACCGCGCTGCTCGAGCTCATCTTCCATCGACAGCGGTAAATCAGCTAGGAGGAACACAATGCAACACAACACAACTAGTGACAATTTGGAGAGCAGCAGTCAAGTAATGAAAGCAGTCTTTGTCGTATCGCGACTGACAGCATGATGATGATGACATATATAATAAATATATATATATATAATTATATATCTATATCATGGTTTTATTATAGTGTAGTAGTCTGCACTGGCCTCACTGGAAAGGAGCCACATAGACAAGTGGGTGTGGATAGAGTGATGATATCGGGGAGCCTAGGTGGTGTACTACTGGCCCGAAATGCAAGAGGTGTGGGTTCAAATCCTAGTCTAGGCGCAAATTTCCCATTTTCATCACCCCCCACGACAATATTAGTATTTATCACATCCTGTTTTTCAGGTGAAAAGGTGTAGTCCAAGTGCTGGATGACTATATATAAGGTCTATGATATTAATACTTTATTACGTCACTGCTTCCTCAAGTGAAAATGTATACTGGTAGTACTTGGTGTCTATATATATAATATTATATATTATACTAATACATGACCACATAACTGCTTCCTCATGTACCCATATATATATATTTATATGTAGTTTTATCATACTAATACATGACCACATCACTGCTTCCTAAATTGCACATATATATATATTTATATGTAATTTTATCATACTAATAAATGATCACATCACTGCTTCCTCAGGTACCCATATATGTATATTTATATGTAGTTTTATCATACTAATACATGATCACATCACTGCTTCCTCAAGTGCCCATATATATATATTTATATGTAGTTTTATCATACTAATAAATGATCACATCACTGCTTCCTCAGGTACCCGTATATGTATATTTATATGTAGTTTGATCATACTAATACATGATCACATCACTGCTTCCTCAGGTACCCATATATGTATATTTATATGTAGTTTTATCATACTAATACATGATCACATCACTGCTTCCTCAAGTGCCCATATATATATATTTATATGTAGTTTTATCATACTAATAAATGATCACATCACTGCTTCCTCAGGTACCCATATATGTAGATTTATATGTAGTTTTATCATACTAATACATGATCTCATCACTGCTTCCTCAAGTGCCCATATATATATATATATTTATATGTAGTTTTATCATACTAATAAATGATCACATCACTGCTTCCTCAGGTACCCATATATGTATATTTATATGTAGTTTTAGCATATTAATACATGATCACATCACTGCTTCCTCAAGTGCCCATATATATATATTTATATGTAGTTTTATCATACTAATAAATGATCACATCACTGCTTCCTCAGGTACCAATTTATGTATAGAGATATGTAGTTGTATCATACTAATACATCATCACATCACTGCTTCCTCAAGTGCCCATATATATATATATTTATATGTAGTTTTATCATACTAATAAATGATTACATCACTGCTTCCTCAGGTAGCCATATATGTAGATTTATATGTAGTTTTATCATACTAATACATGATCACATCACTGCTTCCTCAGGTACCCATATATGTATATTTATATGTAGTTTTAGCATATTAATACATGATCACATCACTGCTTCCTCAAGTGCCCATATATATATATTTATATGTAGTTTTATCATACTAATAAATGATCACATCACTGCTTCCTCAGGTACCCATTTATGTATATATATGTAGTTGTATCATACTAATACATGATCACATCACTGCTTCCTCAAGTGCCCATATATATATATTTATATGTAGTTTTATCATACTAATACATGATCACATCACTGCTCCCTCTGGTGCAATGTTAATCGTTGACAGGGCAGCATGTAGCTGCTCGATCCTTCTGTGTTTAATCAGCGGGGACTACCTCCGGCTTGAGACAAAGCAGCCAACTTCCACCTACCCACCACCCACGCACCGGCCTTGAACACTAACCAGTTGCCAGCCGACCGTCTTGTCAGGTCGTCGGGGCAGTTTTTGCCTTTTGAGAAATTCAGTAATGAAGCGGGAGGGGGGGGGGGGGTTAATTCCAGACATTTGTTCTTCCTCATTCCACTGTTCCTTGTGCTAGCCTTCCCATTAATGCCAAGTGCCAGGCAAGGTAGTCAAAGGTATACATTATTAAGGGATTGGTTTGACTCGGCCAGGGACCGAACCCACAACCTGCAACACGGGAAGCTTGCGCTCAACTTCTTCTGACACCCCTCCATCCAGATGCATTAGATAACGCTAGTTATTTGGACACTTAATATTTGAGACATACTGGTTACACCCTGAGACACGCACTGCAATACAAGGATCTGGCCTCCTCCCATTCCTACCAATCCTCCTATTCCTACCAATCCTCGTATCCCTACCAATCCTCCCATTTGTGCCAATCCTCCCATTCCTACCAATCCTCCCATTCCTACCAATCCTCCCATCCCTACCAATCCTCCCATTCCTACCAATCCTCCCATTTGTGCCAATCCTCCCATTCCTACCAATCCTCCCATTCCTACCAATCCTCCCATCCCTACCAATCCTCCCATTCCTACCAATCCTCCCATTTGTGCCAATCCTCCCATTCCTACCAATCCTCCCATTCCTACCAATCCTCCCATTCCTACCAATCCTCCCATCCCTACCAATCCTCCCATTCCTACCAATCCTCCCATTTGTGCCAATCCTCCCATTCCTACCAATCCTCCCATCCCTACCAATCCTACCATCCCTACCAATCCTCCCATGTGTACCAATCCTCCCATTCCTACCAATCCTCCCATCCCTACCAATCCTCCCATCCCTACCAATCCTCCCATTTGTGCCAATCCTCCCATTCCTACCAATCCTCCCATTCCTCCCATCCCTACCAATCCTCCCATTCCTACCAATCCTCCCATTCCTACCGATCCTACCATCCCTACCAATCCTCCCATTCCTACCAATCCTCGTGTCCCTACCAATCCTCCCATTTGTGCCAATCCTCCATTCCTACCAATCCTCCCATTCCTACCAATACTCCCATTTGTACCAATTCTCCCATTCTTACTAATCCTCCATTTGTACCAATCCTCCCATTCTTACCAATCCTCACATACCTACCGATCCTCCCATTCCTACCAATTGTCCCATTCCTACCAATCCCCCCATTTCTACCAATTCTCCCAATCCTACTAATCCTCCATTTGTACCAATCCTCCCATGCTTACCAATCCTCACATACCTACCAATCCTCGCATACCTACCAATCCTCCCATTCCTATCAATCCTCCATGTGTTCCAATTCTCCCATTCTTACCAATCCTCGCATACCTACCGATCCGCCATTACTACCAATACTCTCATTCCTACCAATCCTCCCATTCCTACCAATCCTCCCATTCTCTCCTATTCCTACCAATCCCCCCATTTTCACCAATTCTCCCATTCCTACCAATCTCCCATTCTTACCAATCCTCAAATTCCTACCAATCCTCACGTTCCTACCAATCCTCACATTCCCTTCTTATTCCAATTCCCCCATTCCTTCATCTGACACATTCTCTCTATTCCCTAACTTCATTCTAACCCGCGGCCTTACAACTAGCTACCCCTAACCCCATCCCTTGCCAAGTAAATAAATGGATGAGGAAAGGACAATTTAGAGTGGTTAGAGTGTCTCACTTTTTTCTAGGTCGGACTCCTAATCTGAAGGTTGGTGGTTTGATTCCCCATGCCATCACCTCTGCCATTTGGATTTCCACCACTGTGTATAACTTACAGTGTCATCAAAGCCAGTTGCTCTCATACCATATCTATGTAATGTCGGAGCTTAAACATCCCTCGGGTCGGTGATAGTGTAAGCTCGGGTTTCCTAATGACACGCTGTCTAATGGTGAAAACAAGACTATTCAGACTTATCCATGATGTTCAGTATTGATCTTCAAGAAAAAAGAATTAATGCCCAGCACCAAGCGAGGTAGTAACAAGTATCAATTTTGTAAGTTTTAACTCGGTGGGGATTTGTACCCACGACTTCAAGTAGGGGAAGACATCTAGTCCTGTTACCATATCAGTCATCGCGTGCCGATGCTAATTCTGCTGAGTCTTTATTGAGACCGCGCAAGCAATTTTTGTTGCGCCAAAGCAAATATTTTGAAATTATAACTCTAAAGTCAGTTTTATTCAAATGCAACACTGTAGCCGGAACACCCCCCCCCCCCCGCCCAATCCCCCACGGCCCCCGCGCCCCCCGTCTCTCTCTCTCCGTTTCTCTCTCTGTTTCTCTCCAGTTTCACGTAACAGGAGTCACGTGATTCCATCGCCTTGCCTTATTTACCAACATGCAAAGAGAGTGTTGTCTTTCAAAGAACAGCAAACACAACAGTCTTGGCGATTTTCTTGGTTGTCAGGAAATGATATCATGCATTGCCAAGCAATTTGAACTGCTTGTGAATTCATAAACTGTATTTCAGTTATGAGACTTCTTCAAGGGCCCGTGTGCGAACAGAGAACAGAGAACACAGCGAGAGAGAATGAGGTTGGGTTGCGCCATCTTACGAGAGTACTGATGGAAACAAAACAGATTTTTTCCACTTTAAGATTTAGGGAATTCCCTCCTAGGCGAAGGTCGGGAGTTCGGTTCCCGGTCGAGTCAAACCAATGACTTATAAAATTGATACTTGTCCGTTTCCTAGCCTGGTGCACGGCATTAATAGGATAGGGCAAGGACTGGTTAGCTCAGTGTCAGGATAATATGACTGAGTGGGATATCGGGTCATGGTGCTGGTGGCCTGATTTCCCAGTGGGGCAGGACTATAAAGTTGCCATGAGTGTGCACTGCCACAAGTCGTTACCCGTCCTGATATGACCTTAGATGTTGCCAGGACGTACAACTCCAATAACCACCCCACCCTCCTAGGCCAGAAAATGTGAATTTGAACTTGCAGACTGTAAGATGTTATCATTTCTTTGTTTGCCAGATGGTTAACCAAAGGTGATGGGTGGCTTTCTTTTCAGTCGGTAGATATTATTGCAGTATAACCCTAGAAATTTGTTTGGATTAACCGATCATTGGTTTAACCGAGCTTTGACTTTGACTTGGCTTTGGCAAAAACGGGGGTGCATTATGAATGTACAATGTATGTGGCCACTATGATTACTGTTTTTTATGTATATACAGTTTAACTCCATTAAACCAACCTCGGTTAAATCAAACGATCGGTTAATCCAAACTTTTTTTCGGTGACCTACCAAAATACTACCATTTATCATATAAAAAAGTCTCAGATGACCTTAAAACCACATGAAAGTTTGGTTTAACGGTACCGGAAGTGGCCTGGGACCGACAATTTTGTTTGGATTAACCGATACCTTGGATTAACCGACTTTGGTTTAACCAACTTTTTTATATGATAAATGGTAGCATTTTGCCGGGCAGCCGAAAAAAGTTTGAATTAACCGCTCGTTTGGTTTAACCGAGCTTGATTTAACGGGGTTGTACTGTACTTTGATATTATGGTCTCTTTGAAGAAGTTATGGGGACATTGTATACTTACTATACACTAAAAGGCTTAGTCCCACTTCTGCGACTGCGGCACCATTACCCATCTACCCGGCACTGGATGCCGTATATATATATATATATATATATATATATATATATATGTAGTGTGCGAGCCTGCGGGCGAGCTTGGGCATGTGCAGGCCAAGGACGAGTGACATGCACTTTGTTGCGGGTCACTCCTTGGGCCTGCAACTGCCACAGGTGTTGAGAAAGGATTAGTTCTTCCTTCACTCACTAGGTGGTGCCTTCTGGTGCCGTCTATTGGCTAGCCTGTGAGGGAAGGACGTTCGAGCACTGCGCTTGAACCCGCCGCAGGCACGTCTGATGTTAAACTATATTTATTTATTCATTTATTGCTTTATTTCTAATTATTCGGTTGTATATTCAATATAACATTATATACAGTTGTTCCTTATTTCAAATCAGTAAGAAAAGGTCAAATCATCATAAGCTACTGGTCACTTGTTTCATTTTGTCACAAGAACCGTCTCCCTTTCCAATCAGATTATTATTACACTGTACAAACGGTCAAATATTATATATATATATATATATATATATATATATATGTGAATTCACACATATATCTGTATATCTATGCTATTTATACATATTTCACAAGTTTATATAAATTAGAAATTAAAGTTGCACAGTCCGATGGTTTTGAGTTTTTGTCATGTTTTTAGATAAATATATAAGGTTGATCATTATAATCAATCTTATTATGTTAGTTTGAAGTCATTTTTATTTTACATTGCTACCTTTTGAGATATTTGAAGTGCAAACATGCCAAATTAATTTTGGCAAGCATGCCAAAACTCTCACACGATAGGCTTCAATAGGAACATATTCTAGTAGATTGACTTATTATGCCCTTTCATGCAGCAACAAATCCTTAATAAGTGCACCAGTATCTAAGTTATATACATAGAATGAAATCTAGGTTAGTGTTTTGGTCTTGAAAAGTTGATGCTTTCATCGGACTATGCAACTTTAATAATAATAATAAAGCAAAAGGAGATAACCGATAACTTATTTCCTCACTACATAACGACAATAAATCTAATCGCAATACGAATACATTCAAGCTAGATAATAAACATCTGACCTATTTTCACTAAATAACAGATTAGCAATCATCATAGCGCCTGCATTAAGAATGTGGAACCCGAGGGTTTAACTTAAATGTGACCCCTCAAAACTCGCGTCCCAGAATGCCTCCTGGCTGATATGTGCGCAGCCCAGATGTGTGTTGTTCCTTCATCTTCCACCAGGCGTCAGTAGTGCGCCACCTGCTTCCCACATAACCAGGCGGAGCGTGAGCCCGTGTATTCAGCTATTCACATCACCTAGCAGCTGCGCCGATACCGTCGTGCTAACAAATTACCTACTGATTTTTGAAAACCTCGCTAATATTGTTGTTGCTTTGTTGTTGTTTTGGTTTGTTTGCTGTGGTGTTATTTTATTTAAAGCTGCATAGGACGGGATCCTCTCACACAGGCCTGTATGTCATCTGGGTAGATGTACATAGTAGGCTAAGTTATCATATACAGGTTAGGAAAAAACTTTGAAAAATACAAAAGAACTAACATAGAAACTACTAATACCTAAAACCACAAAAGGTTGGCCCGAGAAAGATCAGGTAAACACTCCTAAGTGTGGGACCAGACCAATCCAGTATCACAGCTGTCCAGCATTGAAAACAAGTACCCTCACCGGAGCTTATATGTTATCGGCAGAATAAATAACTTGTCACAAAAAACAAAGAAACAAAAAGAAAATAGTCTGATTAAAGCATAATGTTTTCGAAACAAGAACACGCACCTCGATTTAATTCTACATATCAAACTTAGATAAAGGTGTACTTATTAAGTATATTCTGCCACATAGAGGGGAATGATGCGAAGTCACTTTAATAAAACTTGGTACTGCTGAAGCTTTTGGTTTCATAGTTTTGACGTGATGCCAGACATTAATTGTGTACCTTTTTCCTTTCAAATCTATCTGAAATTACTCATTTAAGATACAGATTACTTCAAACTAAAGCCAGGTAGATTATAGTGATAAACCTAAGATGCTTATCGCCAAAACTGGCAGAAACTCAAAACCATCACACTATGTAACTACAAGCAAACTTGACTTGGGTGTTTGTAACCTTACAACGGTTACCGACTGCAGAACTGAAGCATTATAGAGAGCCTCCGATAAATCGGCCCACTCTTTGGATGAAGAATAATCTTCTGGTGGGACAGTTGTAGAAGCTGGGGGGATATCTTTATAATGATTAAACGACGAGTCCAGAATCACTCCGGTCCGGCGGTAGCACAGCACTTGTATCCAGCAGACAGCAGCAAGGGTCTCCAAGTAAGGGATTCAACCAAAATGGAACCTGCAGGATATATAGCCTATGTCTACCCCCATTCCGACTATGACCTGACTGCCGCTCCGAAGCCGATCAGCTAACAATTTGCCTGCTAAATTTGACAGAACATAGTGTTTTTTGTTATGCTTTTTTTTGTCGTCACTTTTTGCTTTCACCAAAATATTATAGGTGTATATTGACTACAGGTGTCATCTGACGGTTCCTCCTAATACGGGTGAGCTAACAATTTGCTGATTAATTGTGATCTGACGGCTGCACCAAGGCCGGTCAACCAACAATTTGCCGTCTAAACTTGGCAGCACCGTGTTTGTTTATTTATTTATTGTTGCCTGTTATTGTGGTGTGTTCTTCTGTTCTTCGACCAAAAGACCTCACTAGTTTTGTATATGGACTGGGATCTCTCCATGAGGGATGCTCCCACTGTTCTTCCTAATACCGGTCAGCTAATAATTTGCTGATTAATTGCGAAATGACTCGGTTTATTTATTTGTTTATTTATTTGTAAGTGAATTTTATTTTACTAAAGGAGTAATCTAATTTCTGGTCCGATGCCGGTCAGCTATCCACTTACCCACTAATTGTGTTCATACAGGTACCTATTGGTAATCTTGGATTAAACCTTGAATCGCCTTACTTGTGTTTAATTGTTAAAACTGCATTTTCATTCATTTTCAAGGAGTTTTGGAGGGGATAATTTGCCATTTCATTTTTCAAAATTTTCAAATTTTATTGAGGCTGTATTTATACTGTCCATAGCATATAAGCCTGGGTATTCAGGCTTGTTTTCTATGCTGGCCAGCTGTAGTGTTGGTGTTATCTTATCACACAGTAGCTGCTGATAAGGTATTTGATTGCCTGCATTTCAGCAACAGATAGATAGTTGGTTGGTCTGGTTAGTAGTCTATGTTAATAGTCTATATTCATATTTTGAGAAGAAACAATTTAACTTAATATAATTATCACAAGCCAGTCATATTCATGCTATCTTTATCAAATACTCATCCTCTTCAAATCAACAATAACCAACAAATCCAACTATTTACTATTCATGACTATACATGACCTCGGGGGTATCCCGATTCCGCACTCGTGGGTTCGAACCCTGGTCGAGTCAAACCAATAACTTGAAAATTGATACTTGTCGCTTCCTAGCCAGGCACTCAGCATTATTAGGACAGGGCAAGGACTGGTGTGCTCAGTGTCAGGATAATGTGACTGAATGGGATAGCAGGTCATGGTGCCGGTGGCCTGGTTTCCCAGTGGGACAGCACTATAAAGTCGCCATGAGTGTGCACTCTCACAAGTCGGTACCCCGTCCTAATATGACCTTAGATGTTGCTAGGACGTAAAACAACAACAAACCAATTACTTAGACCTACAGCTGACCGTGTAAACAAGATCTCACTGTACCTGCATGCATGCCCCACATCCTTCCATTGCCGTCAACCCACCACCCCACCCCCACCCTCACCCCACCCCCACCACAAATACACACAAGAGCCATACCTCACGGACAAAATGGCGGTCGCTAATGAAAAGTCGCACCCTCGAGTGCGGAGGTAGAGGGGGGGGGGGGGGGACGAGGAGTGGGAGGAGGGAAAGGGGAGGCCGGGGAGGGGAGGATGGAGAGGGGAGAACGGAGAGGGGAGGAGGGTGAGGGGGGGTGGTGGGAGGTGTGGGTGGATGGAAAATGTGGAGGGAAAATGTGGAGTGAGGTGGATGCGGGGGAAATGGGAGAGGAGGGAGGGGAGGAGATGGGCGGGAGGAGGAGAGAAGGAAGGGGAAACAATGGGATGGGAGAAGTGGGCAGAAGGGGCAATGCGGGAAGGGGAAGAAATAGGGAGGGGTGAGGGAGGGGGGAAGAGGAAGAGGAGGGATGGTGGAAGGGGGAGGGTGAAGGGGAAAATATGGAGTGAGGTGGAGATGGGGGAAATTGGAGAGGAGGGAGGGGAGAAGATGGGTGGGGGGGGAGGGGAGAAAGAAGGGGGGAAAAGGGATGGGGGAAATGGGGAGAAGGTGCAAAGGAGAAATGGGTAGAAATAGGGAGGGAAGGGGGAAGAGGAGGGGGAGGGGAAGGGGACGGGGAGGGGTGTGACCGAGAGAGGAGGAGAGAGTGAGATTGGTGAGGAGGAAAAGAGGTGGTACTGGTAGAAGAATAAAAGGAGGGGAGGGGAAGGCAAGGGGAGGAGAAATGGGGGAAGAGGGGGGACGGGGAAGGGGAGTTTTGGGAGGGGCGGGTGTGGAGAGGCAACCATCCAGCCACTCCTAGCACACCCAGCACTGTGCCCGCCCGACCCTACCTACTCGGATCCCCCCTGCACCCGGGCTCCCGGGCCCCCCGAGCCCCCCGAGCCCCGGGCTAGCCGCAGAACTGATCAGTAGTCTCGGGTTGCTCCCGCGACTGCCGCTTTTAATTTCCGTGCCCATTTCCTGACGGCGCCGATAAGGCCGGCGAATGAGGCAAACAGTCGGCGGCGCGTGAGGCCGGGCGGCCCGAGAAGATGGCGCCGCACAAGGCGCTCTCCCGGCGCCATGCTATCTCAATCTATACTAGGCGCGGTTGTGTTGGATTGGTTGGTTCTTAGTGGCTTCTCCACTCTCCAAGCAGTGATCCTGTCTAAATTGAAGGCGACATGTAGATAGGGCCTTCATAGGCGAGGTATCTACATTATTTATATTTACAAATTGTTAGCAATTTCCTCTCTTCTAAAACATAGGGCTGCTTTTCATCCTCTGAGCTATTCAACATCTGTATGGCTACTGTACAAACAAGGTGTAAAGAAATCATGTTTCCTTTCATTCAAGAAGCAAATGGGTTTTTTTCACTATGAGATATATAGGCCCGGTATAAACGTAGATCATGCCCTGTGTGTTTTTGTCTATGTGATATGTTATAGTTCATGTATGTTAGTGATGTCTTGTTCATGGGTCTTTCAGTCTATGATATATAGCCTATATAAAACATGCCTTGTTTCATTCAAAAAGCCTATGGGTTTTCAGTCTATGACCTATAGCATATAATATGTATTGCCTCATTCAAGAAGCCTATGGGGTGTATGTGATACATTATAGTTCATGTATAACTAACTATATGTCAGTGATGTGTTGTTTATGGGGTTTTCAGTCTATGATATATAGTCTATATATAACATGTCTTGTTTCATTCAAGAAGCCTAGTAGATTTTCAGTATGTTATATCATCTATATATAACATAATTATTGGTCCATTCAAGAAGCCTGTAGGGTTTTCAGTCTATACTTAAAGCCTATGTAAATAACATATCTTGGTTCATTCAAGTAGCCTATTGGGGTTTTTAGTTAGCGATATATAGCATATGTCCTGTTTCATTCAAGAACCCTATGGAGTTTTCAGTCTAATATATATAGGATATGTATAAGTGTAGATGAATCATCTCTCGTTTCCTTTGAAAAGGCTATCCGTTTTTCAGCCTCTGATTGCATCTAGCTAAACCATGTCTTGTTTCACTCAAGAAGCCTAAGCCTTAGCAATTGTGCCCTTGATTAAAAGAAGGATATCAGGCTCAATTCAGTGATGTTTCCTCAGTACCGGTTCTTCGCATCAAGTAGACGTGAATTACTAAGTAGGTCATGTCCACATAAAGCTCGGATGAGACTTTGTGAATAAAAGTTGGGAGGGATCCTCAGACTTTATTTATACTACTAAAGCTAAGATTCCTTATACGTGGTATGCGGCATGCGAATGCGAATGCGAATGCGGCAAAAAATCGAAAAGCATGTAACTGAATAGTGGAGCTTCCATATGTCCGAATGCAAATGCAAATGCAAATGCAAATTCGAATGCGAATGCGAATGCGGCAACTGAATCGGTCGATGGACCGATCGGTGTGGCATGCGAATGCAAATACTGGTGCGTTTGCCATAGAAAACAGTTGTGAGAAACCTGTCACTGTGTGTGTGTGTATATGCGTGTGTATATATGCATGTGTATATGCGTGTGAATATCCATGTGTATATGCATGTGTATATATGCATGTGTATATGCGTGTGTATATGCGTGTGTATATGCGTGTGTAGATGCGTTTGTATATGCGTGTGTATATGCGTGTGTATATGCGTACAAAGTATTTTTGAATAATACAAATATGGACTTTTTAAAGTTGTTACTGTAAAGATCAAACCAAATCGCTGCATGCCGCATGCCGCATACTGCGTGGGTGGAATCAACCCATTCGCATGCCGCATGTTGCATGCCGCATACCGCATGCCGCATTCGCATTCGCATTCGCATGCGGCATGCCGCATACCGCATATAAGGAATCTTAGCTTAAGGGATATTCGCATCGGCCAGCCAGTGCATGGGTGTTCCTGATGATAGCTATTCAGCGCAGGTCTAGGTACTTTTAGTAAAACAGAACCAACATTTGCTAAAACTGCAAAAGTCCAATGAAAACATCAAGTTTAGAAAACCAAAGACAATTATCTAAATTCGATTTGATCTAACTTAAATACTGATACACTTATGAAGTATTTGTTTTTGCATATATGGGAATATTGGCCCTATAGAACCTGATGCTGCAGAAGCCTATGGGGTCAAAGTTTTGACGTGCTTGCCAAAATCAATTTAGTATATTTGCACTTCAAATATTTCAAAGGTTAGCCATTTAATATAGAAGTTACTTCAAATCAGAGTACGGTATAGCAATCACATTAACATATTTATCTAAAAATATGTTTACAGAAAATCAAAACCATTCTCCTATGGAACAATAATGACGGACATAAATGATGAATCTCACTTCTTGTGATAGACAAATGAAAGATAGCTACTTACCAAGAGAATTGATTTTTATAAACATGATTATATCATTTATGCAATGTCACACTGCCGCTAGTTCCCTAGCCAAACATTTTCTTCCTTCAAGTAACAATATACATTAGTGTAACCGCTGTTTGATCTAATACCTGTAATCATTGTTTCTTGATTTATGTGTGGTATCAAATATTTATTCGCATATTATTATTATGAAATCTTTCTGTAAATTATGCTTGTGTATATAAATCCACAAATGGAAGATCATTTCCTCTGGCATCAAATTTTTTTTTGATTTAGTTGAATGATTCATCTTAATCCCAAAACCAATTATAGTGGGCCGTTAATCTATTTTGTCAGATAGACATTCGTAAAGCTAAAAACAAAGGAATGTACATGCAACCACAATCACAAGAATAACCGCAATCTAGTGCAGGAACATGGAATCATTCGTTAAGGCCCCAGTCACACATACCCGGATCAGGGGCTGGACGAGCCCCGGACTGCCATCCGGGGTGGTCCGGGGTGATCCGGGGTGATCTGTGGCTCATCTGTGGCTCGTCCGTGCCGACACCCCCTGATCCGGCCTGATCCGTGGCTCGTCCAGCGCCATCCGGGCTCAGCCCCGGATGTTTTAAAACGTTTAAAACATCCGGGGTGGTCTGGGGGATTTTGCAATCCGGGCTCAATCCGGCCTGATCTGGCCTGATTCGGGGGTGGTCCAGGGGTGGTCCGGGTATTTCGGGGGTGGTCCGGGGTGGACCAGGCCTGTCCGGGGGTGTTTCGGGGTCATTTTGAGCCACGGTTTGACCCGGACCATCCCCGGACTATCCAGGACTACCCCCGGCCTAGCCACGGACCACTCCTGGACTGCCCCCGTAAGACCGGGGGTGATCCAGGATAGTCCGGGGGTGATCTGGGATAGTCCGGGGGTGGTCCGAGGCAGTCCGGGGGTGGTCCGGCCTCATCTGGGGCTGGTCCGGCCCAGTCCAGGGGCAGTCCGGGGGTGGTACGGGGCGGTCCGGGGCTCGTCCGGGGCTCATCCGGGAAAGTGTGACTGCGAGGCAAAAATCGACGAAAAAAGTGATTTTATCCGTGGCGGTCTGGGACAGTCTGGTCCGTTGGTCCGTGGGTGGTCTGGCTCAAAATCCGGGGCTCGTCCGGCTATGTGTGACTGGGGTTTAAATGGGGCAGCTCCGATTGAGCCCCAGCGCGCCTGCGATTGAACAAAAGTGGTAGACAAAATTTCGGCCTTGAGAAAACATCTGCTGGGAGAGTGAGTGCTCCGGCGAAATAAAGGACGCTTGGGCTCACTCTCCCAGCGCGGCGTGTTTGTTTGTAAGTCACGTGACTCCCGCCCCCCCCCCCCCCAACCCGTTCTTTTGAGCGGCCACATTGGCACCCCACCGCGGTGGGAAGGCACACTAGAATCGTCAGCATATTGTGCAGACTAGGCGATTTCCACCACTACCAACTCGCCGCCGTCTGGCGGCCATAACAAGAACTAATTGTTGTGGGTGGAAGTTCACTGTGCAGCATTCTCTGGGGAAAAGGTTTTACATAGAATTACAGTAAAACCCCTTTAAATCGATTATGGTATTGTAGGGGTGATTGTTTGAGACCCAAATAAAGCGATCGATTTACGGGAGTGGTTGATCTGGGGAGGTGGTCGATTAGAGAGGTTTTACTGTATATATAATTTGGTTTGGCTCATTGTAGTTTTACACCTTATGCTTGGTACACACCTACCGTATACGATTCGCGTACTAAAACTCGCGACTCGACCCGACCCGCTTAAAACGGACCGATTCATTTTTCGAATCGCGAATCGCAATCGTAATCGGCCCGTTTTAGCCCTAAAACTGAGTTTTTAGTCGTGAATCGCAATCGCTAGGTGTGCGCGGGGAGCGCACACCTAGCAATTTTTGTGCGTGAAACGGGCAGTTTTAGATCGTATACGGCAGGTGGGTGTGCACAAACGGTAGGTGTGTACTAGGCATTAGAAACATCTAAGATCCTATCACGATGGACACTGGATGATCAGTACGTGCACTTCTCCCAACTTCACTGAGATACACCATGATAGTTTGATACAATATCCCACTCAGTCACATTATTCTGACATTGAGTCAACCAATCCTTGCCATAATTTAGTAATGCCGATCGCCAGGCTGGGTAGCGACTTGTTTCAGCTTTATATATCCTTACATTGGTTTGAATCGGCCATGAATTGACCCCCATATCCCTCCGCATGAACGGTGGGCGCTCTACCGACTCAGCTATCCTCCCCGGGAATGAAACTTCACCTTAAAAGATCTCAGATCATGTGAGTTATTCATCATGACACGATGAGGTATGGATTATTTTGATTTGCTCTCACCAAGACAATTGATTATTTTACTTTTATGTTTCTTTCTTTCAATTTTGTAAATACTTGATTTGATAATGATAACTGAATATTTGTTTGTTGTTGTTGAAATGGTGTGGAATAGGGCTATTGTGAGAAACTATCATAGTGACATTATAGAATGTCAGAATAATGTTATTAAAAAACGTCATATAAATGTTATTTTGTATGGAGTAAAAAACGTTATATAACGTTATTTTATAACGTTCTAAAGACGTTTTTAATGCCATTGTGATGTTTTCATATAACATTGCATGTTAAACGATAATGGAAGATTCATAGCCATGTTTCCCTGAATACCAGGTATACAATGCTAAACAATGTTTTTAATGGATACTTGCTGTGATCCTTGATTTTGGTTGCCCTGCAGTGGCCCTTCCTTATGTGTAAATTGGTTTACTTACTTTTCTTGAATGTCACTTTAATGCAGGTTAGTTTCCCATTAAATGGTCATAAGATGGTTGGCCTAGATCACCCTGTCCTCATTGCCAAATTTGTAGTGAAGATCACATCAATGTCAACTAGATTAAGTTGGATTAGGTTTGCGTATACTTTATATTTCACATATCTTTACAGTCTCTTCCAAGATGGCTACCCTCTGTCTCAGTCACAATATACCCAAAAACATTACAATACATGTTATAACGTCAGTATAATGCTACTATGATGTTATGACATTACAATACATGGTATAATGTCAGTATAACGTTACTGTGATGTTTTAACATACCATAACCAAATACTAATTTTAGCCTGACGTCACTTAACGTTATGTGTTAGCTGGGTACTTCCCTTAAGCACCTCCCTCATTTGTTGGTTAGTTGTTTGAGTTTTACATCCTGGCAACATCAAAGGTCCTATCATGACGGGTACCGACTTATGAGAGTGCACACTCATGGTTACTTTATAGTGCTGCCCCACTGGAAGACCGAGCCACCAACACTATGACCTGATATCCCACTCAGTCACATTATCCTGACACTGAGCCAACCAATCCTTACCATATCCTAAATATGCCAAGCACCTGGCTAGGAAGTGACAAGTATAAATGTTTAAGTCATTGCTTTGACTCGACCAGGGTTCGAACCCGTGGGCTAAAATCCCACGATCTACCTAAACAGGAGACGGACGCTCAACTCATTCAGTCATCCTGTATGTTCTGGGATGTGGGTGCTCAACTCATTTGGCCATCCCGCCTGGTCCCCTCCTTTATGGCAGACATGTTGTCCATCTGATTCCCAGATGAGTAGCAGTATACCTGGGATGGCATCAGACAAGTATACAGTAATGAAAAGCTAGACACTCAGACTTTGGCTTGCCTAGGCGGAATTAGACGCTAGCTATAACCAAAATAATTTCCCTTTGTGTTTGTACTAAATAATTTGTCAAGTAAATTTAATAGCTGAATAAATTCCCATGGCTACTTATATTTGGAGGTAAAAGTATAATAATATGTACTAAATAATATGTCAAGTAAATTTAATAGCTGAATAAATTCCAATGGCAACTTATATTTGGAGGTAAAAGTATAATAATATGTACTAAATAATATGTCAAGTAAATTTAATGGCTGAATAAATTCCCATGGCTACTTATATTTGGAGGTAAAAGTATAATAATATGTACTAAATAATATGTCAAGTAAATTTAATGGCTGAATAGATTCCCATGGCAACTTATATTTAGAGGTAAAAGTATAATAATATGTACTAAATAATATGTCAAGTAAATTTAATGGCTGAATAAATTCCCATGGCTACTTATATTTGGAGGTAGAAGTATAATAATATGTACTAAATAATATGTCAAGTAAATTTAATGGCTGAATAGATTCCCATGGCAACTTATATTTGGAGGTAATAGTATAATAATATGTACTAAATAATATGCCAAGTAAATTTAATAACTGAATAGATTCCCATGGCAACTTATATTTGGAGGTAAAAGTATAATAATATGTACTAAATAATATGCCAAGTAAATTTAATAGCTGAATACATTCCCATGACAACTTATATTTGGAGGTAAAAGTATAATAATGTAGTGGTCTGCACTGACCTCTCAGGCAAGTAACCACATAGACAGGTAGGCGTGGGGAGTGTATTGATATCAGGGAGCCTAGGTGGTGTAATGGTTAGCACACTGGCCCGGAATGCAAAGAGATGTGGGTTCGAGTCCCGCTCTAGGCACAATATTTCCCATTTTCATCACCCCCATGACACTGGTTGCTGTGATCAGGATCCTGTACAAGCTTTGCGCTGTATGGTTGTTGAACCTACCCTGTGTATGATGTGTTAGTGCATTGCCTGTATGTATGTAATTGTAAGCATTACAAGACTTACAATTCCAGGGGGACGAGTGTAGTGGTCTGCACTGACCTCTCAGGCAAGTAACCACATAGACAGGTAGGCGTGGGGAGTGTATTGATATCAGGGAGCCTAGGTGGTGTAATGGTTAGCACACTGGCCCGGAATGCAAAGAGATGTGGGTTCGAGTCCCGCTCTAGGCACAATATTTCCCATTTTCATCACCCCCATGACAATAATATGTACTAAATAATATGTCAAGTAAATTTAATAACTGAATAGATTCCCATGGCAACTTATATTTGGAGGTAAATGTATAAAAATATGTACTAAATAATATGTCAAGTAAATTTAATAGCTGAATAAATTCCAATGGCAACTTATATTTGGAGGTAAAAGTATAATAATATGTACTAAATAATATGTCAAGTAAATTTAATGGCTGAATAAATTCCCATGGCTACTTATATTTGGAGGTAAAAGTATAATAATATGTACTAAATAATATGTCAAGTAAATTTAAGGGCTGAATAGATTCCCATGGCAACTTATATTTGGAGGTAAAAGTATAATAATATGTACTAAATAATATTCAAGTAAATTTAATAGCTGAATAAATTCCCATGACAACTTATATTTGGAGGTGAAAGTATAATAATATGTACTAAATAATATGTCAAGTAAATTTAATGGCTGAATAAATTCCTATGGCAATTTATATTTGGAGGTGAAAGTATAACCCTTGCAACCAACCCACCAATACAGATATATTAATAAGCCAAGTAGGGAATTTTTTAATGGGGTATCTCTTTTGTTCATCAGCTCAACACGGATAGGCGATATCAATATGCAAATGTGATTTTCAGCATACAGTCTTGTCAACAGAGACAGTGTGATGAAATAACCTACTGGAGGACAAAGCATAAATAACCCTTATATCATCCTACTTTATTTTCAATATGACTTAGATCAGTCTAATTATCACCTCACAGTGATAGCGGTGTCCAATTTTAATTAGAAAGCGCCCCCTGGTATATCCTTGTTCACTAACAATTAGTTGGCAATTTGTGTGAGTGTATAAACTATTAAAATGAAATTTCGCAAATAGCAACAATGAAAACATTGGTTTTGTCTAAATATTTGAGTCATTACATCCATTATATTTGTTGTGCATTAACACACAAAAAAAGCTTTTCCCCCTGAAAGCATATTTTGTCATAAACAATTGGGATTTTAAAAGAATAGATAATTGTGGGGATGGTTTGAGGAATAACCTTCAATAAATTATTGATAAAAGGGAGCGCTCAATGGCAGCAAGTGCGAACCACAATGTGTTATCGAACCTTGAACGACTGCATCTGTTTCTATCACGTTCATTCTGTTCAATTAAACAAAGTAATGAAAGAGACAGTGTGGTGCTTTCCCGCAGTCTAATCTATATATACATATATGCATATATACATATATATGTACATATATATACACATATATACATATATACATATATACATATACATATGTGTACATATATATATACATATATATACATATATATACACATATATACATATATATACATATATAAAAATATATATACATGTATACATATATATACATATACAGCAAAACCTCTCTAACCGACCACCTCCACAGATCGACCACTCCGTTATATCGATTGATTTATTTGGGTCCCAACAATACAATTGTAACCATATTCTAACTCCTTCAACCGACCACCTCCCTAAATGGACCATTTAAAGTCGCTCCCAAGGTCGGTCGACTTAGAGAGGTTTTTCTGTAAATACATATATATATACATGTGTCGTGGGGGTGATGAAAATGGGAAATATTGCGCCTAGAGCGGGACTCGAACCCACATCTCTTTGCATTCCGGGCCAGTGTGCTAACCATTACACCACCTAGGCTCCCAATCACTTACAAAATTGATACTTGTGACTATCCTAGCTTAGGGCTCGGCATTAATAGGATAGGAGACGGACTGGCTAGCACAGTATCAAGACAATTCGACTGCGTGGGAAATCGGGTCATGGTTTCGGCGGTTGGTCTCCCAGCGGGGCGGTGCTATAAAGTCACCATGAATGCGCACTGTCACAAGTCGGAACCGGTCCTGATATGACCTTAGATGTTGCCATGACGTAAAGCCGTAAACAAATAAACCTTAGTTATGGTCGGGTCTGAAACAATATTATTTAGAGTTTTTCCCTCACAGAGCAAAGGCAAGGAACTTCTGCTACCCACAACATTAGTTCCTCCCATTGCCATCAGAGGGCAGGTTAGTGGCGGAACGCAGTTATTCTTTCTTTAGCACTCTTTATAGCCCTTTGTGTTCGCTGACTCGGAGACAAGTAGACACACAGACAGGCACAGAGACACACAGACAGACGAGTAGGCGCCTTTAATTAAGTTGTTTGTTCTAACGAGTGATTGTGGAAATAAAACCAACAGTTTCCTGATTGCCGATTCGACTAGACGGAAACTATAAGAAAATGTCAAGTTCCCCGTTTCCCGCGTCTGAGACGTAATGTCGTCTGCTGCCGCTGTAATCGTTCGTCTGCTGTCAATATGTTGACTACAGGCCACACACACCACATTGACTCCAAACAAGACGCAATCCATGCCCTGTGGCCATGATGATAGTGACAACTAAAGTAACAATTGTTTGATTTAACTACGCCTCTAGAGTACATTGATTTTCGTATCATCGGATATTGGCTGTCAAACATATGGTCATTCTGACATATTTCCTTGGAGGAAACCCACTGCCAGCACATAGGCTACTCTTTCCAATAAGCAGCATGAATTCTTTCAGTTTTATATGCACTTTCCGACAGACAGGACATCACATACCACAGACTTTGATGAACCAGTTGTGGACCACTGGTTGGAATGGAAAATAGCCCAAACTGCAAATGGGTCCACTGATAGGATGATAGGTCATGGTACTGGCGGCGTGGTCTCCCAGTGGTGCCTCACTATAAAATCGCCATGAGTGCGCACTGTCACAAGTCGGTACCCGTCATGATATTACCTTAGATGTTGCTAGGGCGTAAACAAAACCCAGCTATCCTCGACATTATCATCATCACAACTATCATCATCACTACTATCATCATCACCACTATTGCCAGGGGAGCGGAACATGGTTCAGGCAGTAGCATGTCCACCTGTGCATTTCTAAGTCATTTGGTTTGACTCTACCAGGGTTCGAACCCACGAACCCATGGGTTCGGATCCCCCGATCCCCTAAAACAGGAGATGGACACTCAACTCATTCGGCCATCCTTTCTGGTCCGGTGGGGATAGTAATACTTATTATGGTACTTGAAGTAGTGATGACGATAGTCATGGTGATGTCAGTGGTGATGACGACAGTGTTTATGATAGTGATGATGATAGTGGTGAATATAGAGATGATGTTGCTGATGATAGTGATAACGATAATAATGATGATGATAATAGTTCTTAGGATTACAGTGGTGATGATGATATTGGTGATGATGATAGTGTCATGGGGGTGATGAAAATGGGAAATATTGTGCCTAGAGCGGGACTCGAACCCACATCTCTTTACATTCCGGGCCAGTGTGCTAACCATTACACCACCTAGGCTCCCTGATATCAACACACTACCCACGCCTACCTGTTTATGTGGATACTTGCCTGAGAGGTCAGGGCAGACCACTACACTCGTCCCCCTGGAATTGTAAGTCTTTTAATGCTTACAATTACATACATACAGGCAATGCACTAACACATACATACACAGGGTAGGTTCAACAACCATACGGCGCAAAGCTTCACAGGATCCTGATCACGGCAACCAGTGTCATCAGGGTGATGAAAATGGGAAATATTGTGCCTAGAGCGGGACTCGAACCCACATCGCTTTTCATTCCGGGCCAGTGTGCTAAGCATTACACCACCTAGGCTCCCTGATATCAACACACTACCCACGCCTACCTGTCTATGTGGATACTTGCCTGAGAGGTCAGTGCAGACCACTACAAGAGTGATGATGATATGGTGGCATTAGTGTTAATGATATTGGGGATGCTTATATTGGTTGTGATGATAATGATGACTGCATTGGTGATAATAATGGTGATGGAAGTGCTGATCGTAATGGTGATGATAGTCGTGTTGATAGTGTTGGTGACAGTGGTGATGATGACAATGGTGGGGACACTAGTGTTTGATGGTGATGATAGTGATCATAGCGATGATGATATTGGTGATGATGATAGTGGGGATGATTAAAATGGGGATGATGATATTGATAATGATGATAGTGACGACGAAAGTGGTGGTGACGATAATGCTGATGATGTGGTGATTATATATACAGTAAAACCTCTCTAAGTCGAGCCACAAAGGGAAAGACTTTAAATGGTCCATTTAGGGAGGTGGTCGGTTTAGGGAGCTTAAACAAAAATTGTTACAATGGTATTGTATGGACGATTGTTTGCGACCCAAATAAAGCGATAGAAAGAGGGGAGTGCTCGATCTGTGGAGTTGGTCGGTTAGAGAGGTTTTACTGTATATATATATATATATATATATATATATATATTTTACCTCGGTATACAGCCTCAGGCTAGCCTCAGGCTAGGGAGAAGGAAGCACGTGAGGTACCAGCAATTAGCAAATACAACTCACGACTGGATTACGTGTCGTTGGGTTGCTCCGGCAAATTTAGTCTACATACAAGCTAATACGCAGTAAGTATCATAAAAACTGTGGTTAGCTTAATCATGATGCATTAGAGCATCATTATGGAAAGTTTAGACTTTCTTTGGTCCATTTTGGACGAGTTATTTGGTTATAAAAAACCAGGGATAGAATTCCTTCTCGAAGGATTGAAACCGATCATTAGCGGTTCTGTCAACACCCGAGTCACCGTGTGATTATGGGTAGAGATGTGGGCTCTGCCTCGTCTCCTGTGGAAATTCTCTCGTACTCTAATAGAGAGTAATGTTGGAGATGCTCCTGGGTTTCTTTTATAGACTCCCCACAAACTTTTTCAGGCGTTTCTCCGAGTTTCGTAGCATTTTCTCCAACTTGTTGACGTAGTAGTCACAGGTGGGAGAAGTGTGCGGGACAGAGGGATGGGCGGGCCGATACACTGGTCCCGACCCCGCGTAAGGTTTGGGCTTGACCCACAACCCACGCACAAATTTAGCTTATTACGCCTGTGTTATAACGGTATAAACACGTTCTCTAACACCAATAGATGTCCAAATGAGTTTGAAACAACCATATTGTGACATATATATATACCGGGACTGACCAAAAATCTTTGTTTCAGCTCCCGATGGCCACGAAGCGGAGTAAGCGCGGTGCAGCAGCAGCCGAGGGACGTGTTCCGAATGGAGGGGACGAGGAGTACGACTCCTCACCCGTGTTGTCGGCAGGGCCTTCGACACAGCCCGGGGCGCATATTCTCTCCGAGGAGGACATAGTGCCTGACGGCGCCGCGGCTCAAAATTGGGAGACGCGGTTTGCGGCGATGGAGAGTCATATAATGGCTCTCAAACCACCGGTGTCTCGTAAACGGCGAATGCCGAGTGTTCAAGAGGAGTCTTCTTTGGAGGATTTCTCGGAGACAGACTCAGAGATGGAGCTTAGGGCTCCTCCTCCTTCTCCTAAACGGAGGAAGAAGAAGAAACATATCGTTTCTTCTGGTGATGATTTCACCAAGGAAAGGGGGAGGACGGGACTTCGCAAAAAGCGTAAGACCAAGTCCAAGAAGAAGAAGAAGAAGAGGAAAGATTCTTCTTCTTCTGACTCGTCCACGGATTCCACTTCCACGGAATCGGACTCAGACACGCGATATGAAGGTGTCTATGCTGCCATTGGGGGCAAAGTGGCTAAGAAAGTGGAGAAGCCAAGGGCTAAGCGTGTGAAAACCACTACGCTTATGCGTGAGAACATTAATGGCCATTTCCGCACGTTTAAACCGGCGGAGATTATTTCTAAGTTATCAGATGAGTTAACAGGCATTAAAGGTGTTCCCAACTCCATCATTAAGGAGATGGATCGAGATGTCAATATGACGGAGGACCGTAAGAGATTTGAGGGTGTGTTGCACACAGTGCATAAGGCGGTGCTTGGTACCCTAACAGCTATTGCTCCTGTAGCAAACAGAATGCAACGGGAAAATAAGTTCTCGTCTTTGGCTAAGACGATGGACAAAGGCATTGCATTGTTGGCGGCGGCAGGTAATTACCTGTCGTATCGAAGATATGAAAATGTCTTCAAGTCGGTTTGCACAGATGCTGGCAAAGAAGTGGCTCGCTCAAAGAAGGTTACCGATAATGATGGGAAAGAGTTTACGCTCTTTCTTGCTCCAGAGCCGATTAAAGGGAAACCTTTAGATAACACGAAAATGTTTGGCGGTCAACTACAATACCTCTATAAAGAGGTAGAAACTGCAGCCAAGAGTGGCAAAAACATGGATGGTAAGAAGAAACAGGAAACTCCTCGTTTCAAAAGGTCACGAGGGGATTTTCGTCCACGGCGGTTCACCAGGGGAACCAGACCGGGCTCAAACTTCGGTCAAGCTTCTCGGGGCCGGGGCGCTCGCTCAGGCTGGACCGACAACACCGCACGGCCACTGGGCCGAGGTGTCAACTCGCCGAGACCCTTCCCCAGGGGCGGGTCCAAGTAGAGGTTGAAACACAAACGTTACAAGTCCTTCCAGCCTCTAAAACCACACAAACTGTAAGCAACTTTGTGGCTGGTAATATTAATAATCATATTTCTGAGTGGCACAAAATTACTAGTGACCAAGAAATTTTACAAATAGTTAGGGGTGTTCACATTCCCTTCACACAAATTCCGGTACAAGGCAGGATACCTTTTCCTTATAACATTGAACCAGTTGAACGAGAGGCACTAACTAATCAGGTACAAAAATTCTTTGAGAAAGGAATTATACAAAAAGTGACATACTGTTCAGGAGAGTTTATTTCAAACATCTTCTCGAGACCAAAGCCTAATGGCGAGGTTCGAATGATCCTGGATTTAACAATCCTTAATAAAATGGTTGAATATCGACATTTTAAAATGTTCTCGCTAGATACGGCACGAGATCTGATTACGCCAGATGCGTGGATGGCTAGTGTTGATTTACAAGATGCATATTATACGCTTCCCATAAGGGAAAAAGACCGGAAATTTCTTCGGTTTCTTTGGGATAACCAACTCTATCAGTTTACCTGCATGCCGAATGGTTTAGCTTGTGCCCCTCGTTTATTCACTAAACTGCTTAAACCTGTTTTCTCAGTAATGGCGCGGAAGGGGCATATAATGTTTCCATACATAGATGATTCCTTTATTATAGCATCAACACAAATTGATTGTGTGAATGCAGTTTTGGATTTATGTGCATTACTTACTAAATTGGGGTTTTATGTACATCCACAAAAGTCAGTGTTTAAACCAACAAAACAACTCAAATATTTAGGGTTTATTCTGGATACACAGTCTCTTACAGTGTCGATAACAGAACAAAAACTAATTAAGTTTATGAATACAGCGACCCAGCTTATTAAGTTACCAAAACCTAAAATTAGACAGGTCGCAGTCCTTATTGGGATAATGATATCGTATGCACCCGCTATTCTATACGGGAAGGCCCATATTAAATCTCTAGAAATAGATAAAAATTTAGCGTTAACACGAACTAAAGGGAATTTTGAGCGAAAGATGTTTATTTCGCAAGAAGGGCTACAGGATATTGCATGATGGATGCAACACATAGCAAGTTCACCAAATCCAATCCGCATGGCGGAACCTAATACGGTAATTACTACTGATGCTTCGCTAGAAGGTTGGGGAGCTCATCGAGATGGGGTCACAACAGGAGGTAGATGGCTTGATGATGAAAAATCAGACCATATTAATGCGCTAGAATTGCGTGCTATTTATCTGGGCTTATGTAGTTTAGTAAAGATACATAAATCACAAGTTAGAATACTAACTGATAATACTACTGCCATGGCATATATTCGTAACATGGGTGGAACCAAATCAAAGCCTTGCAATCAGTTGTCTAAACTGATTTGGAACTGGGCACAGGCTCAACAAGTCTGGCTGACTGTAGCGCATATTCCAGGGTCACAAAATACACTTGCAGACCATAAAAGTAGAAATTTCCATGACCATTTAGAATGGTCTCTCTCTACACCTTTGTTTAACTTCATTTGTGAAAAATGGGGTACACCTAAAGTTGACTTGTTTGCATCACGAAATAATAACAAATTACCTTGTTATGTTTCTTGGCATCCTGAACCGGAGGCTTGGAAAGTAGATGCATTTGCTATTACCTGGGAAAATAATTATTTTTATATTTTCCCACCGTTTAGCATTATCAGCCGAGTTGTCAGGAAAATCGGTTTGGAAAGGACACATGCTATACTGGTGGTGCCCGATTGGGACACGCAACCTTGGCTGCCAGCAGTTTCACAACTGGCAAAAGAACATATACGATTCCCAAGAAAACTCGGGAATCTGACACACCACGGACCGCTAGTGGTTCACGGCGACGTGTCAACGACGCCCCTATTGGCATTCCTTTTCTAAGGAAACAGCTGCAGCAATTTGGATTGGACAAAATTACTGAGAATAGGATAGTATCTGATGCCTGGAGGCCAGGAACTGTCAAAATGTACACATCCTATTTGAAGAAATGGGGTGTACATTGTTTGTTAATGAAAGTTAAGCCAACAAATCCAACAATTTCACAAGTAGCTCGTTTTCTTCGTTCTCTAGAGGATGAAGGACTATCCTTTGGGTCGATCAATGCGGCAAGATGAGCGTTATCAATCATATTACCGAGAATTGATGGCGAAACAGTTGGAAAACATTATGTTCTTTGTTATCTACTTCGTTCAATTTATCAAAGGAATCCTCCAAAACCAAAGTATAGTCGGTTTTGGGATGTGTCTATAGTATTTAAGTTGTTTCAGGCTTGGCCTCACAACTCGTGGTTAGATATAAAACAATTAGGTTTTAAGGTCGCGGTCCTGTTATTATTAGTAACCGGACACAGAGGACAGACGATTGTTGCTTTATCTTTAACTGGATTAGAAATAGACAAGAAACAAGCTACGTTTGATTTAGCACAGTTGCTTAAATCGAACACGTTAGGTGACCCTTTATCTACGGTTCACTTAGACTGCTTTCCGAGTGATCGGAAATTATGTGTTGTGTCAGCCATACGGGCTAATATATCTAAGACAAAGGATTTACGTGCATCACAACAACTATTAGTGCAATTTCATGAGACACCCTTGCCAGATGGACAATTACGGTGTTGAAATTGGCTGGAGTGGATACGGGCAAATACTCTTCCCACTAAACTAGAGGTGCCATGGTCTCCAAGGCACGGTTGCTAGGTATTTCTGTCAAAAGAATACTAGCGCATGCAGGCTGGAAGACGGCTAAGTCGTTTGCAAAACATTACAACAAGCGACTAGAAAAGCCTACCGGCATTGCAAAGCGCCTGCTCGCCAACTAACAAGAATAGGTGAGAACAAAAACGTTGAATATTATATAAGAATGGATGATATTAAGGATAAAAATGAATTATGTAAAGGTCTCCCTAGCCTGAGGCTAGCCTGAGGCTGTATACCGAGGTAAAATAGTATAGTTATACGAATCTTACCTGGGTATAGATGATGGATAACTGTTGTTTTCCCGAGGTAGAAGCCTCGGGTAGACGTGGGCTAGGGCCCACCCACCACACCCTACCACGTCTATCCCGTTGGTGTACCGTTAAAGGAAAATCATAGTATCCATTGTATTGAAAGATCATTTTTATCCTGAATAAGTAGGTTAAAATTGCTGGTACCTCACGTGCTTCCTTCTCCCTAGCCCACGTCTACCCGAGGCTTCTACCTCGGGAAAACAACAGTTATCCATCATCTATACCCAGGTAAGATTCGTATAACTATACTATATATATATATATATATATATATATATATATATATATAGCCATGAATATCATATTACCTGGGGATTCATAGAGATATATATACATGCAGCAATATTTCCAAAATATGCCTGAGTAGTCCCCAGAAATCGGAGGAGCAGAGATTTGTGAGTGGGGAAATAATAAGCTGAAAGTGTCCTAATAACACATTTACCTCTGCAAGGTTGCACCGTAATACACTTTCTACAATAACACAAACTACCCACATGAAGGCAATACGATGCTCGGTGGCTGTCATAATTATTAACATTGCTACTCGCTGCAAATATCGGGGACAGCATCAACAGGTGAGTTTGTGCCCACAGGTGTGGTCATCTCATGTGTCCTCAGCTCAGAGACAGGTGACAGGCAGCGCAGCATGTATGTACTAATGACTCCGCACAAAAACAAAGCTATCACATTTTTGATAGCAGACTATGCCGACCATATTTTTATTAAGCAAACGGTTTCTACCTCGCCAGACAAAAGGACATTTATTATTGTGCCATTTGTGCTCATTCACTTAGTAAACCAGTCAAACTACAACTTGGGAAAGTCTTAATTGAGTCATTGATTTCATCATCATCGTCGTTGTTTTTGTCATCATTGACATCATCATCATGACTATCATTATCATAATACCCGTCCTGATATGACCTTAGATGTTGCCAGGACGTAAAGCTCCAACAACCAACCAACCAATAATCCTAACCATTTTCATGACTATCATCACCACTGTCATTATCACCACTATGTTCACTACTACTACCATCATCACCCCAATAGTCAGCACTATCATCAGCACTATCATCCCCACTACTATCATCACCAATATGACCCTCACCACTACCATCATCACCACTATAATCAAAATCAGGATTATCATCGTCGTCATCTATATCACTATTGTAGTCAACATCACTGCCACCACAAATGAAACTACCATTGTCACCATCATGAAGGTCATTGTCTTCATTGTTATCACTACCACCAAGACTACCATCAACGTCATCAATATTATCATAATATTCATCCCATCAGCAGTAGCAGCATCGACATCATCACAATCACCACGATCACCATTAGTATTATCATCACGATCATCATAATCACCGTCATACTCATCATACTCATCATAGCCATCATCATATTGATAATAACCATCATCATCATCATAAGCATCATACTGATAATCACCATAATGATCACCATCATCAACTTCACCACCACCACCATCCCCATCACCACCACCATCACCATCACCACCACCATCACCACCACCATCGTCATCACCACCACCATCATCACCAGCATCATCATCACCATCAGTATCATAATATGAAGCTTTTCTCATTTCCTTCAGTATTAAGCATGACTATTAATCCTGGGTGCTATCAGCATTAATTACCACAACTTTCACAACACAAACATGCTAACTTCTATCGTTATATCCTCGTCTTCTTCGCTCCGGTAATGGAGCTTGACTCATGGGTTGTAAAAAAAAAAAAAACGATGGGAGGAGGCGGATCTGTCCTATGTGGGTCGCGATGGGAAATCTGAAGTTCATGCAAATTAAGTTAGCCATAGACTCCTCACAGAGTGGTCCAGCGAAATGGTCTGGTGGGAACTATTTGGCCCGCGGATGTGTGTGGTGTGGACAACTGGTGGAAGGGTGGGAGGGGGAGGGGGAGGGGTGAGTCTAGGGTCGGCAATGTGTCATGGCGCATAAGGTGGTGGGGTGGTGGACATAAATGGATCCGGGAGTAGGGATATCATATTTAGCCTGGACGAAACACAATGCGCATGCGCGAGCGGTCAGGAGGGCTGAATCGATATGGACGCTGGCTGGCTTCCTGTGTGGGGAGGTCGTAGATTCGAACAGAGCAAGTCAAACTAAGGCCTTACAGAATTGATACTTGTCGCATCTTCGGATGGTACTCGGCAAAGGTAGAATAGAGCAAGGACTGGTTTGTTCAGTATCAGGATATTGTGGTCGGTTGGTTGGTTGGTTGTTGGAGTTTGACATCCTGGCAACATCTAAGATCATATCAGGACTGGTACCGACTTGTGAGAGTGTGCATTCATGACGAGTTAATAGTGTCTGCCCACTGGGAAATCAGGCCACCAGCACGATGACCTGATATCCAACCCAGTAACATTATCCTGAAACTGAGCCAACCAGTCCTTTCCCTAACCTATTACTAGGTGGTGCAAGTATAAATTGTGTAAGTCATTGCTTTGACTCAACCCAGATTAGAACTCTGAAACCTTCCGTGTGGGAAGTCTGCGCTCATAGTAGTTCGGCCACTGCGTCTAGCTACGAGGAAATACGCGTTATCTGAATCTGGATTATGAAGTGTAAAGTGCGTTGACTTCAAGCTATCTATCACATACCAGACGGGATGGCCAAATTAGTTAAATACATATGCACTTATTAAGCATTTGTTGCTAAATAGAAGAGAATAAATACTGAGTCAATTAAATAGAACATGTTACTGCTGAAGCCTATGGTGTCAGAGGTCTGGTGTGATTGCTAACATTAATTTAGCTTCTTTACACTTCAAATATATCCTAAGTTAGTTATTTTAAAGTTACTTCAAACTAAGGTATGGGTAGATTAGAACAATTAACCTAATATATTTATTAAGGAAAATAACAGAAACTCAAAACCATCGGATTATGCAACTTTAATAATATCGGGTTTTATTCGCATACTTACACCATCAGCTCAGTTCCAATGTATATCACATAAGAAATGCCATATTGAATCAAATAGAGCATGTGGTGATTAATGATTGCCCTGTTCTCCATAACAGGGCATTTTTTTTCGGGAAATGGTTATTTCGCCATATATCTTATTTGTCGGCAGTGAACTAATCATTTTCACTCCAAACACTGCCAAGTAATAGGGAACTGTCACAACATCTGTCTCAAAGTTAATATGACCTTAGACGTTGCCAGGACGTAAAACTCCAATACCCAACCAACCAGCTGCCTCAAAGCCATCTGGTATGGCATTCAATGATACTCCTCCTTCCCAACACCCCAAACCCAAACTCCCTACCCCTGCCTCTCCCTATCCACCACACACACACACCTCGCCTCCACATGTTCCAGCAAAGCACGAATGCTTTGTCAGCGCTTTTGTCCGCACTTGACTTTGTTTTCAATTCCAGGGAAAATACAGACTAAAGCCGTGTTTACACGGGTGGGTTAAAACGGCTCAAATAATGCACCTTGCCTAGTTCGCCTCACATTCGCCGTGTAAATGCGACTCTGAGGCAGATTAGGGCTGATTCGATTCATATGATTCACTTTATGTAAACCACCTTGCGAGGTAGTTTATATGAAGCGAACTAGCTTAAGCACGTAACACGCATGCGCAGTCAAGACCTTAGTTTGTTCACTTTCCGGTCGATCAAAAGCGCATATTATATCATTTGGTCTATGAACCGGCTAGAGGTGCACAGATATTTTTCTCATCATTTATTTTTAGGGTTTCACTACCCAGCAGAAGTTTGGACCATTCCAAAACAATACGATTCAATCAATACATATCTAGGTCGAACCCACACTCTCTCGTAGTGATGTCGATGAACCCAAACTGGCGCTGGTTAGTCTGGACTTGCTCATGCGCAGATATCAATTTCTGCCTTAACCCGCTCCGTGTGTAAACGCGCCACTACTTCACCTCATATAATTCGCTTTGTCTAGTTCGGCTTACAATTCCCCGTGTAAACACAGCTATAGTCATTGAAAAACTGTCCTTTATTGTGAGGGCTGAGATATGAGGGCTGACAAACAACCTAACTATTGGCCATGAACATGTATAAAAGTGTCTTTTGAGATACTGTCCGCTGGTCACTGAGGAAGCTCTGCAACTGGAACCTGGTGTGCTTACCGTTGCAGAGTCTGATGGTTTTGAGTTTCTGTCATTTCTTTCAAGATAACAAATATAATAGGTTGATTGATATAACTCAAATTGCTTTTGTATTTAAAAAAAAGTTAAACGGCGAACTTTGGAGATATTGGAAATACAAACATTGCAAACTTACTTGGTATTCCTTTCTATACAGTAACACATTGTAGAGTTGGTACCCGGATCTGTGGGTGTGCAAGTAGGATGTAGGGAAATGTGATACAGACAAGAAGAAAGAGTAATTAAGAGTGAAGAGGGTAAGGGAAGGCAAGCCTTCTATCTTTAGTTTATAGTACATAGGTTCCCTGGTAGGGTGTCACACCACCCCTGTCACCCAATAGGAGAACAGAATTTCTAGTCCCCATGGCAATCAGTAGCCTGCCCACCACCAGTGGCTGCCTGGCCACCACCAACATTGCTCTGGCTGCTCCTCACAGCCTGATTGTGTTGACCCCTACTGGATTATGTTGACCCCTTCTCAGGCAGAAGGGCTAGGTCCTCAGTGCCACTGCACTCAACCTGCCACCACTCACTATGTCATCCACATGAACTCAGTTATAACCCAGCCAATACATATATATATATATATATATATATACATATATATACATATACATACATATACATACATATAGATACATATACATACATATACATACATATACATACATATACATACATATACGTACATATACATACATATACATACATATACATACATATACATACAAGCTCACTTGGCTAGGCATACATATAACACCTCACATAATAGTACTACCCCCCTGCCGTATATCGGAATATTTTAAGATTTCTTAATAACTGCACCAGTATCTAAGTTTGATATGTAGGATCAAATCTAGCTAAAGTTGCTGGTTGGTTGTTGAAGCTTGACGACCTGGCAACATCTAAGGTCATATCAATTGTATAGTGTTGCCCAACTGGGAGACCAGGCCACCAGCACCCTGACCTGATATCCCACTCAGTCACATTATGCTGACACTGGGCTAACTACTCCTTGCCCCACGCTGGTAATGCCGAACGCCTGGCTATAGTAAGCTACAAGTATCAATTTTTAAGTCATTGGTTTGACTCGACCGGGAACCGAACTACCGACCTTCGCACGCGAAGCCCGCACTCTACCGATTCGGCCACCGCGCCCGATTGAAGACATTCATATGATGTGTGTTCCAGTTTGATGGGAGCTGAGGGTCGAGGGGTCTGGAAAAGTAGTACTCTTTGTGCTACTAGTACTGCCTTGAACATGTTGAAAACGTTGGACGACCCTTACTGAAGCGCCCCCTCCCCCCTCCACACAAGCAGTATAATCCGGGCCCTATCGCTCCGCACTACCTAGGTGGACTCTGCTTTATTATTTGAGTGACGAGACGGGGGGGGGGGGGGGGGGGGGGGGGGGGGCGGAGAGCATCTAGTTAAGTGCGGTGCAGTTAACTTGTTACACAGGAGAAGCGACCGTTGCGTGGGACTCAATTAATTGTGTTACACTCAATTGATTTTGTGGCTTTCAAGTGAATGTGTGACCGTCAATTGGCTATGGGACTGTCATGAGACTGGTGCAGTACGGGGGCGCGAGGGGGCGATGGCGCGATGACACGTGAGGGCGCGATGGCGCATTTACGCGACGACATGGGGCGACGGCGCGATGCGCGAAGGCGCGACGTCGCGAGGGTGCGAGGGCGCGAGGGCGCGAGGGCGCAAACGCACGGGGGCGCGAGTACAAGGAGGCGAGAGCGCGGTGGCGCGAGGAGGCGAGGGCGCGAGGAGGCGAGGGCGCGAGGGTGCGGGCGCGGGGGCGCGGGGGCGCGAGGGCGCGAGGGCGCGGGGGCGCGGGGGCGCGTGGGCGCGGGGGCGCGGGGGCGCGGGGGCGCGAGGACCCGGGGGCGCGGGGTCGCGGGGTCGCGGGGGATCGGGGGCGCGGGGCGCGGGGGCGCGAGGACGCGGGGGCGCAGGGTCGCGAGGACGCGGGGGCGCAGGGTCGCGGGGTCGCGGGGGCGCGGGGGCGCGGGGGCGCGGGGGCGCGGGGGCGCGGGTTATCATAGGTTCGAATCCCGACCAAGTCACACCAATGATTAACAATATTGACGCGTGTCTTTACCTAGCCTGGCATTCGGTATCATTAGGGTAAGTACTTTTTAGCTTAATATCAGGATACTGTGACTGGGTGTGATAGCATATCAGTGTCATGGTGCTAATGTCCCAATGTTTCAGTAAGGCAGCACCAAAAGGTCGCAACGATATCCCGTCCTCGTATGACCATACATGTTGCCAGAACGGAAAACTCCACCAAATAACACGTTTGGGTGTGTTGGTGAGGGTAGGTGTGTGGGTGGGTGAATATGAATGTGTGATTATCAGCGTGAGCGTGCGGGTGTTCCACGATGTATGTAGGAGTGTGAACTGATGTACGTGTGTGTGGGTGTGTGTCAAAGTGTGTGTGCCAGTGGTTGAGTGTGTCAGGATGTTGTATGAGTGCGAACTGATGTATGAGTGTGTCAGTGTGTGTCAAAGTGTGTGAGCCAGTAGTTGAGTGTGTCAGGATGTTGTATGAGTGCGGACTGATGTACATATGTGTGAGTGTGCGTCCAAGTGTGTGTGCCAGTGTTTGAGTGTGTCAAGATGTGTGTATGAGTGCGAATTCATGTACGTGTGTGTGAGTGTGTGTCCAAGTGTGTGTGCCAGTGGTTGCGTGTGCGGATGTTGTATGAGTGTGAACTGATGTATGTGTGTGAGTGTGTGTCAAAGTGTGTGTGCCAGTGTTTGAGTGCATCAGGATGTGTGTATGGGTGCGAACTGATGTACGTGTGTGTGAGTGTGTGTCAAAGTGTGTGTGCCAGTGTTTGAGTGTGTCAGGATGTGTGTATGGGTGCGAACTGATGTACGTGTGTGTCAGTGTGCGCGTCACAGTGTGTGTCTGAGTGTGTGTACAAGTGTGTGAGTGTGCCAGGATGTGTGTAAATGTGCATGTGTGCGTCTGTGTGTCAGTGTGTGGATGGTTGTGGGTGCGGGTTGGAGGCGGTGGGTACGAGTGTGTGTGGGTGGGAGGGGATGGGTGTGGGTAGGTGTGTGTAGGTGTAGGTGGGTGTGGGTGGGTGTGGGGAGGCGTAGGTGGGTGTGGGTGGGTGTGGGTAGGTGTAGGTGTGTGTGTGTGTGGGGGGGGGGGGGGGTGGAGGGGCGGCTGTGGGTAGGTGTGTGTGGGTATGGGACTCGGAGTGTGTGGGTGTGAGTGGATGTGGGTATGTGTGGGTGGGTGTGGGTGGGTGTGGGAGGTAGGGTGTGGGTGTGGGTGGGAGGGTATGGCGGGTGTTAGGATGGGGTTCTGGGTGGTTGTGGGTGTCTTCTTTTATCGCGGCTGACCAGCAGCTGATAGCCCGTGACGATTGTCCAATTACCCCCAGTGCTCATTTATTCACGGGGATACCCTCGGTGTTTTCTCACACGATGGACTCACCGTCCGCCAGACGAAAACCTGACAACACCACCATAACAACAAGCATGTCAAGCCGACAACGACACTAACATCGAAGTTACTACAGATGACGTAGGCATCAACTACCCGAGGTATAGAAGGTCGTGGGTTCGATCCCATGTCTATCATTGAGTATCAATTCAGAAGCAAGATTTATATTTTTGAAAGGCATTCGTTTCTAAGTGCATGGAGCAATCATGTGAACTTGATTCCAGGATAATTTACTGGTTAGCTGATTACCACGATAATGAGACTGAGTGGGATATCGTGTCAAGTGCGTTTTATTTAACAACAAACATGTAGTAAGCCAAGTGTATGGCTTCCCCGAGGGGGGATTTTCTAGCTAAGCAACTAATGTTACAAGGGACCAGACGGGATGGCAGAATGTTTGCTTGTTTGTTGTTGTTTTACGTCCTAGCAACATTTAAGGTCATATCAGGACGGGTACCGACTTGTGACAGTGCGCACTCATGGGGACTTTATCAGGCTGCCGGCACCATGACATGGTATCCCACTCAGTCACATTATCCTGACACTGAGCACACCAGTCCTTGCCCTGTCCTAATAATGCCAAGTGCCTGGCTAGGAAGCGACACTTATACATTTTTACGTCATTGGTTTGACTCGACCAGGGTTCGAACCCACGACCCCACCATCTACCAGCAGGGGATACGGACGCTCTAACTCATTCGGCCGTCCCGTCTGGTCCGAATGAGTTAGAGCGTCCGTCTCCCGTGTTGGTACACCATGGGCTCGTGGGTTCGAACCCTGGTCGAGTCAAACCGATGACTTAGGCATTGATACTTGTCACCTCCTCGCCAGGCACTCGGCATTATTAGGATAGGTCAAGGATTGGTTGACTCAGTGTCAGGATAATATGACTGAGTGGGGTATCAGGTCATAGTGCTGGCGGCCTGGTCTCCCAGTTGGGCAGCACTATAAAGTCGCCGTGAGTGCGCACTGTCACAAGTCGGGACCCGTCCTGCTATGACCTTAGATGTTGCTAGGACGTAAAACAACAACAAACAAAACCAATGTCACATTAAATTAAAGTCCATGCTAAGTTATACAAATCCGGATATATAATTGATTGATTCTGAGGAGTTGTTCTTTGGGGGGTCGGTAACTATTTATTCATCTGACTACATATTTTGTCAACACTGGAACACTGGTGTTCCATCCATTAATAACACTGGCAATCATTATACACAAATGAAGAGTTCAGGCGCAAAACCCCCTAAACGCCGATCCAAAATCCAATTAAAATAACAGATTTATACATGAAGGAATTTCTAATTGTCACTAATTCCACTTTTCTTGTGATGAAATTATTATGGAGCAATGAACAAAAATGTAGGAATATAAAAAAAAGAAGGTTTCGAAGGGTTGACTCCAATGTTTATCTCAATTCTTGTATGTGCTTTTGCGCCTTAACTCCTAAAATATTTGTCTAATGGATGTAGCATTAAACCAACAAACCATATAACATCACAGACTGGACGGCTCGGGTGATGTGGCTAGACCTTAACTCGTCTTCTTCTTCACCCGTTAAGGTGTCAGCGCCCATCCACACAAACACCTCCTCAGCTGTGTCATAGATGAACGCGTCGCCTAGCGCCCAACTTTGGGCATAGGCCACGAACAAGGGCTCTCCAGTTATCCCGGGCCTGGGCTTGAGTTTCTTGTTTGTGCTTCTGTAACGTTGTTCTTTTTCCGGGGTGGGGTTGTTGGCCCCACGCCCAACCCCCAACCTGGAGGAGCAGTTGCTGCTCTTAGTCTGTCCTCTACTGTGAGTCCTGCCCGGCTTGGTTAAACCTGCCAGGGGGCTAGCCCCCACCAGTATAGTTCTCATGGTCACGGAGGCACACAAGCCTCCCCACCACGACAAGGTAGCAACACATTGGTGCAAGGACGTAAATCCCAAATGTGCAAACAGAACAAACCTTAACGTACACAACATTGAACATCTGAACATATGTAGCTGTTCAATCAGAACCCAAAGCGCCATTTTTCTAAATTCATGTGCATGCGCCAAAGCGTTAAGGATGCTGTGTAGCAAATGGGGGTTTCCGATGCGAGTAAAAGAACCGATTCATCATGGAGGTACTCTCGATCTATCTGGTCTCATCAGGTGTGCAGGGCCTCGGAGGCACTCGTGCCGGGCCATGTAGCAGTTGTATACTTCCTATCTGTGTGATCGATTGGTGTTTAAGTGTGTCTGTCCTTAAGCAGAGGGCTCAGCAGTTTTCTACTGTCAAGCAGACAACTTTTTGCTTTGTTTTCTTTAAAATTGAATGACGTGTTCACTATATGTTAAGTTGAAGTATGGTATTCATTCAAAGTTACCTAAATTTGCATGGTCCGACGGTTTCGAATTTCTGCCATTTTCTGCGATAAATATATCATCAGATCATCAGATTTACCTCGCTTTAGTTTGAAATAACTTTTGTTTTAAATGGATAACTTTTCAGATATTTGAAGGGCAAATATGCTAAATTTATTTTGGCAAGCATGCCAAAACTCTGACACCATAGACTTCTGCAGGAACAGGTTCTATTAAATTGGCTCGGTATTCCATTCTATGTGGTGACACATGTTTGCTAGGTGTACCAAAAGGACATTTTGTTTTATCTAATGATGCCTCTAGAGAATATTGATTTTTATCATCAGCTATTGGACGTCAAATCATTCTGACATATTTCTTTGGAGGAAACCCGCTACCGCCACATATGCTACTCTTTCTGATAAACAGCAAGGGGTCTTCTATATATGCGCTTTCCCACATACAGGACAGCACATAGCATAGGCTTTGATGAACCAGTTGTGGACCACTAGTAGGAACGGAAAATAGCCCCAACTGCAAATGTATCCACTGACCAGGATCTATAGCATGACTCCCACCTTCACAGGTGGATACTCTACAGGCTGAGCTTTAAAAAAAAAAATTATGGGTTGTTTATGCTGTCCATAACATATAAGCTCGGATGCTCGAGCAGTTATCGGTTTGTGTTTCTTAAAATTATGGTTTGTGGTTACTGATATATGTTTTTAAAATTTTATTTTCTTGGCAAGAGTTTTCCTCTTTTATTTTTTTCCTACACATAATTATAGACTAGCGTACTCTATTGTCATCTGCATATAGTTGGAGACATTATGTTTCTAACCATTTTTCTAGGTCATTTATGTAAAGTATAAAGAGTAGACCCCCCAGGACTGATCCTTGGGGTACACCACATGTGACAGGCTGTTGGTCTGACAGAGTATCATTTACTTTTGTTTTTTATTGCCTGTTGTTTGGGTAACATTATATCCAGGTCATTGACTTGGATTTTATGCCCATGTTGTTTAATTTTTCCAGTAGATTGTGGTCGACTGTGTCAAAAGCTTTACTGAAATCAATGAAGGCTGTCCCAACTAATCGTTTTTGAGCTACGTCCCGCTACCCTGCTTAGTGTACCAGTATTTAAGTTCGATATATAGAATCAAATCTAGATAATTGTTTATATTTTAGATTACTTAGCAGAATGGAACACAGATGCAAACAGGAAGCGGGGCAGAAGCAGAAAGAAAAGGAAGAATGAGAGGGAGAAAACCAATGAAGAAGAAAAGGGAAATGGGAAGAGAAAGATCAGGAAAGGGAAGAAGGGTTAGGATGGGAAGATATGGGAGGAAAACAAGGAGCGAACGAGGGAAAGGATGAAGAGGAATGGGATGAGGAGTAGGATGGGGAGAGGGAGGGGGGAGGGAAGAGCAGGAAGGGAAGAAAGCGAAGTAGGAAAAGGAGAGGAAGAAGAGGAAGGAATGGGATGAAATAGAGGAGAGGCAGAACCGGAAAGGTTGGTAATGCCTAAAGCCCCTGTCACACTTCACCGGATCAAGGAAACGGATTGAAACGGAACAAAGTCCATTGATATCCGGCAAAGTCCGGTTTGTGTCCGTTGCATATCCATTGATATCCGTTGATATCCGGCCCGATTCGTTAAAGTTTTGAGCATGCACATAAATTGTA
This sequence comes from Branchipolynoe longqiensis, assembly GCA_030323885.1. Lineage (NCBI taxonomy): Eukaryota > Metazoa > Annelida > Polychaeta > Phyllodocida > Polynoidae > Branchipolynoe > Branchipolynoe longqiensis. The sequence continues at coordinate 66,679,138 of CM059190.1, read as the reverse complement.
AAGGGTCTGTAACATTACGACGCATTGGGCCAACATACGCCGACGTATGTGATTTTTGCCAGCTATGTCGGGATACGTCTTATGCGTTACGCGTGAGTTAGGCACTCATTGGTATATGTCAATGTACGTTGACGTTTGTCGAGATATGGCATCATGCGTCAGGGGATCGGCAAAGTTTTGTGCGTGCACAAAACTTTCGACGTACGACAACGTTCGACAACGTGTGGATTTTACTTTGGCCATACGTTATGTATTTGGTAGGTGTACATGGATGTACGTTAGTAGGACAAACGTTGTTCACAACGTTGTACTATGTTGACCTACATTAAAGGCAGTTGGAATGTACACTCCGCGTACTGACAATGTATAGATAACATATGTCTAACATACGTCTAACGTATGTTTAGCATTTCTCCAGTGTGTCTTGACGTATATAATGTATGAGGCGTAGTTCTGGTGATCGAATAACATATATAACGTTTGCCGGTGTTCTGTGAACGTACCGTTAGTGTAATTTGAGCATTTTTTGCCAAGAAGCATATTACCTATACGTTGGTCATAGATGGCCATAGGCTATGTATACGGTATACATACGTCCAACTTTGCCCCCTGCGCCAAAAAGTCTGATGCTTCTCGACGTAAAAAAGTGATTTTACGCGATGGCCGCGCCCTTGTGAGATGCGTCATAATGTGACAGGGCCTTAACAAATTGCGCCGGACTGACGAATGCTGTTATTATCCATTACCGTCGGTTCCCCATCCGTTCCCGTCCATTACCCATCCGTTCCCATCTGTTACCGTCCGTTCCCGGCCGTTACCGTCCGTTGCAGTCCATTACCGTCCGTTGCCGTTCGTTACATATCCATTACACGTCCGTTGCCGTTCGTTTTAGTTCTTTTTGTATACTGAATTGTCCATTGATCGTTAGATACGTTATCAACCGTTACCGTCGGTTATCATCTGTTACCCGTCCATTACCGTCTGTTACCCGACCGTTAACATCCGTTACATAATCGATACATTTCAAGTCCGAATCAAACCGGATTAGAATATTTTTATCCGTTTCAATCCATGTCCTCGATCCGGTAAAATGTGACAGGGACTTAAAAGTCAGAAATGACCTGCCGCGTGTTTGCGGCGGCCGGAAGTCGCCACATTGGCAACACCATACAGTGCTCGTAGGGCGACCATACGGTTTTTCGCTCACCGCAAGGACTTGCGGTTTGTTTAACTTGACATTAAACTTCTTTCAGAAAATGCAAGGCTGTAGGTCGCAACCCCGCCACAGATTATCGCAAACTGACCCTACGGTGACCGTACGGTGATCGTACGGTCACTTCAATCATGCGGTCGCCACAGGAAATCTTGTTGTGGCGGCGGAAAAAAACGTGTGGGAGATGATTCTCGTACGGACACCATATCATTTGTGAATAGTTCTACCGCAGCCCGCAACACCATACGGTTTGTAATAATCCCATCCATAGACCGCAGAACCGTACGGCGGCGTCATGATATGTGACCTAAGCATAAGATAGCGAGGCGTGAGAGAAAGAGCAGCAAGAAAGGAATGGATAAGGCAACGAATAAGGCGGGATGGAGGGCGGAGGGGAGGGCGGACTGGAGGGCGGCGAGGAAGTTGAGGATGAGGCGGAAGTTGGGGAAAACGCGAGGAAGGGGAGTAACGGAAGATAAAGGCGAGGAAGAAGAGCAGATGGCGAGCAATTCATGCATTTAGCGAATAGGAGGAAGGGGAGGAAGCAGTTGTATAGGTGGCCACAACCCTAACATCTATTTAAGTGCACATTAAAGTACATGTCTTTGACTAATTCAGGAAAGAATGCTAAGATCCGATGCTTCCTATTATTGCTTTATTAATTAAAGCTGCATAGCCAGATAAAAGTCTCAAATTTTCAAAACTAAATTCTCTAGATTTAATTCTAGATATCTAACTTAGATACTGGAGCACTTAGTAAGAATTTGTTGCCTCATAGAAGGACACACTAAGGCAATGTAATAGAACCTCTTACCTACCGCTGAAACCTGTGGTGTCAAAGTTTTGGTGTGCTTGCCAAAATTAATTTACCACGTTTGCACTTCAAATATCTCAAAAGTTATCCATTTAAAATAAAAGTTACTTCAAACTAAGGTAATGTACATTACAACAACCAATATGATGTATTTGTCTCAGAAAACGCAAAACCATCGGATTATGCAACTTTAAGGTAAAGGATCGTATAAGGTAAAGGATAGGTATGCAGGTATTGCAATACCTCAGGGAGTTTGACGCCCCTGCCCTGCATAGTTGTAAACCACTGCCTTGTGGTACAGGTTCTTGACAGAACCAAAGGCTAAGGGAGCAAACCCTAAACAGAAAACCATGTCACTGTGGCAGCATTAAGGGCGCTTGATGTATGGAACTCCCAACATCTCCCGACCAGCCACTGCAGGGACAAATAGTTTTGCGCCTGTCTGGACATGTTCTTGCCGGTGTGAAACCTCTATTTGCTCCCCGAGAGAGTGTCGCTGGTAACTTGCAAAAGCCAGCAGCACTTCAACACTTTTGCAGGAAGCTTTCATGAAATGTTCTATTCTCAACTGTCTTCTTGTTACAGAAAGAGAGCGCGCACTCGTCTCTGGTTCAAGGATACCATCAAGAGAAACCTGAAGCTGAGAGACATTAAGACCGACTCATGGACATCACTCTCACAGCAGAGAGCTAAATGGAGAGCGGCAGTCAAGTAAAGAAAGCAGTCTTTGTCGCATCGCGACCGACAGCATGATGATGATGATGAAGGTAAAGGAGGGGGAGCCTATTATTCAAAGAAAGTGTTCATATTATTCAAGAGAGTGAAATTGAAGCTGATAATCGAGGAAATACAGTACTCCGTTTAACAAATGCACTCCTGACAAGTAATTATATATGTGATTATCCTTCTATAGGTTTCTATGGGTGGCAAGGGTCTACAATATATTCAACTAAATAAATTACAGTGTTCAATAATTCACTTAGCAATTACCTCAAGACTATTGGTATGTGCCGTGTCTATCGCCACAGCTTAAGCCAGTGATTAAAGAAGTGTTTGATTGATGTATGATGGCACCATGAGAGAGGGAATGTGGGGGGGGGGGGGGCATTTATATACAATAACTACAATAACTATAGAATGACAGCTTAAATTGTATTAATCAATTTGAGCGCCTAGCTCGATTGTTGGAGTTTTATGTCTTGGCAACATCTAAGGTAATATCCGGACGAGTACCGATTCGTGACAGTGCACATTCATAGTGACTTTATAGTGCTGCCCCACTTGGAAATCAGGCCAGCGACACCATGACCCAATATCCAATTCAGTCATATTATCCTGACACTGAACTAACCTGTCCTTGCCCTATCCTATCAATGCCGAGTGCTAGGCTATGAAGCGACAAGTATAAATTGTATATGTCATCGGTTTAACTCCAGCGAGCACCTAGAAGTTCTATAATATATCAGAAATGTCGATACAGATCTGAGGGTTAGTATTTGGTATTATTGTTGTTGTTGTTATTCTCCTTTGTCATTCAATCATTACTACATACGTGATAGGATCAGTCTATGAAGCCTTATAACCGTTAGGCAATTCATGCCTCCCTTTTCTCTCAGGGACAAGCAGCGCTGGCTCATATTCTATTGCGGTAGTCTTAGGAGTGCATGCGCAGTTGTGCAATTGTCTATCACATCCGGTTATTCATTCCATCAGTCAGGGCCAACTCTCAGTCCCCGACTGCCCGCCTTCACCCGGACAATTCCCCTCCTGCTTCGTGGTATTGCAGTTCCCCCAATCCATCACGATATCCCGTCCCTTCTCATCACCAGCTAACTCACCACCACAAACCACAATCCTACCCACAATGCAGTTCAAAGGCACGACCATCATCAGGAGTGTCACAACCGTATAGCGATATAGCGATATAGCGATATAGTGATATAGCGAATGGTAGACAGGAAGTGTGAACACTTATTTGTCTCTCTTTTTTTTTTCTTTTTTTTTCATTAGTTGTCCCAAGCAGGGGAAATCCCAGTCACAGACGACTGGTCTTCCCCACTCCACTGCTGGTCGATAGAAAGCCTGAGCCTTCACTTTTACCGACCCAAGGGATTTTTAACCTCCCACACCACATAGACATGGTATGAGAGCAACCAGCCTTTGATGACGCTGTAAGTTATACACAGCGGTGGAAATCCAAATTGGCAGAGCTTGGGGCACGGGGAATCAAACCGCCGACCCTCAGATTAGGAGTGTGACCTAGAAAAAAGTCGGACACTCTAACCACTCCGCCACAGAGAACGCCACCGTATGTTACAGTAGTAGAGATACTAGCAACAATGATGATATTATGTCACAAACATCAAGATGGCGAACACAGCACTCATTGACAGTCACACGAGTATCATTGAGAGCATCACAAACACTGACTGTACCAGGACAGTATTTCAATAGTGTTGACAGCAATATTACTGATGGCAAGCACAGACATCGACGGTCCCAGCACATCACTACAATAGCATTGACAGCAGCACGCATACTGACTGTACCGGGACAGTGTTTCAGTTGTATTGACAGCAATGCCACTGACGGTAACAACATCATTGACAGCATCACAAACACTGAAACTACTACTACTAGGACGGTATTCCAATGGCGTTGACAGCAATACCAAAGACGGCATCACAAACACCAACACTATTACCACAACACTCCAATGACAACAATGATGTCACAAACAACGACTGTACAACCATAACATGCTAAGGGCACTGACAGCTTCACAAACATTGACACTGTCATCACAACACTCGCTTTACACCAATAGATCCTTTCTGTCTGTAAGGAATTTGTATGCATTTATTGTATCACCTCAATTTATTGTAAACATACCTTGCAGAGAGTTAAAATAAAAGAATTGAATTGAATTGAAAGTGCCAAAGTGTCATTCGCACAGACTCTACCAATACAGTAATCCAACGGTACTGCATTGACAACATCACATAGACTGCGTAATACTCGACAGTGACAACAGCGCCACTGACAGCGTCAGAAATGCCGGGTCCAAGCGATACAAAGCTGCAGTGACGCTGACAGCATCAATCACACCAACACAGCCATCGCTAGGGATCATAAAACAACATCGATCTGTATATCAACACCGGTAACCCAAAATCATCTATGATGTCAGTCGCAGCAACGATACTAGCCAGGACCAGGTACATTGATACCACAAACGGCTATAGTAATACTAATAAGACAATGCATTATATGTAAAGCCTCAGTCACACCTACCCGGATCAGGGGCCGGATGAGCCCCGGACCATGATCCGTGCCTGGTGGGTGGTGATCCGGCATGATCCGTGGCTGGTCCGGCCTCATCTGGGGTCCGCCCCAGATGTTTTAAAATGTTTAAAACATCCGGGGTGGTCCGGGGCATTTTGTGATCCGGGCTCGATCCAGCATGGACCGGTGTGAACCGGGGGTGGTCCAGGGGTGGTCCGGGTAGTCCGAGGGTGAACCGGGGCCGGTCCGGGCTGTCCGTGGGTGGTCCGGGGCTGTTTCGCTCTGGATGAGCCATGTTTCAGCTACGTTTAAGCCGGACCACCCGCAGACTTGCCTGGACCAGCCCCGGCATAGCCACGGACTACTCCCAGACTGCCCGGATAAGACCCGGACATGCCAGATCACCACGGATCAGCCACGGATCACCACGGATAGCCCGGTTTACCACGGATCAGTCCAGGATGAGCCCCGTTTTTGTATATATATATAGCAGGAGCAAGTCCACTTCAAGTCCAGGACTGATCCGTGACTACTCTGTGGGTACACCGGGTAGTCCGGGGGTGGTCCGGCTAGACTAGGGGCTAGACCAGGGGGCTAGACAGTGTAGGTGTGACTGCGAGGCCAAAAACGACCAAAATAGCGATTTTATCCAGGGCTGTCCGGGACAGTCTGGGCGACTCGTCCGGGAGTGGTCCGACTAAAAATCCGGGGCTCGTCCGGGTAGGTGTGACTGGGGCTTAAGGTAAAAGCATTATATGAATAGTATTCAACATGGAATGCATTGCGTATTATACTCCACTGATACTTATATAATATATAATACGCAATAAGTAATATGCAATATATCATATATCGTTACATCATATACCATATGCACTGGATGCGGTGGCAGAATCGGTAGAGCCCAGGCCTCCCGTGCGAGAGATCGTGAGTTCAATTCCAGATCGAGTCAAACCAATGACTTACAAAATTGATACTTGTCACTTCCTAGCTTGGCAGTAATAGCATAGGGAAAGGACTCATCAGCTCATTGTCAGGATAATATGACTGAGTGGGATATTGGGTCATGATGCTGGTGGCCTGGTCTCACATTGTGGCAGCACTATAAAGTCACCATGAGTGTACACTGTCACAAGACGGTACCCGTCCTGATATGACCTTTGATGCTGTTAGGACTTAAAATTCTAACAACCAACCAATATACCATATGCCATATATTGGTGGCTTTGGGCATGTTTTCCTTCACATCCGGTGGAAGGCGGGGTAGTCCAAGGAACCTGGAGCTCGCCTAATCTGCCTTGAAGCAAGCCGAGTTCTACTCCAGTGTCCATTTGAATTAGAACATTTGCACTGTGTCAGTGTCAAGACCATATTCACAGAAATGTTTGTGTTTGCAACACAAGCAATGGCTTAGGTCGCTGGATTTGGAACACAAGCAGTAGCTAGTAATTCTGTGTTTGGAAGGCAAGTGGTGTCTGTGTAACACTAATGGTTGCCTATAATTCTGTGTTTGGAAGACAAGTGGTAGCTAATAATTCTGTGTTTGGAACACAAGCTGTAGCTAATAATTCTGTGTATGGAACACCACTGGCAGCTAATAATTCTGTGTTTGGAATGCAAGCGATCGCTAATAATTCTGTGTTTGGAACACAATTGGTAGGTAATAATTCTGTGTTTGGAACAGAAGTTGTAGCTAATAATTCTGTTTGGAACACAAATGGTAGCTAATAATTCTGTTTGGAACACAGCCAATAACTGAAGTTTCTGTGTTTATGACACAGCTCATGGCTGAGAATTCTGTGTTTGGTTGGTTGATTGATTGGTAATGTTTTAAGTCCCCGACGGTAATAAGATCCATAGTCCCGGATATGACTCTGTTTGCGACACAACCAGTTGCTAAGATTTCTGTGTTTGGGTCAACTGAAAGCTGAAATTTCTTTTCGTCAATAGTTGAGAGTTACATAACTTTGTTTCTGTTATGATGGAGAAGTTGTCCTCAGCGGATATCATTGCTAACCACTCGCAATGCATTGTGGCCTTAAACTCACCTCACCTCCTCAACTGACCCTCACCCAGGCCATGCGGGCCTCCCGGGACTCAACCAACCCCTCCCCCATCTCTTCCTCTTCAGCACCCCCTTCCCCCCTCCCCCTTACCCCCTCGCCCACCACGCCCTCGTTCCCCCAGACCACTCCATCAGTAGCCGGCAAGGAGGCGAGTCATTACTCCTGTCCAGAAGGTGATGTTATTTCTCTGCCTCATTGACCGCCTTCCTGACACTCCACTCCACCGATTATCCCTGCAGTCATTCAGCATCCCACGTCTGCGAATATCTCTCACCCACCCAAACACCCTCCAACCGCTCCCGCGAGCAGACACACACAAACTTCTGTGAATATTGCTTACCCTCCCACCACCCTCCGAAGGCTCTCCCACCACCAACTTTACCTCCGCATCTTTGTGAACATATCACCCACACATCTTCCCTCAAAAAGCTCCCCCACAATCACCTACACCCTCATCTTTGTGAATTTCTCACCCACCCACCCACCTTCCAGAGGCTCTCCCACAACTACCACTCACACGTTCACCATTGGCAATATCTCACCCACCCACAACCCTCCAAATGCTCCCCCGAGCACCCGCACCCTAACCTCTGTGAATATAGCTCACCAACCCATCCACTCTCCAAATGCTTTCCCCTTACCTTTATGAATATCTCTCACCCACAATCTTCCCTCCACCATAATCCTTCCTTACTACTACACCCCCTCCCCACATCTACCACTGTCAATTACGCCATGTCTGATCAAACCCATCACCAATTTCCCTCATACTAGTCATAGTCATACACACGTACACTACACAGATTGACTACTTAACCCTCACAGCACACCTCCACCCACCCCCACCTTCATCGCCACCACCACCACCTTTTTTGTGTCTTTTGTTTGTTTCTTTCCTTAACGACCCCTCGACACAAAATGCAGACAATCACCAACTAGTACTAACCCTATGCCCACTCTCCAGCCCCACCTGCACCTCCACCCACACCACCACCTGCACCCACCCCACCTCCACCCACACCACCACCACCTAGTACTAACCATACACCCACTCTCCATCCCCACCTGCGCCCACCCCACCCCACCTCCACCCACAACACCACCACCTAGTAGTAGTACAACTCGCACACCAGCTCTCCAGCCCCACCTCCACATCCACCCACATCACCACCCAGCCACACCACCACCACTCAGGTCCACCACTTAATACTAACATCACCCCCACACCGGCTCACCAGCCTCCACCTCCACCCACCCAACCAACCACCACCCACCCACACCTCCACCCACTCCACCTCCACCCACCCACTCCACAACCCACACCCACCCATATCACCACAACCACCCAGTCCCACCACTGTCCAGCCCCCACCCCCACCCACAGCTACACCCACAGCCTCACGAACAGCCACACCTACAGCCACACCCACACTTTGCAGCTGGGACCTCTGTCCACTCTGAAACCATCAATCAAACATGGGCTGTCAAAGCGGGAGGCACTCTGTCCCACTTCAGGTTAACTTAAACTCTAGTCCTGTGAGGAACCAGCGTCCAAAACTAACAACTTTAGAAAAGGAATAACATAGAAAAAAGACAGATATACAAACAGACAGACAAACACAAATAAGATAAATCAAACTGGTTAGCTCTGTGTCAGGATAATGTGACTGAGTGGGGTATCGGGTCATGGTGCCTGTGGCCTGATTTCCCAGTAGGGCAGCACTATAAAGTCACCATGATCGTGCACTGTCCCATGTCGGTAACCATTCTGATATGACCTTAGATGTTGCTAGGACAAGATTCCAACAACCAACCAACCAACATCAATAAATGACGATTCATCATTTATGATATAAATTATAATGCTTTATGAGGTCACGAGATTAGCCTATTTTTTTCAGCGGCGTACCCCATTTGAGGACTTTGTCAAATTATAAATTAGGTAATTTTTCCTTCCATGCTACCCCAACTCTTTACATAATGCACAAGATCTAAGTTGGAGATAGAGGATATTTAAGTATTTTGGTTTAGAGAAAGAATTGTCATCGGACCAGGCAACTTTGAACCAAGGACTTTGCGTGGTCCGATGAATCAAAAATCTAATTTCTAAAACCAAACAATTTACTTCGATTTGATTCTACATAGCAAACTGACAAACTTGTCCACTCATTTGTGCATAAATGACCAGGAAGCTAATTAAATAGAGCATTTTGATATCAACTCCAAAATCAATGTGGCATGTTTACACTTCTGATATATATGCAAGATTAAGATTCACACTCAAAGGTACTTCAAACTAAAGTAATGTCTATTTCTAATATCCATTATTATACTGATCAATATAATATATATATATATATTTATATATATATATAATAAATAATTCTTACGTTAGAGAGAGGAACAGAGCTTATTACACGCGATAAAGGATTTATCACTATCCATATATCAACCGGGCATGGTGGTCGAATCGGTAGAGCACAGACCTCGCGTGAGGAAGATCGGGAGTTCGCAAGTTCAGTTCCCGGTCGAGTCAAACCAATGACTTAAAAATTCATAGTTGTCGCTTCCTAGCTTGGTGCTTGGCATTAATAGGATAGGGCAAGGACTGGTTAGCTCAGTGTCAGTTTAATGAATAGGTGGGATATTGGGTCATGGTGCCGGTGCCCTGATTTCCCAGTGGGGCAGCACTATAAAATCGTCATGAGTGCGTACTGTCCCAAGTCGGTGCCCATCCTGATATGACCTTAGGTGTTGCTAGGACGTAAAATAACAACAAAGAAACAAACTTTAATATAACAAAAACTCCGAAACCATTACGCAGATGTATTACTTGTCCAATAACTTGCTTGGGTTTGGCAATAAAAGAAGGTAGTATTGTCTGGTTGACCTAATGTCAAAATAACATGGCTGAGTGGGATATTGTGTCACAGTGTCGAAATATGGCAGCGCCCATTAGGATAGGACTCCCTGCCAATGGGACGAATCACCCTCCACTGTCTGATTCACCATTCGCCGCCCCCCGTTAAGAAAGGAGCTTCTGCGGTCATATTCTAATTTAAATTGGGCTGTCAGAAAGAGCGGTAATTTATGGGTTAGATATGCAAATGAGCAAGTCTCGGGACGATTCCTCAAATCCCGCCTCGCGTGACCAGGCTCTCGATGGGTGCTGGGATGGTGGGTAGTGTGTGTGTGTGGAGGGGGGGGGGGGGGGCGGAGGGGATCGGGGGTAGGCGCAGAATGCGCATGTGTACTAATTCAAACTTCGATAGTTTATTGTGGCATTTTTTGTTCCAGTTTATTAGTGAATGAAATTAGAGCAACTAGTCAGAAAGGCCAATCAAAAAATAAAACCCCAATAAACGCAAACCGTCTTCTAATAACGCAGTATGGTAATTTAAATAAATGTTCATCTTCATTTCTAGTGATAGCTTGATATGGTTACTTACCATGATCAAATTGAACCTAGATTTACTATTATTTTTACAGATGTAGATGAAAGTGGGATAAATAAATAAAAGATTATAAAAACACTTCAGGTGTATCTCTGTGTTTTTTTCATTCAATGCAAACTGGATTCTTGATTGAGCGCTATTTATATAGAGCAGATTAGGCATTTCCAAGACTTGGGGTGTTTCGCATAAACTCGGCCATTAATGATTAACTGTCACACCTACCACAAAATACTCCACAGATCATCACATTATTCTGGTACCCTTTCCACCCCGGCCCGTCCGCCCGACTAAGCCCCTGTGAATGGCCGCATCAATCCAGCAGCAACAGTAGTGCCCGCATTCCTATTGGTAGATAAGCAGCCAATCGCCGCGCTTCCCGCTGCCTGAATGCGCGGGTCACTATGCTCTGATGCTACCGTAAAGCGCGCCATCTGCGTTGCTTGGTGACACGCGCAGAGTGTGAGGAACGGACCGAAGCCATCACCGAAATAAGAAGTCCACACGTAAAGCCATTTATATATATAAATATATGTAAATATATGAGTCTATATAATTTATATAACCATAACACATATACATATATAATTTATATAAAGATACTGTATAAAATTCTGCAAAAAGATAAATAAATATATGATATATATGAATATGGATGAGTATTATTGAACAAATCTGAATACATGAGAATAAATATAAATATATTGGAATTCATAGGAATACAGAGGAAGATATGCAGAAAGGTACATAAGAATACATATATTACGATTAGAATATATATATATATATATATATATATATATATATATATATATATATATGTGTGTACATGACAGATTGAAAGTGGGGGAGAATGTGAATTACAGGTGAGGAGGGGTCAGGCAAGGATGACGGAGACTGGACAAATTCAGCATAGTGTATGGTTATTTCTAACCACATAATAAATTGCAGGAATAGATGTGGATATATGTAATAAAATATATATACATGTGTAAATATATATATAACTATATTAAAAATATATAAATAACATGAATTACAACAATATGTATATATATAAATAAATGTAAATAAATATAAATAGATATTAATATAAATATATATGAATAGATGTGGATATATGTAATAAAATATATACACCTGTGTACATATATATATAACTATTTTAAAAATATATAAATAACATGAATACAAAAATATGTACATAAATAAATGTAAATAAATAAAAATAGATATTAATATAAATATACATAAATATAAGTATGTATGGACAATTTAGAAATGTATAGAAATATTTAGAAATATATAATATATACACAAATAAGGATTATATATATCTGTCTTTCCTCACACTATTTAAACATATATGTATCTATAAAGATCTATCATTAAATACACATAAGTAAATGTACAAATAAGGGCGCCTAGCCTGGCCTATCCTATCACATCAGTTTGTGTGCGGAAATGTCAGGCTTTACTGTACATTCGTGCGCATGAGCAACAGCCTCGATAACGCATGCGCAGAGGGTGCGCGTGCTCGCCCGGTGCATTCTGGGTTCAATACACGTATCACTGAGATAACGCATGCGCCCATTATGATTTCGCACCAGTCCGCTAGGGGTCGCGACGATCGCCGTTCGCTGGGGTGGTGAGGGCATGCGCTTAGTCAGGAGAATATTGATCTATAATTTCTCACGGTGTCAGCGACGAGGGTGTGATATGCCGGTGTTAGTGTGGGTGAGTGTGTGTGTGTGTGTGTGTGTGGGTGGGTGGGTATGTGGGTGCGTGGGTGTGTGGGTGTGGGTGTGTGGGTGTGTGGGTGTGTGGGTGTGTGGGTGTGTGGGTGTGTGGGTGTGTAGGTGTGTGGGTGTGTGGGCGTGTGGGCGTGTGGGTGTGTGGGTGTGGGCGTGTGGGTGTGTGGGTGGGTGTGGGTGTGTGGGTGTGTGGGTGTGTGTGGTGTGTGTGTGGGTGTGTGGGTGTGTGGGTGGTGGGTGTGTGTGTGTGGGTGTGTGGGTGTGTGGGTGTGGGTGTGTGGGTGTGTGGGTGTGTGGGTGTGGGTGTGTGGGTGTGTGGGTGTGTGGGTGTGTGGGTGGGGCTTTGAGTGTGAATGCTTTGGTCGGGGATTTTTTTAATATCTGAAAACTACATGCCGTACCTGAAAAAAACTAAAGAAACATTTGTTTCTAAATGTTCTGCAACTAAGTCTGCACCACGGCTAAACTATACAGTGAGGGGAAGGGGGGTATTGGGATTTGGGAGCGATATGCTCTTTTCTGTTATATATATATATTCTTTTTGGTAAATGATCATTTTATTCAGCGAATAAAGGTGTTTTTTTTAGCGCCGAGGCACTGGTCGTCCAGCCATGTTATGTTACATTCATTCACATATATAATAGTCTAAAATCAACAAGAGTTTGATACAAATACAAAAAGAAGAAAAAAGAAGAAAATATATTTAAAAAAAATTCATATTAGGATGAGTACCGACTTGTGCACCATGACCCAATATCCCACTCACTCACATTATCCTGACTTTGAGCTAACCATTCCTTGCCATATTGTCCATGTTGATTCGCAACATGGGTAATTGAGCACATGCGCCAGCATTCCTTACTATGGACGCTATCATTACTGCCCCGTACCAACATAGATTCAAACTAATAATGGTTGCAGATCGATGCACCACCACCTGGAGTAAAAGTTGAAATAAATCTGACCTGAACTGCTTAAAGTTCACTTCGGCCCGAGCATCTCTTTGATCAGATATGTACTTCTTCGGCTCAAAATTCACCACCCAACTAACCCAACTATTAGGATCTCGACTCATGTTAGGGTTAAATGCCTGGAACCTCAAACTCTTAAATCAAACACTACGACTCAATAATGTAACAACACAAAAAGAAAAGAAAACTGCCACTATATATTGATCTGGTCTCGTGTCGCTCAATTATATTAATGCTGAGCGCCAAGCTAGGATGCCACAAACATAAACTTTTAAGTCATTGGGTTGACTCGACCAGGTATCAAACTCCCGATCTCCCGCGCGGGAGGCTTGCGCTCTGCCGATTCAGCTACCACGTCCGATATATCGCTGTCAGATGTTGCAAGAAAAGCTTAAGCATCCCAATACACTGTTGTTATTGTGGGATAAATATACCAGCGCATGCCAACATTTCGATATGAACGCAATACTTGGAGGCCTACCTTCCTTTAGTATTTATATATAGATTTATTGGGGTATAAGTCCTAGCAACATATCAGGACATGTGGGGATTTGTGACAGTGCGCGCTCATGGTGGCCTTATAGTGCTCCCACCGACTTCCACACTACGTCACCAGCACCATGATTTGTTGTGTGTGCTTTTGTTGAAGATGTAGACTTCCTCTCATGGATAAGTCTGAATAGTCTTGTCTTCACTATTAGTATTAGACAGTTGATTGATAGAAAGCCTGAGTCTACACTTTTACCGACCCAAGGGACTATTAACTTCCCACACCACATGGTACAAGAGCAATTGGCCTTTTGATGACGCTGTAAGTTATACTCAGTGGTGGAAATCTAAATTGGCAGAGTGATGATATGGGGATACCACACTCAGTCACAGGATCGTGATACTGATCGAACCAGCCTTTGCCCTATCCTTGTAAGGCTGCACACGAGGCATGATAACGACATGCGTTGATGTTGGACGTCTTTAGTTTGACTCGGCCGATAATTGATCCCATGACCTGCCCCTTGAGAAGTGGGTGCCCTAGAATTTACAAACTGAATTCCTTTCAATGTGAATATATGAAAGTGAGAAACAAGTGATCGTTGTGGTCAGCTGGTCAAGAGTCAGAGTTGGCGGGATGCAGAGAATGACCGACTAGTCAGTATATCGAGTCAGTTTGGTATATGAGTATCGGTGTCAAAAGGGCACTGACAAAGAAACATTAGGAGGCATTCATAATCTATATACTCGCAATAAATTATATAGTACATAGATATTGTAAATACATGCATATATATATATACATCTATTTATAATTATATATACACATTACATATAGAAGGTTATTTTCTATGTATGCATTTTGGTTACATCCCGTCCTGATATAACCTTAGATGTTGCCAGGACGTAAAACTCTAACAGACAACTACTATTGGCTACGTCTGTAATATGTATAGGTATATTATGGTGCTGTAACATTATGACGCTTCTCGCCAACGCGCGTCAACGTATGTGATTTTTTGGCGGAACGTCGGGGTACGTCAGGAAGCGTTACGTGCCTGTTAGGTGCGCGTTGGTATTCGTTGATGGACGGCGATCGTCATCGAGGGTCGGCAGCGTGCGTCAGGGAATCGGCAAAGTTGTGTGCTTGCACAAAACTTTCGACGCACGACAACGCGCGGGTGCTAACATTATGGTGACGTATGGGGCGTGTCGAGACACGTTAAATACACTGGAATAACATTATGCAAACGTTAGGCACACACCACGCATGTGTGAGGCTCGTTGCACCAAACTGTTGCTTTGTTTGTTTGTTGTTGTTTTACGTCCTAGCAACATCTAAGGTCATATCAGGATGGCATGCCACCTTTTTTGCTTTTTTTCTCACAATGTCGGCCGCACGCTACCAATATGTTGCGCTGACACCGGAAAGTTTGACATGTCTCGATGATTAAAAGTGATTTTGCGCGTTGGCAACGCGCTCGTGAGAAGCATCATAATGTGACAGGCTTATTAGCTAGATTTACCTAAATATAGATAAATAGTACACACTGTTGCTGTCAGAGGTGTTACAACAAAGGGAAACATCGTATCTAGAGTGGGGTTTGAACCTCCATGTCTGCCATTCCTGGGTGAGTGTCCGAACCAGTAGGCTACCTAGGCTCCCACACCTACCTGTGTGTGAATCACAGTTCACACCTGTGGAGATGCCCGTCTTTGCGTGACCTTATATTTTACCAGGACGTAAAACTCCAACAACCAACGAACCTGTGGTGATGAGTGAAACTCACTAAACTACATTAATGAAATCCACCAGATTCTTGAAAATTCACCGGAGGTTTTCGTTGAGAATGGACTGCTAGCCTTTAGTAAACCGCGCTCGGGGTCAGGTCAGCGAGGGGGTCATGACCCGGACGTACATAACCATTGTGTCCTGTGCCTGGAGAGACTCAGGTGAGAATCTCCTTAGCACTCTGAGCACTGTCTATCCCAGCGGGACACTTCCTGTTCAACACTTCCACACATGCCCACACAACAACCACCACACTCACAACACTGCAACTCCGGACCCATACACCACACATAGAAATAGAAGTATCTAGACCAGACGGGATGACCGAAAGAGTTGAGCATCCGCCTTCCGTTTTGGTTGATTGTGGGATTCGAACGCATGACTTAAACATTGATACTTGTCGCTTCCTAGCCAGACGCTCGGCATTATTTAGGACAGGGCAAGGATTGATTGGCTCGGTGTCAGGATAATGTGACTGAAGGGGGATATTAGGTCATGGTGCTGGCAACCTGGGCTCCCAGTGGGGCAGCACTATAAAGTCACCATGAGTGTGCACTGTCACAAGTCGGTACCTGTCCTGATATGCCATTAGATGTTGCCAGTACACAAAGCTCATGCGAAATGTGTGCATACATATATACATGCATGCATGCAGGCATGTGTGTATTTGTGCATGTATGCATATGTGCATGTGTGCATGTTTGAGTGTGTGCATGTGTGTATGTGTATTTGTGTGCACACATGTATGTGTATTTGTGTGTATGTGTACATGTGCACATGTGCACACATGTATGTGTATTTGTGTGTATGTGTACATGTGCATATGTGTACATGTGCACGATGTGCACACATGCACTCATGTACGCATGTATACATCATTACATGTAGATATGTATATATAAGTATGTTTTGAGCTAGGCTTATTCTGTAACATAGCCCATTAGAAAAACGTTAAATGCGCTTAAGGTTGCATGTCTGTTTATTCTAAGATGTACACATTTACGCATATACATGTCATCATCATCATGCTGTCAGTCGCGATGCGACAAATACTGCTTTCATTACTTGACTGCCACTCTCCATTTAGCTCTCTCATTTCATGAAAGCTGCCTGCAAAAGTGTTGAAGTGCTGCTGGCTTTTGCAAGTTACCAGCGGCACTCTCTCGGGGAGCAAATAGAGGTTTCACACTGGCGAGAACATGTCAAGACAGGCACAAAGCTATTTGTCCCTGCAGTGGCTGGGCGGGAGATGTTGGGAGTTCCATACATCAACTGCCCTTAATGCTGCCACAGTGACATGGTTTTCTGTTTAGGGTTTGCTCCCTTAGCCTTCAGTTCTGTCAAGAACCTGTACCACAAGGCAGTGGTTTACAACTCTGCAGAGCAGGGCCGTTAAACTCCCTGAGGTATTGACGTATATACATAAATACATACATAAATACATATACACATATATACATACATAAACACATGTAATTGCATGCATATATGTATAAATATATACATATGCATAAATACATATACACATACATACACATAAATACAACATACATATATACATATGTGTTCATATCTAAATGTGTAGAGACATATTGCTTGGTGGACAAGTTTCCTTAGCACAAAGGCTTGCTCCTCAGCATTAAACTAAATAATGGCGACTGTGCCAAATCAGCTGAGCATGCACTGGACAAAGCTTGTCAACATGTGAAGGACTTCCGAATACATTCCCGCTGGGTGGGAGGAGGTAGTCTGAAAGAGGGTGTGGGGGGTGTGTGGGAGAGGGGAGGGGGGTTGACCATGCTGAATGATAGGAATAAGGCTCAGTTTGTTGTTGGAGTTATGCGTCCTGGCACCATCTATGGTCCTATCAGCAGTGGGTACCGACTTGTGACAGTGCACACTCATGGTGACTTTATAGTGCTGCCCACTGGGAGACCAGGCCACCAGCAGCATGGTCCAGTCACATTATCCTGACACTGGGCCAACCAGTCCTTGCCCTATCCTAATAAGGCAGAGCGCCTGGCTAAGTGACAATTGTAAATTTTGTAAGTCATTGGTTTGACTCGATCGGGGAATTGAACTCCCGACCTTCTGCACGGGAGGTCTACGCTTTCCGAATTCGGCCACCGCACCCGGTGAACTCTTTGTGTCTGTGTATATATATATGTATATATGTAACTATGTATACGGAGCAGGACGTAGCTCAGGCGGTAGAGTGTCCACCTGTGAAGGTGTAAGTCATCCGATCGATTTTGCTCAGTGACCCATTTGCAGTTTGGGCTATTCTCCATTCCAACCAGTGGTCCACAACTAGTTCATCAAAGGCTGTGATATGTCCTGTCCTGTCTGTGGGAAAGTGCATATATAAGATCCCTTGCTGCTTATCAGAAAGCATAGCCTATGTGGTAGTAGCAGATTTCCTCCAAAGAAATATGTCAGAATGACCATATGTTTGACATCCAATAGCCGAGGATAAAAATCAATGTGCTCTAGAGGCGTCGGTAAATAAAACAAGCTTTACTTTATATATATATATATATATATATATATATATATATATATATATATATATATATATATATATATGAGTCAGCCTCACGAAAATGGGCCAATTGGTGGTTTATTTAAGATGTCGGCATCACAATTCTGAAAGCGCAGTGCATTTCTTTGTTTTATATTAAATTATCCTAGAAACAAATACGGTTGTTGTATTTTCTCTACCTTTACATTCAGGATAAATTTAAGGACTTTCCAATACCTCTGTCAATGCTAAACTATAATTATGCCGATCGACGCTGACATCCAATGCTCGACGCCGACAACTTTAACAGATGTCGGCATCACAATTCTTAAAGTGTATTGCATCTCTTTGTTTTATATTAAATTATCCTAGAAACAAATAAGGTTGTTGTATTTTCTCTACCTTTACATTCAGGATAGATTTAAGGACTTTCCAATACCTCTGTCAATGCTAAACTATAATTATACTGTTCGACGCCGACATCCAATGCTCGACGCCGACAACTTTCCCCAATTGGCCTCTTTTCGTGATCCTGACTCATATATATATATATATATAAATATATATATATATATATATATATATATATATATGGGTCCTGAGAAGGGCGTGGGGAAAGTAGCCCTAGTAAACCTACCCTCCTGTATCTATATGGCACCCATACCGTGAGAGCGGTTAAGGAGTGCAGGGGGCGAGGCTTCCTTGTGACAAAGTGGAGTGTTTGGCAGGATGCTTGGCAGTGCTCGGTTGGAGAGGCCTGCTTTCAGGGTTTGTGGGATGCAGGGTGGAGTAGCGATTAGGATGATAGATAGAACAAGACTGATGGGTTTGGTTTACTGAACTGGGTCAAACAAGGTCGGACGTTCCTGCTTGTCTTCATAGTAATCAAAGCTGACTTTTTGTTTTGAAATCCGTTTGGGGTTTCTGAGGATTTGCTGTGTGTGTTCAACTGGTTTTATTCCTTTGAATAACATATTGTGAGTGCCGATGTGCAGATGTTCCTGTGCTATTATTATTGTAAACACACTAAACAAAGTTATAACAACATATACTTTCCTTTATATAGATTTCCTTATAGTTTTATGTCACGGCAACTTCTAATGTCATATCAGGACGGGTACCGACTTGTGACAGTGGGCACTCATGGTGATTTTATAGTGCTGCATCTCTGCAAAATCAGGCCGATGGCACCATGACATGATATCCCACTCAGTCACATTATCCGGACACTGAGCTAGCCAGTCCTTGTTCTATCCTAATAATGCCGAGCACCAGGCTAAGAAGCGACAAATATCAATTTGATAAGTCATTGGTTTGACTCGACTGGGAACCGAACAAGGTTGATGTACTTGGACATCTGTTAAGAAGTGACACGGTGTTAGAAGGGTGATGGTGTCTGGTCTGCCAGGGTAATTTCAGGTTGGGTATTATTTAAATATTTTGAAATTGAGCAAAGTTCCATAGACCGATAAAACATCAAATTTTCAAAAACTGAACGTTTGTCTAGATTTGATCCTACATATCTAATTTAGATACTGCTGGAATTATTAAGTAAACATTTACTCCATACTAAGTCAAATTAATAGAACCTATTACTCAGACCACACGACCGGGCGCAGTGGCCGAATCGGTAGAGCATGGGTCTCGCGTGCGGAAGATCGGGAGTTCGCGGGTTCAGTTCCAAGTCGAGTCAAACCAATGACTTAAAAATTGATACTTGTCGCTTCCTAGCCTGGTGCTCGGCATTATTAGGATAGGGCAAGGGCTGGTTAGCTCAGTGTCAGGATAATGTGACTGAGTGGGATATCGGGTCATGGTGCCGGCGGCCTGATTTCCCAGTGGGGCAGCACTATAAAATCGCCATGAGTGCATACTGTCACAAGTCGGTACCCATCCTGATATGACCTTAGATGTTTCTAGGACGTAAACCAACAACAAACAAACAGACTACACGTATCTTACAAATGCTGCTGTCAATTCCTATACTACCTGCATCTCACAGTAAATAATTCCTTGCTTGTGAGTCTTCACTTTGAACATACTAGTTCTCAAATAACCATTTCGCCATACAAATTGGTAACAAACATAAAACGTAATGCTTTCGTTTTTAAATATTTGAGGGCTGGACGGCTGGCGTAATCTCCAGACAACCTCCTGGGTCATTCTACGTCATGCAGTATCTAGTGCGACAGAAAATAGAAACCCTGTATGAGGTTTCAAATATGACGCCACATCATATTTTCTCATTTGATATTTGACTGCAAAGTAGACATTCTTTCATCTATCTGATAGACTACATCACTGTTCCAGCGGCGCGGTGCATTGTGGGATGAGTCAGAGCAAAACAAACCCGCGAGAAGCACATGGCACATGCTAATTAATACACTGGGTGCAGCGATGAAATGTGCTAGTTTCAGCTCATCTCAGCTCTTGTTTGAAACATAGAATACCAACTAAAAATATATATATAATAAATTAAGATAGGAATCTTTTATCCAGCATTGCATTTACATCAATATAATATGCACATTTTATGCCATGTGTATTTAGATGTAGACAAACCTGGGCACTCAGACTAGTGTTAGAGCCATAGCCAGAGTCAGTTTTACTTATTTTATTAATGTTTTTATTTATACCCTATGGTTAACATTTGTAGAACTAGACAATTAGTAGGGTTAATCAGATATTGGTTATATATTTCTCTGAAACAAGTGTATGTTGACACATTAGGCATTTTAATATTTAGAACAAGAATTGATAATGGTGATGTGGATATCACTGATTGTTTTGTGTGGAATTGTATGCTTCTTAGCTCAAAATGTTTAACTGTGGCTAGTTTTGTCTTAGCTATATTCATCAGATCATTATATTGCATGTGTGCAGACATGTTTATGCCAAATTGTTATGTATTTCTATTCATTTTGAATTAAATCTAAGTTTTTCCCTACGTGTATCGACAAACCCAATGGCCATTCACATTTGCTTTGCTGCCAAGCAGTCGGAAGCGTGACCCAGTCTATCACTTTGTTGAGTAGAAATAAGTGTGATGGGTGTTCTATTACTTTGATTATCTTAGAGTCGCAAAGTCCCATGGTTTTCTACTTTCCCTCTTTAAAAAAATAAATATATGTGGTTGATCGCTATAATCTCAATTTGAAGTAACCTTATATGTCAATAGCAACTTTGAAGATATTTGAACTGCAAATATGCAACATCAATTATATCAAATTGTAACACCATCGTTTTCAGCAGTAACAGGTCCTATTAAATTGACCATCAGATATATATATATAGCATATGATATGGATAGAACAGCATCTATATATTGTTTGTATAAATAGTGCATTACCTTGTTAAAGTTGCATAGTCCGATGGCTTTGAATTTCTGTCATTTTGTAGATACATATTGAAATGGCTAACTTTTGAGATTTTTGTAGTGTAAACATGTCAAATTAGTTTTGGCAATCCCCCCAAAACTCTGACACCATCCGCTTTTGCACTAACATTAATATGTTCTATTAAACTAGGTGCATGAGTTCTATTAGATAACAAATTCACCTGGTACTTGTAGTACACAGGTGAACGTCAATGTAGTCTAAATACTCGCGAAAATAGCTTTAGTATCGAAAAGGTGAAAAGGAAGTAGAATGCATGTCTCCAGTATCAAATGGGTACTTATATCAGCACAGAATTGGTGAAATGGGAGAGAATGCAAAAATACAAGATGGCGACCGTAGAACGCCATCGATTTTACCTTTTAATTCGATTAAACTATATGTTTTATTATATTTTTCAACTCAAAGGTAGCGGAGAAATATGAAGACTTATATAAAGAATAATTGTTGCTTCTTACATTGTGAAATTAGGCTCCCATTTCATTTCCCCGCTTTTTCGACAGCGTTTACATAGGGTTGGTATTCACCCATGTACTGCAAAGATGGGGTGAATCATTTATCTAGATTTCTATGTGCGCATTGTCCATGTTGTCTGCAGCATTTGTAATTGGGCACGCGAGCTCGACACAATACCTCATAACCAAGGATACCTAACCTGAGTACCATCTATAAATCCACATTTCATTACTTAACATTGTGAGAATTGGCACCATCTAGCCGCTCTTTGATCTGTTTATAACCCTAAAGCCAGACTCGCTGGCACAAATAGTTACAGACATTATAATAAAATTATGACACTTGACGCCATCTAGCGGCTCTCTTATGAGAGCATAGTCCGATGAAGCATCACATTTTCAAAACCAAAATAATTATTTAGATTTGACTCTACATATCTAACTTAGATATTCATGCACATATTAAGCATTTATTGCCACATAGAAGGGAACACTGAGACAATTTGATAGAACCTGTTACTGTTGAAGCCTATTGTAAAAATATACTGATTTTCGGTTAAGAATTATATATTGGCAAGAGAGCATTTGGAGTGGGACTTATGTTATGTAAACTAAAAGTAACTAAATCTAATAGAATTCCACTCCCATGGTACATGATGCTGAGTGAGGTAAACTATATGTTATGCATTAGGAGTGGAGTTGATGGAAATGTATATGATGCTGAATGATGTAAACTATCTGTTATATATGATGTTTGGAGTTACATGATGATTGAAATGTTCTCTATGTGTTCATAAAGAATACAAAAGAGGAAAAGAATGATTTTACTATATACAATATCTGTAACTGTTGCAAGATCCTGTCCACCCAAGACCACCGACTGACCCACCTGCCTAATTTGCATAGATATAGAGTACACCAGCTCCAGCTGGTTGAGTGACAGCCCTAATGGGGTGGTCACCCACCCAGTCTGTGGGAGTGTCTCATTGGCTGGCTGGGGAATGTCTGGTCACCTGACTCCCTTGGCCTATCCTGACCACACACTAGTCTCAACTAATTAATTATTCAAGATTTTGCCTCAGACACACTGAAGGAAAATCACTCTCATCCTGGCTCTTGAGTGAGACACACCTACTCTAGAGCAGGACCCCAGACACTTTGTCTGATGCTATCCAAATTCAGATATTCAAATTGAGTGCATCCACAGCCATAGGACTCCTGTCCCATGGTTGTTGGCACTGTTTCAATATACCGGCTAAAGTGACAATGAGACATAGTGTGGCAGTATATGAGGAGTATAGGTGTTAGGTCCATGTAAGGGGATGACAGAGTTGCTGCCAATAAAGCACAACTTATTCACTGTTCATCCTTGTGACTAGTTTTCCTTCCTCTTTCCAGAGATGGTTAAATTGATCAGGCTAATTGCATCACAGGTGAAATGAAGGGGGAGAGGTTTGTAAATACATAGGGTGCTCACAGCGGCAGAGCATCCGTGTTTTTATACTATGGTGTCAGAGTTGTGGCATGCTTGCCAAAACTAAGTTTGCATGTTTGAATTTCAAATATCTCAAAACTTATCCATTTAAAATCAGAGTTACTTTAACCTAAAATAAGGTAGATTATAACGATCAATTTAATATATTTATCTCAGAAAAATGACCAACACGCAAAACCATCGGACTATGCAACTTTAAGGTCAGACTCGCTGGTATAGGTAACAATGGACACTCTAACTGCCACCACATAGCTTTTAATATTGAACAAATTTTGCCTATGCCACCTAGCGTTAATCCTTGTCAAACATGCAAAACTCTGCACAGCCACGCATTTTCATTATGTCATCCTTAGAGCCCGAACACATGAGGCAGGGATCCATCAGACATTGTTGTCATCCCGTTCACCTTTAATATATAAGAAGAGACCAGATGGGCTGGCCGAATGAGTTGAACGTCCATCTCCTGCTTTGGGAGATCATGGATTCCAAACCCATAGGTTCGGGGGTTATAACCCTGGTCGAGTCAAACCAATGACATAAGAAATTGATACTTGTTGCTACCTAGCCAGGCGCTCGGCATTATTAGGATAGAGCAAGGACTGGTTGGCTCAGTGTCAGGATAATGTGACTGAGTGGGATATCAGCTCATGGTGCTGGTGGCCTGGTCTCCCAGTGGGGCAGCACTATAAAGTGGGTACTGTCACAAGTCGGCAGCCGTCCAGATATGAACTCAGATGTTGCTAGGATGTAAAACAACAAATAAACAAAACAAGCATATACGTAGACAACATGGATGATTAAGTGTCTCCATAGCCTCACTAAGGACCTTAATTGCATATCCAAATAAAAACAAATAAATGCAAAATAAATGCCAATGTATACATGCCCTGGGTTCGTGTTGCTCAATTATAACCTAGTCGGGCCATGTGGGTCATATCACAAGTGCTGAACACCCATTAAGTGGGGTAATCAATGTGAAACGGCCCGAAACACTCAGCGAAAATGAAGAAAGCTTTAATTGCTGAGAATCTGAACGGCCTCCTATTGATCGGACCCGTCTAAAAGGTGCCGAGACCTTTGATCTGAAACAAAGAATTCACACAGCGCCCCTTTAGCTAAAAAGCGACACTTCATGTCTAATGACACAACAACATTGCTTTGCAATAATTATAATTACATCCGTTCCTTAGAAACAAAACAAAAGCAAACAAAAGTCGCATTATAGATGAATTTGCACTGGAAATTCATTTCTCTCAATAATACACCATTAATTACAACTATAAACATGTAGTAGTGCTATGTCAAATGTGGATGTGGCTTTGGTGAATTTTTAGTAAAACAAGCAGCTGGATCCAGTTGTGTGTGGGCCGCCGGTATTTAAAAAAGAAATGTTGCATGTCGTGATCCTTGGATCAAAGATGACGATTATGATGATGCATTTTTCCATGTGATGTCCCAAACAGCTCCTCCCCAGCCCCCCCCCCCCCCACACACACACATGCACACACGCTCAGCCTCCTCTCGATAGCCATAACCACAGTCCTTTCAACATGTTCCATGTGTGTGCCTTCCCATGATCCTTTGTTTTGCTGCACATGGTGTACCTGCTCTCTAAAACTCCCGGGAATTCAAAGACCGGACGGGGCGTGGCCGAATGAGTTGAGCACCCACCTCCCGTTTTGGTATGTCTTGGGATTCGAACCACCGGGTTGGAACCCTTACCAAGTCAAAGCGATAACTTAAGCATTTGTACTTGTCAATACCGAGCTTGCTGTTCGGTATTACTATGAGGAAGGATCAGTGGAACTGGAATTACGAGGACCAATCGCCGGCGATTGACATTTCATTTTTATTTTGGGGGGGGGGGGGGGTAAAGTATTTATTCATTTGAATATGACATTTGTCAGTGCCGGAGCACTGGTCTTCTGGCCATCTTACTATTGGAATTGACAGTCTAAATAATCTAAGTTTGATCAGTGCTGAATTAGTTACAGCACCAGCCCTGTAGAATTAAGGGAGTGGCTCCTGCTGTATAATGTACAGCACCATTCACTGTAGTTCATGCAGAAATGGGGAGCAGCACCGAGTAGAAAGTGTATACTCGGGGCAACTCAAACAATTGTTGAGAGTTACATTTTTTTTCTCTTATAAAAAATGGTAAGTTTATAGTTGACAAGACATTTTGTCTGTATTATATAATGTTCAATGTGTTTAAATAGGTTGAAAATTGTGTAGGATGTTCGGTGTGTTGATGGTTTGTTCATGATGGTTAAGGGTGGTGGCTGGGGAGGGGGGGGGGCCCATTGGGGCGGGTTGCATCACCAACGAATGTACTGCCCTCCCCCACATACTTAAAATTTTGTTTGCATAGTTCGATAAAAGAATCACTTGAAAAATACCAAAAAAAGTAATCAGTTACTTAGATTTGATCCTATATATCCAACCCAAGTTACGTGTGTCAACATTAAGGATTTGTTGCTGCAAATAAGGGAATACTAAATCAATCTCGGCGCTGAAAAAGACTCTATTCAGATGAATACACAATGTTCACAAAAACGAAATATAGCCAATAGCCAACACATATTTTACAATAAGATAGCGTATCTTATGAACTGATGAATGACGACTAGAACCCCAGATAATTTCCTTGTGATTGTAAGATAATCAAAGGAAAATATTCCAAATTAAAAAAATAATTGACATCGCGAAAATTAAATGAGTTCACAATGATATGAACAGCTTCATTTATTTTTTAACACGGGAATAATTTATCAAAGTGCATTTGATTTGGCATGGAATGACAAGTGAGCCGACCATGCACCCCTCTCCCCGGGTACCCTAGCCTGCTGCCTCCTGATTGGCTGCTGCATTTACCTCCATTTTACCCATTGGAACCCCCCGGGCCTGCGCTGCTTCACTTCCTGACAAGCGGACGGGGGCCCTAAAGCTAAGATTCCAATGTTATATACAGTAAAACATCTCCACCCAGACTAGTGCTGCCCTGAGATAGGCAGGTGTCCTTTCATTGGGAGGACAATGAAACAGCGACTGTATGTATATTGAAAAAATATCCACACATTGCAGGAGTTCACCTACCACAGTGGTTGCTGAAGACAAGTGATACTGTATCAACCCCCAATAGCCGATGTCTACTTTTTGTGCTTGGGGTGTCGTTAAATAAACAACACCCAAAAAAAAAGATATCCATGCCATTTTCTTTTTTTTTTGCTGCAAATTTGTGAAGAAAAGTCAAAGTTACTGTTGTTTTCTATGGCAAACATAGCCGTATTCACATTCGCATAGGTGCATGGGTCGATCCATTTGCCGTATTCGTATTCACATTCGCATTCGCATTCACATTCACATTCGCATTCACATTCGCATTCGCCTTCGCATTCGCGTTTGTATTTGCATTCGCACACATGGAAGCACCACTATTCATGTACATGCTTTTTGATTTTTTGCTGCAATCGCATTCACATTCACATACCGCATACCGCGTATATGGAATCTTAGCTTTAGGCAACTTTGCAGCCACCCACCCGCCTACCTTTTGCTTCTGTTAGAACTTTTATTCTTTTTTATTGCTACTCGCATTATGGTTTGTTTCGGGTCTCTCCCCCCCCCCCCTCCACCCTACCTCCGGATCGTTTCTTGATATTACATTTCTGCTTACCTGCATTACCTACCATCTTCTTGTCATTCTTTCGCCGAATCACCTTGTCCCCAAAGGTGCCATGTGCTTCTACATGGTTATATATAGCATGAAATCCACACTCACTGAATGGTTTAAGATAGATAATTTCATATTACACTAACCCCAGACGGGATTTGCGCCCACCTCCCGTTTTGGTAGATTGTGGGATTCAAACTCCCAGTTTTGGACCCTGGCATTGTCAAACCAATGACTTAAAAATGTATAATATTCTGGGGTTGTTTGGAACCTTACAACGGTTACTGGTTGCAGAACTGCAACATTTATAGAGAGGCTCTGATAAATCGGCCCAATCTTTGGTTGAAGACTTAACTTCAGTAGGGGGTGTTGTAGAAGCTGGGGACATCTTTACAACGTTGTAAGGGCGAGGTGTTGGGACGGCACCGAATCTCTTCAGTCCGGCGGTAGTTGAGTGGTAGATGTAGTTGAGCACTTGTATCCAGTCAGCAGCAAGGGATTCGAGGAAGGACGGGTAAAGATGGGTGCAGCGATGGTTCCAGCAATGAGAACAAGACAGAGAAATCGTAAAGGTGAAGGGCCCCACCCAAGAACACAACTACCCTGGTCAGGGGAAGAAGTATGCCTGGGAGAAATCGAAAGGGCAGAGTCTAGGAAATTGAAATGAGGAGAGTTGAGTCAAAGGATCGTGTCTATTTGCTCTATGGTGACCAACCAGCGAGCCATAGACATGGACAGAGTAAGAGTAGAAAGTGAAATGCCGGTGGGCTCCCCCTCCTGGAACTCTTTTCAGACATATCAAGGAGGAGCAAGGCCGGTGGAGAGGAGATAGAGAGAGGTGTGGACAGAGTGCGGTCCGGATAGCAAGTGAAAAAATGTATACTTGTCGCTACCACGCCTAGTCTTTGGCATTACTAGGACATCGCAGAGATCAGTAGCATGACAAATACCAACTGTCCACCATTGAAATTTCAGCTGCTTAATCAACCAATGTATTTTTTTTTTTAACCACAAAAAATGGACATACCAAATTGTCTTCATACCGGACATCGTATTCGAATTGGAAATAACACTCACTGGCTTCCCATGCGGAAGGCTGGGGGTTCGAATCCCGACCTAATCAAACCAGTGACTTGCAAAATTGATCCCTGTCGCTACCTATCCTGGCGTTTGGCATTACTAGAATAAGGCCAGGGTTAGTTTTGCTCAGGATCAGGATAATGTGACTGAGTGAAATCATGATGCCCAGCAGGCTGGTCCCCCGGTGGAGCAGCACTATATAGTCACCATGAGTGCCCACTGTCACAAGTCGGTACCCGTCTTGGTATGATCCACGATGTTGCTAGGACGTAAACACACACACACAAAAAACCCTCTCTTTAGCAGACAACTCTCCACACTGACTGGTGCTGCTCTGAGATATAGGCAGGTGTCCTTTCATTGGGAGGACAATGAAACAGTGACTGTATGTATATTGAAAAAATATCCACAAATTGCAGGAGTTCACCTACCACAGTGGTTGCTGAAGACAGGTGCTACTTTATCCATATCTTCTAGGAACTATTGCCGAATCGGTAAAGCGGTAAAGCGCAGACTTCTCGTGCGGATCGTTGCGAATTCGAATTTGAGTGGCTTTGTTTAACGACCCCCCCCCCCCCACTAATATTTCCAGATTCACATGCAGTGTCTGTATATTTACATAAAATGTTAGTAAATTTAAAGATATTCTTTGAAAACATTTACAGAAATGTCTGTATATTTACATAAAATGTTTGTAAATTTAAAGATATTCTCTGAAAAAAATCTACAGACATGTCTGTATATTTAACGTAAAATGGCTGTAAATTAACAGATATTCTCTGATAACGTTTACAGAATTATCTATAAAATCACAGACACTTTCTGCAAAGTTACAGAACATTTCTGTAAAATTTACAGATATAATCTGTAAATTTACAGATATTATGTGGTAACCTTGTTGCCACATAATATCTGTAAATTTACAGAATTCTTTTTAACAGTGTACCCCCGAACACAAGAAGTAGACATCGGCTATTGGGGGACGAATTCGTGTGGGAGTCAAACCAATGACTTATAAAATTGATACTTGTCGCTACCTATCATTAATAGGATATGACAAGGACTGGTTTGCACAGTATCACGATAATATAACAGTGTGGGATATTGGGTCATGCTGCTGGCGGCCTGCTCTGCCGATGGGGCAGCACAATACAAGTCGCCATGAGTGTGCACTATCACAAGTCAGTGCCCATCGTGATATGACTTGATATGTTGCTAGGACGTAAAACAACAACAGGGACCACAGAACTATTTGTGTGGTAATTTGTTCGATAGCAGAATGTCGTCTGCGGGCAGTCGGACAAACACATTACACTGGTACCCCGACTAAAAAACATAATGGAATCTACAAGTAGCGCATGTTTGCATGTCAGAAAATAAATTCCAGGACCTACATTTTGTCAATAATTGCGTGTCTTACAGAACACACACACAATACCGCACAATAGCGTATGAGATACTAACTGCTATGCTATATAATAATATATACAGGGCACCACACTCATGTTCTCTTTGAACGCATATTCACAAATCTGGACCTGCCTGTTCATAAGTTACTTCTCATTTTGTGGTAAATATGTATATTCTGCTGAATAAGTATTTTGTCAGTGGCGAAGCACTAGTCTTACAGCCAATTTTCAATTCAGGATTACTAACTAATCATTATTCCCATTCAGATATAAAGGATAACAAATACACCCAGTATATATGTATACATGTATATATGTAGTGAAGCTCACCCAAATACCCTGTTGTACTAAATGCCGCATGCACGAGTGGGCGTGGGTAGGTTGATTGCATCAGGGAGCCTAGATAGTATAATGGTTAAGACGCTAGCCCCAGAATGGTAAACAGTGTGTGGGTTCAAACTAGTACCACTATGCTTTGCAAAAAAAACACCCATACATGACATTGGTACCAGGACCACGATACTGTAAATGTATTCGCTGTAGATTATTTAAAGTTGCATGGTCCGATGGTTTTGAATTTCTGTTTTTTTTTTTAGATAAATATATTAGATCGATCACTAGTAATCTACTTTACATTAGTTCAAAGTTACTTTTATTTTAAATGGTAAACGTTTGAGATATTTTGAGTGCAAACATAGAAAATTAGTTTTGGCATGCTTGTCAAAACTCTGACACCATAGACTTCTGCAGTAACAGGTTCTGTTAAATTGGCTCAGTATTGTAATGTATCTGTGTCATAAGTAACCATGACGTAACCATGCGGTGATGTGTGGGGCATGCTGGGAAGGGCAAGAGAAATAAACAGTTCCATCACATAACTCAAGGTGTTCAGACGTTCTTTACATGGTGTCAGATGTCTAGGAAGAACTGCACACAATGGCGTTAACGGGATTAAAA
Source organism: Branchipolynoe longqiensis (assembly GCA_030323885.1). Classification (NCBI taxonomy): domain Eukaryota; kingdom Metazoa; phylum Annelida; class Polychaeta; order Phyllodocida; family Polynoidae; genus Branchipolynoe; species Branchipolynoe longqiensis. The sequence goes on along the minus strand of CM059190.1, from coordinate 66,648,317 downwards.
CCCCCGTCTCCGTTGAACGTGGACGATGACATGGCCATAAACTGGAGATCGTGGTTGTTAGCATATGAGATTTATGCGACAGCGTCGGGGGCTTCATCGAAGTCGGAGAAGGTCCAATGCTGTGTGTTCCTCCATGTCGCCGGTCGGGAGGCACAGAAAATACACAAAACATTGAAGATAGAGGCAACTGATCGGGATAAAATTGGACCACTAATTGCTGCTTTTAATGAATACTGTGAAGGTAAATCTAACATTACGGTCATTCGATATAAATTCAACTCCTATAATCAAACGACTGAAAACATTGACGTATACGTTCGAGAGTTAAAATCACGGGTAGCACATTGTTGCTATGACAACTTGGAGGACTCTTTACTGTGTGATAGGGCTGGTATGTGGTGTCAAGGATGATACATTACGGAATCGTCTATTACAAACACCGAATTTATCTTTGGATCAATGTGTGCAAATGTGCAGATTAAGTGAGCACAGCGCTAATCAGTTAGTTAATCACGGTGTTCGTTCAGAAGAGGGCGTGGCCAGCATCAATGCAGCCACAGGACGCCACCAGGGTTTGCCGTTGCGCCAGTCGCAACCTTGGTTACAGCCTAATTCTACGAGATTTCGACAAACCAAGCAGCAATATGTGCAATGTGAAAACTGTGGATACAATCATCCGAGGGGAAGTTGTCCTGCTCGTGGCAAGGAGTGCAACTGTTGTCACAAAATAGGACACTTTCGTAAAGTTTGTCGGTCACAAATGACGCGTAATGTGCCTGTAAATGAGGTACAACTTGACCCTAATAACGTTGACGACGTGACAGACGAAGTAGGTCAAGATTACGATTTGTTCGTCGGTGCAGTGTACAGCAATGATCACCAAGATCCTGGATTGTGGTTCACGAATATCCACATTGGCGATACGGAGGTTTCATTCAAGTTGGATACCGGTTCGGAGGCGAACATCTTGCCTTTAGATGTATATCACAAGCTCGTAAATGTCGTTTTGAAACCTTCCAAATGCCATCTAGTGACGTACAACGGTAATCGCATTCGACCAGCTGGAGAGGTACATCTAGACGTCAACAGTAAAAGACTAAAGTTTCAAGTCACGGATGCAGGAAGTGCGATCCTAGGAAAAGAAGCTTGTGTTATTCTGGGACTCATAGCTCGTATTGATGTTAATCAGGACTCTCCAGATGTCTCTAAAGCAGAGGACTTGGTAAATAAGTTTTCTGATGTCTTCATTGGTTTGGGCCTTATAAAAGTAAATGCTATTATACATATTGATGTATCTGTACCTCCTGTCATTGACCCTCCCCGTAGGATACCTGTTGCTATTGCAGATGATGTTAGGCGAGAACTAGACCGTATGTTAGAGTTGGGTGTTATTGTTCAGGGGGAGGAGCCTACCCCATGGGTGAGCTCTATAACCATTGTCAGGAAGCTGGGGAAGATTAGAATATGCTTGGATCCCACCAAATTAAATAAGGCTATCTTACGTGGCCCGTATCCTGTACGGCCGATTGAGGAGGTCGTCTCTCAGATACACGGGTCCAAGTTCTTTTCCGTGTTGGATGCCAATAGCGGTTATTGGCAGGTGAAGCTAGATGATAATAGTTCTAAACTTTGTACATTTAATACCCCATGGGGCAGATTCCGCTACACCAGGCTGCCATTTGGTATCAAGACGGCGGGTGACATTTTCATAAAAGAAATGAATGACATGCTGCATGACCTAAAAGGGGTTCATGTAATTTCGGACGATATATTAGTACATGGCAGAACCATCAGTGAGCATAATGAACGCTTAGAAGCAGTGTTGTCCCGAGCCAGGGATATGAATCTAAAATTAAACCCGAAAAAGTAAAAAATTTGTAAACGTAGTATGAATTATGTAGGGCATCTACTTATTGCGGAGGGGTTACGGCCAAATAAGGAGCGAGTACAGGCAATTTTTGACATGCCAGACCCGACTGACAAGCCTGCGGTGCAAAGATTCTTGGGCATGATCGGTTATGTTGGCAAATCTATTAGCAACATGGCCCAAATAACTAAACCATTACGAACAGTCATCAAGAAAAATGTTGCTTGGCATTGGGAGGAAGAACAAATAGCGGCGTTTAAGAAGCTGAAGCAATTGTTAATTAACGCACCTGTCCTAAGATATTTCGATTGTAAAGAGCAAATAACATTACAAGTCGATGCGTCTAAATTTGGGTTGGGAGCGACAATTTTACAAAATAATCAACCAGTAGCAATGGCGTCTAAGGCTTTAGATGATTGTCAAGTCAGTTACGCCGTAATCGAAAAAGAACTGCTTGCCATCTGTTTTGGATGTAAGAAATTCCACGAGTACATATATGGAAATAGTATAATCGTTCAGACAGATCACAAACCATTAGAAACTATAATGTTAAAGCCCATACATGAACTGTCTGCACGGATGCAGCGTATGAGGATGCGGTTACAAAATTATGATTTAGAAGTGGTTTACACTAAAGGGTCAACACTTTTTTTTGCAGATACACTATCCAGGGCCCACACTTCTAGCATAGAGCCAAATGACCTCTTCGATAAAGACGTGTCGGTCGCATCCATGGATATTGATAAAGACATAATACAGCAGGTCGTTTCAGCAACCAAACTGGACAGTACATTACAAGAAATAATATTATTGACAATCAATGGCTGGCCAGGGAATCACAACATGGTATCGCCACTTATTAGGCCTTTCTACACATACAATAGGGACATAACTGCCTCTGATGGCTTGGTATTTAAAGGTTCACAAATTATTATTCCAAAATCATTGCAGGCAGACATGTTGAACAAAATCCATGAATCGCACTTAGGGATAATTAAGTGCAAGCAATTAGCTTGTGACACCGTTTTCTGGCCTGGCATGAACGCTCAAATTGAAGACAAGGTTGCCAGATGTCCCGTTTGTCAAGAGTTCAGGGTTACCCCTCATAAAGAACCTCTAATAAGTCACAAAATAGTAGACATACCGTTTTTCAAGATAGGGGTGGACTTATGCCATGTAAATAGTTTAAACTACTTAATAATTGTGGATTATTATACCAAGTTCCCTGAGGTTATGGAAATGCGTGAAACTACTAGCAAAGCCATTATCGAAGCACTTAAGCAAACGTTTGCTAGATACGGTATACCAAGGTACGTTGTGTCCGATAATGGACCCCAATTCAAAAGTATTGAATATACCAGTTTCTCTAACAAATATGGTTTTGAACCTGTTTATACTAACCCGATGCACCCACAGAGCAATGGTCAGGTTGAAAGATTTGTGCAAACTGTCAAAAATATCCTAAAAAAGTCAACCTATGGTGAAGGAGACATGTATCTAGGACTGTTAAACTATCGCAACACAACCTTGGAGGGTTTTGGAGCTTCTCCATCACAATTGCTAATGTCTCGCAGTTTAAGAACACGCATGCCTCTGTTGGATGTTCGTCTTAAACCGCGAATACAACCGTCTAAATTATCATTGGTGAAGAACAATCAGTTAAATCAGAAAAGATACTTTGATAGGAGAGCTGGGAGACCTTTGAAAAAGTTGCAATCAGGTGATATCATTAAATATAAGGATCACAAAGGTAATTGGAGATCTGGTAAAATTGTCCACGGTAACAATCCTGGCCCCAGAGACTATAAAATAATAAACAATGACAATTTGTGGGTACGCCGTAATCGTAAGTTCATCTTTAAATGTCCGCCTGCCATTCAGAATAAATTAGAAAATAATAACCCAGCTGGGTTAAAGGTAAATAAGTCACAACGTACGTACAACACACATACAAACAATAGTGACATACGAAATACTTACCACACACGTTACGGTCGGCAAGTTCGCCGTCCACAAAAGTTAGGGTTTATTTAATAAATAACCTTAGGAATAGTTTTAAGTTTTGTTTGAGTTTTGTGGTTTTGCACACGTCGTGAACTAACACAAATTGTCACGTTAAGAGCTCTACTGTTGGCAATAAAAGAATGAGATATGTTATGTCGGGATTTAAGTAAGTAGCTGTAAGGCATGGAATTGACTCGCTGTAACGAGGGATTGAGTTGCTGTCATTGTAATAACTTAAATTGATTTGTATTCACTCAGATTATTAACATGTAACAAGTATTAAAGTTGACAATATTATAGTATGCACAATGATATGGTCGCACATGTATAGACCTTTAATATTATAATACCACACGGACATTGACAGGTGTATCGTAATAAGTTAGATTAAGTATGTCTTAGAATTAAGACTTTCTTGGCATGTTACACTCTTAAATATCAATGTGAAACAATGCATATTACGTTCAGTGTTTCCATGGAAAGGAGATGTAATGTATCTGTGTCATAAGTAACCATGACGTAACCATGCGGTGATGTGTGGGGCATGCTGGGAAGGGCAAGAGAAATAAACAGTTCCATCACATAACTCAAGGTGTTCAGACGTTCTTTACAAGTATTGCCTTCTATGCAGAAACAAATGCTTAATAAGTGCATCAGTATCTAATTTAGATATGTAAAATCAAATCTAGATAATTGGTTTGGTTTTGAAAATTTGATATTTCATCGCTTTAACCATCCCTGTGTATGTAATATATACTTTAAGTATGCTACTGGGGTATTTGCAATACATGTACATATATATACAGTAAAACCTCTCCATATCGACCGATCTTGGGACCGACTTTAAGAGGTCCATTTAGGGAGGTGATACATTTAGGGAGTTAAAATATGGTTACAATGGTATTGTCAATTTGTTGGGACCCAAATAAAGCGATCGATATAGGGGAGTGGTTGTGGAGGTGGTCGATTAGACAGGTTTTACTGTACATATAGACGTATATATGTCTATATATGTATGCGTAGCAAACCTCTATTTGCTCCCCGAGAGAGTGCTGCTAGTATTTGTAGTAACTTGCAAAACCCAGCAGCACTTCAAGACTTTGCAAGCAGCTTTCATGAAATGCACAACCGCACAAAATAGGGGCGCTTAAGAAATAAAAGCAGTCTTTGTCGCATTGCGACCGACAGCATGATAATGATGATATGTATGCGTGGATGTGTGCATTGTATATGAATGTGTATATATATACGTATGTATATATACATGTATGTATGTATGCAGTGTAATCGGGTTCATTTAAAAATCGATTCTACTTATCTGATTTGAAAAAACAATCAAACCCCAAACACAATCTGATATCACAAAGCAGCTCTTAATGGTAGTTGTTGGCATTTGTGCCTAGACACTGATTTTGGCGGGAAATGTTGTTTCTTTCTCTCGCTGGTTGCTTGTGTGTACGTGTGTGTGTACATGACACACCGGGTCTTTGTCGGGTACCAGCGGCGGCGCCAGGTGTGGTCACGTGAGCCCTCAGTGGGAGGCTTGGGTGTCACACCAGCTGGGTGGGTGCTCAGGTGGGTGGGTGGATGGTGGTAAGGGGTGGGGGTGGGTGGGTGGGGGGAGGAGGCTGTGGATGAAGGGGGGGGGGGAGAGTGGGCGTAGTCTCGGGAGTGGTTGGTTCTGGAGTTTTACGTTCTTGGCAACATCTAAGGTCATATCAGGACGGTACCGACGTGTGAGAGTGCACACTCATGGCACACTTATAGTGCTGCCCTACTTAGACACCAGGCCACCAGCTCCATCACATGATAGCCCATTCAGTCACATTATCCTGCTATTGAGCCAACCAGTCCTTGCCCTATCGTAAAAATGCCGGGCGCCTGGCTAGTAGGAAGTGACAAGTATAAATTGTTATGTCATTGGTTTGACTCTACCAGGGTTCGAACCTGTGGGTTCGAATCCCACGGTCTACCAAAACGGGAAAAGGACGCTCAACTCATTCGGCCACCCTAGCTGAGTTGGTGCTCAGGTGGGGGGGGGGGGGGGGTGCTGTTAAGGGGAGCAGGCGGTGGGGGTGTTGTGGGTGGAGGAGGGCGGGGTGGGGGTGGGGGGTGAGAGGGAGTAGTCTCGGGGTGAGTCAGGAGGGTGACACCGGATCCCACCCTCTCAACTGTCACCTGTGACAGCCGGTGCAAAACTTGCCCACAGCCCCTGGATTGGGCGGATGTGGGTTGACAGCTTGGATCTTCCCCCTATTAGAGGCTTTGGTCGCCGCTACTGAAGCCGCACCAGGCGGTAATCGGTAGAGCGCAGGCCTCGCGGGCGGAAGGTCGGGAGTTCAGTTCCCGGTCGAATCAAACCAATGACTTTAAAATTGATACTTGTCGCTTCATAGCTTGGCACTCAATGTCTTGGCACTCGGCATTAATAGGATAGGACAATGACTGGTTAGCTCAGTGTCAGGATAATGTGACTGAGTGGATTTTCGGGTCATGGTGCTGGCGGCCTGATTTCCCAGTGGGTCAGCACTATTAAGTCACCGAAATTGTGCACTGTCACGTCCTGATATGACCTTAGATTTTGCTAGGACATAAAACTACAACAAACAAAACAAACTGAAGTGTGACCAATTTGTGACCAAAGAACCTGCTTAACTAACAACCTCCTTGCGACCAAAGCAAGCTCTGAAAATGGTCGCCGACCTCTATGCGACCATTTTGGTCGCAAGGAGGTCGCAACCACTGAGGATCAATTTAAAACCACTTTGCAACTAGTCTGCGACCAATTTGCGACTAACCTTTTTTTGTGGTCGCAAAGTGGTCGCAAGCAGTTGCAAACAACATGTTATGTGGCTGTTGCAGTATGGTAATAGGCTATCTTTTATTAGGCCTCAGCTTAGGTGATTATGGACATACACTAATTTAGCATAATCCAATTTGTATTGGTTCCAGCAGTATAAATACTTATATGGGATGTATAATTAATTATGCGTATATAAGTAGGCGGAGTATATATTCCTTATTATTATTATTACTATTATTAATCTACCATGTACACTAAGTATTATGTCCAATCGCTGACTTGCCTCGATTTGCCCCTGTTGCCCCGGCAACGCCGCGGAACGGGCAGGCCTAAGTCAGTCTGCTACTCGATTTCAAACTGTACATATATATTTATATATATGGAAGGAATATATATATACATATATGTCTATATATATATTTATTTATATGGCAGGAACCAATGAAAATTGAATTATACATTAGGTTGATCTTTATAATTAATCAACAACAATCCCTTAACCAGTTTGTTAACCCGGGAAGGTTGTTGTAACACCACCCATGACTTTGCAACCAGTTTTCTCCGGTTTCCCCTGTTCTCCTCTGCCCTCTGGGACCCAGGGCTGTCCATTCCATGTTGCTGTCTTCCCACCTCTTCATTAATAATCTGCTTAACTTCAGATTATGACAGCCTTTTTTTAAGTCGCTAAATTTGGAGTACATTTGAAGTGAAAACTTGCAAAGTAACAAAAGACTGAAGCTAAGCATACTCTTACTGAGTCTTAGTCAGAGCCGAAGAGTACTGTAACAGAAGTATAGGTTTCGCCACTAGTAAAATGTGTGACATCCCATGAGGGCTGGTATAATAATAATCCATTTTGGATAGCCTGTAGACCTATCAATAGACACAAGGTCCATCCATAATCTTGACAACCACCTGACCAGGGCTGAGCTCGACCACACCCTAGGCACCACCACAAAGAAGACAACCCCAAGAGCTGACGGAGTCCCAACACTGCGTGGACCAAGTTATCTACCACTAACAGGGAAACTCTCTTCCCCCTCCTCGAAAATATCTTCTACAACGCGGACACACCCCAATCTTGGAAGGATGCTGATATCATTCCCGTCCCCAAGAAAACCTTGGGTGAAGTCAGACCCATCTCCCTTCTTCAAAACCTTGGGAAAGTTAGTGAAAGAATCATCCTCGCCCATCTCCAGATGGTCACAGAAGACCCCACCACTGGCCTACCAGAGGAGCTCATCGGCTACCGAGGAGGACGAGGCACCCAACATTCCATCGCCACCCTCATCGAGAGCATTTCCTATGGCCTCAGTAATGGAGACAAGACAGCAACCATCTTCCTTGACCTCGAAAAAGCCTTTGAGCTTATTGACCACAATGTGGTGCTGACATCCATGGTGGGCCTCTTGCCTACATCCGAAATTACCTCCAGAACAGGTGAGCCAGGATATGTGTCCAAGGCACCTCTTCTCCCTACCTCCAACTAAAAAATGGTGTCCCCCAGGGTGCAGTGCTCAGCCCCCTCCTCTTCAATGCAGTGATGGCATCTCTCGCGAGGAGGCTGAAACAAGACCTAGCCACCCAAGAGATCACAGACACAACAATAGTCTGCTACGCAGATGACATCGCCATCACCTGCTCCCATGCGATCAACACACAGGATCTGGCTGAGCAGGTGCTCCACTTGGTAGGAAAAGCCTGCCAGGACCTTGGACTAAAAATCTCCCGCACCAAGACCAACATCATGCACATGTTCAGAGGTCAACCACTTTACTCCCTTTAGCTAGATGGATCCCCCTGATGGTGTCCACTCCCTCTTCGATTATGCCATGCCCACACTCGCTCTCATAGCCCTCGGGCTTGACAACCCCCAAACTTGACTACCCAAGAACAAGGTCTTCCTGAATGAGTTCCAGAAACTTGAGAACATCCAACACCGGGCTGCCAGGCTTGTCCTCCGTGTTCCCAGCACCACCAGGATTGAAATCATCCTCCTTGAATCTGGATGCCATCACCACCCTCAAGGACTCCCACGGACTCCACATTGCAGACTCCACCCTGAGCCCTCACAAGCCACCATGGTTTTCCATTCCAGTGGAAACCCGAACCACCAACGTAGTTGCTGCCAAGGCGGTTTACACCACCCCAGAACTCCACTCCCTGGCTCTCGAGGCAATAACTACACCAATGGCTCCCTTAAACCAACATCAGGTAGAGCCAGAGCCGGAATCTTCATCCCCTTCTCCAACAAAAAGAACACCACCAGGGTGTCAGGCTTTGCTTCCACTCTCGATACCGAGCTCGCCACCATTCACTTGGCCCTTGAAGACCTCCACAACTCAAATACCATCATCATTACCGACTCTCTGAATGCCATCAAAGAGATCGCCTGCCCAAATGCCCGACTCTCCCTTGCCGACATGCTCCAGATTACAATCTCGACCAGACATAGTCCTGCTATGGGTCCCCTCCCATATAGGACTCTATGGTAATGACCAGGCCGACTGTGCCGCTCTAGATGGTGCCAACCGAGCAGACGTGGAGACAGCTATCCCTCCATCCATCACCAAACTGACCGCCGCCGCTTTTCGAGCCACCACCAAACTCTGGGAATGCGCCACACAGAAAGAACAAGTACGGAACCCTTATTCAATAAGCTGGCTCTGGTACACCCTGGTAAGAACTAGCATCCCCCATCCAGGGGGCCTTCCTGCTTCTACCCAAGTCGCTGTCAACCACTTCAGGACTGGCTACCGCCATTGGATTGATGTTCCCAACCTCCCGCGCTGTCCCTGCGGCACTAAGATCTTCAATGTGGCCCACAAACTCGCCTCATGTGGCACCATCGACAGATCTGGCATCAGTGACTTCATGGAGGACTCTGACCGCCAACTCAGTGACAGTAGGGCCGCTCTGGCCATCCTCTTCAGGATTTCCAAGTCATCCTGGAATGCACTTGCTTGCTTCTACCGCCAGAACACAGATATCATCAACACTGTCAGACACCCAGACCGTGACACTGAGGACTAGCAGGCTCGACCTTGTCCCCATACCTTACTTGACACCACTACCAACTACCACTAATTTTCTCTAACAACTAACAGGTAGCCCCACCCACTGCCTAACTAATTCTATCCTCACTTCACTTCTTCCTCTGGCCTTGGCCAGACTTACTGCACATACCGTTGAATCTGGAGGTACTGAAGTTTGGATCCTGGTCGAGTCAAACTAATGACTTATAAAATAGGTACATGTTGCTGCTAGGCGCTTGGCGATATGAGGTCACGACAGGGGCTGGGCGCACAGTGTCAGGATAATGTGACTGTGTGGGACATCAGATCATGGTGGTCTGATTTCCCAGTGGGGCAGCACTATAAAGTTGCCATGACTGTGCACTGTCACAAGTCTGTGCATGTCCTGGTATGGCCTAGGGTCTTACTGGGGCGTAAAACTACACCAACCACCCAGCCTCCCCGGCCCTCTCAGAGGACTGGTTGCGCTCTTAGGCTGCCTTTTTCCTTAAACCCCTCCCCCTGCCCCCCAATTTCTCTGACCACTACCCATCGGAAGCCAACTCCTGACCATGCCCCAATGCGACTGAAAACTCCCTCAAAACAACACTAGTTGGAATGGAAAATAGCCCAAACTGCAAATCAGTCCACTGAGCAGGAGAGATAGGATGACACACACCTTCACAGCTGACACACTCTACCGCCTGAGCTACGTCCCATTCCCCGTGTTACTGCCACATATGTGCATGTGTGGTGAGGTGACATAGCCCCATACAGAGTAAAATCAAAGATTATACTACAATACATAGCATGGATACACTACAATGCATAGTATGAAGGATCTTTGGTACAATGCCATACATAAGAGCCTATTGTCATACAGCTTTCATGACCCATTTCTCTCGCTATAAACTTGGTGGCAGCACCCGTTCCTGGTCCAAGTCAGCCATCATGGTTGGATAGAAGGGTGTAGGTGTGTGGTGGGGGTGGTGGTGTGTGTCTAGGGATGTGGTGGGGGTGTAGGTATGTGTGTGGTGAGGGTGTAGGTGTGTGTTGGGTGTGTGTGGTGGGGGTGTAGGTGTGTGGAGGGGGTTTAGGGATGTGGTGGGGGTGTAGGTATGTGGTGTGTGTGGTGTAGGTGTGTGGTGGGGTGTAGGTGTGTGTGGTTGAGGTTTAGCTGTGTGTCATGAGGGGTGTAGGTGTGGTGTGTGGTGCGGGTTTAGGTGTGTGGTGGAGGTATAAGGGGTACCGGGTGTATAGGTGTGTGTTGGGGTATGGGATTTAGGGGTGTGTGGTAGGTGTGTAGTGGGGGTGGTCAGTGGGTATGGTGGGGTGGGAGTGGTGGGGTGTAGGGGTGTGGTGGGGTGTAGGGGTGTGGTGGGGGTGTATGTATGTGCAGTGGGGGTTGACGGTGTGTGTGGTGGGGGTGTAGGTGGTTTGTGGTGGAGCACGCACACACCAAAATCCTCACCACACCCCTACACCTCCACAACACGCTGACCACACAAACATATGCCCCCACCACACACACACCATACACACCTGCACCCAACCACACCAACCACACCATACCTACTCACCACACACCCCTACACCCCCACCACACACCCCTAAATCCCCACACACCCCTAAATCCCCCCCCCCCCCACCACACACACACCAAAATCCTCAAAAACATACGCCCCCACCACACACCCACCATACATACCTACACCCCAACCACACCCACCCCACCATACCCACTCACCACACACCCCTGCACCCCCACCACACACCCCTAAATCCGCATACGCCCCCACCACACACACCAAAATCCTCACCACACCCCTACACCTCCACAACACATGAGACCAGCATAGTGCGCCATCTAACGAGCGAGTCATGCAAACTGAAAGGTCCCCATTGCAGCCGTGCACTATTGTCAAGTACAGCACACGGCCACACCCTCACCCCAGCGCCCGTCCACCCTGCCGGCCTGCCCGGGCCACACCCACCTACAGCGCCCCTCAACAATAACCTGCAATAGGCGCCGCAATATGTCTCCGGCACGGCTTACTATATAATCACCACATGGAATCCACAAAGGTAGAGTTGCATAAAAGCCGATGGTTTTAATTTCATGTAATATTATTTACACAAGTACATTAAATCGACCTGTGTAATCTAAGTTACTTCAAATTTAATGTAACTTTTAATTTAAAGAGTTAGCCTAGCAGATATTTGAAAGGAAGGATGGCATAGTGTCATCAAACCACATATGACGATGACGTACATGCTTGATTCGCAGAATTAGCAATGCAGCTCAATCTGTGGTACAAAAGCAAGCCTATGCAAGCTTCACAGTGCATGGACCCCGTCTCTTTAATATAATGCCAGTGAGCATAAGAAATCAGATGAACTGTTCAGTTGACCACATGAAAAGGCAACTCGATAAATTCCTGGCAACGGTTGCAGACGAGCCTCAGATCCAAGACTACACTGCACAAAGGAGAGCTGAAACCAACAGTCTCCTAAGCCGTGTTCACACACACAACTTTAGGCCAAACTAGATAAGGCGAACTAGATGAGCCGAACTAGTGTCGTATCCACACATGCAGTATTCTCGGGGCGGTTTAAGGAGGAAATCGATATCTGCGCATGAGCAAGTCCATACTAACCAGTGCCAGTATCGGTTAGTCGATGTCGCCATGAGAGAGTGTGGGTTCGACCTAGATATGTATGGACTGAATCGTATTGGTTTGGAACAGTCAAAACTTCTGCTGGGCAGTGAAAACCTTAAAATAAATCATGAACAAAATATCTGTGCACCTCTAGCAGGTTCATAGAACAAATTTACCGGAAAGTCAACAAACTCAGGTCTCGACTGTGACGTCCTTAATCCACGTCAACTAATCCGCTTGCGTCTACACACGCAAGATAGGCCGACTCAAGTTAGATCACTTCATATAACCTACCTCGCGACGCGGTTTACTTGAAACGAATTAGTTGAGGCGAATCAGCCCTAATCCGCCTTAGCATCGCGTCCACATGGTGAATGTGAGCCGAACTAGACAAGGTGAACTAGTTGAGGCGACTTAACGCCCGTGTGTGAACACGGCTTTAGACATGGCCAAATTCACAGATACCCTGCAGATGCAGAGAGGTGGTGGCTGCGAGTCCATCACAGCGGGCGGCCATCCATGGTGACCCAGGGATTGATCCCAGAACCAACACAAGAAACAGCCTGGCTAAGGAAACCTGCTAACTGGCGTGTTACTATGTCACACACCTGGCTACAGAGTCGGTGAATAGTTAATAAACTCTGCTTCTAGAACCCCCACCACACACCCTTAATTCCGCATACGCCCCGACCACACACACCAAAATCCTCACCACACCCCTACACCTCCACAACGCATGGTGCGCCATCTACGAGAGAGTCATGCAAACTGAAAGGTCCCCATTGCAGCCGTGCACTATTGTCAAGTATAGCACACGGCCACACCCTCACCCCAGCGCCCGCCCACCCTGCCGGCCTGCCCGGGCCACACCCACCTACAGCGCCCCCAACTACATCAACAATAACCTGCAATAGGCGCCGCAATATGTCTCCGGCACGGCTTACTATATAATCACCACATGGAATCCACAAAGGTAAAGTTGCATAAAAACATGATTTTAATTTCATGCAATATTATTTAAACAAGTACATTAAATCGACCTGTGTAATCTAAGTTACTTCAAATTTAACTTTTAATTTAAAGAGTTACCCTTGCAGATATTTGACTGGAAGGATGGCATAGTGTCATCAAACCACATATGATGATGACGTACATGCTTGATTCGCAGAATTAGCAATGCAGCTCAATCTGTGGTACAAAAGCAAGCCTATGCAAGCTTCACAGTGCATGGACCCCGTCTCTTTAATATAATGCCAGTGAGCATAAGAAATCTGATGAACTGTTCAGTTGACCACATGAAAATGCAACTCGATTAATTCCTGGCAACATTTGCAGACGAGCCTCAGATCCAAGGCTACAGTGCACAAAGGAGAGCTGAAACCAACAGTCTCCTAGACATGGCCAACAGTTTCCCTGCAGATGCAGAAAGGTGGTGGCTGCGAGTCCATCACAGTGGGCGGCCATCCATGGTGACACAGGGACTGATCCCAGAACCAACACAAGAAACAGCCTGGCTAAGGAAAACTGCTAACTGTCGTGTTACTATGTCACACACCTGGCTACAGAGTCGGTGAATAGTTAATAAACTCTGCTTCTAGAGCCCCCAATCTTGGCGTAGAAATAGAAATAATGACACATTACGAAGTCTTCCTTTGGATTCATCTTTCACAGAAAGTGAGACACAATCGTTGCGCTTACACTAAGATAACAGTGGCCTGGCTTCAATTTTTAATTACATCACAGCCCGCGAATCCATAATTAATTGGCTATTTGTGACGTGAGAACACGGTGTCTGCTATCAGACAGAATGTTCTAGTACTACCAATTGTTGGGTTGTGTTATCCTTTATTAGCAATGTTTAGTAGTAAGCTATTGGCAGCAGCCATTACGTACAAGTTAAAGCTGCATAGTCCGATGAAAACATCACAATTACAAAACCAAAACAAATATCTAGATTTGATTCTACATACCGAAGTTAGAAGCTGGTTCTAAAAGACTTACCTAATTTATTTCTCGAGTTAAAAGGAAATAATCAAAAGGAAAAGAAGAGAGAAAAAAGATGGACCGTTTTAAATGAGTCAAAAACATTCGAGTTAAAATGCAGATAATCATAAGTAGAAGAAGAAAACATATTGAACATATGAAAAAGAAGGAAAAACTAACTAAAAATAAATAACTCATAGACAAAGGATAACCAACGTGTCTGTAGTACGTAGTCTGATTTATTACTACAGTTAACAGCAAATATTCAGAAGTAGAAGAAGAAAAAATATAGAAAATACTAAATGAGGTAAGTTTAAAAGCAAATAATCATAAGTAGAAGAAGATCAAAATATCGAACATATGGAAAAAAGGAAAAAATTACTATAAATAAATAACTCATAGAAAAAGGAAAACCAACGAGTCTGTAGTGTGTAGTTTCATACATTACTCGACTTAAAAGCAAATAATCATGAGTAGAAGAAGAAATATGGAACATAATAAATTAGGTAAGTTTAAAAGACTTTAGCTTAAAAACAAATAATCATAAGTAGAAGAACAAAATATCGAACATATTTATAAGAAAAAGAAAAAGAAAAAAGAAGGAATAAATAAATAAATAAAAATAAATGAAGAGGAAAATCAACGAGTATGTAGGCGAGTGAACCAGGTCTGAGGCGGACCAATGCTCGACCAACGTGCACTTGTCTGTTCTCTTTGGCGGAGTGGCGTTCTCTGTGGCAGAGTGGTTAGAGTGTCTGACTTTTTTCTAGGTCAGACTCCCAATCTGAGGGTCGGCGGTTCGATTCCCCGTGCCCCCAGCTCTGCCAATTTCGATTTCCACCACTGTGTATAACTTACAGCGTCATCAAAGGTCGGTTGCTCTCATACCATGTCTATGTGGTGTGGGAGGTTAAAAATCCCTTGGGTCGGTAAAAGTGTAGGCTCGGGCTTTCTATCGACCAGCAGTGGAGTGGGGAAGACCAGTCGTCTGTGACTGGGATTTCCCCTGCTTGGGACAACTAATGTACAAACAAAAAAACAAAAAAATGAGAGACAAATAAGTGTTCACACTTCCTGTCTACCATTCGCTATAGCGAAAAAAGCGAGCTCGAAGCGCCACGTAGCCGTGCGAACCGGCATCCTGTAGTTCATGCACCTCATCGACGAGAGGGGGCGCCGCCGTGCTCCACCCTACAGCCGCATATATACAAGTGACCGCTATAAACCGGTACAGGACCCCCCACTAGGCTTACCTACCAAGAGGGACAACGGTTCCCCAAGTTGCTCAAGCTACCAACCTTCTTCACACATACCAATAACCGTTACATTCCTATGATATTAATATAAATACTGTTATACCACATATGCACCTGGTATATTCCCACTACATCAACACGTCAATCATCGTTTAAACTAATGAGCAGGGAGTCGACATGCCAGCCAACCAGATGACACGTGACCTATGAACGGTGTGTGTGTGAGGGGAGAAGGGTGGCGGTGTGTGTGTGTGGGGGTGGGGTGGGGTGGGGTGGGCGATGGTCACGTGCATCAATCACACGTGACAGGCGGTGTCTGGGTAACTTCCGCTTCCGGTACAAGGATAGGCCCGAAAGGGCTTCACTTGCATCCTGTTGTCACGTCGTGTCGATCTCAGTGAAACAGAGGAGGTGTGCATATGTGTATGTGTGGGTGGGGGTGGGGGTGGGGGTGGGGGTGGGGGTGGGGGGTTCAGCTCAGTGCAATAATGACACGGTGAGGGGGGAAAATGGCAAGCGTATATTTATCTGAGGAGTTTCCTGGAGTGAAACTTACACTGCACGATATTCCTCAAATATTTAATATTTGACTAATAGCTTACAATGTAAGATATTATGCATATGCTATTTGCACTGGAGTTTTCCTGTAGTTTGCTGCTAGTATTAAGGGGCTGTGCTGTCACATTATGATACATCGCACCAACGTATGCTGATGTATGTGATTTTTGGCCACTACGTCGGGATATGTTGTTATGCGTTACACATGCGTTAGGTGCTCGTTGGTATATGTCAATGTATGTCGACGTTCGTCGAGATACGGTGTCGCACATCAGGGGGTGGGCAAAGTTTTGTATATGCACAAAACTTTTGACGTATGACAACATTCGACAATGTGTGGATTTTACAGTTGCTGTACGGTATGTATGCGTTAGGCATACGCCGATGTACATTAGATGTACGTTAGACAAACATTGTTCACTACATTGTACTACATTGATCCCCATTAAAGGCAGTGGGAATGTACAGTCTGCGTATTGACAACGTATGGATAACGTATGCCTAACATACGTCTAACATACATTTAGTGTTTCTCCAGCATGTCTTGATGTATGTAACGTATGAGGCCTAGTTCTGGCGATCAAATAACGTATATAACATTCACTAGCATTCTGTGAACATACCGTGAGCGTAATTTGAGCATTTTCCGGCGGGAGGTACATTAGCCATACATTTGTCATATATTGGCCATACACTCTCTATACGGTATGTATAGATCCAACTTTGCCCACCATGCTGAAAAGTTTGATGCTTCTCGACATAAAAAAGTGATTTTATACATTGGCCGCGCATTTGCGAGATGGGTCGTAATGTGACAGGGCCTTTACCAGCTTTGTACAAATACAAATGTTTGCTTTTACTGTTCTACACAATGTCCCCCTACCAGGCGGGATGGCTGAATGAGTTGAACGTCCGTCTCTCGTTTTGGTCGATCGTGGAGTTAGAACCTATGGGTTCGAACCGTGGTCGAGTACAACTAATCATTTAAAATTGAAATCTGTTGCTTCCTAGTTAGGCACTCGGCATTATTACTATAGGATATGGCATTACCTGGTTGGTTCAGTGTCAGGATAATGTGACTGAGTGGGATATCAGGTCATGGTGCTGGTAGCCTGGTCTCCCAGTGGGACAGCACTATAAAGTCACCATGAATGTGCTGTGTCACAAGTTGGTACCCACCCTGATATGACCTTAGATGTTACCAGGATGTAAAACTCCGACAACCAACCAACACCTCGCCTGCAACGCCAAACTCACCGAGCGACTCGGACACCGCCCGGTTTGCGCCTAAGTAGGCACACCCCAGCACGGGCTTCGACATTGTACTCGGGCCCAAATTTTGACGAGCCAGATTTTCATCAGGAAGAGGGATCATGCCAGATTTCCATATTAACAGTCTTATGTAAGGATGTCTGGGAATTTTAATATCTAGCGTTAACTAGCCAGATTTGAAAGATTGTCGGACCCTTTAGTTATATAAGCAGGGTTTGAGGGCCTGCACCCATCTTTACCCGTCCTTCCTCGAAACCCTTGCTGCTGTCGACTGGATACAAGTGCCAACTACCTCTCAACTACCGCCGGCCCGAAGAGATTCGGTGCCGCCTCAACGCTTCGCCGTTACAACGCTGTAAAGATGTCCCCAGCTTCTACAACACTCCCTACTGAAGTTAAGTCTTCAACCAAAGATTGGGCCGATTTATCGGAGCCTCTCTATTAATGTTGCAGTTCTGCAACCGGTAACCGTCGTAAGTTTACAAACCACCCCCAAAGTCAAAGTCAAGTCATGGATGATCAGTTGCAAAAGCATAAAAATGTAAATATGTTGATTAAAATGAAAGATGAGAGGTGAGTGAGAGAACCAGTTGGGGTTTAGTTGGGGCTAAATAAATAGATGTGTGGTAATAGGAAGGAGTAGATAGTATGTGTGTGGTCGGGAATTCATGGGGGGGGGGGGCAATGGACAATCAATAGGGTTGTGATACCAGTATGCTGTGTGTATGTATGTGTGAGAGGGGGTGTGTAGGGGTGAAGGTGGGGGGCGGGAGATCGAGGAGCTGTATGGACACAAAGCTGAGATTCCTTCTACGCGGTATGCGGTATGCGGTATGCGGTATGCGGCATGCGGAATGCGAATGGGAAGATTCCTTCTACGTGGTATGCGGCATGCGGCATGCGGCACACGACCTGCTATATTTTAAAAATAAAAATAAACAAGTATACTCCATACTGCACTGTATATTGCCTAATATGGCATTTATATCTATGTAACTTTTGGTACGTCACATGGAGGTTCCTACCTATATAAGTACCAAATTATAGATAAGTATTCATATTTTTGTAGCTCTGGTAGCATTTTTACCAACCCGAACCCCCACCACCACCACTACCATATGTTTCCCCTCAGCACCCTTGTGCGTGACCATTCCATAATGCTCAGTCGCCTCTCCTAGTGTTAAACTGATGGACAAATCAGACTCAGGTTTCTATTCGCACCCCCCTTGTCGCATGCCGCATGCCGCACCGATCGCTACATGGACCGATCGGAAAAACGCACTCGCATTCGCATTCGCATTCGCATACTGCGTGTAAGGTTTGTAGTCCATTGACTTCAAGGCGTTTCGATTTTTTGCGGCATTCGCATTCGCATACCGCATACCGCATGTAAGGAATCCTAGCTTAAAGCTAAGATTCCTTATATGCGGTATGCGGCATGCGCATGCGAATGCGAATACGAATGCGGCAAAAAATCGAAAAGCATGTAACTGAATAGTGGTGCTTCCATATGTCTGAATGCGACTGCAAATGCAAATGCGAATGCGAATGCGGCAACTGAATCGGTCCATAGACCGATCGGTGCGGCATGCGAATGGAGAAATGCAAGGGGAAAGCCTGATAACGTCACGGTGTGGGCTTTCACTTAACGCTGAGGGGGGGGGGGGGGGGTCCCGTATCACCTTGGGTATCTACGCCGCATATACGACATTCAGTGATTTTCAAAAATAGTTTTGAGCTTGATTTAATGGATTTCACCTGTTAGTATATTGAATTTTAAATAAAATGACACTTCATTTGTGAAAATCGCTCTAATATTAAAGAAAATATGGACTTTTTAAAGTTGTTACTGTGTAAAAATCAAACCAAATCGCTGCATGCCACATGCCGCATGCCATGTGGGTGGAATCAACCCATTCGCATGCTGCATGCCACATGGCGCATTCGCATTCGCATGCCACATACAGCGCGCATTCCTTAATGCGGTATGCGGTATGCAGCATGCGGCATGCGGCATGCGGCATGCGGCATGCGGCATGCGAATGGCATGATTCCTTACACGTGGCATGCGGCATGTGGCATGTGGCATGTGGCACACAACTGGCTATATTTAAAAAATATAAATAAACAAGTATACTCAATACTGCACTGTATATGACCTAATATGGCATTTATATCTATGTACCTCTTTGTACGTCACATGGGGGTTCCTACCTTTATAATTACCAAATTACAGATAAGTATTCATATTTTTGTGGCTATGGTAGCATTTTTACCAACCCGAACCCCACCACCACCACTACCATATGTTTCCCCTCTGCACCCTTGTGTGTGACCATTCCGTAATGCTCAGTCGCCTCTCCTCGTCTAAAACTAATGGACAAGTGCGACTGACATTTCTATTCGCATACCACGTGCCGCATGCCACATGCCGCACCGATCACTAGATGGACCGATCGAGTTGTCGCATTGGCATTGGCATTGGCATTCGCATAACGCGTGTAAGGAATGTAGCCCATAGGCTTCTAGGCCTTTTGATTTTTTGTCGCATTCGCATACCACATGCCGCATGCCACATGTAAGGAATGTACCCTTACCGCATATAAGGAATCTTAGCTTAAAGCGATGGCGAACTCAGTTCTGCCAATCCTATCACGGTTTGCCTGCGCAGGTTTCCCAGCAAACATTATCTTCCAGCCTCTTGTAAGCATGGACCTGTGTCACTAACGAAGCTATTGACTTGGAATATATAGCCTCCACCCCCCCCTCCACCCCGCTGTAATAAACTCTCACTATAATAATCGCAGTTCGCTACACTACATTTCTCATTCTGATGAAAATAGTTCTTTTAATTTCTTTTATATAATGAAATTGCCTATATGTGGCTGTACATATCTAATGTGCATAATAGTGCACTTATGAAACATTTCATGCTGCATATTAGGACTATTCAATATATTTTATGATTGATGTAAGCCTGTAATGTCCAGTATTTCGGTGTGCACACCAACATTATTTTCCATGGTTTCAAAGCAAATATTTCTAAAGTTAGCCATTTATATCATAATAAAAGGTGCTTCAAACTAATGCAAATCATATTATAAGGATCAACTTCATGAAATGTATCACGTTGACGTGATTGCGTCGTTCAATTCTAAAATATGTTCCTCATCTACAGCATTTGATATGTAATGCTTAGCCTGCTATTTAAAACAATTATTAATGTATCCTCCTTTCCTTTTTTCTACGGTGATTTATTAGTAGCTTTCGCCTAAAGCCGACAACAGATAGCTTTACTTATTTGTCCGTACACTTTCTGATCCAATCATGGCTGGCTGAACCAATGAGGCACCCTCTTTGACTGGGTCCCTTTGCTTTTATTTATTCCCCCCCCCCCTCCGCCGCCTCACCCCGCTCCTCACCCCGCCACGCACCCCGCCTCTCACCCCGCCCCTATCCCCCCCTCACCCGCCACTTACCCCGTCCTTCACCCCGCCCCTCACTCGCCCCTCACCCCGCCCATCACCCGCCCCTCACTCCGCACCTCACCCCGCCCCTCACTGGCCCCTCGCCCCGCCCCTCACCCGCCCCTCGCCCCGTCCCTCACTCCGCCCCTCACTCCGCCCCTCACCCCACCCCTCGCCCCGTGCCTCACCCGCCCCTCACTCCGCCCCTCACTCCGCCCCTCACTCCGCCCCTCACCCCGCCCCTCACTGGCCCCTCGCCCCGGCCTCACCCCGCCCTTCAATCCGCCCTTCAACCTGCCCATCACCCCACCCCTCACTCAGCCCCTCACCATTCCTTCACCCTGCCACTGACCCCACCCCTCACCCTGCCCCGCCACCCACCATACCCCTCACCCCGTCCCTCACCCCTCCCATCACTCCGCCCCTCATCCCCTCCACCCGCCCCTTCTGCACATCCCCCAGCATGGCTTTGCATGCCGAGACTTTGTTAAATAGGCCCACCCTTCCTAATACCGTTACATCGGGAGCAGTTAGGGCCAGGTTCCCAAAGCCTTTTCACCGGCTTATATTTACAATCATATTCATCAACAAAATGCCGATTATAATCGTGAAATATTACACATTATTAATATAATAAATCAACACAATCACTAATGTTCTCATATTAATCAAATTTCAACTGCAAAAAAAACAAAACATGCCTGTTAAAATAAAAACTCCATAGCTCCTTTCTCAAACCGGCCAGCACTCATCATGCACAGACGCTCAGTTTATTTAATTCTGGCGGGAAACTGCGCCGATGACCGGATGGAACGTCGAGCAGACGACAGCGCGCCGCCACTCACTGATAAAGTCAGCACACACTCTCCATTGGGTGACTGGCTCGCGGCTCCGCTTGGAGAGTATAGAGCGCTACAGACGACATTGTTTGCCGTCTAACGCGTAATCCTACCCCGTCTTTCATCGTCAGTGTTTGATCTTCTTCACATTGTCTCTAGCGACCCCATTAGATTATCGTAAATATGTGGATAGTCGACCGGCGAGCTACCTACTACTACTAGGCTCCACACGTGAATTTTCCCTCGCAGTTGTAGTAGTTGGGGGTCGATCGTTACTTATAATCTGCTCAGTGTTCCTATATTTCTATCATGTAGGATCCTCACTACACAGAACATAACCACAAACATAGAAGTATTTGATATATTTGTTTGATATATTTTATCTTTATTGCTTCATTGATTACGCAGGGGAAATTTAAACACACTTAAAGTTGCACCGGGCGCGGTAGCCTAATCGGCAGAGCGCGGGCCTCGTGTGCCGAAGGTCCAGAGTTCAATTCCCGGTCGAGTCAAATCAATGACTCTAAAATTGATACTTGTCACTTCCTAGCCTGGTGCTCGGCATTAATAGGATATGGCAAGGGCTGGTTAGCTCAGTGTCAGGATAATGTGAATAAGTGGGATGTCGGGTCAGGGTGGCAGCAGCATGATTTCCCTGTGGGGCAGCACTATAAAGTCGCCATGAATGCGCAATGTCACAAGCCGGTACCCATCCTGATATGACCTTAGATGTTGCCAGGACGTAAAACAACAAACAAACAAAAGTTAAAGTTGAATAGTCCGATGAAAACATCAATTTTTCAAAACCAAACCAATTATCTAGATTTGATTGTACACATCTAACTTAGAAGTTAGATACTGATGCACTTGTTAAACAGTTGTCACCACCATATAGAAATGATAAATCATAATAGAAGGAAATACTGAGTCGATTTTAACAGAAACTGTTACTGCAGAAGCATATGGCGTCAGAGTTGTGGTGTGCTTGCCAAAATTAAGTTTGCATGCATGCACTTCATATATCTGAAAAGTTAACCATTTAAAATGAAAGTTACTTCAACTTAAAGTGAGGTAGATCAATCCTATCAAACCTATCGCGCACTGGTGGTAAGATAACACCACTACACTGGCAATTGAAAACAAGCCTGGGTACCCGGGCTTATATGCTATGGACAGTATAAATACAGCCTCAATTTAAAAAAAAAAAAAAAAAAAAAAAAAAAAAATTAAAATGCTTATCTAAAAAAAATCACAGAAACTCGAAACCATGGGACTATGCAACTGTAATTGGTCTTCCTCATTCCACTGCCGTTTGCCCTATCCTAGTAATGGCAATGACCAGGCTAGGTGGCGGGTGAGAAGTACATGTACATATTTTAAAGCTATAACTGTTGCTTAGCTTTAACTGACAGGATTCGCACTCTGGGTTCGAATCCGACCATGTGACAAAACGAGAAGCCAGCCCTCAACTCATTTCGGCATTCCGTCTGGTTTGCGTAGTTACCTTTGGACAAGATGATATACAATATATGTATCCAAAAAGCATACTTTTGTTCTGAAATCAAAATAATTCTGAATTCCGAAACACCACTGGTTCCTACGAGTTTGGAAAATGGATTGTCCTTGAAGATTTATACTGCCTATCATGGATAAGTCTGAATATACTTGTTTTCACCATTACACAGTTTGTCAATAGAAAGCCTGAGCCTACACTTTTACTGACCCAAGGGATTTTTAGCCTCCCACACCACATAGACATGGTATGAGAGCAACCAGCCTGTGATGACACTGTAGGTTATACACAGTGGTGGAAATCCAAATTGGCAGAGGTGGGGCATGGGGAATTGAACCACCAACCTTCAGATTAGGAGTCCGACCTAGAAAAACGTCAGACACTCTAACCACTCTGCCACAGAGAACACCACATACTTATTTATATTTATGGGTATACTACATGTGATATAGGTGATATATATGAATTATGCGAGTATAAAGGCACGTAGGAAAATGTTCCCTATAATGATCACCCATATATTGTGTACTACTTTATGGGTGACTCCTTCACCATTGGGGACAGGTGGTGCCACTACCGCCCAAACCTACCAGTGGCGCGAGATACTGTCACTCGTGCACTGCTTGTCTGCTTTCAATCTTGCCTCCTCATTGTAGTATAGCATGGACTTTATATATATATATATATATATATAATATATATATATATATATATCATCATCATGCTGTTGGTCGCGATGCGAAAAATACTGCTTTCATTACTTGACTGCCGCTCTCCATTTAGCTCTCTGCTGTGAGAGTTGCCTCCATGAGTCGGTCTTAATGTCTCTCAACTTCAGGTTTCTCTTGATGGTATCCTTGAACCGGAGACGAGGGCACCCTCTCTTTCTGTAACCAGAAGACATATATATATATACACATATATACATACATACTATCAAAAACATGATCTCAATCTTTTGTAGCTTAGCATATCATTTCCACAAGTTACGTCAGCGTGATTAAGAAACTGCTTTGACGTTGGCTCTTATCCCTTGTGGGTTTAACGGAGTTGTATACACTTGTTATTTACAAACCCACAGTTTTAGGTTTTAATGGATTGCGCATGCTCGTACTCCAGCTGACAGAAGCAGGTAATCAGCCTATCACCGAAGAAGAAGCCTCAGAGGAGGGATATCTC
The DNA here is from genome assembly GCA_030323885.1 of Branchipolynoe longqiensis. Classification (NCBI taxonomy): domain Eukaryota; kingdom Metazoa; phylum Annelida; class Polychaeta; order Phyllodocida; family Polynoidae; genus Branchipolynoe; species Branchipolynoe longqiensis. The sequence continues at coordinate 66,623,902 of CM059190.1, read as the reverse complement.
AATTGGAACAATTAACCAGACTTGGCAGTGTGTGGTCTTTTGAGACTTCTTTTTGGTTGTCCATCGGTGGCAATGATGACAGCTACTCATCATTTGTTGTGAACTCGTTGATGACTGATGAGTCCAATTTGTGCTGGGAATGTGCGGTGGCACGTTGGACATGTGTGGAGCTGCAGTCAGAGAGCTTGGTGGGTGAAGGCAACTGATCTTTCCTGTGTGACACTTTTGTTTAACTTAAGATATACAATCAGTTTCAAACTGTGCTGTACCTTTGTTACAATCAGTTTCAAACTGTGATGTACCTTTGTTACAATCAGTTTCAAACTGTGCTGTAGCTTTGTTACAATCAGTTTCAAACTGTGCTGTACCTTTGTTACAATCAGTTTCAAACTGTGCTCTACCTTTGTTACAATCAGTTTCAAACTGTACTGTACCTTTGTTACAACCAGTTTCAAATTGTGCTGTACCTTTGTGAATAGAAGCACACCGTGAACTCCTGCCCTTTGCCACTGTTTCACAGGTTTCAGTGTTGAAATTACTACCAGAGCATAGTCATTTCTCAAATTTAATTATATAAAAAAAATTGCAGAAACTCAAAAGCATAAACTTATGCAACTTTAAGTAGGAAATAAATACTCAAACTAGGCTGGGCTATTTTTTAGCGGTATTAAGTCACTTTATATTTTTTGGTTTTGAAAATATTGTTTGTTTGTTGTTTTATGTCCTAGCAATATCTGAGGTCATATTAGGACGGGTACCGACTTGTGATATTCCGCCCTCACGGTGACTTTATAGGGCTGTCCCACTGGGAGACCAGGCCACCAGCACCATGACATGATATCCCACTCAGTCACATTATCCTTACACTGAGCCAACCAGTCCTTGCCCTATCTTAATAATGCCGAGCGCCAGCCTAGGAAGCAACAAGTATAAATTTTTAAGTAATTGGTTTGACTCAACCAGAGTTCGAACCCAGGGGTTCGAAACCAACGATCTACCAAAACGGAAGATGGACGCCAGGGGCGTAGCTAGACCTTTAACCATGTGTACTCCTAATTTCGGCAAGGGGTTTAGGGGGCCGCTTAAGCTTAAGCTGGCGGATTTTACACATTTTAGACTTGAGTTTTCAACACTCCGGACTACTACATGCTTCCTCGCTCTCTCTCTCTCTCTCTCTCTCTCTCTCTTTCTCTCTCTCTCTTTATTATTTTTTAATTACATTTTTTTTGGACAAAACGATGTGGATGTTTTGGCGTAGGTGCGTATGCCTAGCTACGCCCCTAGATGCTCAACTCATTCGGCCATCCCGTTTGATAGGTTTTGAAAATAAGGATGTAGTTGAACACCGTGCAACATATACATCCGGCCCTATCCTTGCCCTTAGTATTTTTACTTTATTTAGCTGCACACAGGCTTAATTAGAATCATTTGCAGTGTTCAATTTACAAAGCACCCCACCGTGATGTATTCCTGATTTCAGCCGTTGTAGCCTAACACTAAATCTAAATTAATGATATTGCAGCAAATCATTCCACCCACACCCATACCCACAAAGAGAGCAAGGCGGGGGGGGGGGGGGGAAGAGAAAAATAAAAAATACAACAATTCATACATTTATATTGTCTAAACCTTTTATCCTATATTCGCACACATATCAATATTGATTACATAAATAGTTCAATTTAGATGCATTTATATACCCTGTAGCCCTCATATTATTATAGCATCATGAACAAATGGCTTTGGTTATTCACAGAGCTGGGTAAGCCTAATACTACTGGTAGCAGTGGTACTGCTACTCATTGATCACGTGGTGTGGTTTGTGTTGGTGTATTGGACGTTTTGTGGTTCTTTTTATTTGAGGGAGGGGAACAGGGAATTTATTTTCATTAGAAAAGTAATTTTTACGAACATAATGACATGTTTTTGTTCCTTCTTTTTTTGTTGGCCTCGTTTTCAACGGACTCACTCACACAATAACAACTCGTGGCCTAATCCCGGCTGGCTCCCAACCGGGTGCTTCAATAGTAGATGGCTATCTTCATAGCACGTGACTGCCCTCCCAGTGCATTTGCTGGTATTGTTTGGCCTGATAGTGATATGCCATGGCAACTCCTGCAACCCCAACTCTCTCCCTCCCTTCCCCACATAACCTCCCCTACCCCTCCCATTCCTCTCCCTCTTCCTCCCCACCCCACCCCCCTTCCTCTCCCCTTCCCCCCACCTAACCTCCACTTCCCCATCCCGACAACCCGTCCTCTTCCCTGCCTCCCGCCACACCCATCCTTATCCATCCCCTCCCATCCACTTCCCCCACAAACCTACCATTCTCCCTAACCCTCCCCTTCCACCCACCTCCCCTCCCCTATCTCCTCCACTTCCCCTACCATCCAATTCCCCCACAAACCTACCATTCTCCCTAACCCTCCCCTTCCACCCACCTCCCCTCCCCTATCTCCTCCACATCCCCTCCCATCCACTTCCCCCACAAACCTACCATTCTCCCTAACCCTCCCCTTCCACCCATCTCCCCTCCCCTATCTCCTCCACCTCCCCTACCATCCACTTCCCCACAAACCTACGATTCTCCCTAACCCTCCCCTTCCACCCACCTCCCCTCCCCTATCTCCTCCACCTCCCCTACCATCCACTTCCCCCACAAACCTACCATTCTCCCTAACCCTCCCCTTCCACCCACCACCCCTCCCCTATTTCCTCCACCTCCCCTACCATCCACTTCCCCCACAAACCTACCATTCTCCCTAACCCTCCCCTTCCACCCATCTCCCCTCCCCTATCTCCTCCACCTCCCCTACCATCCACTTCCCCCACAAACCTACCATTCTCCCTAACCCTCCCCTTCCACCCACCTCCCCTCCCCTATCTCCTCCACCTCCCCTACCATCCACTTCCCCCACAAACCTACCATTCTCCCTAACCCTCCCCTTCCACCCACCTCCCCTCCCCTATCTCCTCCACCTCCCCTACCATCCACTTCCCCCACAAACCTACCATTCTCCCTAACCCTCCCCTTCCACCCACCTCCCCTCCCCTATTTCCTCCACCTCCCCTCCCATCCACTTCCTCCACAAACCTACCATTCTCTCTAACCCTCCCCTTCAACCCATCTTCTATCCTTTCCTTGTCTTTCTCTCCCCCTCTACATTCCCCACAGTTCCGTCTTTCCCCCATTCTCCCACCTCCCACCCACTTCCCCTCCTCCACACCCATACCCTCTCCCCCTCTCCCTCCCACACCCTCCCATTAACCTCCCTACCCACTACACCAATCCCACACCCCTCCACACACTCCCTTCCCCACCTCCCTCACCCATCCCCCTTCTCCGCTTCTCCCCCCCCCCCACCCATCTCCCTCCCTATCCACACATCGCCCACTCATTTCCCTTTTCCCACCCACCACCCCCACCTACTGAGCGCTGTGGCTTAATCGGTACAGCGCGGACCTCGCGTGTGGGATATCGGAGGTTCGGTTCCCGGTCGAGTCAAACCATTGACTTATAAAATTGATACGTGTCACTTCCTAGCCGGGCGCTCAGCACTATTAGGATAGGGCAAGGACTGGTTGGCTCAGTGTCAGGATATTGTGACTGAGTGAGGTATAGGGTCATGGTGCTGGTTGCCTGATTTCCCAGTGGGGCAGCATTATAAAGTCGCAATGAGTGCACACTATCACAAGTCACTACCAGTCCTGATATGACCATAGATGTTGCCAGGACGTACAACTCCAACAACCAACCAACCTCAGCCTCACCTCCCACCCGCTTCTACCCCCCTATACACCACCATCCCTCCTGCTCCCCCTTCCACACACCTCCCACCTCCCAACCCCCACCCCCACCAACTCCCCCTACTCCTGACACCATCCCTATCAACAAAGCAGCCTCCCCTCCACACACACACACACACACACACACACCAAACCTACTGATATGGAAATCAGAGATGACCAGTTTGGAAATCAACGTTGGCAAATCCAAATGCCACACAACGCATGCGCACTCACCAAAACCGGAACCGGAACTTGGAACCAGCGCCATATTGGCACACATCGCCGCACACTCTCCGGCTGGGTGCTGCGTAGCCAGGCTCACCATACACACACAAAAACACACACCCATAGGCAATCGCCATGTGCGATAAGGGCTACACTAAGCCTGCGGTGGGCCGATCCTGCGCCCACGCCAACCACAACCCGCCCCCAACACACCACCCCCACACATCCCCACCCCCATACACATCCGCACACACACACATCCCCACCCCACACATCCCCCCCCCACCAAACCCCACACGCATCCCCTCCCCCCCCAACATACATCCACCACCGAAGGAGTCGGCATTCCACGATATAGACGCTGCATGGCTCAGCAATGATCTCCAAGCGGATATTCCCATTGTATTATGTATGGTAGCGCGGTTTGTAATACAGATTACGCTGGGTGCGTCGAATCGTCGGCCGTCGCAATACATATCAATAGCGCGGGTGGGTGGGTGGGGGGGGGGGGCGGGGTGGGAGGGATTGGTCCTTATCTGTCTCCCCCCTCCGTCCCCCCTGGTGGCTGTCCCGGGAACTGCTGGCGCTGGTTACCATTGCTTCCCGGCGGTTTCCGGCGTGCGTGACGTGTAAACCATATTAGATCATCGTTACAGGCGCTATCGGTATCGCTACGGATAGCGCGACAGAGGGGCGGAAAGGGGGGGGGGGGATGGGGGTGGAAGGGTGATGGCGAGAAGGGGGCTTGGAAGGGTGATGGGGGGTAGGGTGGGGGAAAAGGTTGGGTGAGAGGTAAGGCGGGAGGGAAGGGACGAGAGGGAGGCTGGTGTGACGGTAGAATGAAGGGAGGGCGAGAGGGAGGGCATGAGGGAGGGCGTTGGAGGGCGAGCCGGAGGGAGGGCGGGATGGAGGGCGGGAGGAAGAGCTGAAGGGGGGAGGGAAGGAGGGAAGGAAGGAGGGAAGGGAGGCGGGAAGAATGGAGGGAGGGTTGGTGGAGGGCATAATAAAGGAGGGATGGAGGGAGGGCGAGGTGGAGGGCATGAGGGAGGGCGGAAGGGAGGGCATGAGGGAGGGCGGGAGGGAAGGCAGGAGGGGGCGGGAGGGAAAGCAGATTGGGGGGCAGGAGGATGGGAAGGAGGGAGGGTGGGAAGGAAGGCAGGAGGGGGGGGGGGGCATGAGGTAAGGAAGGCGGGAGGGCAGGAGGGAGGGTAGAAGAAAAGGTCGGAGGGTGGAGGTGAGATGGAGAGGGGGTATATCGACGATGAAGTGCAGGGGGCGGGCGGTATCTGAGACTACACGCAATGCCGGGCACTGTGTTCCATTTGTTTCCATGACAAGGCCGCTGGGTGACTCGCTCTGGAAGCTATGGTGGGTTTGTTTGTTGGGGCTTTACGTCCTAGCAACATCTAAGGTCATATCAGTACAGGTACCCATGTGTGACAGTGCACACTCATGACAGCTTTATAATTACATTCATAGTGCTGTCCCTCTGAGAGATCAGACCGCCCGGTACAATGACCCGATATCCCACTCAGGCACATTATCCTGATATCATGCTAGCCAGTCCTTGTCGTATCCCACTATTAATGCCGGGTGCCCATGCTAGGTAGTGACAAGTATAACTTTTTTTAAGGCATTGATTTGACTTGGCCGGGTTTTTTTAACCCGGACCTTCTGCATGGGAAGCCTGCGCTCTACCGATTCAGCGACCGGTTCATAATTCAGTCCAGTTCATAATTCCAACGTCATGGTGCATTGTGGGAATTTTAAAAGCAAAACAAATCTGCACAAAGCACATGTGCTTGCTTTAAGACTGCCAAACATGGGGGATTTGCGATGTCCAGGGGGGATATGTGATTTCCTAGGAAATGCGTCGTATGGGGGTTTGTAATTTACTAGGAAATCACAAGTGGGGGTTTGCGATTTACAGGGTTTGCGATTTTCTGCTACACCGGATCTGAAATCCTTTGGGCCAGTTGTATTTCGGAATTCTGATTTGTTTTTCAGATTTCAGAACAAAGGTATTTTTCAAACATCATTACTGCAGTTAAAACATATGACTATTCACACTAAGTTGGATAAATAAAGACTACAAATACTATTACAGTTTATGTATAGAGTAATATGCTGATAAATGAAATAATGGGATAATTATAGACCAGATATACTATAGTATAACAGTCGGTGTAGCTTATAATTAATACTCTTTTACAGTACATGTACATATTGTACAGAACAGAAAAGAAAGCACTATGCTTTTCAGAACTTTTCGGATTTAAGAATTTCGGATACGGGAATATGGCCATACACAAACATATATAATTTTTATGCGGTACAGTGAGTGAGCATAATGATAATGGTCGCTGAGGCATGAGCGAGTAGGTGATGCCATGTGGAGAGCTGATGTTGTATCACTATCAGTAGATGACCTAAAGTATAGAGTCAATCAGCCGATAACTGAGGAGACGGAGTAGATTGAATCTTCCAGCTTATTAATATATTAATTATTATACTCACATAATGGCTTATACAGCATATATGTACCCATATCTGGGAATATATACATGTATATATATATATGTATATACATGTATATATACATGTATATGTGCTCTATAATCCATTATGGGAATATAAACAAGGACACTACCGATCGTCAGTTCCCTATGTAATAGTTAGCGCTGTATCCGACCTAGCTGACCCTGTTAGTATGACATAGGCCACAGTGGCGCCCCCTGTGAGCAGCCCTGTGCACTGTATGCCAGCTGCGCCTGGCCTTAACGCCTTCAATTTTAACTTTAGGTGGGCATTTAATATATCTCCGCGAGAGAATATATATCTTCTTCTCAACCACATCAGTCTTATTTTTGTTCTGTTTATTGGGGCCAACTGTTTATATATATATATATATATATATATATATATATATATATATGGGAATATCTGGGAATTACGACATGCAGTCTCTTAAAGCTGTATTAAAGCCTCACAACCCCGGGTGTTATTGCCCGGTGCTTACACCAAGCCGACCGGCGCGCTCTCGGCAATTTCCGGTTCCGGTTGACAGGTAAAGCGTTGCCCGGCCTATAAAAGACACCCCTTAACGTGTCGGCGGGCTCTACTGGAGCGTGACTACAGATAACGTTGTCGTTGATGCAGATTTGCTATGTTCATGCAGATTGAATCGATCCACACGTAGATGTCATTCTCTGTTAAGGAGGCACCGGGCGCGGTGGCCCTAATCGGTAGAGCGCGGGCCTCGCATGCGGAAGGTCGGGAGTTCGCCTCCCGGTCGAGTCAAGCCAATGACTTTAAAATCGATACTTGTCGCTTCCTAGCCATGCACTCAGCATTAATACGATAGGGCAATAACTGGTTAGCTCAGTTTCAGGATAATGTGACTAGGTGGGATAACGGGTCATGGTGCTGATGGCCTGATTTCTCAGTGGGCAGCACTATAATGTCGCCATGATGCACACTGTCCCAAGTCATGATGATGCATATAGTGATTGATGGTGGTGGTGATGATGCTGACGATGCTGACAATGATGATGGTGATGATGATGGTGGTGATGGTGGTGATGATGGTGTTGGTGATGATGACAATGCTGATGGTGATGATGCTAATGACAATGATGCTGATGCTGGTGATGCTGGTGATGTTGATGCTGGTGATGCTGATGGTGGTGATGATGGTGACGATGGTGATGAAGGTGCTGATAATGCTGCTGATGTCAACGATGCTGGTGATGCTGGTTGGTGATGCTGGTGATGATGTTGATGATGCTGGTGATGCTGGTGATGCTGGTGATGCTGGTGATGATGGTGATTATGGTGATGATGCTGGTGATGATGCTGATGATGGTGATGAAGGTGCTGATAATGCTGCTGATGACAACGATGCTGGTGATGCTGGTTGGTGATGATGTTGATGTTGGTGACAATGCTGGTGATGATGACAATGCTGGTGATGATGATGATAATGATGATGAATCCCCTCCCATTTACACATACCTCGGCCCTGGAGTAAGCGCACCCGGGGACATTAAATGGGCATCCCCCGCGGTCCGACTGACAGCTGCGGGGATTAAATTGCCGTGGAGTCGGGCGGATAGCGTCGGCCCGACCCGGCGATAACGTTATCACGGCCGATACTGAGCCCTCACACTGCCAATCGGTGTCACTGCATCTCCTCACTGTGTGTACGTCTCCATCTATCAGGACTATGCGTCGATATTGACTCGGCAAGACACCCCCGGAAGGGGCTGATGTATATATACAGTATATATATATACAGTAAAACCTCCCTAATGGCCCTGTCACACTACGACGCTTCTCGCCGGCGCGCCGTCAGAGCACAAAATATCTTCTACGCGTCGAGACATGTCCAACTTTTCGGCGGTTTGGGGAAAAAGTTTGGCGTCAGCGCGGCGCATTATTCACGCAAGTCCAATGGGTGTCGACGCGTGAGGGAAAAAAAAAAAAAGTTTGGCGCGACGTCTTCATATGACCTTAGATGTAGCTAGGACATAAAACAACAAAGCAACAGTTTGGCGCAACGTGTAAGAATGACCGTCATGCGCGTGCGGCGACTGCCTAGCATTCGCATAGCGTTATTCCAGCGCTGTCGACGTGCTTCTGACGTCGCCATAATATTGGCAGCCGCGCGTTGAAGTGCGTTGTCGGTCATCACATTTTTTTGACGTGCTAAAAACCTCTAGCGACCTCCTACGCTCCCCGACGTCTCCCGGTGACTTTCGACGTCCAGGATAGTGTACTGACGAGTACCGACGTTCCCATAACGTCCCTCTAACGTTTCCCGATGTTTCCCATCGTTTCTCAAAAAAAGTACACATGTCGCCGCGCGTTGGAGAGAAACGTCGTAGTGTGACAGGCCTATTACCGACCACTTCCACAGATCGACCAGTCCCCTATACCGACCGCTATATTTAGGTCACAAAAATACCATTGTAACCATATTCTAACTCCCTAAACCGACCACCTCCCTAAATCGACCACTTAAAGTCGGTCCCAAGGTCGGTCGATTTAGAGAGGTTTTACTATATATATACATATATATATACATATATATATAATATATATATATATATATATATTTGTGTGTGTACAGGAAAACTTAAACCTAAATCCTCTCTAAATCGACCGACCATGAGAGCGACTTTAGGGAGGTGGTTGGTTTAGGGAGTTTTTCATTTCGTTACAATGGTATTATTTGGGCGATCATTATGGACCCAAATAAAGCGATCAGAGATCGATATTGGAGAGTGGTTGATCTGTCTAGGTGGTTAGTTAGGGAGGTTTTACTGTATATACATCCAATAAAACCCCTTTAAATCGACCGACCATGGGATCGACTTTAAATGGTCCAATTAGGGAGGTGGGCGGTTTAGGGAGTTTTTCATTTTGTAACAATGGTATTGTATGGGTGATTGTTTGGGACCCAAATAAATCGGTGATGGTGATGATGGTGATGGCATTTGCTATGTTCATGCAGATTAACAAAACTAATTGTGGTGTTCTCTGTGGCGGAGTGGTTAGAGTGTCTGACTTTTTTCTAGGTCGGATTCCTAATCTGAAGGTCGGTGGTTCAATTCCCTGTGCCCCCACCTCTGCCAATTTGGATTTCCACTGCTGTGTATAACTTACAGCGTCATCAAAGGCTAGTTGCTCTCATACCAAGACTATGTGGTGTGGGAGGTTAACAATTCCTTGGGTCAGTAAAAGTGTAGGCTCGGGCTTTCTATCGACAAACTGTCTAATGGTGAAAACAAGTCTATTCAGGCTTACCCATGATGGGCAGTATGAATCTTCAAATAAAGCGGTCTATATATGGGAGTGGTTTATCTGTGGAGGTGGTCGGTTAGAGAGGTGTTACTGTGTATATATATAGTCGCGTGTATATGTACATCAGCACGACAAAGCTTTCATATATATATATATATATATATATATATATATATATATACATCTTACTGGATTGACTCGACCGGGAATTAAACTCCCGATCTCCCGCACGGGAGGCCAGCGCTCTACCGATTCAGCCACCGCGCCAGGGTATAGATTAACCTTTTGAGGGTTTGAATCCAATGTTTAAGTCAATTTTTGGATTGGCGTTTACGGGGATTTGCGGCTGAACTCTTCATAAAAAAATACTATATACAGACGAACAGGCCGAATGAGTTAGAGCGTCCGTCTCCCGTGTTGGTAGAGGGTGGGATCGTGAGTTCGAACCCTGATCGATTCAATCAATGACTTAAAAATTGATACTTGTCACTTCCTAGCCAGGTGCATTATTAGGATAGGGCAAGGAGCAGTGGAATGAGGAAGACCAATCGTCCGCGATTGAAATTTCCCCTGCTTAAACAACTAATGTACATATAATTTATATATATATATATATATATATATATATATATATATATACGCGCTGCCTGGGCTCGGTGACAAATTTGGAAGGTGTAGCTTGACAGCTGTTTCTGCCTGTCAAGTTTCAATTAAATTAATGTAATACAATAATGGAATATGCCAGTCGTATTGGGCATGAATGATTCTTCAATAGATGAATGGACGGCTGGAATTTGCTGGAATTTGCTTGAATAAATTTGAGTAAATTTAATTAAAGATGAGGCGATGCACATGACTGATTCTGCCCTTTCCTTTTCATCTTTGTGAATGAACGTTAATACAATTAAGCACATTTTCACATAAGTCTTTAATACAGGTTTTGCAAATAAATATGTACTGGCATCGGCTATAGTATTTAATGCGGGGACATGATATGTAAAGCTGAAATAATTTCAATTAAATTATATGCAAGAAGCAAGACAATCTAAATTATCACTAAAAGAAAATTAATAAGATTTAAATCAAATTGGACTAGTGCTTCCCGGTGGTGAAAACAAGTATTAACACTCTTATCCGTTATGAGCAGGGTAAATAAATTCATCACACAAACAAACACAAAAATTGAAATAGCCTAATGTAGGTCTATGATGTATAAAATGGCAAATATTTGACAGGGACAATTTAGTAGGACAGATTGTGTACAATGTGTGTTGTATCCTGTCAGTTTTGTGTTCATGTTATGAATTGGGATAACACGTAAACACATGGGGGAAAACCCTGATAAAATAATGATCAGAAAAGTGTGATGTTGAGGTTTCGAGTAGCACCATAACTACAACTGTGTGCCTGTTACCTGGTTCCTCCATGGGGAAATAGCGAGCTGATTGGGTACTAATCAGATGGCCGTGTTGGTAGATCGTGGGTTCGAATCCTGGTCGACTCAAACCAATGACTTAAAATTTGATACTTGTCGCTTCCTAGCCAGACCCTCGGCATTACTAGGATAGGGCAAAGAGCAGTGGAATGAGGAAGACCAGTCGTATGCGCCTGAAATTTCTCCTGCTTAAACAACTAATGTACCAAAAAATACAAAAAAATACTGACTGACTTAATATCTACTCGGCCTTATTATGTGCTCCATCATTATATGTCCTTATTCAACAACTATACAGACACAACGCTAAGTCATTATACTTTGGAACATCAGGTGGAGTGGGAAGTGGCGCCACCTGGTGTACATCTTTTTTATGAATTAAAACCACATTTGAAATCTGCAACATTTCGCTGGATGCTTCTCCAATATTGAGAAAGCTAACGTATAACTTACTCTAAGAAGGGAGCGTACACAGTAGATTAAACGTGCCAAGAGGGCATCTATGCCAAAGTATTCTTGCCTATTTGCCTTCATGTTTGTTACCAAGCGTTCCCCGATTGTCTGCAACATTGAGCGATCAGAGAAAAGCCTGCGCTGTTAGCGATATTAATTACCCTATTATACCAGATCTGTTCTAAGGCGAGCGGCCAAATTCAATACCATGCCACCACGTGATAGATCCCGACACTCCTGTTGCAATGCCATCAAATCCCCTCTTTCCCTCTACACACACACCCAGTCGGTAAGAGCTTTCAAAGGAACCACGCCCCTTCGCCGCCAATTGTCATCAAACATTTCGTATTTATCCTATTTACGTGCGAAGACAATTGTCTTGAGACACCGGCGTCCGCAACGGATCGGTCCGCGGGGAATAATAACCACTGTGAAATCGTGAGTCAAACCAGCGTGACAGCGGGGCGCATGCGCCGCGTGGTAGTACTAAATCGCCGACTGGAAGAATAATAATTGTCCACATCCCTCGAAAAAAAAAGAAATGTTGCATAGTCCGATATTGTTCAGTTTCTGACATTTTCTGAAATAAATACATCAGGTTGATCGTTATTAATATAATGTACCTTACTTTAGCTCGAAGTCAGTTTTATTTTAAATGGTTAACCTTTGAGATATTTGAAGTGCAGGAATGCACAATTAATATTGGCAAGCATGCCCAAACTCTGACCCCATAGCATTCTGCAGTAACAGGTTCTATCAAATGCTTCAGTATTCCCTTTTGTATGACAACACATGTTTAATAAGTGCACCAGTCTCTAAGTTAGATATCTAGAATCAAATTTAGATAATTGTTTTGGTTTTCAAAATTTTATGTTTCATTGGACGATGTATAATAGCAATATAATTTTCGCGTCGACAAAATTAGTAATTCTCTAATGAAATGTCGTGTAATTAGGTCAATATACCATTTTGTGCATGTATTATTCAATGACCTAATTAAACAATGACCAACTCTATAAATAATGACTTAAAAATTGATACTTGTCGCGTCCTAGCCGGGCACTCGGCATTATTAGGATAGGGCAAGGGCTGGTTGGCTTAGTGGCAGGATAATGTGACTGAGTGGGATATCAGGTCACGGTGCTGGTGGCCTGGTCTTCCAGTGGGGCAGCACTATAAAGTCGTCATGAGTGCCCACTGTCACAAGTCGGTATCCATCCTGATATGACCTTAGATGTTGCTAGGACGTAAAACAACAACAAACAACATAAATAGCGCTAGGTTTCAATTAGCGGAAGTGCTCGGTGGCTGGTTAGTAATACACACACTGGTGCCCGTTGGTGTCTGATTTGTGGGCGTGGCTTGAGTTGTTGGGCGCTCTCTAATGATCCAACCGTATTAATCCGACTGTCTTTCTATTCCATTTCATTTGTTGAGTATGAAAAATCGATTAAGACACCGCTGCCTGTGCTCCCAGACATAAAAAGAAAGGCAATATCCATAATCGGGGAGTTGCAGGAAGCACCCTCTCCCCCTGCACCAGGCATTTGTTTCCTGGTATTTCATTTATTGTTTTTCTTGTATTTATTGATAGGCACACAGAAGTGTTGACATCTAGAGATGTTAATTGGGGAAATTCATTTACTAAGCGTCAGTCGCTTCTTCTTGGATCCAAAGTGTACGGTTTTAATAGATATACTGAACTGACAGAGTAATAGGAAACATATTGTGTGTGTATGTTTGCTGAGAGTGGTATACTTTGATGAGACCTGTCAGGGATTTGTTCTTATAAAAAGATCCATAGTCTTGCACCCGACCCCCATTTCCACCCCATACCACATCCCCACACGCTCACACCCCCACACTCCCACCCCAACCTCCACGCCCTCACACCCACACTCACACCCCACATCCACACCACCCACCCATACACACCCCCACACTCCCACCCCCCAACTTCCACATCGTCGCACCCCACATCCACACTACCCACACACACACACCCTCACACTCCCATCCCCAACCCCACACACCCACAATCACACCCTACATCCATACCACCCACCCGCACCCACCCTCACACCCTTACACTCCCACCCCAACCCCACCCACCCACCCTCCCACACACCTGCGCCCACACTCACACATCCCCACAACCACATACCACGCCTTAAATCCACTCTATTGCTTATTTGGGAAGTGTCTTTGGCGACAGTTGTAATTTAATTAATTGTGAAATTAAGGTTCAAATTAAGGCATCCTGAGCAGGCAATTCTCTTGTAACAACAGCGTCGGGACTTTTGTTCATAGCCGTGATGAAACTGTATTGTCTTAACCTTAAGCTGACACTGCCATCTAAATCCGATGCTGTTTTTTAAACAACTGTCTTGATTTTATTAGCAAATGGTGTAAAATTAAAGTGCCATGTTGTTAACAAGTTCGAATTGCACTTCGTGATGGATAACTTAATCTACTTAAGTTAAATTAAACGAATTGATATTTCTGTCTTTGCGACAGAAAGAAAGCGCCATGTATTATCGTCCAATGACAGCAATGGGACACAACTCAACAACTTCATCGGTTGGAATAACGCACATAACTCTTACTCTTAGAGGGCGACACAACTTTACAGTAATTAAACCGGTACACACCAAGGAAGTTTTCATACAGCCAAGTTAACTTTCTGCGCATTCGACGGGATGGCCGAATGAGTTAGAACTCTGAGCGTCCGTCTCCCGTAGTGGTAGATCGTGTGGTCGTGGGTTCGGACCCTGGTCGAGTCAAACCAATGACCTAAAAATTGATACTTGTCCCTTCCTTGCCAGGCGCTCGACATTATTAGGATAGGCCAAGGACTGGTTGGCTCAGTGTCAGGATAATGTGACTGAGTGGGATACCAGGTCATGGTGCCAGCGCCCTGGTTTCCCAGTGGGACAGACAGCATTATAAAGTCACCATGAGTGTGCACTGTCACAAGTCGGTACCTGATATGACCTTAGATGTTGCTAGGACGTAAAGCAACAACAAAAACACACACAAAAACAACGTAGTTTTCTTTAAAAAAGAGAATCAATTATGACGGATAACTATTGTCTTTACGAGCTATGAAGATTGGGTTGCCGTTTGTTGGTTGCTGTTTTACATCCTAGCAACATCTAAGGTCACATCAGGACGGGTACCGACTTGTGACAGTGCGTACTCATGGAGACTTTATAGTACTGTCTGCCCCACTGGGAGACCAGGCCACCAGCACCATGATCCGATGCCCCACACAGTCAGTCACATTATCCTGACACTGAGCTAATCAGTCCTTGCCCCATCCTATTAACGCCGAGCGCCAAACTAGAAAGTGACAAGTATCAATTTTATAAGTCATTGGTTTGACTCGGCTGGGATTCGAACTCCCGACATTCCGGACGGGAAGCCTGCGCTCTACACATTCGACCACCGCGTCCGGTGCATGGATGGCGTTAACTCTATGGCTTGTGTCCTATTTGTGTCAAGGATAATAGCTAGATTATAGAGGAAGCAACAACAACAAAAAATGGTAATTGCCAGCTATTCTTCAGAAGAGGACCATGCATATCGAATGACCGATAGTACAGCGTTCCCAATGATTGAGCCTATGACACACAGTCCCCGTGGCAATAAGAGTTTGAAGGTACGTGGGAATATTTGTAGGACCATCACTGCCTTAGGCACCGCCATTCAGCCAGAGGCCCGGAAGCAAGCTACGACGGTTCTAACTTCTACTACTTCTAACCGGCGGCTAAACTATGTATAGTGTTTCACTGAGGAGTAAAGGGCGACAAACCCCCAAAACACCCTCAGGTCACAACGGATATATCGGCAACGCACATATTGTAGATACTGTGTAGAAAGAGCACTTTGTGTGAATGTGTGCATGTGTGTATGTTTGTATGTGTGTCTGTGTATGTGTTTGTGTGTAGACATGTATGTGTGTGTTTGTTTCTGTGTGTTTGTATGTATGTTTGTGTATGTGTTCGTGTGCACTATCTACAAGAAAGGTGATGGAACAGACTGTGGGAACTATAGAGGAATCTCTCTTCTTTCCATAGCAGGCAAGATCTTCGCCAGGATCCTACTCAACAGACTATCTATTCACATAACACCTGATGTAGTTCCGGAGTCACAGTGTGGCTTCAGAGGTAACCGGAGCACCATGGATATGATATTCTGTCTCCGACATCTACAAGAAAAGTGCATTGAGCAGGACCGACCACTGTACATGGTATTTGTCGATTTCACTAAGGCATTTGATACAGTGGGGAGGACCGGGCTATGGCAGCTACTGAGGAAGTACGGATGCCCAGAGAAGTTCACAACTATGATCGAGGCTCTACATACAGGAATGATGGCGAATGTTAGTGCTGGAGGGGAAGTCTCGGAATCGTTTGGGGTTACCAATGGGGTCAAGCAAGGTTGTGTACTGGCCCCCATGCTCTTCTCCGTCTTCCTATCAGCAATGCTCGATGAGGCTTTCTGAGACAAGGGGGATGGCATCTATATACAGTCCAGACAGAGCGCTGACCTATTCAATGTCACACACTTCAGAGCGAAGACCAAGACTACTCAGATACTGGTGAGAGAGCTACTATTCGCAGATGACAGTGCACTGGTTGCCCACTCTGCTGAAGAGATCCTGAAAATAGTGGACGCTTTCTCCGATGCATCAAAGAAGTTTGGCCTGAAGATTAACATCAAGAAGACGGAGGTGCTGTACCAACCCAATTCTACAAGTACCCGAGAGGAGGAGATCATGGTTGACAGAAACAAGCTGAACTCTGTTCCGGAATTCACCTATCTCGGAAGCACTATATCAAGTGATGGATGCATTGATGCTGAAATACAGAAGAGGATGGCCAAGGCTAGCGCATCTTTCGGCCGACTATGCCAGAGACTCTGGAACAACCACCATGTGTCCATTCGGGTCAAAGGTAAGATCTATCGTGCAATCGTGCTATCCACCCTACTATACGGAGCCGAGGCCTGGACAGTGTACAAACGACAGGTGAAAAAGCTGCATGCCTTCATGATGCGACATATGCGTTCAATCATGAGGCTAACCTGGAAGGACAAAGTGACAAATAAGGAAATACTCAAATGAATGCGGCTGCCCTCTATGGAAGATCTTCTGATCAAAAAGAATCTCCGGTGGACTGGACACCTCATGAGGACGTCATCAGACAGGCTACCAAAGCAGATCCTCTATTCTCAACTGTCTTCTGGCTACAGAAAGAGAGGGCGCCCTCGTCTCCGGTTCAAGGATACCATCAAGAGAAACCTGAAGCTGAGAGACATTAAGACCGACTCATGGACGCAACTCTCAGAGCAGAGAGCTAAATGGAGAGCGGCAGTTAAGTAATGAAAGCAGTCTTTGTCGCATCGCGACCGACAGCATGATGATGATGATCGTGTGCTTGCCTATAGCTTTAGATGTGTCTATGAGTGTAGTCATGTATGCTTGCCTGTGTGTATATTTTTATATTTGTGTATTTGTGTATGTGTATTGGTGTATGCCTGTATACGTGTATGCAGGTATACATGTATGTTTGTATATTTCTGACATGTGTATGTTTGTATGTGTGTATGTCTTTATGTATGATTGATTGTGTGTATGCTCGTTTATGTGTATTGGTATATGTTTATATATGACATGTATATGCATGTGTACTTGTATGTTTGTATATTTCTTATATGTGTCTGTTTGTATGTGTGTATGTCTATGTATCTTTGCTTGTGTGTATGCTTGTTTATATGTATTGGTGTATGTTTATATATGATATGTGGATGCATGCACACTTGTATGTTTTTATGTTTCTTATATGTGTATGTTTGTATGTGTGTATATCTGTATGTATGTTTGCTTGTGTGTATGCTCGTTTATGTGTATTGGTGTGTGTTTGTATATGTATGCATGCATACTGGTCTGCATGTTTCTATGCTTGTATGTGTGTTTGCATGTATGTACATGTACACATGCCTGAATTGAGACACAATTAGCAAGTTAGAATTCCGTTGCTTTTCAACCTCATGTTTGCTTTGTTTGCTCCACAAATTCTCGTGCACTGAGCACACTACAACCCTGACATTAACCTACAATATACAAACAAACATCCTGTACATTAAAGCTGCATAGTCCGATAAAAACATACACTTTTAAAAACCAAAAAATTATCTAGATTCGATTCTACATCTCTAACTTAGATACTGGCACACTTCTTAAACTTGTGTCGCCACATCGAAGAGAATACTGAAGCAATTTAATAGAACCTGTTACTGCAGAAGCCTATGGTGTCAGAGTTTTGGCAAGCTTGCCAAAACTAATTTAGCATATTAGCACTTCATATACCTCAAAAGTTAGCCGTTAAAACTAAAAGTTACTTCAAAATAAAGTAAGGTAGAGCATAATGACCACATTATATGTTTATCTCAGAAAAAAATAGAAACTCAAAACCATCGGACTATGCAACTTTAACAATAATATATATATATATTTATATATATATATATATATATACATATGTACTGTCGTTTATTATGTGGATATATATAACGGCACCCTCTTATAGTCTTAATGTTTCTTTCTAACCACCTTAAAGCTGCATAGTCCGATGAAATATAAAATTTTCAAAACCAAACCAATTATCTATATTTGATTTTACATATCTAACTTAGATACTGATGCACTTATTAAGCATTTGTTTCTGCGTAGAAGGCAATACTGAGTCAATTTAACAGAACCTGTTACTGCAGAAGTCTATGGTGTCAGAGTTTTGGCAAGCTTGCCAAACTAATTTTCTATGTTTGCACTCAAAATATCTTTAAAGTTTACCATTTAAAATATAAGTAGCTTTGACCTAATGTAAAGTAGATACTAGTGATCGATCTAATATATTTATCTCAGAAAAAATACAGAATTTCAAAACCATCGGACTATGCAACTTTAAGTTCCATGTTATTCACTGCAGAGCGGGAATTCTCTCCTCCCCGCCTCCTCTACACCGTGAGCCAACTGTCACTGTGCTCACTTTCAAAACTTGACTCGCCCATCAATCTCCCCCTCTAACCTGCTACCCATTATCCATGGAACAGATCTCCTTTATTCAATGCTTGGAGACTGTAAAAGTACAATGTCTTCGCGTGCCTGGATGTATAATCACTTATAATACGACAGTCGCTTATTTGACCATCCCATTAATCTGTTATTGGGTTACTACATTCTAATTCCTACCAGAGTAAAGCTATTTCTCTCCATGTATATGTGTATATATGTATATATGAATACAAACATTTTAAACTCTATACATATATTCCACTACTATATATATATATGATGTATATATGATGTATAACGAGTACAATGCAAGGGGAAGATATACTTTATATATATATGGAGTGCCCCCCCCCCCTCCCAGAGCTGTCGGGGTAATCGTTGGGTGGGCCCCCCCCCCCCCCCTCGCGCCACACACACACTGGATGCATTTCTTAGTGGAATATAACGTTTTAAATCCGGATGCGTATGTGGGTAACTGGTCAGGTAATCCACTTGCAGGTGGCGCCACCGTGGTAGTAGAAGAGGGAACTTGGGACACTTTCTTTGATAGGAAACCAATAACCTCCACTGTTCCCCACCTCAACCACTCACGCCCTCCTTCCCTCCCTTCGCTATCCTTGCCAACCCAAGCATGACATCACTTCCTCTTTTCCTTTTTTTTCATCCTGCCAAAAATGTTTGTCTTGGAATCACGTGCTCATTCAGGAAGAGCTGAATGTGTGTGTGTGGAGGGTTGGATGAGTGTGGGGGGTGTCGGGGGGATGTGGGAGCTGTGGTGGCTGGTGGAGGTGGGTGGAGAGGGGAGGGAGAGAAGAGCCACGGACCGGCAAAGGTGGATGGAGCTCTTCATGGATGGAGATTAGAAAGACGGGGCTAAATCAATGACGTCTTCTTTCTGGGCAGTGTAATTACCGACAGCCAAAAGGTGGAATGTCGGTACAGTCAGACGGAATGGCATCAAAGCATGGGTTGGTGATAAATGGCCGGATCGCTCCCACATCTCAGTGACAGCAGCGCCACGGTCGGCGCCTCCGCTAATTACTCTGATTTGGGTCATTCCCTGAAACTGGGCGCCACATATTTGGTTTCCACTTTACCATGGTGATAACTAATAAATTTTGTATAGCTTTTATTGTGTAGCAAGTTAAATGAATATTGTTGCCTTGGTGTGTTAAGCATGATAGGAATAGTAGGTATATTTAATATATCCCACAAAATGTATCAAAAGTATGCTTGTATGATTTTGTGCAAAAGTGGAAATATGAAAACATTATACATTGACACTGCATTTACCCAAACATTTGTGTTCTTTTCCCAACTTTTTTTTCCTCGTAAGACATACTCTTGCTAGCTGTAATCAATAACATCTGGCTTGAATTTATTGTTTAGGTTAGAATGTTTTTCTGGATGAGTGCTTGATTTCCTTGTTTCATTAGTGATCAACATACTGCTCAATGTCTGTGAGATCAAAATCGAAAAGTGAAATGGCATTTTTTTCAACTGTGATAATATTTACAATTTGTTAACCTTCAGAGGAACATCAACTTTATTTTGAGAGGCAAGCAACTTGAATACTGTGCATGAGCATCAACTTCGGTACCTCAGAAGTAACATTTTTTAGATGATGCAGTTTTAATAACCTGACACTTTAGCATGTTGATTAAAATTGCATAGTCCCATGGTTTTGAGTTGTACTAATCATCTGGAAATAAATATAATATGTTCATCTTTATTATCCACTCATTTATCGAGATTAAAATTGCTAACTTTGGAGATATTTATAGCACAAAGATACACAATTAATCTGATGTGAACAGGTGTAAAAAGTAACAGGTTCTATTACATTGACTTACTTTTCCTTTCGATCTAGAAACAATTGAAGAGCTCCTTTCCAAAACGTGATAAGCGCCAATCCAAAAAAATGGGTTTGCAATGCCAATTCCAAGTTCATAGATCGTATTTTGGAAAAGAACTCTTCATATATATATAAAGAGCTCTTCATGTATTTATATATATGTGAAGAGTTCTTTTCCAAGTTACGATCTAGGAACTTGGCACTGGTATTGCAAATTCCTGTATTTGGATTGGCGCTTATCACCTTTTGGAAAAGAGCTCTTCAATTGCTTAATAAATTAATAAATGTATCTAAGTTGGGTATTTAGATCTAAATCTAGGTAAGTGCTTGAGTTGAAAAAATGTGAAGCTTTCTTTGGTCTATGCAGCTTTAAACCTCCCCACTCGTCCATCCGGGCACCAAACTTAGCCCTGTCACATTACGACGTTTCTCTTCAACGCACGTTGATGCGTGGCGACGTGTGTCACTTTTAGGCGAAATGTCGGGAGACGTCTGGAAGCGTTACGTGCGCGTTAGCCGTGCATCGGTACACGTCGGTACACTTTGATTGACAGCGATGGTCGTTGAGGAGCGCTGGCGCACGTAGTGGCGTGTCAAAAGTTTTGTGCATGCATGTTATGGGGACATTAGGAGGATGTCGAGACACGCTAGAGGCGTGTTGGAGAGAAACGTTGTAATGTGTCAAACATCGGGAAATGCACGCTCGTTGGGAAACGTTAGTCACGTGTTACGACAACGTCTGGCGCACTCAGAGCTCGCCGAGAGGACGCTGATACCACGCTGATAACACGCTGGTGCAACGCCGAGATGCGCCGTGTATAGACGTGGGATGGAAGTTGGTCACGCGCTATCATACGTCGTTTAACATGTCCGCCGGTCCCTAGCTGAGCGCTGGACTAATGCTAAGCGAGCACCATGCACACGCCGTGTGCACCGAAGGCTCGTTGGCACACATTGCGAGAACCTTTTTACTTTTTTTCGGCACGCATCGACACACGTTGGCCGCACGCTACAAACACACTGCGCTGACATCAAACTCTTTCCCAAACCACCAAAAAGTTGGACGTGTCTCGATGTGTACAACTTATTTTGCGCTTTGGCGGCACGCCAGTGAGAAGTGTCATAATGTGACAGGGCCATTACAGGATGAGGAGGACACAGTCAAAACATCACCAACTCTGAACACTTTTATCTCCTTTTCATCACACTTTAGTTTCATTTACCATTTGAATACTTGTTTTAACCATTTTTTAAAGCAATGATGGAGGTGAAATGACGTTTGTTTGTTTGTTTGTTTGTTGTTGTTTTACGTCCTAGCAACATCTAAGGTCATATCAGGACGGGGGTGAAATGACCGTTTAATTACATGTCATTGGATATGACAGAAACCAGTTCTTTTGGCGTATATGCTTTTTAGAAATGTAATTTCCTGAGAAAACTTTCATATGGATTTAAGTTTAAAAAGAAGACTTGGAGGTGTGTGGGTTGGTGGGAGGGGCGGCATTTTCTGTAAAATTCCTGGCAGCGAGTGACAGTATTTCGCGCCACTGGTAGGGTTGGGGGTGGTGGTGCCACCTGGCCCAACTATGAAAAGGGGTCACCCATAAAGTAGTACACAACATACGAGTGATCATATAGGGAACCTTCCCTTTCGCACCTTTATACTCACATAATTCTTATAATCAGATAATAGTGCATGTAGAAAGCCTAAATACATATCTGTATTGCAACTTTCCTATGAGTACCATGCACAAACAAATAAAACATTGAAAATACGAATGCCAAAATCAGCTCATTTTGAACTTTAAATTGGCATATATTGCTCAATATCCATCGTACTATAACAAACTAAAGTGCCGAAGAAACATCATAGCCTGTGCTACAACATAACTCAAGATGAAATATCTTCAATTAAATATTTAAAGGTGGTATTTGTCAAAAGCTGAAATGTTTCCATTTAGGAGAATCGACCTTTGCTAAGTAACTAACTATATTTAATATACATTGTGAACTTCATATATTAAAACAAATTGAATATCTGTTGAAACGCGAACAAATTGGACATTTCTATTTCTGATGCCGTTCTCACATAAAATGGCGCAGAACTTTAGCTTTCCAATGTCAGACATGCCAGGTCGTTACTCATACAATTGTTTTAATTAGTAACAATTATATTTACATCGTAATAAGCAAACTTGTATCACCTAAAGTTGCAAATTGGACATAGCCAACATGGCCTATTTTCTAACGTTGTTGACCAAAATACCTATGAAATATTCATCCCACATATATAAAACTACATATATTTATGTCCGAATTTGTCTTCAGGAGATCCTTTCGTCCATATAGGTGTCGTGGGGGTGATGAAAATGGGAAATAATGTACCTAGAGTGGGACCCGAACCCACATCACTTTGCATTCCGGGCCAGTGTGCTAACCACTACACCACCTAGGCTCCCTGATATCACCATACTACCCACGTCTACCTGTCTATGCGGCTCCTTGCCTGAGAGGTCAGTGCAGACCACTACATAGGTTTTGAAATGATTAATGTTGCATAGTGCGATGGTTTTGAATTTTGGTATTTTTTCTGAGATAAATATATTAGATCGATCACTAGTATCTACTTTACATTAGTTCAAAGTTACTCTTATTTTAAATGGTAAACTTTTGAGATATTTTGAGTGCAAACATGGAAACTTAGTTTTGGCAAGCTTGCCAAAACTCTGACACCATAAACTTCTGCAGTAACAGGTTCTGTTAAATTGACGCAGTATTGCCTTCTACATAGAAACAAATGCTTAATAAGTGCATCAGTATCTAAGTTAGATATGTAAAATAAAATCTAGATAATTGGTTTCGTTTTGAAAATTGGATATTTCATCGGACTATGCAGCTTTTAGATAAACGTGTAGATATTGTAAGCAAAAGACAATGCTTTGCTACTGGTCCGCTTTGGTAAGCCTTATCCATATATATATATATATACATATATGTATATATACATGTTTATACACACACCACCTCCAGCAGGTAAATCAGAGACTGAAGGACACACGTGTAAACCACCCACAATAAGGCGATCTTAACACGATGTGCTGTCTCCTGTCCGCCCTTCAGGCCGAGCAGCCTCAGAGGATTGCTTTTCAAACAATGTATAATATTACTGGATGCCCGGCCGTCATGAACACCAGATAATATATTAATACCATAAACTCTTCCCCCTTCATTTCACCTGTGATGCTGTTATTCAAACCAAGATTACCAACTCATTAACCATACCTAAAGAAGAAAGGAAGACAAGTCACAAAGATAGACAGTGAGGATGTTGTGCTTTATTGGCATCCACTCCTGTTCACCTATCAGTGACCTATCACCCTAACCCCTTACCTTCTGCCCACACATAATCTCATTGCCTCTATAGTCTGTCTATGAAACAGTGCCTACAGCCCATTGAACCAGAGTCCTATGGTTGTTGCACACACTCAATTTGGATATGTGATTTTTTCTAGCATCAGACAGAGTGTCTGGGGTCCTGTTCTAGAGTAGGTGTGTCTCACTCAAGAGCCAGGAGTAGAGTGATCTCTCTTCAGTGTGTCTGAAGCAGAGTCTTGAATAATTAATGAATCTCAAAATGAGGCTAATGTGGTCAGAGGGCCAAGAGGGCATATGCGACTGGGCAGTCCCACAGCCAGCCAATCAGGCACCCCCACAGCCGGGGTGGGTGCCACCCCCCATTGGTGGTGGCTGTCACTCAACCCAGCTGCAGGTGGTGCTCTGGGTGCATATGCAGATTAGGCTGGTGGGCTCACCCCGTGGTCATGGGTGGACAGGTAGCTGCAGACAGTTACAATAGATCTCTGTTAAAATGGCCTTTTCTCCAATTGCACTCTTTATGGATGCATAGAGAAACATGTCAACAATCATGTACTGTCTCTTATATAGGAACATCTCTTCCTTAATCTCAGGCATCATGTATGAACATATATTTCACATAGCTTATATCATGTCACAATGGGAGTGGGACATTATTGCTTTTAGTTTACATAACCTTGTCCCAACTCCGTCGTCCAAGAATAATAATGCTCTCTGCCAATATATAATTCCGAACCGAAAATCCATATATCTTTACAAACGGCATTATCAAATCACGGTCATTTCTTGCAAAGGCGACGTGGAACTCAACGTAGCTCAGGTGGTAGAGTGTCCATGTGAAGGTGTGGGTAATCCGATCGATCCTGGCCTGTGGACCCATTTGCAGTTTGGGCTATTTTCCATTCCAACCAGTGGTCTACAACTGGTTTATCAAAGGTTGTGCTATGTGCTCTCCCATCTGTGGGAAAGTGCATATAGAATACTCCTTGCTGTTTATCAGAAAGAGTAACCTATGTGGCAGCAGAAGGTTTCCTCCAAAGAAATATGTCAGACTAACCATATGTTTGACATCCAATAACCGATGATAAAAATCAATGTGCTCTAGAGGCGTCATTAAATAAATAAAACACGCTTTCCTTTTCCTTTCCTTTGCAAAGGCAACACTTGATCGTGTCTGTCTCGGCCGAGCCTCTGTGAAGACCACCCACCACCAGGCTACTTGTTGTAGTAAGCATCATTTGTCGGGAATCTTTCTTCACATAATAGACATTTTCCGCTGAGCACGCGCAGTGAACAGCTAGCTATCCACAACATTATTTCTTGTCAATGGCATCAAAGGGTAGGCAGGTTGGTGGTGGAAATCGTGTTCAAGACCTTTTTCACTGATTATGTTGCACAGTGAGTTGCTATCGACAAAATTGGTTATTGCAACTGTCGTTAGAGGGCGAGTTGGTAGTGGAAATCGTCTTAAAGACCTTTTCCAGCCATTATGTTGCTTGGGCGGGTTTGAGGTGAAAGTCGTGTTTCAGACCGATTCCACAGAGTACATAATATTATGCACATTGATCTCCTATTAACAATATTAGTTCTTGCAACTGCCGTCAGAGTACGGGTTGAGGGTGAAAATTGTCCGTTGTTTTACTTTCCGGGGTAAGTCTATGTACTAAAGCCCGCCCCCCCCCCACCCCCACCCCACACCAAAAATAAAGAATTGGTGATCGTCCCTGCCCGTGGCTAAAGAATCGCTCGCCCCTGATTAAATTAGTTTTTAAAACTATTAATATTGCATCAGGCTAGCAACAATTCAAATTTTGTAAGCACACATTCTGTGCAATATAGTTACATATTACATCTACGTCATACACCAGCCGTTATACATAAGTTCACAACTGAACAAAATATAAAATCAAATAAAAATCGCTCGTCTGACCCTGATTTGTGTGATCAAAAGGACGATCACCAACTTTTTGTTTATTTGGCCAAAGTAGTCAACATATAACTATGCACATTTGTAAAGTTGCATGGTCCGATGGTTTTGAGTTTCTGAAATTTTCTGAGATAAATATCAGGTTGATCGTTATAATGTACCTTACTTTAGCTTGAAGTAACTTTTATTTGAAGTGGCTAACTTCTGAGATATTTGAAGTGGAACCATGCAAAATTGATTTTGGCAAGCTTGTCAAAACTCTCACCCCATAGACTTCTGCAGTAACAGGTTCTATTCAATTGCCTCAGTATTCCCTTCAATATGATGACAAATGTTTAATAAGTGCACCAGTATCGTAGAATCAAATGTACGTAATTGTCTTGGTTTTGAAAATTTGATATTTTCATCGGACCATGCAGCTTTAATATATCCTTTTGATGCAGTCCACGCAGTGAGCCGCTGGTTCCCGTGGGAACTGGATATTTTAATGCGGGTGACCGCGAGCTAATGAATAGAGCTGCAGAACTGTCCATTTAGGTGACACTTAACAGGTGTGCATGCAAACACCTTAATTCTATAAGTCGACGCCATGGGCGCCAAGGAGATCATTTATAATGTCGTCCTACACACCTCTATTTTAACTGTTCAAACATAACCATTGTTAACATCCAGTATCGCACCTGTCAAAAGTCATCATTAGGCCCCGATCATCTAGATTTGACAAGACGAATGAGCTGAGCCTCCGTCTCCCGTTTTGGTAGATGGTAGGATTCGAACCCACGGCTTCGAACCCTGGTCAAGTAAAACCAGTGACTTAAAAATTGGCACTTGTCCATTTTTAGCCAGGTGCTCAGCATTATTGGGATAGGGCAAGGACTGGTTTTGTTCAGTGTCAGGATAATGTGGCTGAGTGGGATATTGGGATATTGGGTGATGGTACTTGTGGCCTGGTCTCCCAGTTGGGCAGCACTATAAAGTCACCATGAATGCGCACTGTCACAAGTTGGTACCCGTCATGATATGACCTTAAATGTTAAATGTGGCCAGGTTGTAAAATTCCAACAACCAAGCAACCAATCATTTAGACTTCCGGTCCAGTTCACAAAGAAAAATGCCTTGATGCTTTTTAGCAGTATCAGTATTTAATATTTGTTCACCAATCTACCTATACATAAGGACAGTAATACAGTAATATTGTCGTCGGGGTGATGAAAATGGGAAATATTGCGCATAGAGTGGGACTCAAACCCACATCTCTTTCCATTCTGGGGCCAGTGTGCTAACCATTATACCACCTAGGCTCCCTGATATCGTCACCTTACCCACACCTAGCTGTCTATCTGCTTACTTGCCTGCGAGGTCAGTGCAGACTAGTACTACACTTGTCCCCCTGGAATTGTAACTCTTTTAATGCTTACAATTACATACACACAAGCAATGCACTAACACATGAATACACAGGGTAGGTTAAACAACCATACAGCGCGTAGCTTGTACAGGATCATGGTCACGGCAACTAGTGGCATGAGGGGTGATGAAAATGGGAAATGTTGCGCCTAGAGTGGGACTCAAACCCACATCTCTTTGCATTCTGGGCCAGTGTGCTAACCATTAGACCACCTAGGCTCCCTGATATCACCACACTACCCACACCTACTTGTCTATGTGGTTACTTGCCTGAGAGGTAAGGGCATACTACTACAATATTATTACTGTTATTATCTATGCGTAGATTTGTGCAAATCTTTCAGCCAATAAATATTTCTCATTCCAAAATTCTTGCATTTTTTTTCCTCTTCCATTTTTGGTTTCTTTGTGACATCCTACCAGAAGGAATATCAACAATGTGTATATAGTGGTATATATAGTAGCTAATTCCCTTCAGAGACACCAGGTGGCATAAGTCGTCATACATCATATTGGATTGGTTGTTGGAGTTTTACATCCTGGCAACATCTAAGGTCATATCAGGACGGGTAACGACTTGTGAGAGTGCACACTTATAGCGACATTATAGTGCTGCCCCAATTGGAGACCTGGGCCCATATGCATGGGGCGGAGTTAGCGAGCCAAGACTGGCTTTGGACAGGATTTCAAGTTTAGGGGCGAAAAGTCAGTATGTATGGAGCAGTGTTATGGAAACACCACAGTTTAACGTCACCTCCACTAACACCACTCCGTAGCAAGTTTACGGGCGGTGTTAGGTACTGATTAGGCCCAAATCTATTCAATGCTATCATATTTAACAGAATAACATAGTAAAAAAGTGAAATTTGGTCAAATTAACCCCAAAATCGACTCCACTCGCGGTGTTCGATATTAACGCCGCTGCGACATCAGCGGCGATATTCATACTGTCGAATCTAAACAAAACAAATCGCCGCCACCACCACCACCGCCGCCGCCTCCACCGCCACCGCCACCGATATATTAGGGCCAAATCTATTCAATGCTATCACAATAACATGCTCCAAAAGTTAAATTTGGTCAAATTAACCCCAAAATTGAAGCGATATTAATGCTGCCACAACATGGGTGGCGATATACATATTGTCAAATCGAATGTAAACAAAACAAATCACCGCCGCCGTCGCATCGGCGGCGATATTGTGAAATAGCGGTGGTCGCCGGCAACAGGCTCAGAGGGATACCCCAAATCTATAAATAACTGCTAGGTTAGCTAACGCCACCACGTTTTGACACCGTACATACCCCGTGACCCATTTCGGAACACCGCCGTTAGCTACCCTGGTGGCGACCCTCAACACTGAAGCCAGTAAAAACTTGTTCATGCATACGGCCCCAGGACACCAGCACCATGGCCTGATATCCCACTCTGTCACATTATCCTGACACTGAGCCAACCAGTCCTTTCCCTATCATAATAATGCCTCGTGCCTCGCTAGGAAGTGACAATTATCAATTTTGTAAGTCATTGGTTTGATTCGACCAAGAATTGAACTCCCGACCTTCCACACAAGAGTTCTGTGCTCTAACAATTTGGCCACCGCATCCGGTACATCATATTTATATATATATATATATATATTTGCGTCTGGAACCGCTGCTTTCACATAACCAAACAAAATGACACAAATGTTCATTTTCGCCCGAAACCAACAATACAATATATAACTAACACCAAAGGCGTGTTTCCGCATTAAGGCCAAATTAAATTTTAAAAATTTGTGATCGTCACCGCCTATACCTGAAAAAATCGCCCGCCCTTGCTTTTTTATTAACATTGTTTTTTTAATTGTTAAAAATGCATCGGGCTAGCAGCAATTCAACCTTCTTATCAATGTTTAAGTCATTGGTTTGACTCGGCCAGGGTTCGAACCCAAGAGTTCCAATCCCATGACCTACCAGAACACGGGAGGCGGACGCTCAACTTGTTCGGCCATCGCGCCTGATTACGTATTACGTGTACGTCATAAGCCAGAAAGAAAAGAAAATAACAATAAAAACCTCTCTCCCGACGCTGATTTGTGTCATCAAATGGACGATCACGAATTTTTTTAATATTTGGCCTAAATCATAAACACACCCATATAATGTGAAGTAATATCGAGGAGCAATTAAAAAAAAAAATCACACCCATGAAAAACGGTCAAACTTGACGATATTGCATATTTTCACATCTTTCCTGACTACACTTTCTGATCTTTGTGGACTAATATTAAACTTGCAAAGAGTTGGACCCTGTAAATCGGCCTCCACTCTGCACTCACCCACCTCAAATCGAGCCCAGAGTGTGGAAATAATTAAAGCTGCATGACCCAATGAAAGCGTAACATGTTTAAAGCTGCATAGTCGGATGGTTTTGAATTTCTGTCATGTTTCTGAGATAATTATATTGGATTGAGCATCATAATCTACTTTACCATAGTTTGAAATAGCTTTTATTTTAAATGGCAAACATTTGAGATATTTGAAGTGCAAACATGTCAAATTAGAATGGCATGCATGCAAAATCCCTGACACAATAGGCGTCTGTAGTAATAGGTTCTATTAAATTGACTTAGTATTTCCTTCTATACAGAAACAAATGCTTACTAAGTGTATCATTGTCTAAGTTAGATATGCAGAATAAAATCTAAATAATTGTGTTTTAAAAAAAAATGTGTTTGCTCCATTGGATTATGCACCTTTAGACTGGTTGGCTCAGTGTCGGGATAATCTGACTGAGTGGGATATCAGCTCATGGTGCTGGCGGCCTGTTCTCCCAGTAGGGCAGTACAATAAAGTCGCCTTGAGTACGCACTGTCACAAGTCATTACCCGTCCTGATCTGACCTTAGATGTTGCTATGGCAACAAACAAACTATGCAGCTAAAACAACAAACAAACTATGCATCTTTAAGCTAAATTTTATTATGCAGCTTTAAGCGAAATGTTATCCTACATTTCCAACGTAGATAAGAGTGCGCTTGGTAAGTCTTAATGGCGCCTTGAAGAAATACTGAGTCAATTTAATAGAACCTGCCACTGTTGAAACCTGCTGTAAAATTGTTTGATCTAATGGCATGAGGATATATGTGAAACTACTATAATACATTGCAACTTGTCTATATAATGGTAAATGGTGATATATAAAATCCAAAGGCATATGAGGGATATGTGGAGTTGGGAAACTATTACTCATTAGGTATAGAAATTGCATAGTAAAGAGTAGAGAGGAAGAGTGTCACTTCTTAGATAGTCTTTGGAGGAGTCACCTCACATACCCCTCCCCCCCCCCCCCCCCCATGGTGTTATTTATGGATCACTGGCCACTGCAAGGCACTGTAGCCAGCATGACAAGGCCTTGGATACAACAGATTGAACTCTGATTGGTGGATCAACCCATGTGACCACTGCCATCTTGGATTCTAGAAACCTATATAAGATAATAAACCAGGGAGTCTCACTCTCCTACTTTCACTCTTTACCTACTTTCCTTCATTACCTTTATTGATTTCTCATTAGCTTGTCCACACCATTCACACCACCAGCCGGCGACTTTACACTGCGATGTTCATTACTCCATTGTGCATGCCAACATTAAAGACTCTGTCACACCTCGCCGGATATGGGAAATGGAAAGAAACCAAACAAAGTCCGTTGATATCCGGCAAAGTCCGGTTTGTGTCCGTTGCAAATCCGTTGATATCTGTCTCGATCCGCTACAAGTTTTGAGCATGCACACAACTTGTAATGGATTGCGCCGGACTAACGTATGCGGTTATTATCCATTACCGTCCGTTCCCCGTCCGTTACCTGTCCATTCCCTGTCCGTTACCGGTCCAATCCCATCCATCCCTGTCCATTACCCATCCGTTCCCCATCCATTCAATGTCCATTACTGTCCGTTACCCATCCGTTACCGTCCGTTACATAGTCAATACATTTCATGTCCGAATTACACCGGACTAGAATATTGTTGTCCGGATATATCCGTTTCCTCAATCCGGCGAGGTGTGACAGGGGCTTCATGTACATGTTTTCACTTTAACTGTCTCTAAATTAGTCCGTTATAATACAGTGTACTACACATTGATGTACATTACAGCATACTGTCGTGCAAGGTGATTGACGCAAATAGGAAAAAGTCACCTACAGCAGGAATCGAACCCACACCCCGGGCGGGGCTCCTAACCATTAGTCTATCAATGCTCACCCTACCCATGCCTACCTGTATGTGGCTCCTTGCCAGAGAGGTCAGTGCAGATTACTACATGACGATCAACCTAGTAATATCTTTATCTGAAAAGCTATGGCCGAAACTCAAAATCATCGGATTAAAAACATTAATTTAACCTAAACTCAGAATCTCATCGATTCCAAACGAAGACAATATGTATTCACTGGCACATAATTATCTTAGTTTTTTTGGTAAATATGTTTATTCTGCTGAATAACTTTTTTGTTTAGCGCCGAAGGAGTGGTCTTCCAGCCGTGTTTCAATTCGGGATTATGTATACAAAAATGGTCTATAGAACAAGGCATATAAGCTGAGTTAAAATAGCTGTTGAATACATAATTTGCAGCATATAGCACAATAGCAATCTGATAGTTACCCACAAGTTCCACAGCAATATGCCGATGTGTCGTATGAGTACATCAATATTAGTCAGATCGATGTAAGTATTTTCATGATATTTAGAATAAGCAGAAATTATCTTCTGTATTCATTTGATAAAGTCGTAATAAGATTTAATGTAGGGTGTAGTCAGTTGGAGTTAGACAAGATGTATATAAATATCTGTTCGATAGGAATATTCTAGTCTTACCTTATTGTGGTTAGCTATGTGAGTTTTTGTTGGTTGCAGTTTGTTGTTCTTGTAATTATATAGTATACATAACTGAAGTTAGGCATGGCTAGAAGACCAGTGCCTCAGCGCGGGAGACAGATTGTATTCAGATGAATAAAGATGTTTAAAAAAATAGAGAAACAAATGACATGATTAACATCTATTTTTATTTTTATTTTTTTTTGTATTGAGGCTGTATTTATACTGTCCATAGCATGTAAGCCCATCAATCAAGCGGTGGTATTGTCTACTACTATGGGTTTGCTTGGTGATGGTGTATTTATGCTGCCCATAACAGTTGTAGTAATGGTCTCATGGTTCCCATTGTTTTATTACTTTCAGTTGTTGTGTAGCTATCTACTGCATGCATTCTTTCTCTGTTTGTAAGCATTCTTCCACATCTCGACACCATGTTTATTTAAAGCTGTGTAGTCCGATAAAGCATAAACTTGTCCAAACCAAAACAATTATCTATATTTGATTCTACCTATATAACTTAGATACCGATGCACTTATTAAGTATGTCTCACCACATAGAAGGGAATACTGAGCCAATTTAATAGAACCTGTTAATGCAGAAGCCTATGGTGTCAGAGTTTTGACATGCTTGCGAAAACTAATTCGACGTGTTTACATTTAAAATATCTCAAAAGTTAGTCGCTTAACATAAAATTACTTCAAAATAAATAAGGTAGATTATGACAATCAATTTAATATATTTTTCTCAACAAAACGGCAGAAACTCAAAACCATGGGACTATGCAACTTTTAATGTCTGTGTATATTATTATATATCTGCACATGAATATTCAGGTTCAAATACTCCGCTATTGAGATTATTACGACGGCGTAGTGTCCATAAACACAGCGCGCTCCGGTTTTCCATTATTTGCAGCAATCCAGATACGGTGGATGCCTTTTAATATCAAGCAGTTAAAATGCTAACTATACCCGCCACACTGCATTATGTCTCATAAGTCTGGCGTGAACACTGCTATGAAATTACTCCCCACCAGATTGTATATTCACCCCTCCCCTTCTAACCACCTCCATAATCACCAACGGAGCTAGGAACCAAATAGAGATAGCGAGGCCAATTATTCTCGTCCAAGATAAGGGCTATGCAGGCGTAGTGCCCTAAGATTGGCTGGATGCTAGATATATCCACTAAAGGTTATCAGT
This sequence comes from Branchipolynoe longqiensis, assembly GCA_030323885.1. NCBI lineage: Eukaryota > Metazoa > Annelida > Polychaeta > Phyllodocida > Polynoidae > Branchipolynoe > Branchipolynoe longqiensis. The sequence continues at coordinate 66,590,486 of CM059190.1, read as the reverse complement.
TCACCCAAGTTTCAAATTACTTTATTTCCATGCAAGCTTCAATTGCGCGATTATTTTCGTCCCAAATATTAAAAGATACATACACGCAAACCTTACATCGCTTCATTCTGTTGGCTATCTTCACGTGACTAAGTTCAAAAGCTTGAATTCAGTTAATCTGTGAACAAAGGATGTATATTGTACACGCACTGTAAGTTGATCCTTTAAAATCGCTCTATATCTTCAAGCGGTGAGGAGAGTTATCAACTTTCTTTTTATCTGCTTGCTGAAGGCGAATCAATATTTGTGTGATTCGAGGAATAGTAGTATTCTCTTAGGTAACCACGTGTATTAAAGTGGCAAATTTCAATGAAAACATAAAATTTTCAAAACCAAAACACTTATCTAGATTTGATTCTATATATTCAACTTAGATACTGGTGCACTTATTAAGCATTTGTTGCTGCATAGAAGGTCATAATACGTCAATTTAATAGAACCTGTTAGTACTGAAGTCTATGGTGTCAGAGTTTTGGCGTGCTTGCCCAAATTAATTTGGCATGATTTAACGTCAAATACATCCAAAGTTAGCCATTTAAATTAAAACTTACTTTAAACTAATGTAACGTAGATCATAACGATCAACTTAATGTATTTATCTCAGAAAATGTCAGAAAATCAAAAGCATCGGACTATGCAACTTGAACTGTATAGCTCATTTATAGCACCTACTCTATGCATATGGCCGTCACAAATCACAGCATTACCGATGCAGACTGCCCAGGTTGTGGCTAAGCGCTTAGTACTTAAGGCTTAAAGCTGCATAGTCTGATGAAAACATCAAATTAAAAAAATTAAAAAAAATTATCTAAATTTGATTCTACATATCCACATTAGATACATTGTTCACCACATCGAAGGAAATACTGGTGCAATTTAATAGAACATGTTACTGCAGAAGCTTATGCTATGGTGTCAGAATTGTGGATGGCTTGCCAAAACTACTTTGGCATGTTTCCACTTCAAATATCTCAAAGGCTAGCCATTTAAACTAAAAATCACTTCAAGTTAAAGCCTGGTAGATAATAATAATCAAATTAATATATTAATCTCAGAAAAATTACAGAAACTTAAAACCATCAGCATTTGCTTCAAATCACTATGTTCTATATTGAGTCCGAAACAGTGAGTAAATAAAAACAAATCAGGTTATCTTAACACCACGAGCAACAAATGCATATTTGTGTCATAAACATATAGTATATTGGTCATTAAAATGGACAAAGTTTTAACCCACATTAGTATTATTACCTTTTGCGACTCGTATCAACTTAGATATTGGTGCACTTAGTAAGCATTTTTTTCATGCGTAGAAGGGCATACATAATAAGTCAATTTAAAATCACATGTTCCTCATGAAGTCTATGGAGTGAGAGTTTTGATAAACACGTAAAGACTAATTTTGCATGTTTACACTTTAAAGATCTTCCAACTTGGTCATTTTTAAAGCAAAGTTACTTCAAATTGAAAGTGATTTTGAGTCCGATGCCCATATGTTAAGACAGGATAACCAAGCAGCAGCTTATCAACATGGGTTAGGTCAGTGTCAGTTGTTTGTTTGTTGTTGCTTTACGTCCTAGCAACATCTAAGGTCATATGAGGACGGGCACGGTGTCAGGATAATGTGACTGAGTGGGATATCAGTTCATGGTGCAGGTGGCCTGATTTCCCAGTGGGGCAGCAGTATAAAGTCGCAATGAGTGTGCACTGTCACAAGTCGGTACCCCTCCTGATATGACCTTAGATGTGGCCAGGACGCAAAACTCCAAAACCAACCAACCAACCTGATCAACATCGCTACAGCCATGGATATGGATGGATCAGCGCTGTTAAATTATTTCTTCCCTCATTCAATTGCTAACACCGCCCCTCACTCACACAACCACCCTGTAAAAGAAAACAAACCTAAAACCCCACAAAGCCTTTTTAGGAGAGAAGCTTTGTGGTGGATGGGCTTAGCGAAGCCAGGCTGATAATGAATAGTGCACTTAAGACATTAACTTCACTGAGGCGGGACATTCAATTGTGCGGTCATTATCGGGATAGGTTCGGATCCTGATGGATTATGCAGGGTTACGCCAGTTTCAGACGAAGCAACACACCAACTGGCTGGACACCAGGGCCCGTATGCATGAACAAGTTTTTATCGGCTCCGGTGTTAAGGGCGGCCGCCGGGGTAGCTAACGCCCGTGTTGGGAAATGGGTCATGGGGTATGTATGGTGCCAAAGCGCAGTGGTGTTAGCTAACCTATCAGTTATTTAAAGATTTGGGGTATCCCTCTGAGCCTGTTCCCTGCGAGCACCGCTATTTGCCAATATCGCTGCCGATGTGGCGGTGGAGGTGGCGGCAGTGGCGGTGGCGCGGCGTTAATATTGCTTAAATTTTTGGTTTAATTTGACCAAAATTCGGTAGCGGCATTAATATCACTTCGATTTTTGGTTTAATTTGACCAAATTTCACTTTTTTTGTATGTTATTCTGTTAAATAAAATTGGTCATATTAAGCCAAAAATCAAAGCAATATTCGCATCAGCGGCCATTTGTTTTGTTTACGTTCAACAGTATGAATATCGCCACCGATGTGCGGCCACGCTTTCTTGTGTGGTCCGCGCTGTCTTGTGTGGGCCCTTAGATTTTGGGGTTAATTTGACCAAATCTCACTTTTTTATTATGTTATTCTGTTAAATATGATAGCATTGAATAGATTTGGGCCTAATTGGTACCTAACACCGCCCTTAAACCTGCTACGGAGTGGTGTTAGCATAGCCGACCTTAACCTCATGGTGTTTGCATAACACTGCTCCATGCATACTGACTTTTCGCCGCTACCCTAGAAATCCCATCCAAAACCAGTTTTGGCTCGCTAACACCCGCCCCATGCATATGGCCCAAGATGGGAGGGCCGAATAAGTTGAGCGTCCGTCTCCCGTGTTGGTAGCTTGTGGGATTCAAAACACTGGTCGATTCAAGCCAATGACTTTAGGAAATGTATACGTGCTGCTTCCTAGCTCCGGATTATTTGGATACGGCAAGGACTGGTTGGCTCAGTGTCAGGATTATGTGATTGAGTGGGATATTAGGTCATGATGGTGGAGGCCTGGTCTCCCAGTAGGGCAGCACTATAAAGTCACCATGAGTGCCCACTGTCCCAAGTCGGCACCTGTCCTGATATGAGCTTAGATGTTGCCAGGACGTAAAACTCCAACAAGCAACCTACCAAGTAGACGGGGTGGCTGAGTTGGTAAGAACGCTGGCTGGCTTTCTGCGCGGGAGGTGATGCGTTTGAAACCCGGACCGATTCAAGACAATGCCTTGCAAATTTTATACTTTTGTTGCCTATTGTGACATTTGGCATTACTAGGATATGACCCAAAGTGGGTTGCTCAGTATGTGGATAATGTGACTGAATGGGATATTGCGTTATGGTGCTGGTGGCCCAGCATCCTACTGGGGCAGCACTATAAATAGCGTATTCTATCACAAGTCATTACCTGTCATGATAAGACTTTAGGGGTTGTTAAATCAGGAATCCCATATAAAGCAAACGAAACAGCTACTTTATTTTTAGTTTTTATTCTTAGTTTTCTTTTCCCCGCCAGAAATGAAGGCATCAGCAGGAGGTGGTGCATGTAGTCTTAACTATCACCGACAAATGAGAGTCGTTGTTTACTAATGATTCATCGACTATGCTCACCTCAATATTGCAAGCTTCTTCTTCCCCATCTCCAAGGGTTGTTTGTTTTCTTGGGGCTTTATATCCTCGCGACCTCTCAGGTCATATCAGGATGGGTTGTGTGACTTGTGCCAGTTTGCACCTATGGCGATCCATGGGAAAGCAAGTTGCTGACACAATGGTCAGATATCCTACTCAATCATGTTGTAAAATATTCCGATAAAACGCATTGGTGGGGAATGCAAATGGTCTATAATGGAATGCAAATGGTCTATTAAGGTAAATGGTATAAAGTGCCAGGTGCGTGGATGTATTTATATAGTTGCTGGTGATCCTTTACTTATGGTCAATAGTCATTGTGTATTAGGTAGATAGTGTGAAGGAGGCACTACTGATAGTGTGTAAGGGCCCTCAGGAGGTCTACTCACGGAACACCACACACAGCTCAGGCAGGTGGTGGCCAAGCAGCCACACCGCATGGTGGTGGTGGGCAGATCAAGGTAGCCATGGTCACCCAGGAATGCTTACTATTCATTGATGTAACTGTAAATGCTTGATTCCTATTGGAGAACACGGTCAGGTGGTATGCCATACCAGATCCATGTACCACTATATAATAATAAACCTGAGGGCATTGTCTCTCTCTCTACTTTCATTCTTTATACTCTTCCTTTCTCTTCTTGCCTGTATTGATTTCATTATAGCCTGCCTACACAAACCACAGATGGCAGCTGAGGACTTTACAATGTTATGCTGACACTGGACAACCCAACCCTTTCCCTATCATTTTAATATCGAGTGCAAGGTTAGGTAGCAACAAGTATACATTTTGTAAGTCTTTTGTGTGACTACACTGGGATTGGAACGTATATACAACTTTTTGTTTTACACAGAATATGTTGTACATTGAATTGCCACCGATAACATTAGTTCTTGGCACTGCCGTCAGAGGGCAGGTTGGTGGTGGAAGGTATCAATATTCCCGCTGAATTGCTAGTGAAACCTCACGGCCATAGATGGCGGACAAAGCGCGGATCGAGCAGCCTTTATCCTGAACGCGACAGCGATCGCTTGCCGTTCCGAATACGCGATGGATTGTCAAGATAGCAAACGGAACGGCGGGGTGGGTCGTCGCGCCCGGTGTGGCAGTTTCAGCCATGCGTCAGTTTCAGCCGTGCACATACTCAAACTCAAGGCATTGTCAATGGTCGAGCAATCTTCATATAGAAAATACAGAAAGAGTGAAATATCTCTAAAACCACACCACCTATTAACAAATCGCTTGGTACGCATATAGAAAACATATTTACCAAATACATCATATTAAATTTCTATGGTTAGGGTTCTTGATTTCTATTGATTTTGAATAAAACTAATGTTTTGCACTGGGTGTACCATCAAACGCAAGGCATTGTCAATGGGGGTGAGCAATCTTCATACAGAAAATCCAGGAAAAGTGAAATATCTCTAAAACCACACCACCTAGAAACAAATCGCTTGGTACACATATAGAAAACATCTTTACCAAAAACATTATATCAAATTTATAAGGTTAGTGACTCACGACCATTGACGATGCCTTGAGTTTGACGGTATGCGCACGGCTGAAACTGGTGCATGGCTGAAACCGCCACATCGGGGCTGCTGGGGCACGCGGATTGGTGGGGTGTGGGGCGCGGGGCGGGGCGGGGCGGGGCGGGGGCGGGGCGGGGCGGCGCTGGGCGGGGCGGCACGGCGCTGGGCGGCGCTGGGCGGGGCGGCGCGGGGCGGCGCGGGGCGGCGCGGGGCGGCGCGGGGCGGCGCGGGGCGGCGCGGGGCGGCGCGGGGCGGCGGCGCGGGCGGCGCGGCGCGGGCGCGGCGCGGGGCGGCGCGGGCGGCGCGGGGCGGCGCGGGGCGGCGCGGGGCGGCGCGGGGCGGCGCGGGGCGGCGCGGGGCGGCGCGGGGCGGCGCGGGGCGGCGCGGGGCGGCGCGGGGCGGCGCGGGGCGGCGCGGGGCGGCGCGGGGCGGCGCGGGGCGGCGCGGGGCGGCGCGGGGCGGCGCGGGGCGGCGCGGGGCGGCGCGGGGCGGCGCGGGCGGCGCGGGCGGCGGGGCGGCGCGGGGCGGCGCGGGGCGGCGCGGGGCGGGCGGCGCGGGGCGGCGCGGGCGGGCGGCGCGGGGCGGCGCGGGGCGGCGCGGGGCGGCGCGGGGCGGCGCGGGGCGGCGCGGGGCGGCGCGGGGCGGCGCGGGGCGGCGCGGGGCGGCGCGGGGCGGCGCGGGGCGGCGCGGGGCGGCGCGGGGCGGGGCGGCGCGGGCGGCGCGGGGCGGCGCGGGGCGGCGCGGGGGCGGGCGGCGCGGGGCGGCGCGGGGCGGCGCGGGGCGGCGCGGGGCGGCGCGGGGCGGCGCGGGGCGGGGCGGCGCGGGGCGGCGCGGGGCGGCGCGGGGCGCGCGGGGCGCGCGGGGTGCGCGGGGCGCGCGGGGCGCGCGGGGCGGCGCTGGGCGGCGCAGAGCGGTTCGGGGCGGTGCGGGGCCGGCGCGGGGTGTGGTCCAGGGCAGGGTGCAGGCGAGTGCGGCGAGGAAAACCGCCGGGACACCGCGATGCGATTGCGGTAGCGGTAGGGGGATTGCAGCCTGAAGGCCCCACCGAGGCCCGACGGAATTGATTCAAATGGATGCCGTTTTGGCAGCCTTTCTATGTGTGTGGATGTGAAAGAGATCTGGATAAGGCTTACCAAAGCGGACCAGTAGCAAAGAATTGTCTTTTGCTTACAATATCTACACGTTTATCTAAAAGCTGCATAGTCCGATGAAATATCCAATTTTCAAAACGAAACCAATTATCTAGATTTGATTTTACACACCTAACTTAGATACTGATGCACTTATTAAGCATTTGTTTCTATGTAGAAGGCAATACTGCGTCAGTTTAACAGAACCTGTTACTGCAGAAGTCTATGGGGTCCGAATTTTGGCAAGCTTACCAAAACTAATTTTCCATGTTTGCACTCAAAATATCTCAAAACTTTACCATTTAAAATGAAAGTAACTTTTAACTAATGTAAAGTAGATAGTAGTGATCGATCTAATATATTTATCTCAGAAAAAATACAGAAATTCAAAACCATCGGACTATGCAACTTTAAGCAACCAATCGCCGTGAGTACATTCATCAAAAGTGGTGCCTTTTCAACAACTTTTGTAACTCTTTACTCTGCTTGTGTGATAAAACTGACAACTTCCGATTGTTTTGATTTTAATTATAAAATAACAATTATGCACTTCCTCTCAAATCGCATCACCCTCGTGTTTTGATATTAAATCATATTAAAATGTACAGTGCCTTTAACATTATTTGGTGTATATGTCTTTGAGCTCTTTTCTGTGCAAGCTGACGTCAACTTTAGGACCTGTCTACGTCCCTGTACTTTATATTCTAGTCACAGTGTCTTACAGTATTAGGGAGGCTTTTAATTCTCACATTTGTTCATGTTTACAATGTGAGCAACATTCTTGGGGAACGGTATGCAGGTATTGCAGGTATAGCAATACCTCAGGGAGTTTGACGACCCTGCCCTGCAGAGTTGTAAACCACAGCCTTGTGGTACAGGTTCTTGACAGAACCGAAGGCTAAGGGAGCAAATCCTAAACAGAAAACCATGTCACTGTGGCAGCATTCAGGGTGGTTGATGTATGGAACTCCCAACATCTCCCGACCAGCCACTGCAGGGACAAATAGTTTTGCGCCTGTCTTGACATGTTCTTGCCGGTGTGAAACCTCTATTTGCTCCCCGAGAGAGTGCCACTGGTAACTTGCAAAAGCCAGCAGCACTTCAACACTTTTGCAGGCAGCTTTCATCAAATGTACAACTGCAGAGAGACATTAAGACCGACTCATGGACGCAACTCTCACAGCAGAGAGCTAAATGGAAAGCGGCAGTCAAATAATGAAAGCAGTCTTTGTCGCATCGCGACCGACAGCATGATGATGATGATGATGTCCCTGCGTGGGCCTTACAGTTACAGACAGCGGTATTAGGGGGAACGGCCCTACCACTCCTTCCATTCGCTTCTCTTCTTCTGCCATCCTTTCCTCCCCCTCCTGCTCTCCCCTCCTCTCTTCTCCTATCCTCCCCATCATTCTGCCCTTCCATTCCCACCAATCCCCCTCCCCTCTCCTCCCCTCTGCTCCTCTCTCCTCCCCTCTCCTCCCTTCTCCTCTCCTCTCCACTCCCGACATCCCTTCTTCTGTCTTCTCTCCACACCTCCCCTTTCCTCTCCACTCCTTTTGACTTCCCTCCCCTCTAGCCGTGCCCTCTTCTGTTTTCTCCTCTGCTGTGCTCTCCTTTCCTCTCCCTCTGTCCCTCTCTCCCCGTCTCGTCTCTCTCCTCGCCTCTTCTCTCCCACATTCTCTCCTCCACTCCCCTCCTGTCTTCTGTGTTCATGTTGTTCACGCTCCTCTCCTCTCCTGTCTTCTCTCCTGTTACATTCTCCTCTCCACTGCAGTCTGGCCTGTCCTGTTCTCTCCCCTCATCCTCTCCTCTTACCTCCTTTCTCCTGTCCTCCCCTCCTCTCGCCTGTCTGGCATATTGAGAGGAGCCAAGTGTTCTTTTCCCTGTGTGGATGCTTTCATCATGAATTTTATTTAGTCCTTAAAAAGCAATACAACTTTGTCTCTCGGATTATAAAACCGTGAATATTTAAATCCTCAAAAAATAGAGCGAGGATCAAACCACCTCCCCTCAGCATTCAGATATGATGTCCATTGAAAGGGAGGAAGGACCCTGTTCTCTCCTGTCAGAAAAAAAATCCCGCCATTTCCATTTTTATTCGTGTTATTGGAATTTATTTAGCAACACACACAAAATAGTGGAAGCGAGTGCAGTGGGTCTTGTCATGTGCTGAAGTTCTTGAACGGATACATTTTTGCGAGGGTTTCTTTTCTCACCGAGCGCATTTCAATCGCGCTCTCAGGAACAATCACACGTCTATTACAGTAGTACCTGTCTTCAAAGACCCATGTGATAGGCGAGCGCTTGCCATGTGTGAACTATTGTTCAATGCATAAACTGTTTCTGCGTGTGTGTGTCTAATTGATTGTCCCTTTGATGACAGGACACCTACTATGTGAGGACAACATCGGCAGCGATGCAGAGTTGTCCATTAATGAGGACAGATAATAATGTTTCCCATCGGTACCTGTCTGTAGCGACCCTTGTGATTAGTGACCACCTCCCAGACTTGAGCTTTTGTTGCATTTTACAAACTGTTTTTGTCTCATTCAACTGTACCTCCGATGTAGGCCTACTAGCCGACTGAGACTCGTTTCGTTGGGCCATCCGGTTAGTTAAAACTGAGCATAAAGGCTACATTCCTTACACGCGGTATGCGGCATGCGAATGGGAATGCAAATGCGGCAAAAAATCGAAAAGCATCTAAGTCAATGGGGGTGATTCCATGCGTCTGAATGCGCATGCGAATGCGAATACGAATGCGGCAACTGAATCGGTCCATGTAGCCATCGGTGTGGCATGCAAATGCGAATGCTGCTGCGTTTGCCATAGAAAACAGTGGTAGAGAAACCTAACACTATTTGTGGGTGTGGGTGTGGGTGTGGGTGAAAGGACCCAATCCATTCGCATGCCACATGTCGCATTCACATTCACATTTGCATTCGCATGCCGCATGCCGTGTGTAAGGAATCCTAGCTTTATGAGAACCCACACAGACCTGTATTATCAAGCCAACCGGCCAGTTGAAACTGAGCATTATCGTAAGTAACTCAAACTCGTCCTATCGGGCCATCAGGTCAGTTGAAGCTGAGCATTATTATAACCCATTCAGACTCATCTTATCGAACCATCGGAACAGTCAAAACTGGGCATCATTACCGACTCAGATGGATCTTGTTGAACAACCGGGATAGTTAAAGCTGGGCATTATGAGAACCCACTCTGACCCGTCTTATCAGGCCATCGGACCAGTTAAAGCTGAGCATTATGAACCAACTCCGACCTGTCTTATCAGGCCATCGGACCAGTTAAAGCTGAACATTATGAGAATCAACTCCGTCCCTTCTTATCCGGCCATCGGGCTAGCTAACGCTGAGTATTTTTGTAACCCACTCATATCTGTCTTATTACAATATCAGGCCATCAAGCTAGTTACAGCTGAGCATTATGAGAACCCGCTCAAACCCGTCTTATCAGGCCATCATGCTAGTTAAGGCTGCGCATTATAACAGTTTGTTTTATTTAACGACGCCGCTAGAGCACATTGATTTTTATCATCGGCTATTGGAAATAAAACATTTGGTCATTCTGACGCATTTCTTTAGAGGAAAGCTGCTGCCGCCACATAGGCTACTCTTTCTGATAAGCAGGAAGGGGTGTTTTATATGCACTTTCCCAAAGACAGGACAGCACATACCACAACCTTTGATGAATCAGTTCGGGACCACTAGTTGGAACGGAAAATAGCCCAAACTGCAAATTTGTCCACTGACCAGTATCGATCGAATGACCCACACCTTCACAGCTGGACACGTTACCGTCTGAGCTACGTCCCGCTCCCAACCGAGCATGATGAGAACCTACTCAGACCCGTCTTACCAGCCATCGGCTGACCATTATTATAATCCACCTTTACCCATCTTAGCGGGCCTTCGGACCAGTTAAAGCCGGGCATTACAACCCACTCAAACCTATCTTATCGGGCTGTCGAGCCAGTCAAAACTGGGCATTACACCTCACTCAGACTTGCATGAGGGTCGCATTGCAAGTAGTCAGTGACTGGGCAAAACCAGACAAAACACTGGTCTGGATATAGAGTTAGCTATCCTTTGAAGACACTTTACTAGGGTATACTGCTGAAGGATGGGTAAGTGTACAAGTAGGTCCTGGGATGGTGAAGTGTCACTCTCTCTTCCCTCTTTATCGTCGCCAGAACACCCCGCCCAAACAGACCCCGCACACCCCTCATTCCCACCGCATCGCCCCCCCCCCCCCCTGTCGGAGCATGCGCAATATCTTAAATGCCTCGCGTTAACTGGGCCGGCTGTACCAGAGATGGGCCGATGCTTGCTGTCGCCAACTATGCAGCTTCAACCAGGGGAATTTTCAATCGTGGACAATTGGTCTTCCTCATTCCAATCCGCCTTGCCCTATCCTAGTAATGCCAAACACCAGGCTAGCTCACGACAATACTAAACACATTTAAAGTCATTAGTTTGACTCGACCGGGGTTTCAACCCACAGCTTCGAATCCCATGACTTACCAAAATGGGAGGCGGGTGCTCAACTTATTCAGCCACCTAAACATAAGATCCACCCCGTACTTATAGTACAGGGGTGAATCCTAGCGTAGTCTAAATACGGGCGAAAATAGTTTTGGTATGGAACATGAACTAGAAACTGTGGTTCCAGTATTCAGTGGTTATCTATATCGGCACAGAGTTTGTGAAATGGGAGAGAATGCAAAAAGACAAGATGGCAGTGATAAACACCATCTGTTTTATTTTTAAAATTCCTGAAACTACATGTTTTATTATATATTTCAAATCAAAAGTAGTGGGTAAATATGAAGATTTATATGAACAATATACTTTGCTTCTTCAATTAAGAATTTACCAGCTCAATTAATTTCCGCCGCCATGTCAAAATTCTTCGCCCGTTTTTCTAATATGTTGGTTTTCACCCCTGGACTGGATGTACGGACGGGGTGAATCCTTTATCGGCCACACTGCCAGGCCCCATGGAAAACAAACAATTAAATATACTGTTCTAAAAGTATCTAAAACAAAAAGTATACATACAATATAGCTTCCCTCATTCTCTTATACTGTCCGTCATCATATGACCTTAGACGTTGCCAGGTCATAAAACTCCAACAACCAGCCAACCTATATTTTCCCATTTCCGAGAGTTGTTATCAACACCAAAGAAACTCTTGTGTAAATAACTGTCAGCACTTACTGCTGGGTAGACCAGGGCTTCGGGATTTATGAAGGAATTGTTCCGAGGAAGAGAAAATCTAGCGCAACATAAAAAGGAATATGAAACGTAGGATGCAGGGGTTATCGATCCGCCTATACATTGTCCTGCCTATCTTGACATCAGCTGATACCACGCAATAAACATAAGGGCCAGATAAGGCGTGCTATATACCCAAGTGGTTATAACACGGTGAGCAGCGCCTATATATTGTGTTGCCTATCTCCACATCAACTGATACTACCCAATAAACACAAGGGAGACAAGGCCTTCCGACGTTCAAGTGACATGCCACACAGGTTGCCTTTGTGAATCACCAGGGTGGCTGGACGATTTGAGCGCCCGCTTCTCTAGTGTGGCACGTCGTAGGTTTTAATCCTGGCAGAGTAAAAAAAAGTAAAGCTTTTAAAAATTTAACGATGCCTCTAGAGTACATTGAGTTTTATCAATGTTGTATGCAACGTTTATTTGATGTTCAAAGGCACTTTTGTTGTTGTTGTGAATACACCATACGCAGTGAGCATCTCCAATCACCCGATGCCACAGGCTCTCTCACTCCGAGGCTGCAAATGGGTCCACTGAGCAGGATCAACAGGATGAAGTCAAACATATGGTCAATCTGACATATTTCTTTGGAGGAAACCTACTGCTGCCGTTACTTTTTCCGATAAGCAGCAATGGGTCTTTTACACCCATCTGACTCAAAGCAATGACTTACAAAACTTGATACTTGTCACTACCTAGCCTGGCGCTCAGCATTAATAGGAATTGACAAGGACTGGTTTGCTCAGTATTAGCAAAACATTACACTGGGATATCAGGTCTTGGTGCCGGTGTAAAGATTTCAAATTCACCCCATATTCAAGTTCCCCCCCGGGAACTTGAAAACGTTTTCAAGTTCCCTCCCTCATTTTAACTTTCCCTCCCCCCAGGGACTATAATCCACACCATCTTAAATAAAATTAAAATGAACTACGGACTGACATACACACACAGACATACAAAATTCTCTTATTTTGTGAAATTTCGTGAAATATTAGATTTTTCATGAACTTTAATTTTTTTTGTTAAATTCGTAATTTTTCTGGAAATTGTCTGGAAATGTTTAATTTGACATGAAATTTTCGATTTGTTTAACTTTTCAATTTGTTGTGCTTTTTTGAATAATTAAAAAAATATAGAATTTTGGTGTGAAATTCTTTATTTTCATGAAATATACATTTTTTTGGTGATTTTTTTGCATGAAATTGTTCGATTAACAAAAAATCTTTTTGGGGAAATTTTGGTGACTACTATTACTATTTTTCATAAATTTCCGATCTTTTTAAAACTGACATTTTTGTGGAATTTTCTTTATTTTTAAACAATTTGAAATTCCCGGAGGGGGGAATTTGAAAATAGGGGGAGGAATCTGAAAACTGTTTTTAATTTCCCCCCGGGAATCTGAAAACGTTTTGATTTTCCACAGAGGGAAGTTAAGAACGTTTTCAGATTCCCGGGGGGGAACTTGGGAAGGGGGGAAGTTGTAATTGTATTCCTGTAGGGGGGGATTTGAAAATAGGGGGAGGAATCTGAAAACTGTTTTTAATTCCCCCCCCCCCCCGGGAATCTGAAAAGGTTTTTAAATTTCCCTGGAGGGAAGTTAAGAACGTTTTCAGATTCCCGGGGGGGGGGGGGGAACTTAGGAAGGGGGAAGTTGAAATTGTATTCCTGGAGGGGGGAATTTGAAAATAGGGGGAGCAATCTGAAAACTGTTTTTAAGTCCCCCCCAGGAATCTGAAAACGTTTTTAAGTTCCCCGGAGGGAAGTTGAAAACGTTTTCAGATTCCCGGGGGGGAACTTGAGAAGGGGGGAAGTTGAAATCGTTACACCGGCAAGCCTGTCTTCCAGTGCGGCAGCACATTAAAGTGTGTGTTGTCACAAGTCGGTACCAACCTTAGATGTTGCTAGTGTATAAAACCAAACAAACCAACAAATACCTCTGCTGTTACATAAGCACACACAGCTCCCCCAAGCGAAATTAACTTAGCTGTAATGAACTGTTTAACTGTCTTCGGTGTCCAGCACCGATACAGTCTACCTGCTGGCGGTGGATCCATTCCCCAGTTCACCACTCTGATTGTAAGCAACGTATATTTGATTTTCAAAGGCACTTTTATTTTTGTTGTGAATACACCATACGCAGTGAGCGTCTTCAATCACCCGGTGCCACAGGCTGTGTCTCACTCCGAGGCTGCAAATGGGTCCACTGAGCAGGATCAACAGGATGACCCACAACCCCTGTCAGGGTAAATCCAACGACTTAGAACATTGAATAACAGTAACATGTTCTAATATCTTTAGTTAGAATTCCTTCTATGCCAGTGTATGCAGCACTACATGCTTAATAAGTGCACCAATATCACTTTTTGTGTGTGTTTTTTTTGTTTATTAAATGTGTTTATTCATCTGAAAATATACTTTCCCATATAAACATACAGTAACACCTTTCTAAATCGACTGACCTCGGAACCGACTTCAAGTGGTCCATTTAGGGAGGTGGTTGGTTAAGGGAGTTAGAATATGGCTACAATGGTATCGTTGGGACCCAAATAAAGCGATCGATATAGAGGAGTGGTCGGTCTGTTCGGTTAGAGAGGTTTTACTGTAGTCCATGCTTTATTTTTCTACTTCTGACTATTGTCTCTTTTTCTCCTCTTATATTCTCCGCTATTGTGTCCATCGACCTCACACACTGTTCCACACATCCAGATCGGCCATCTTATTTGCTGTCTATGAAGTTTGACGTTACTCAATAGATTTATGAGAAACAGAGGAAACATGACCATCTCATACTAAATTATAGATAGCACTCTGAATCTGAGGAGTTCGGCTAAGCACTGGCTGGTATTGTGGGACAATAAACAAAAAGGTTAGTCAGTTCAGAACTGTTTGGTATTGTGGGGTAATACAAGATTTGACTCCGCCGGTGTTCGAACACACAAACTGTCAGCGCTCTTACACAATTTAGCCAGTTGTTTCAGTGACAAGTATCAATTTAGTTAATTCATTAGTTTCCTTAGGCCGGTGTCCGAACACACCGTCAGCGCTCTTAGACACGTTGGCCAGCGCATCCGGTGTGACAAGTATCAGTTTTTAAGTCAGTGCTTTGACTCGACCAGTGTTCGAATCTCACGATCTATCAAAACGGGAGACAGACGGTCATCTCATTCGGCTATCCGGTGGGTTCGAATCCCGTCCTGATATGACGTTTGATGTGGTTAGGACGTAAAATACCAACGAACAAAGCAGTGTCAATGCTGGTTTTCCGCATGCAACTGGGGGTCCCTCATGAGCTGCTCCTCCCCTTACCGAGCAGCTCCTGACCGGACTGCCCGCCCTGCATGGGTCCTTAGTCACACAGAACTCCCCCCTCCCCACCCTCCCACCGCTGAGGCGTTTGTCTCGGCCGGCTTACGCCTGCTCCTGCCTTCTGTAAAGATAAGATAATTAACCGGGTTGCCGCCCGTCGGTTTTTATCTGCAATCATACCGGCAGAACTGATGGCGCCCGACCGGCCTCCCCTCTCGAAGGGCCGGCGGACGCTCGCTTGCTTGGACCCGGCATTGCAACGCGTCACCGAGGTCGGCGTGCTAATAACTCACCCATAATTAGAAACACAAACACAGCAAATATAGTTATGGCTCTTTATTCCAATTTAATTCTTTCATCAGTACAGTCTCTTGGGTAGTTATGTGATGTTGATGAGGCTTAGGCATGCTTATAACCCTATATCCCCTTCTCATTGTGGGGTAGTGGGATGGGAATTTAAGGCAGTTGTTGTCCACATGGCTCCCGTGTCAAAAGTGAAATAACTAAAGCGAGCAGTCGCTTTTATAGCTAAGATTAAAGTTTTTGGCCGAAAGGCAGCGTAATTTAGTTCAATAATACGATATAGGTGGAGCTGCAGGTGCCTTGTTTACTGGGCAATCATGTGGCGGTATTGTACCCACCCACAAGCATTGTACCCACCCACATACATTGTACCCACCCACATGCATTGTATCCACACGCCTGCATTGTACCCACCCACATGCATTGTACCACCCACATGCATTGTACCCACCCACATGCATTGTACGCACCCACATGCATTGTACCCACCCACATGCATTGTACCCACCCACATGCATTGTACCCACCCACATGCATTGTACCCACCCACATGCATTGTACCCACTCACATGCATTGTACCTACCCACATGCAGTGTACCCACCCACATGCATTGTACCCACCCACATGCATTGTACCAACCCACATGCATTGTACCCACCCACATGCACTGTACCCACCCACATGCATTGTACCCACCCAAATGCATTGTATGCACCCACATGCATTGTACCACCCACATGCATTGTACCCACACGCCTGCATTGTACCCACCCACATGCATTGTACCCACCCGCATGCATTATACCCACCCACATGCATTGTACCCACCCACATGCATTGTACCCACCCACATGCATTGTACCCACCCCACATGCATTGTACCCACCCACATGCATTGTACCCACCTGCATGCACTGTACCAACCCACATGCATTGTACCCACCCACATGCATTGTACACACCCACATGCATTGTACCACCCACATGCATTGTACCCACACGCCTGCATTGTACCCACCCGCATGCATTGTACCCACTCACATACATTGTACCCACCCACATGCATTGTAACCACCCACATGCATTGTACCCACACACCTGCATTGTACCCACCTGCATGCATTGTACCACCCACATGCATTGTACCCACCCACATGCATTGTACCCACCCACATGCATTGTACCCACCCACATGCACTGTACCCACCCACATGCATTGTACCCACCCACATGCATTGTACCTACCCACATGCATTGTACCCACCCGCATGCATTGTACCCACCCACATGCATTGTACCCACCCACATGCACTGTACCCACCCACATGCATTGTACCCACCCACATGCATTGTATGCACCCACATGCATTGTACCACCCACATGCATTGTACCCACACGCCTGCATTGTACCCACCCGCATGCATTGTACCCACGCACATGCATTCTACCCACCCACATGCACTGTACCTACCCACATGCATTGTACCCACCCACATGCATTGTACCCACTCACATGCATTGTACCTACCCACATGCATTGTACCCACCCACATGCATTGTACCCACCCACATGCATTGTACCCACCCACATGCATTGTACCTACCCACATGCATTGTACCCACCCACATGCACTGTACCCACCTGCATGTATTGTACCACCCACATGCATTGTACCCACCCACATGCATTGTACCCACCCGCATACATTGTACCCACCCACATGCATTGTAGCCACCCACATGCATTGTACCCACCCACATGCATTGCACCCACCCACATGCATTGTACCCACCCACATACATTGTACCCACCCACATGCATTGTACCCACCCACATACATTGTACCCACCCACATGCATTGTACCCACCCACATGCATTGTACCCACTCACATGCATTGTACCTACCCACATACATTGTACCCACCCACATGCATTGTACCCACCCACATACATTGTACCCACCCACCTGCATTGGACCCACCCACATGCATTGTACCCACTCACATGCATTGTACCTACCCACATGCATTGTACCTACCCACATGCATTGTACCCACCCGCATGCATTGTACCCACCCACATGCATTGTGCCCACAACATGCACTGTAGCCACCCACATGCATTGTACCCACTCACATGCATTGTACGCACCCACATGCATTGTACCCACTCACATGCATTGTACCCACCCACAGGCACTGTACCCACCCACATGCACTGTACCCACCCACATGCATTGTACCCACACGCATGCATTGTACCCACCCACATGCATTGTACCCACCCGCATGCATTGTACCCACCCACATGCATTGTGCCCACCCACATGCACTGTACTCACCCACATGCATTGTACCCACTCACATGCATTGTACCCATCCACATGCATTGTACCCACTCACATGCATTGTACCTACCCACATGCATTGTACCTACCCACATGTATTGTACCCACACGCCTGCATTGTACCTACCCACATGCATTGTACCCACCCACATGCATTGTACCCCCCCACATGCATTGTACCCACTCACATACATTGTACCCACCCACATGCACTGTACCCACCCACATGTATTGTACCCACACGCCTGCATTGTACCCACCCACATGCATTGTACCAACACGCCTGCATTGTACCTACCCACATGCATTGTACCCACCCACATGCATTGTACCTACCCACATGCATTGTACCCACCCACATGCATTGTACCCACCCACATGCATTGTACCCACTCACATGCATTGTACCTACCCACATGCATTGTACCTACCCACATGCATTGTACCCACACGCCTGCATTGTACCTACCCACATGCATTGTACCCACCCACATGCATTGTACCCACCCACATGCATTGTACCCACTCACATACATTGTACCCACCCACATGCACTGTACCCACCCACATGCATTGTACCCACACGCATGCATTGTACCCACCCACATGCATTGTACCCACCCACATGCATTGTACCCACTCACATGCATTGTACCTACCCACATGCATTGTACCTACCCACATGCATTGTACCCACCCACATGCATTGTGCCCACAACATGCACTGTAGCCACCCACATGCATTGTACCCACTCACATGCATTGTACCCACCCACATGCATTGTACCCACTCACATGCATTGTACCCACCCACATGCACTGTACCCACCCACATGCACTGTACCCACCCACATGCATTGTACCCACACGCATGCATTGTACCCACCCACATGCATTGTGACCACCCGCATGCATTGTACCCACCCACATGCATTGTGCCCACCCACATGCACTGTACCCACCCACATGCATTGTACCCACTCACATGCATTGTACCCACCCACATGCATTGTACCCACTCACATGCATTGTACCTACCCACATGCATTGTACCTACCCACATGCATTGTACCAACATGCCTGCATTGTACCCACCCACATGCATTGTACCCACACGCCTGCATTGTACCTACCCACATGCATTGTACCCACCCACATGCATTGTACCCACCCACATGCATTGTACCCACTCACATGCATTGTACCTACCCACATGCATTGTACCTACCCACATGCATTGTACCCACACGCCTGCATTGTACCTACCCACATGCATTGTACCCACCCACATGCATTGTACCCACCCACATGCATTGTACCCACTCACATACATTGTACCCACCCACATGCACTGTACCCACCCACATGCATTGTACCCACACGCATGCATTGTACCCACCCACATGCATTGTACCCACCCGCATGCATTGTACCCACCCACATGCATTGTGCCCACCCACATGCACTGTACCCACCCACATGCATTGTACCCACCCACATGCATTGTACCCACCCACATGCATTGTACCCACCCACATGCATTGTACCTACCCACATACATTGTACCCACTCACATGCATTGTACCCACCCACATGCCTTGTACCCACTCACATGCATTGTACCTACCCACATGCATTGTACCTACCCACATGCATTGTACCCACACGCCTGCATTGTACCTACCCACATGCATTGTACCCACCCACATGCATTGTACCCACACGCCTGCATTGTACCTACCCACATGCATTGTACCCACCCACCTGCATTGTACCCACTCACATGCATTGTACCCACCCACATGCATTGTACCCACCCGCATGCATTGTACCCACCCGCATGCATTGTACCCACCCGCATGTTGGAGATTATCATGGTTAGGAGTATAAATGACCAAATTAATTTAGCATGCATTCACTTCAAATATCTAACAAAGTTCACGTACAAATTCTCATCTGTAATGGGTTCAATAAAATTGACTTAAGCTAAGATTCCATATATGCGGTGTGCGGAAATCGGCATGTGGCATGTGAATTCAATTCAATTCAATTTATTTCAGACTCAGGATTATGGTAGTTACATAATTTGGTCTATAGTAGGGAGATATAAAAATTAATGTGAATAGGATATAAGTAATAGTATGAATACTACCACACAAACCAATATCAATATGTTGGCCTATATACATACAGTAGTTTGTACCAATGCCTCCATATGGCAGATGTAAATCTGAGATCACTCTCTTCTATTTTTACAAGTCCCTGTATTATAGCATTTTCTGACTTGTTAAGTCTAGTAATAAATTTGAATATTATATTCATGAATGTTTCATGCGGTATAGATATCGATGCGATTTTCAGGCTTTCTTTCTACAAATTTCTGAAGGAAAGTCAAAGTTACTGTTGTTTCCTATGGCAAATAGGGGCAGCATTCACATTTGCATTTGCATTTGCATTTGCATTTGCATTTGCATTCGCATTCGCATTCGCATTCGCACCAATTGGTCCTTGTAGCGATCCACTTGCCACATTTGTATTTGCATTTGCATTTGCATTTGCATTCGGACATATGGAAGTACTACTGTGCATTTACATGCTTTTCCTTTTTCTTTTGCTGCATTTCCATTCGCATACTGCATACCGCATATATATGGAATCTTTACTTTAGTCATTATTCCCATTTGGGCAGCAACAAATGCTTAATGAGTGCATTTCTATCAGAGATGGATATTTAGGATCACATCTAGCCGAGTGTCTTGATATAGGCAATTTGATGATTTTATCAGACTATGCGGCTTTAAGAAAGTTCACGATAAACAATTGAGGCATTTAAACCAGCTTCTCTCTTCTTATGTCCTCCACATCCCCACCCACCCAACCAAATAGGCCCCCCCCCCCCCCAGTTCCCCTTCTTTTTATACCGGGCGAGGTGGCTGAATCGGTAGAACGCAGGCCTCCCATGCAGGAGATCGGTCGAGTCAAACCAATGACATACAAAATTGATACATGTCACTTCCTAGCTTGGCGTTCGGCATTAATAGGATAGGGCATGGACTGGTTAGCTCAGTGTCAGGATAACATGACTGAGTGGGATATCAGATCAGGGTACTGGCAGCCTGATTTCCCAGTGGGGCAGTGCTATATAGTCGCCATGAGTGTGCACTGTCAGAAGTCAGTACCCGTCCTGAAATGACCTTAGATGTTGCCCGGACGTAAAACTGAAACAACCAACCAATCCTGTTTTTATTAGTCTTTTGCCAGTATTACTATTAGTTCTCTCACAAGTTTCTTTCATCGGAGTGGGAGGGGGGGGGGAGGAGAGGGGGGGGCTGCAGATTTCTTCATGAACCCTTGTGCTAGGCAGATTACGCCGGCAGATAATGCTTGTAATCAACCGTGCGATTCATCATTCCTGTGTGGAATGTTGATTCCAGATTGTAGCCGGTGCCCGGCATGTCTCGTAAAGCAGTGACACTGCGAACCCGGCGCCGGACGCCGTCAGGCTGACCTCTGCAGCAGCGCCGTCTGGTGGCTTTTGCGGGAAGACGTCACTTCCGAGTTGCCCGAGTTGGATGTCCACCCAGCCATTCTACAGTTCCCAGTTTGTTGTTGTTTTACGTCCTAGCAACATCTAAGGTCATATCATGACGGCCATTGTACATGTTGTCAACTTGGGTATTTGAATACGGGGGTGCAAACCTGCTGCCACCTGTGCTAGACGGCCTGAATTATCGTTCGGCACTTACCCGCTGTGGTAAGCTCCTGTCAAAGTATTTTATATTACACCCGCCATGCCATCTGGAGAATTGACCAGACGGGATGGCGGAATGAGTTAGAGCGCCCGTCTCCCGTGCTGGTAGATCGTGGGGTCGTGGGTTCGAACCCTGGTCGAGTCAACCCAATGACTTAAAAATGTATACTTGTCGCTTCCTAGTCAGGCGCTTGGCATTATTAGGACAGGGCAGGGACTGGTGTGCTCAGTGTCAGGATAATGTGACTGAGTGGGATACCAGGTCATGGTGCTGGTGGCCTGGTTTCCCAGTGGGACAGCATTATAAAGTTGCCATGAGTGCGCACTGTCACAAGTCGGTACCTGTCCTGATATGACCTTAGATGTTGCTAGGACGTAAAACAACAACAAACAAACAAGCCATCTAGAGACTCTAAACTGTACCTTAGCCGTCTAACACAGCATTTGAATCAGATCGACCCGAGCTGCTCAACATTCAAGACGTGCTCTACTGGCCCCAAAATCTGCTGTCCTACCCACCCAAACTCATAGGGTTAAGTGTCAGTGAACCTCGGAACATTGAAATCTAACTGTAACTGTGACTGTACAAGAACACAATAAATGCCAATATATATAATGTGGGTGTTGTGTTTATTCAATTAACTAGCCAGTTGGTTGGTTGTTGGAGTTTTATGTCCTGGCAACATCTAAGGTCATATCCGCCTTGGGACAGTGCACACTCATGCTGACTTTATAGTGCTACCCTACTGGGAAATCAGGCTGGAGCACCATGACCCGACATATCTAACTCCAATTCCTGACACTAAACCAACCAGTCCTATTAATGCTGAGCGCCAGGCTAGGAAGTGACAAGTATCCATGTTTATGTCATTGCTTTGACTCGACTAGGGTTCGACCCCGTGGGCTCGAATCCCACGATCTACCAAAACGGAGAGAGGTCAGTGTAAGACTACTTACTACATATAATTTAAGAACAGAGCCCTATCCAGCGAAGTACTCAATGACTAATTGTGAATCAATATTCACTGTTGTAGGCATTGAGTAGGGAACAACAACCACAGCAAGTTCTAAATCCGACACCCTTTCTTTCCCCAACCAATTCCTCACAGCGAGTCTCAATGTACTTTTTCCTCATTTACTCCCAAATCGCTATTAATTTGTTGAGTCCATTAGAACAAATGACATGCACAGAAACTGGGTGTGACAGCTTCAGCTGAAATTGTTAGTGCGTTTGAAATATTACATTTTGAAAATGCAGCTGCTTTGAATATTTTTGTTGTTGTTCAACTGTTTTTTTCTCCCTGTAACTAGATTTAGACAGATTGTCATCGCTGAGACAGTTTGTGGTCTTCCCACCCTACTTTGTTTGTTGTTTTACGTGCTGGCAACATCTAAGGGCATATCAGGATGGGTACCAACTTGTGACAGTGTGTACTCATGGCGACTTTATAGTGTTGCCCCACTGGGAGACCAGACCACTAGCACCCCACACAGTCACATTATCCTGACCCTGTGCTCACAAGTACAACAAGCCCATAATATGCCAGACTGACAACTTGGTTAAAACTGCATAGTCCGATGAAAACATAAAGTTTTCAAAACTACAATAATTATCTAAATTTGATTCTACATATCTAACTCCAATACTGGTGCAGTTATTAAACATGCGTTGCCACATAGAAGGGAATGTTGAGGCAATTGACCAGAACCTTTTGCTGATGAAGCCTTATGGTGTCAGAGTTTTGGCAAGCTTGCCAAAATTAATGTGCATGTTTACACTTCAAATATCTAAAAGAATTAGCCACTTAAAAATAAAACATTTAAGGTAAAATAACAATAAACCTAACATATTTATCTCAGAAAATGTCAGAAACTCAAAACCATCGGCCATTGCAACTTTAAGAAAAAGTGTAGAGATAGATGCATTTATTCTTCTGAGCTCAATTTCCTTTGGCTCCAGCTTGAGTACTGGTTTTCCCTGCCATTGTACATCCATGGTTATTTACACAAATTGAGAAAAGTGAATGATATATATACTGTATGCAGCAGACACAACTCAGGACATTTGTTTGCACATAATGCACAGATAAAAAAATTTAGAAAATCCATTATCTAACCAAACCACCGGGCGCAGTGCCCTAATCAATAGAGCGCGGGCCTCGCGTACGGAAGGTCGGGAGTTCGGTTTCCACTCGATTCAAACCAATGACTATAAAATTGAAACTATTCGCTTACTAGCCTAGCGCTCATCATTAGTAGGATAGGGCAAGGACTGGTTAGCTCCATGTCAGGATAATGGGACTGGGTGGGATATCGGTTCATGGATATCGCAGCCTGATTTCCCAGTGGGACAGCCCTATAAAGTCGCCATGAGTGCGCACTGTCACAAGTAGGTACCCGTCCCCAAAATTACCTTAGATGTTGCCAGGATGTAACAACCAACCATCCAACCACACTGGTATGTCATGACAATAATTCTGCTGCCATGCTTTAATTAACCGGGGCCTGAATATAGGTCATCTGGATATAGAGCTTGCAACCAATCACCTCATAAAAAAGTCATATCAGTTGGATAGCACATCTATAAACGCAGCAAGTCATAAACGCCATAGACAGGTTTAAACAAATATATACTGAGTGCAAATTATATGTAAATGTGATAGAGACGGCACCCTGATGCCGCCTGTCTTCCGTGATATCAGAATGGTATCTGCTGGCAGACGATGTAAAAGCACTATCAATAAAACAAACAAAAATAAAAATAATAATGCAATAAAAAAGAGCATTGCCTCACAGGCCCAAGAGCAGATAAGATCTCTGTTTACATATTTATGAAGACAGTACCGCTGAACATGAGCTTATGGTCAGCTTTCCTTTTATTCACACTATTCACGCCGCGCCCATGTTGAAACCAGACCGAGGCCACGTATGGGTCTGCGATGCGCCGCTGTATGAAAAGT
The DNA here is from genome assembly GCA_030323885.1 of Branchipolynoe longqiensis. Taxonomy (NCBI): domain Eukaryota; kingdom Metazoa; phylum Annelida; class Polychaeta; order Phyllodocida; family Polynoidae; genus Branchipolynoe; species Branchipolynoe longqiensis. The sequence goes on along the minus strand of CM059190.1, from coordinate 66,566,093 downwards.
AATGTGAATATTTTTTCGTCGACCAATACCTCTCGAAATCACTCAAATTTGAGGGTATTCATTTTTGAAACTACCGTATTCATCTTTGCATACCTGTTTTCTATCTATTGGCCAATTTTCACGAAGATTGGGTGACCCTTGCATGGTGATTTTCCCATTCTTTTACTACAATGTGACTGTCAACTTCAAGTCTGCATAGTTATGGTTGTATCATGTAATGCAGCACTGTCAGCATAGTTATCTGTGCACCACAGTTAAACAACTAGTCTTAGTAATTACAAATTAATAAAAGCTTTAAAAGGGTTAAAATATATTTTTTAAATATATATTAAGAAAGTTATGCAATTTTGAATTTAAGAAAAGATTGGCAGCCAAGGTGAGCGACTTTGTTGACATTGCCTACTGAAATGCATCTGATCATCACTCAATCTTCATGAAAATTGACCAATAAATAGGAAAAAGGTATGCAAAAATGAATATGATAGTTTCAAAAGTGAATATCTTCAAATTTTACTCCTTTAATTTCTGTAGTAGTTCATACATATCGGCACACAGCAGTGTCTCATGGCAATTTCCAATACCCGATGCATACTTAGGCTCGTTCTGATGTCGAATTAGGTCACACGTGAATAGCTATTATTATATACAGGTTAACTGTTTATGTTACATTACAGATTTCCCGCCACATGCGCATTGCTTGGTTGGCAGAAATCAGCTGCAAATGTTAGTTAATCAGCGTGCGAAGGTGGCACTGCCATGGCAAAAACTATAGCTCCTAACATATAATAAAAGATGGTGAATGATTAGAAATCAGACAATAGAGGAACTGAGGGAAAGGATGCCCATGCATATAATGGGTAATAGCTATATATAAATGGATATATGGATATATATATAGATATATATATATATATGTGCTCTATAATCTATTATGGGAATATAAACAAGGACACTACCCCCTAGCAGTTCTCTCCCTTACTTACTCTATTCCCTAATGTCACTGAGCTATTACTACCATAGGACTAGGTTAGTTCCTTCATTCTCCACTGCACTGCCACCTGTGAGCAGCTCATGACCGCATGATACCAGCTGCGCCTGGTCACTACCACTACCGCTCCCTCTCAGCAGGACGGATTTTTAATTATGTAGATACATATACAGTAAAACCTCTCTAACCGACCACCTCCACAGATCGACCACTCCTTTTATCGATCACTTTATTTGGGCCCCAAACGATCGGGGAAACAATACCATTGTAGTTCACTTCACTCAGCCCAAGATAAGTAAGAGATAGTATTAAAGAATTTATTAAAAATAAATCAAACCTGCAGGTAGGTCGAACAAGCGGGTGGCAGTGACTCTATGTCATGTCATGAAATTTGATCAAGTTCAAGTGGCCAACAGGGACCAAGTGGAGATGAGCAGTTCAGGGTAGAACCAGGAGCAGGTATAGTGTAGAACCAATCAGCGCTCACCCAACAAACAAGCGAGCGCTGATGGGTCTTCGGCAACCTCGAGGGGAGCAACGTATGAACATACTGCAGCCGACTTCCAGGAACCAGCGAACATGAGGCCGGGAAGAGGAAGGCCTGCCGCCTGACAGGCCTGTGTCACCCCTCGACGAAGACTGTGGAGCGTGAAGGAGGAGTCCCGGTGAAGTGCAGCTGCAGCTGCCAGCCAGAGTGTCTTGGTGAGGTAGTGGGAGGTCAAGGGCCTAGCGGAGGGAAGGAGGAGTGCAGGGCCATCCGGGTTCGGGGCAAGGGTGGACATGTAACGGTACAATGCTGAGACCGGTCAGCAGCTTGAATGAGGGATGGCGCGGAGTCGGTATATGAGCGGGCAGGCACTTTTGAGCTGGGTTTTAGAGGAGGAGACGGTGATCAGGAGGGCGACCGGGGACCAGAGGCAATCACAGAACTTAATGGTATGGACTGGAGAGCCTGATGCAGGGGCGACCAGATTGCTTTTGGGAAGAAGGGTCATGTAACCTATCAGAAGGGCGAGTATGATGACAACAGGAGGCAGTTGTACTTGTAAGTCCGCAAGGAAACATATTATTACCTTAAGGTCATCAGGGGACATGGGCAGCGCTTGGCGGGGACATGAGGGGAATACTTAATGACAGCACATTTCTTGTGGGCATCAAAGGCTGAGTGGTTTCCTGGGGCGGAAGAAACCCGGAGCTTGGTCGAACTAAAGTAGTTTAGGACCGATCTGCGGGCGCGCAGGGTGGAAGTTAAATAAAGGAGGAAAGAGAGTGAGTCGTACACTACAGGGTGTATGGGGGACACATCATGACGCCAACAGAAGGCCAGGTAGGTGCGGACATGTGTGGCTTTGTGTTGCCACGTTCTGGTCATGAGGGCACTTGTGTAGAGGGCCAGGAGGCGGTTGTGGTGATTCATCGAATAGCCTGGAAGATAGAGGCAAGAAAAGTACTATCTTCCAGGCTTTAATCAATTTACATTTAAAAATCGAGTACATCAAGCGAGAAGGCTATCTTGCATCCAGAAAGGTCTAGCTGTTTACACATGTCAGCTGCTTTTCGTTTCAGGAGCGGGGCAAATGGTGGCCTACTCAATGCATCAGCCAGGATTAGATCTACACCTGGTTTGTGAATGATTTCTAGTTCACAGTTCTTTGTTGCCACGAGGAGCCAAAGATGCCTGGCACATGCATGGAGTACTCGATCTTTGCCCCTACCGGATGCAGGACTTGTGGGAAGCTGCATTATCAGTATTCACTGTTATCTTGAACTCATGAGGCCTTGGCGGGAGGAGGGCGGCTACCGCGTGGACCAGATTAATGGCTTCTAGATGGGTAATGCTGAGGGGCTTAGTGGACCAACTAGAGGGGTATTCTTCTGCAAAGAATGTTGTCGAGGAGTAGGACCCCCCTACTACCAGTGTATAGTCACATTCTAGTACCCAGGAAGCTCTAGGGCTAGCGGGAAGCAGAACTAAGGCGTTGCAGGGCTGTGCAAATGACTTGACCCACTAGAGGTCTTGCAGAAGGTCTGGATTAAAGGGGTGTTGCCCTATGAAAGAAGTAGCCCTGAGGGCCGCTAATACCCTGTTAGTGAACCTAGCTGCCGGATTGATACATTTGGCCAAATGCTGGAGCTTGCCAGCGAGGCTCTGCAACTATTTCCCTGATGCAGTGGATTTGGACTTCCAAGTCACGCACACTTGCAGCACCTCTTCAAGTTTATTTCGAGGGATCGCTACTGTCATAGTCACCGTATTAATCGAGAAACCCAGCCACACCAGGGAGGTTGAGGGTGGAACACACTTATCTAGGGCTAAGTCCAAGCCTAAGAGATGTGCTAGTTCATTGAACATATTATATGCTTCAGATGCTTGCAGGAAGTCATCTAGATAGCACAGTGCAAAATATCCCTCCCTCCTTAACAGCCAGACCAAGGCTTGGGTGGTCCGAGCACAAGTAAGGGCGGACGTAGAGCTAACAGGGGCCCGGACAAGGCGGTAAAATATTCCGCCCAAGTTGCCTTACCAAAGTCTAACTTCTTGCACCCGTCCCCTCTAGTTATGAACGAATGCGAAAAAAAGCGCCATGCCTTTTTGTTTCTGTAAGATTAGTGCTGCTTCGAGACGAACCGGGTGAGCCGGCAGGCGCCCAACAGGCCGCGGTGGAGGGGTGGGCACCTCACTGCCTGGTAATGAGGCAAATGACCATGGTCCACCCGACGGGGCGGGGCTCGAGATGGAAGGGGCGGGGCTCGAGCCGGCTTGCGTGGGGGGCGGAACTGGGTCCGTGGCCTATAGGTGTGACTTCTCACAGGCGATCTTCTAGGAGGTGTGGGCAAGGGGAAGGGGGCACGGCGAATTGGCCGTGCCACAGAGCGAGAGGTGCGGGGTGTGACACAGGGAGACAGCGACCTGAGAGGTGACAGCCATCTATGGAAGTCCGAAGACTCGCTCCTCTCCAGTTCAGAAGTAGCCACAACTGACTTCAGCCTTCTATTCCCCCTTGTCAACCTCCTTATTAAGTCCTGATCCGACTCCACCTGGGAAGATGGGGAATCATGTGACGCCGGCAGCGCGGGGTCTGGCCAAAAGGAAGAGGATGATTCCGCCGACTATGCTTCCACAGTGGGGTCACAAGACGAACATACCATTCTATAAGGTTGCTGACGTACACTTTGCTGTGCCAAAGGCGGCCTCCCATACCTTTTCCGAATGGGCGGCATTGTTGACAGGGGCGGCAGTCACCAACACAGCGGCCATGCCCGGTAAGTAGAGCTCCGAGTGGTTATGAGTGGAGAAAGCGAAGTGAACAACGCCGTGGCAGAACAGCAATTGAGCGGACTAAGGGAGAATGAGAAAACAAGAAGAGAGGAATAGATCTGGCCTCGTTTGCAAATTACCCATGTTAACATGCCAACATGCTTAATGACAACAAAGACTCCCTAAGCAGACCACCTCCATAAATGGACCACTTAAAGTCTGTCCCATGGTCGGTTGAATTAGAAGATTTTACTGTATATATTATGCCTTTTGTCTCCTCCAATATTTAAAGCATCAGCTCTTGTACCTCCAATGCTCATTGCGGCATATCTATTAATTATAGCAAAATATTTCTTCATGAATACAACCCATGATCACAACCATTCAAGCTCCACGCAATATGCAACACAACACACTCTTTCTTGCTATGTCTGACACTTATCATAGCCAATTCCAGATGCAGCGCCATGCCCGCAAAAATATGGCCACAGAGTTTAATAAAAAAATGGTTAGAGCACCAACGTAGCAATTAATTAACTTTAAAGTCAACTACTGTACCATATTGTTAGGGAACTTTTGGGTTTTAGAATTTCATTGTGTTACATGGTGCAAATTGTCTATTCAACAGGTATTGTACACCTTATTCTATATACCTTTTGTGTAAATAACCCTGAATTGAAAAATGGCTGGAAGACCAGTGCTTCGGCACTGACAAAAGATTTATTCAGCAGAATAAACATATTTACCACAAAAAAAAAAAAAAAATAACTCAAATTGTATTTCACTTCGCGAATTATAATTATAATTGTAAACCGAAAAGAACAGAGGGAATTTAATCAGACGACATTAATCTCCATAGCAAGCCGTAACTGATACTTCAGTGCCCAGGATTGCCTGATTGTCTGACTGCATGGTTGCCTTGATTGCTTGAATACCTGAATACCTGAATACCTGATTGCCTGATTGCCGGATTGTCTGATTTCCCGATTGCTTGATTTCTGAGTCAGTACCTGATTTCCCGATTGACTGATTGCATTATTGCCTGATTGTGTGGTTTCTAGATTGCCTTATTGCATGATTCCCAAATTGCCTGATTGCCTGATTGCCAGATTACCTGATTGCCTGGGTGTCTTATTGTCTCATTGCTGGAATGCCTCGTTCCCCGATTGCCTGATAGCCTTATTGCCTCATTGCCAAATTGCCTGATTGTATGATTGATTAACACACTGACTTATTGAGTAACTGGCTCAGTGGTTCATCAATTCACTAATTCACCGATTCAATAATTCACTAATTCTCTAATTCTTTAGTTATGTAAATTTCCGCTCCTGGTTTACCTAGAGTGGTGACATTTTCTTCTTTAAAAAAATATTTCTTAAAGTTAAAGGCCCCTTTGCGCACTGTTCGTCATGTTCTATGCGCAAGGCGGAACACTTAAAACAATCAATAAGACAACGCACGGAGGACACGCACAAACAAAGGGGCATTGGTTCTACCGCTGATAAAAACAATAATAAACAAAAAGTAAAAATGAAGGGGTGGGGGGTGGGGGTGGGAGACATCACCGCCCACCGACACCCAACCGGTATTAGCTCGCGCAAACTTATCTCGCACTCCTACATCCGGTTAATTAAAGTTGCATAGTCAGATGTTTTGAGTTTCCGTAATTTTTCTGAGATATAGATCTTTCAATGTGGATAAACATTGTATATGTGCGCGCAGCTTGGCTGCAGAACGAAGGCACACTGCCATTGAGTTTGCTGATACGTGCCGTGCAAAACCTCAGTTTTATTCAAAATTAATAGAAATGCAGAACCCTAACCTTATGAATTTAATATAATCTCTTTGTTGAATATCTTTTCGATATGTGTTCGAAGCGGTTTGTTTCTACGCTGTGTAGTTTGAGAGATATTTCACTTTTTCTGCATGAAGATTGCTCAGGGCCATTGACAATACATTGAGTTTGCCCGTATGTGCAGTGCAAAACATCAATTTTATTCAAAATTAATAGAAATACAAAACCCTAACCTTGTAAATATAATATAATCTTTTTGTTGAATATCTTTTCTATATGTGTGCCAAGCAGTTTATTTCTAAGTGGTGTGGTTTTAGAGATATTTCACATTTTCTGTATGAAGATTGCTCAGAGCCATTGAGTTTGCTGTGTGATCCTGTGTTGTCCTGCAGCCAAGCTGCACATGCACTTACCTAAATACCTATGCTGATGTGACATGAAATAGGTCTATTGGATTGGTTGTTATAATCTACCTTACTTTCGTTTGAAGTAAAGGCCCTGTCACACTACGACGTAACGACGTCAACGTAGAGAGAACGTGAAAAATGTCGAACTTCTCGGCGTAGTATGCAAATTTGGGCACAAGTTGAACGTGGATACAGCATAGTGGACGAGAGAGTAACAGCGGTAAAGCGTAGTGATAGCATCATTCAACGAGAGAGGACAACGTAATTACGCTCAGGGAACGTTATGTACGTTATTCCATCGCCAGAACTACGTTGCTTTATGTTACCTTACGTTATTTACGTCATGAAACGGTGGCAAGACGGTAAACATACGTTGGACGTACGTTAGGCGTCCATTATCCCGACAGTTTCACTACGCGGACTGCACGTTTCCACTGGCTTTAATGTGGGTCAACGTAGTGCAATGTAGTGCAACGTAGTGCAACATAGTGACCAACATTGTAATAACGTCTGTTTAACGTCATTGACGTTCGCCGAACATGTACAGAATGTACGGCGAACATAAACCCTTACGTTCGAGGTACGTCGAAAGTTTTGAACATGTCCAAAACCTCGACGTAACTCGACGTAACACGACATAACGTGACATAGCTGGACATTAGTCTAACATCATTCTGACGTCATCATAACGTAACCCAACGTACGTCAACGTAGAATTTCCACCAGCAACCCATCCGCCCCCTGGTGGCAGTGGCAGGAACTAATGTTGTGGATAGCAGGTTACTACTAGTGCAGCATGCTCTGTGGAAATGGTATTGGAGAGGATTTCCACCACCGCATCATCCACTACCCTGATGGCAGTGGCGGTCGTTGTGGTTATTGTTTTACGTCCTAGCAACATCTAAGGTCATATCAGGACGGATACCGACTTGTGACAGTACGCACTGATGGCAGCTTTGTAGTGCTGCCCCACTGGGAAACAAGGCCGCTGGCACCATGACAACCTATCCCACACATTTGCATTATCCTGACACTGTGCTAATCAATCCTTGTCATATCTTATTAATGGTGCAGGCCAGGCTAGGTAGCGACAAGTATCAATTCTTTAAGTCATTGCTTTGACTCGACAAAAGACAGATAAACCAAATATCAATATAACCATAGATGGCACAAACATAGAACAAGTATCCGAATTCATATATCTCGGACAAAAGATTACAAATGATGGGAGATGTGAGGAAGAAATTAAAAGAAGGATAACAATAGCCCAAACAACATTCTCCAAAATGTATAGAGTGTTAACATCAAGTAAGATATTAATACAAACAAGGAAGCGTATTCTTCAGTGTTATGTGTGGTCTACTCTAATGTATGGGGCTGAGACATGGACAATCTCTAAGAAAATGTACAAACGTTTAGCAGCATTTGAGATGTGGACTTATCAAAGGATGATGAAAATATCATGGACAAAGAAGATCACCAACAAAGAAGTTCTCAGAAAAATTAAAAATAAGAAAAGCTTGTTTGCCACTATACAGACAAAGAAACTGATTTATTTTGGCCACATCATTCGTCAGAGTTCAATATACCGTACATTGTTGGAAGGGAAGGTGAATGGCAGCAGAGGGAGAGGGAGACCAAGAACATCATGGTTTACAAATATTTCACAGTGGACAGGCTTGAATTATTCACAGTCTATCAGAACAACACACCATCGGGACAAGTGGAGAACCATTGCATCCAACCCTCGACTAGAGGACGGAACTATTGATTGATTGATTTGACTCGACTGGGATTAGACCTCCCGACCTTCCGCACGGGAAGATGGCAGTGATGGCAAAACCTGATGTTGTGAATATCGATATAAATGTCTATAGTACCGGGGAAATGGAAGATATAGGAATGTGATGTGTCAGCACATTTTGGCAGCAGTGTATCGATCTACATGCCATCCTCTAGAAGGGGGTCAAAGGTCAGCTTCCATTTCGCACTTTATGAAGAAAAATCGGTCCATAAACCACCATAAAGAGTGTACTTTGTGGCTTGTTTTATTTCACTGGGGAACCTATAGCGCTGAGGGGAATTTCTCAATAGAGCCCTGTAGCTTTATTATGGAAATGCCATGCATACACCAACCAACATCGGCGATTGAACCTACTTGAGTGCCTCGTTTGTGGTTTACTCAAATATTCTTTGATATGTGTATTCATTTTAAAATCGATTGTAAAAGGTTTGAATTTATTTAACGACACCTCTAGAGGACATTGATTTTTATCATCGGCTATTGGATGTAAACCATATGGTAATTCTGACATGTTTCTTTGGAGGAAACCCACTGCCGCCACATTGGCTTCTCTTTCCGATAAGCAGTAAGGGGTATTTTATATGCACTTTCCCACAGACAGGACATCACATACCACAACTTTTGATGAACCGGTTGTGGACCACTGGTTGGAATGTAAAATAGCCCAAACTGCAAATGAGTTCACTGAGCAGGATCGATGGAATGACTGACACCTTCACAGGTGGACACGCTACCGTCTGACCTATGTCCCACTCCCGTCCATAACAAGTGTGTGATCAATATCGGTAATAAGGTAAGACACCCAGACAAAATAAAAGATTTAGCTGGAACCTGGGAAGTTAAAGGTGTTTCTCTATTACCAGGACCGTGGCATTAACAGGAGTACGTGATTTGTTTGCTTGGTGTAAGGATACTATGACTAAAGCGTGCATTCCTTACACGGTATGCGGTATGCGGCATGCGGTATGTGGTATGCGAATGGCATGATTCCTTCTACATGGTATGTGTCATGCAGCATGCGGCACATGACTGGCTATATTTAAAAAATAAAAATAAACAAGTATACTCAATACTGCACTGTATATGACCTAATATGGCATTTATATCTATGTACCTCTTGGTAGGTCATATGGGGGTTCCTACCTTTATAATTACCATGAAATTATAAATAAGTATTCATATTTTTGTGGCTATGGTAGCATTTTTACCAACCCGAACCCCCACCAACACCACTACCATATGTTTCCCCTCCGCACCCCTGTGTGTGACCGTTCCATAATGATCTGTCGCGTCTCCTAGTCTAAACCTAATGGACAAGTGCGACTGAGGTTTCTATTCACATACCGCGTGCTGCATGCCGCATGCCGCACCGATCGTTACAGGGACCGATCGAGTTGTCGCATTCGCATTCGCATACCATGTGTAAGGAATGTAGCCCATAGGCTTCAAGACGTTTCGATTTTTTGCCGCATTCGCATTCGCATACCGCATGCCGCATGCCACATGTAATGAAGGTACCCTTGAGTGGGATGTAACGTATCACGGTGACAGTGGCCCCACTTTATGGTGCAGCACCATAAAGCCACCATTGACGTTCGTCGTTAAAAAGTCATTACCTGACCTGATAATATAAACTTATATCGTGTCAGGAGGAGTAGTATATGGCGTCACATTATTACACCTTATATACTACCAGGAGATAACACTCCAAGAAATAAATTAACTGTCCGACAAGGACAATTAATTCATGGCAACATACTCATGCCCGATTCACGATATTTTGTGAGCCAGACCCACTCCCCACCCCCACTCCGCATATTGACTTAATGCATCAGTCAGCGGGTGCGGTGGTCGAATCGCTAGAGCGTGGGCCTCGCGTGCGGGAGATCGGCAGTTCGGTTCCCAGTCGAGTCAAACCAAGGACTTATAAAATTGATACTTGTCACTTCCTAGACTGGTGCCCAGCAATAATAGGATAGGGAAAGGACTGGTTTAGCTCAGTGCCTGGATAATGTGACTGAGTGGGATATCTGGTCATGGTGCTAGTGGCCTGCTTTCCCAGTGGGGCAGCACTATAAAGTCACCATGAGTGTGCACTGTCAGAAGTCGGTACCCGTTCCTGATATGACCTTAGATGTTGCAAGGACATACAACTCCAACAACCAACCAACAACCAACCAAATGCATCGGTCATGCACTAGTGATTTCTGGGCCTACACAGTTCACTAATCATAGTAGCTTCACATTTATTGTGGTTTATTTATTTGTTGTTGGGCCTGAAGGGATAGACAGATGTTTGGGTGGCATTAAAGTTGCACCTGGTTGATTGTGCTGACCAGTGAGGGGAAAGGTGATGATTTTACATTGATCGTGAAAATAAGTACATTATTTTTAGCTTACATAGAACAAGTATCCGAATTCATATATCTCGGACAAAAGATTACAAATGATGGGAGATGTGAGGAAGAAATTAAAAGAAGGATAACAATAGCCCGAACAACATTCTCCAAAATGAATAGAGTGTTAACATCAAGTAAGATATTAATACAAACAAGGAAGCGTATTCTTCAGTGTTATGTGTGGTCTACTCTAATGTATGGGGCAGAGACATGGACAATCTCTAAGAAAATGTACAAACGTTTAGCAGCATTTGAGATGTGGACTTATCGAAGGATGATGAAAATATCATGGACAAAGAAGATCACCAACAAAGAAGTTCTCAGAAAAATTAAAAATAAGAAAAGCTTGTTTGCCACTATACAGACAAAGAAACTTATTTATTTTGGCCACATCATTCGTCAGAGTTCAATATACCGTACATTGTTGGAAGGGAAGGTGAATGGCAGCAGAGGGAGAGGGAGACCAAGAACATCATGGTTTACAAATATTTCACAGTGGACAGGCTTGAATTATTCACAGTCTATCAGAACAGCACAACATCGGGACAAGTGGAGAACCATTGCATCCAACCCTCGACTAGAGGATGGAACTATTGATTGATGATTGATTTTTAGCTTCCAGTCCGATGTGGATTGCATTAGCAGTGTGGGAGTCTATGTTCTATATAATTTAATGTTTGTCGGTGTCCCTATCCGGTGTGGCCGTCTCAGCTGCCACAAGGCTGATTTGCCATGCCCAACTTTCACTATTATCTCTGTTTTTAATACTTTCAGAGAAAATTACCCTTAAGTTAAATTAAATACTTCAGATCTTCCTCTTCAATTGCGCATTAATATATTTTTAATCGACTCAGTGAAAGCTTTTAAATTAATTTTGCTAAAATAAATGCTCTGCATAGACATAGCATTGCTGCAGTGTTTACCCTTCGCGGGTGGTAAAATACGGCAATGCTATGTCTATGTGGGGCATTTATTTTTGTAAAATAAGTTTAAAAGCTTTCATTGGATCGATTAAAAATATCTTAATGCGCGATTGAAGAGGAAGATCTGAAGTATTTAATGTAACCTAAGAGCAATTTACGCTGAAAGTATTAAAAACAGAGATTACGGCCTTTGAGACTGGCCCAGTTTAGACGACGCTGTTGGATTCTGACGCATGCGCAGAAGCGACATTTGGCATATCAGCCTTGTGGCAGCTGAGACGGCCACACCGGCCACCTCTCCCTTCCCAACATCCCTTAGTCTCTGAAGGCCCCAACGGTCTCCCAGCTTTCACTTCAAATATATGTCATACATCTATAGATTATTAATCCTTTCCAAAGTACAATAGTAGACAATAGAGAATTGTGTGGATCGATCCTAAGACTCAGGCTGGCCCCTAGCACCTACCGTTACATTTTATTGAGCAAAATCGGTGGCAAAATGGGAAGATAGTATTAGTACAGGGGTGATGCGCACCTGGAGGGGAGGAGGAGAATTATGGGAGTTGCTTAGAAGCAAGCCTCCTGCTCTCCAGGCCGCACACCAGCCTCCAGTACCCCAGACTACAAATGAACATACGAAAGGAGGTTACAGGAATAGTAACAGAAGACAATAACAAATAATAATAAGCAGGATCATTATACACAGGAATAATATTTGCATAAGTGCTCCAGACCTCACATTTCAAGAAGTGTTGGTTTACTGAGTCCAATAGAAGTAGGTTTCTAATCCCCGATCAAAGACCCATCATCCTCGCTTATAATGCTAGAAAATATCCAAGAAAAGGCAATGCACAAGTATTGCACCAATGCGCAACTACGCACGCATACACATTGTTTGTAAGTGTTATGTTTGGGTTTGGGCGATATTCCTTTCACTTATTCACTACTCAATTGGTAGGTTTTATAGGCTCATATCAGGATGTGCTCAACACCTCATGTTACCAGGCGGCCACTGGCTACTGCGGCTGCTGCCTCCATGAACGAATATGCCAATCAGTCACATTAATTTGTGACTGAGCAAACCAGTCTTTGTCCTATCCTATTAAAGCTGCATGGTCCGATGAAAACATCAAATTTTGAAAACCAAATCAATTATCTAGATTTGATTCTACATATCTAACTTAAATATTAGTGCACATAATTTGTTGTCACATATAAGGGAATAAATACTGACTCAATTTAACAGAACCTATTACTGCGGAAACCTAAGGTGTTAGAGTTTTCGCAAGCTTGCCAAATTAATTAAGACATTTGCCCTTCAAATATCTCAAAAGTTGGCTATTTAAATTAGACATTACTTCAAAGTAAAGTAAGGTAGATTATGATGATAAACCTAATATGTTTATCTTAGAAAATGAGAGAAACTCAAAACCATCGGACTACGCAACTCTACTACCGAGCACAAAGCTAGGTAGTGACGAGTAGCGGTTTTGTAAGTCATTTCTTTGACTCAGTTGGGATTCCAACCCACGACCTTCCACACAGGAAGCCAGCCTGTTCTCTGACCACCATTTCCAGTTGTGGTGATCGGGCGAGAACTGTTGTCTTTAATATGATATTTGCGATATTTGGTAGATAACAATCTTGAATTTCGCGGATATTTCCAATACAATCATGCAACCGGTCTGTGGACTCATTTCAAAATGAGGCTTACATCAATATGTCAGCAGTCCACCTCCGTAATGCCTGATGGGAATTCTGGTCGCGTTCTTTCTGCATTTCCCGTTTTAATCTCAAACCAAAATGGCGGCTGCCATGACGTGCCCATTTAAGCCTTTCAGGCAAACGCAGACAGCTTTTTCCCTTTCTCCCTTCAACTCGCCTAATTCATCAGATACTGGATAGGGGGCGCTACAGTTTTCCCGCCAAAATGATGGATCTCCGACAGGGCGCGTTTTACTTAGACTTCAACGAACAAATCAGGCTTTAAAAAAAAGAACAAGAATATAAATAGCAATGGAATACAAATGCCGACGAGGTTTTAATTTCAAAGCAGATAATAGCTACTGATACTGACGTAATTCAACGTCATAGCGCTAGCTATGACGAAAGCGGTCCTGCAAGAACATAGCCATTGTGTGAAAACTGGTGGTCCAAATTTGAGGGGATATTTCAGCAGCAGATTTATTTACAAATGGCGCCCCATTCGGCTCCTCACGCCTCGTCACTCTCCACCCGCAACCACACAATCAACACGCTTTACGCGCACGTGACGCAACATCTGGCTCGAGAGTGACGTACAGAGACGTCCCTGGCACATCACACGATTTGGTTCATGGAATTCTCAAAAATGTCATTTTGAACCTTTACCATCATAGAATTTAATGCCGCTTTGTAGGTTTCTATATTTAAAAAAAAAGAAGAATTCGGGTTATTTTGTTTAATTTTAATCCCAAAATCCCAGCATGCATTGTTTTGAATGCGGATACTTTCCCCGCCAAAGCGGATACTTTCACCGGAAGCAGTGAATATGACCGCGCAGACGACATTTTAAACATTCCTAAATCGCGGGAGCCGAAATTGAAAACTTGATCGGACGGTGGCGCCGCCACGCGGGGCTCAGCGGAATGATAATGCAGCCTGATAAGCGGTCGTTATCGAGTTAATTTGGCACTTTTCCCCGGGACTGTTATCAATCACGTCGGTAATGGCTGGTGCTCGGCTGCCTGCAAATCCACTCGCAATGACGCGCTAAATAATATTTTTTAAACAAAAAATTAAAATAAAAAAAATATGACGTCTCTCCCTCTCCTGGCCTGAACACAGCCTGAACACAGCCAAACTAAGAAGTCATGTAAACAATTAAACACCCGTCAGGATAGCCGTTAAGCATGTGGACCATGCTGGGAATGTTCCATTATTATGGACCTAGTCGGTAGTCAGTTGGTAACGCAGGCCCCGGCGGGTCGGAGAAGCTGTGCTTAAAGTGTTTTTTAAGAGAACCCACGGGATTTCTTTTTATTGAAAGAAGAAGAAAAGAATAGTGCATGGTCGGTTTAGTCCAAAATTTATTTATTTATTTTTTAATTAAAATTTAAAAAAAAATAAATAAAGAAGCCTAGTTCTGAATAACTGGGGATGCCTGGAAAACCTGCGGTTAAAGATGGGGTTAAGCGGATTAATTGCATGGGGAGGTGTACTGTAGTTGTAGTTTGAAGAACGCGGAAGGGACGGGATCACGTTGGTGGGAATAGAAACTTATATATATATAATATATATTATACGTATATATATATATATATATATATATATATATAAACATATATACATATATTAAATATATACATATATATACATATATACATATATATCCCACATTAATCATTTATATGTACAGTAAAACCTCTCTAAATTGACCGACCATGGGACCAACTTTAAATGGTCCATTTCGGGAGGTCGGTCGGCTTAGAGTTTTTTTTTATCGTTACAATGGTGTATGGGCGATCGCTTGGGACCCGAATAAAATGATCGATATAGGCGAGTGGAGGTGGTTGGTTAGAGAGGTTTTACTGTATAATATTTTATATATTCTGTAATTGACCGTATGCGTTGGCCGAATCAGTAAAGCACAGGCTTCCCGTTGCAAATTCGAATCCTGGTCGAGTCCACCCAATGAAGATATAAAATTGGACACTTGTCGCAACCTAGCCTGGCGCTCAGTATTACTAGGATAGAACAAGGACTGGTTAGCTCAGTATCAACATAACACGACTGATACTTTTTTATATGATAAATGGTAGTATTTTGCCGGGCTGCCAAAAAAAGTTTGGATTAACTGATCGTTTGGTTTAATTGAACATGGGCTAATGGGGTTATACTGTATATATAATCAAAGTGTCCACATACATTGTATATTTCATGCATAATGCACCCACATCTTTGCCAAAGCCAAATCAAAGTCGAAGCCAAAGCTCGATTAAACCAATGATCAGTTATTCCAAACAAATTTCGAGGGTCCCTTCAAGTGTGGTTTAACAGGGGTATACTGTATATTTATCTTGAGAAATGGCATAATCACAAACACGTCGGATTGTGCGAACTTAATCAAGCCGGAAGTCCCCTACGGTGATTGCGTGACGACTAGTATTACTCTATTAGGATCAGTGTGACACAGAACGGGGAATATTTTGCCATGTTTTCTTTGTGAAACAAAATTGAAATCTGTTTAGAGTCAACATGCACTAATTACAAAGGAGGATCAGGCAATAGAAAACTCCTATCGATGAAGTTCACAAGGGAAATATCACAAACCCTCCTTTGATTAGTACTGACTTGAAGGCCTTTGCCTATCTCTTATACCCTATGTTACATAGTATAATATTTCTGAATGCCCCGCCACGTTTGGGACACCAGATAATGCTACAAAACTCTCCCCTTCATATCACCTGGCTATCAACTCATGATTAACCAATACCAAGGAAGAATGAAGACAAGTCACACAGATAAACAGTGGAGAAGTTGTGCTTTAATAACATCAACTCCTGTCTACCTACCAGTGACCTATCATCCACACCCCTTACCTTCTAGCCACACAAAATATCATTATCTCTTTAGCCTCTATAGAAAGCAGTGCCTACAGCCCATGGGACAGGAGTCCTATGGCTGTGTACACACTCAATTGGAATAGATGAAGTTCCTGCTCTATAGTAGGTGTGCCTCACTCCAGAGCCAGGAATAGAGTGAAGCAGAGTCTAGAATAATTATCTCTAAGTGAGGCTAGTGTGGTCAGAGGGCCAATGGGATGCAAGTGACTGGGCAGTCCACAGCCAGCCAATCAGGCACCTCCACAGTCAGGGTGGGTGGCACCCCCCCCCCCCACCCCCACCCCAGTAGGGGTGGCTGTCACACAACCCAGCTGCAGGTGGTGCCCTGTGCGTATATGCAAATTAGGCTGGTGTGCACACCCAGTGGTCATGTAGGGACAGATAGCTGCATACAGTTAAATAGATCTCTGTTAAAATGGTCTTTTCTCCAATTGCACTCTTTATGGATGCATAGAGAAACATTTCAACAATCATGTACTGCCTCTTATATAGGAACATCTCTCCAGTAATCTCAGCTATAATATATGAACATATATTTCACACAGCTTCTATCATGTCATAATGGGAGTGGGATATTATTACTTTTAGTTTACATAACCTTGTTCCCACTCCGTCGCCCAAGAATAATAATGCTCTCTGCCAATATATAATTCCGAACCGAAAATCCGTATATTTTTACAATAGGTTATAATAGATAGTCATATTGAAATAGTGTTGTCAGCGCGCCGGTTGCCAAATCGGTCTCACTTCTTCAGCTTCTTGATTCGCGTTAATTTATTATTATTTCTCCCCCTGCACGCCCCCTCATGGCCCCGCCCCCTCCCCCCACTCCCACCCCCACCATAGTGTACATATTATGTAATCCTGCATCTTTCTTAATTGCCTGCTGGTATAGAATTTGAGTCCTGGCCCAATGGGTAATGATTGAAGTACTAAGTCACATATCCATAGCTATTATACTTCTAACCGCGAGATATTTGATGTTTCTAAAATTGCAGATACCATGTGTTATATCATTACTCAATCGCCACACTAACTAATCTTTCCAGCCACGAGCCTTTGTTCTGACAACCCAAATTCTCAAGGGGGTACTGAGTCAATATAATAGAACCTGTTACTAATACTAGTAAAGTGTTGATATTTTGACATGCTTGCGAAAATTAAGTGGGACATGTTTCCAATGCAAATTTACTTCAAATTAAAGTAATCTTAACACACCTTGGCTTTGCAACAGAAGGATTTGCTTGTTTGTTATTGTATTACCTCCTAGCAATATCTAAGGTCATATCAGGATGGGTACCGACTTGTGACAGTGCGCACTCATGGCAACTTTATAGTGCTGTCCTACTGGGAGCCCAGACCACCAGCACCATGACTTGATATCACACTTAATCACATTATCCCGACAGTGAGCCAACCAGTCCTTGTCCTATCCTAATCATGCCGAGCACCTCAACAAGTATAAATTTGATAAGTCATGGGTTTGACTCAACCAGGGTTCAAACTCACAAACCCATGGGTTCCGCTCCCCCAATCTCCCAAAACAGGAGGCGGACGTTCAACTCATTAGGCCATCCTGTTTGGTCCCTACAGAAGGCAGATGGTACATTTGTAGGGCAGATAGTGACTATACATACATATGCCATGGAACAGGAAGTGGTATTTTATATCATATAAAATATCTACGAAGACAATTTCACTGCAGTGTATATTTGAAACAACTGTATGACAATGCGCATATCAAGTTTGGTTATCACGAGCCATGTGATTGTTGATGCAAAGTGAGTGTAAAGTGTTCTATACTGAAGGACAGGGTTGGGATGAGTACCACCTCAACTATCGCCGTGTACGCTATATCGTTGAGCCGACAGGCTGAGGAACCAGCTTCAGTTGTTACTGACCAATCTGCCAACCACGCCTACACTTTACCCCACAACCTCCCCTGCCACCCCCCCCCCCACCTTTCTCCCATTCCCCTCTCCATTCCTCTTCTATCTCCTCTCCATTTTACCACTCCCCCTTCCACTTACCCTCTCCTCCCCCGTTCTTCCTCAAGCTCGCACTTTTCCCTCCCCTTTCCACCCTTCCATTCTCCCTTCCCCTTCCATCTCCTCCCCATTTTACACCCGCTCCCCCTCTCCCCTTCCCTTTCCCTTCCCGTTCCCTCTCCTTCCCCGCCTTTCCTCAATCTCCCAACTTTATCCCCATTCCCCTCCTGTCCCCACTCCTCTCCTCCCCACTTTACCCCCTTCCCCTTTCCCTCCATCTTCCCCTTTCCTCTCCTGTCCCATTCTCCCTCCCCCTCCCCACTTTACCTCCTTCCCCTCCCCCCCCCCCCCTCTTCCCATTTCCTCTCCTGTCCCATTCTCCCTCCCCCTCCCCACTTTACCTCCTTCCCCTCCCCCCCCCCTCTTCCCCTTTCCTCTCGTGTCCCATTCTCCTCCCCCCCCCCCTCCCCACTTTACCTCTACCCTCTTCTCCTCAACTGGTTAGCTCAGTGTCAGAATATTGTGACTGAGTGGGATATCGGGTCATGGTGCCGACGGCTTGATTTCCCAGTGGGGCAGCAGTATAAAGTCGCCATGCGTACGCACTGTCACATGGTGGTACCCATCCTGATATTACCTTATATGTTGCCAGGACGGAAAACCCAACCAACCAACCAATGAACAAACATCTCATCTTCTCCCCTTAATCCGCCCCTCCCCTCTACCCTCCCCCCCCCCCCCCCCCATCATCACCCCTGAACAACAGCCTGCTCAAGCACTCTTTAAACACACGCGCACATACACCCCCCACCCCCACCCCAAATACAGAACTAATCGAGCGTAATACAGCTTAAAACCAACTCAAAATACCCCCTCCTCGTCCCGTCCTCATTAAATATCCATTCCCGAGCTTATTCACCGACATATGTCGAGGCGTTCCCGTGAGCAGGAGGGGGACCATTCATCACATGCATTATAATGGCCCTGACATGACCTCCTTTCGAAGGTAATTAGATTTTTCAAGGGGCCCCCGCCCCCTTTAGCAAAGTGATTGACAGTCGCCTCGGGTTGGCGACCAGCCACCACAGAGCCCCCTCGCGGAGCCCGGCAGGGGGCACCACTGGCCGCGTGAGAAATAGCTGGGTGGCAATGTGTGGATGTGGGTATGAGTGTGGGTGTGGGTGTGGGTGTGAGTGTGGGTGTGAGTGTGGAGGAGAGGTATCTGTAGGATGGTTGGTTGGTTTTTGGAGTTTTGCATCCTGGCAACATTTAACATCATATCAGCATAGGTACCGACTTGTGACACTGTGCGCTCATGGCGAGTTTATAGTGCTGCCCCACTGGGAGACCAGGCTATCAGGACCATGACCTGCTCATATCCCACTCAATTACATTATCCTGACACCAACACAACCAGTCCTTGCCCTATCCTAATAATGCCGAGCACCTGGCTAGGAAATGACAAGTATCAATTCAGTTAATCTTTGGTTTGACTCGACTGGCAATTGAACTCGCGACCTTCCGCACGAGAGGCCTGCACTCTACCTATGCAAGTCATTGGTTTGACTCGACTGGGAATTGAACTTCCGACCTTCTGCACGGGACGCAGGACGTCTACCGATTTGGCTACCTCGTCGGGTGTATTTGTAGGAAAGGGCAGATTGTTTGTAGGGAGGAGACTCTGGACAATAGGGAGGGGATGGGGTGAAGGGTGATACCTCTGTTCACATAGAAACCCAGACCGACCCTATTACCACCCCACCACCCCAACTGTGCCCCTCTCACCATGCCCCCCCCCCCCCGCCCCCCGACCCCCCTCGCCTCCCAGACCCTCCTGCCCTTGCTGCTGCTGACCACACAGATGCTTATCAATAGCGACTATCTGAAGTTAATCAACTCGATGGCGTGTGTGTGTGTCTTTTTGTGCCAATGAACTAAGAGGGATACGCCCACTAATAAAACACCGACAAACAATAAATATCAAAGAGAAACAAGGTAAGAGAAGACCCGGCCTCCCTCCGTGTTGTGTGATCTCAGCGTGTGATGGTCGCTTCAAGGCAACCAGTTTCACATCGGGGTCACGGCCCCTTCACACCCGCAATCACACCGCACTCGCGTCTCCATCACCCAACCACCCACCCACGCAGCACGCCCACACACCCGCACCCACACCTCACAGCCCTCGCGTCTCCATCACCCACCCACCACCCACCCATCACACCCACACACCCACACCCACACACACACCTCACAGCCCTCGCGTCTCCATCACTCACCCAGCCACCCACCCATCACACCCACACCCACACCCACACCCACACCCACACACCCACACCCACATCCACACCCGCGCCCACACCCGCACCCACACCCACACCCACACCCACACCCACAACCACACCCACAACCACACCCACACCAACCCATCCACCCCAACCCACACACCCACACACCCACACACACCCACACCTCTCACAAGCATCACGGCTGTCCCACCACCAGAAGGCATGAAGCAACATCTGTCCAGATCTACTGATAACATTGATGCTGTAATGATACTACCTCCCCCCAGATCCAATTAACAGATTACCATGGTAACCCATTGTGATCGCACCACTCGCGGGTCTATTATACCCTTGTGTATTTCCACCCCCCCCCCCCTCCACACCGCCCTCATGCACTATTCAGCGCACGAATAGGGAGTTTTGGGAGTACCTTTTTAAATGGCTACATATATAGTTATCTAAATAGTTATCAGCTAAATAGCACTTGTGGAGAAAAAGAAATAAGAGCAGAATGAATGGCTGAAGTCTGTTCCAATGAAGTCTTGGTCGGATCGGGATTTTTCAGACTTAATCTTATGCTGTTTAACTAACTTGAATATTTGAGTGTTCTATGAAAGGAAAAGGAAATACCAAGGATAGATTAATCAGTTAAGATCTATCTATGTATCTATATCTCTTTCTATATATCTATCTATTTATCGATATCTCTGTCTATATGTCTATCTATTTATCTATATCTCTGTCTATATATGTATATATTTATATACATCTCTGTCTATATATCTATCTATTTATCTATATCCCTCTCTACATATCTATCTATATAGCTGTCTATATATAGCTGTCTATATATGTATCTATTTGTCTATTTCTCTGTCTATATATCTATTTATCTATATCTCTGTCTATATATCTATCTATTTATCTATATCTCTGTCTATATATCTATGTATTTATCTATATCTCTCTATATATCTATCTATTTATCTATATAGCTGTCTATATATGTATCTATTTGTCTATTTCTCTGTCTATATATCTATTTATCTATATCTCTATCTATATATCTATCTATTTATCTACACACACACTTGACCCAGACTTGAGTGCTTCACGAGTCGGTGAGGATACAAGAACAGGTTCCAGGTGGCGCCACTGCGCAATGTATATATATATATATATAAGACTCTCCTACAAAATGACAAGGAGACCAAAAGATTGGGTTGGTTCGTTTATTCGACTCCGGGCTGAGCGATAAATGCCCTACCTAATTCAAAAGGAAAAAATGGGAGGCAACTGACGATTCAAACCGCTCGAGAAGCGTCAAACACCGCTGGGCCTGCTAGGTCCGCAGCAAAGCGGCTGGACGATGGTGGTTAACTAATATTAACTCGAGTAGAATCGAATAATAAATAACTAAATAATTCTCCGAGCATTTATATGTATATAATAGATTATATATAATATATATATGTAGGTATAGGTATGTATGTAATTATGTATGTATATGTATGTGTATTATGTATGTATGGATTATAATCTGATATGCATATATAATCTGACCATCCGAGCAGGTCTGGAGGCGGTATCAGTGAGCTGGTATCAGGATGGCCAGGAGCCACTCACAGGTGGACCATAGTGGCAGAAGCAGGAACTAACTCCCATGACAGTAGGATAGTAGGTAATAACTAATATATAGAAGAGAACTGATAAGTGGTAATGCTCTTGTTTATATAGATTATAGAGCACATATATATATATATATATATATATGTGGACTAATGTTGTGCACATGTTTGCATGCATATTTGCGTGTACATGTGTATATCTGTACATGTATGCATGAATACATATACATATAAATTAATGAGACTGTCTCAAAAGGTGTCTCAATATGGGACAAAACTTTGTCCATTGTAACAATCAACATACTATCTGCTTATGCATTTGCTCAGGATAAACCGATTTGTTTTGTACATGGTGTTTCATAATCCCAATAGAATACATATTGATTTGAAGCAAATGTCCTTGTGTTTTCAATGTAACTGTTTCTGTGCTGTTTTGTGTCAATCATTACAATGGGGGGTAAAAAGAGTTATCACCTTTTGAGACAGGCTCATATATATAAACAATACCCTACACATGTACACGGATGCCTCGGCTACTCACACGGGCTACATCTGACCAGAGATCAGAGCCAGTCACTCAGAGCAGAGATTGGGAAACTCATCAGCCTCACCGGAAGGCGCCAGTAGATATGGTTACGATTAGATAGTGCGAGTAGTGGAAGCAGAGAGGTGTTCCTGGGTCAGTTTGGGTGAACACACCTTGGAGTTAGTGCATAAGGGGTGATTTAGACATGGTTGGTTATTTATATAGGGGCACTGTGGGTATAGGCGGTCGTTCTCAAAAACTGTGTATGACATATTTGGTTACATTGTTAGTGCCTAAGCCTATCTTTTTGGAGGGAGGAAGATGGGAGGGATAGCAAGTCAAAGGAATGTTTTTTGGATTTAACCGCGCCTCTAGAGCACATTGATTTTTATCATCGGCTATTGGACGTCAAACATATGGTCATCCTGACATATTTCTTTGGAGGAAACCTACTGCTGCTGCATAGGCTACTCTTTCTGATAAGCAGCAAGGGGTCTTTTATATGCAATTTCCCACAGACAAAACAGCGCATACCACAGCCTTTGATGACCCAATCGTGGACCACTGGATGAAACAGAAAATAGACCAAACTGCAAATGGGTCCACTGAACAGGATCGGTAGGATGATCGACATCTTCACAGGTTGACACTCTACTGCCTGAGCTACGTCCTGCTCCCTCCATGATGGAGGGTGACCAATTGTCCCGTGCATAGTGAATAGTGAAGGGTGAGACTATATATAGTGTCTGACTTAGAGGATCGGATTTTCTTTAAAGAATGATGGATGCTAAAATATGATGTAGACTATTGTCTAATGAAAGCTGCATTCTTGGAGCTGAGGCCACTACTGTCTCACGGTTGGAAGACACATCTCTTGCCTAACATAATATTATATCAAAACTGATTCCCATTAGCAACACAATTCCAGAAAAGGTTGTCAACTTTATGCTCTTACAAGTGCAACAGCATGGGTGTACTTATAATATAATATCATGGTCACCATGCTTTCTCTTTCCAATGACAGAAGGTGACTAGACTTCAATATCATCTCCATAACTGTTTAATGGGGAAAAGTACTTTTTTATGATGGTGTATTTATGCTGCCCATAATGGTTACCTCTAATGACTTGTTTTCGCTACTAGACAGTAATAGTCTCATGGTTCCCCTTGTTTTTTATCACTTTCAGTTGTTGTGAACCTATCTACTGCATGCATTCTTTCTTTGTTTGTAAGCATTCTCCCACATATCCGTACCCTCTGTGAGTCTGTTAGTTCTACAATTGGTTAGTTGTTTGGTTTCCGATAGTTATTTTCCCTGACTGCCTTCACCTTGTTGTGTTAGTGGTCATTAGTTTTTAGTTTTAGTCGGTAGCCATCCTGATATTACCTCAAATGTTGCTAGGACATAAAAAGACCCAATTAAAAAACCCCAAAACCAACACACAAACAACAAACAAATAACAAACATTAAACAACGAACAACGAACAACAAAACAACAACCACAAACGAACGTCAACAAACATTAACAAACAAAAAACCACTATGCCTTTCTTCAGGCTAAATCCTTCCTCACTCGCTTGGTGTCCGGCGGGCATTACGCCAACTTGGGCAAGATGGGGATTGAGTGTGTGTGCGTGGGAGGTGGAGGGGTTGGTTACGTAGCTGCGCAGTCACGTGGTCACACATGGTCACGTGGTCACGTGGGTGGGGATCAGGTTGACGCCGCTGACGTGCCTAGAGGTATTAATCTCATTACTAGCCGACAACAACACCCATTGTCTCGCGCCTCTCCACCACACAGCATTTGCATTAGGGATCCACAGCAGATGGCTATCTACCAGTGCTGCGGCTGTGGGGGTGACAGTGACAGTGTCAGCGTGACACTGACGCCTGAGGGTGGGTGGGTGGGGGGGGGGGGGTATAGATAGTCTGTGGAGCGGTAATTAATTACACACCCACAACCACTGTGAAGTATCTGGTCTCAACACCCACCTATGCCGCTGCACCGAATTTGCGAAGGCACAATGTTTTGCCTTTTGACATGCTTTGGCTATTGGGGTTTTGCATCCTAAAAACATTCAACCTCGTATCAGGTCGGGTGGGTATAATACCGACTTGCGACAGGGCATACTCATAAGGCGACTTTATGGTGCTGCCCCACTTGGGTGCCGTGCCATTGGCACTGATGCACGTAGATTACTGAGCCACCGATATCGCACCCAGTCAGGTTATCCTTGGTTTGATACAATCATGATAATTCTGAGAATCAGGCGAGATCGGATAAAGAGCATTACAGTATAACTATAACCCCATTAAACCAAACTTGAAGGGACCTTAGAAATTTGTTTGGATTAACCGATCAGTGGTTTAACCAAGCTTTGGCTTCGACTTTGACTTGGCTTTGGCAAAAACATGGGTGCATTATGAATGTAATATACATTGTATGTAGACACTTTGATTATTGTTTTGTATGAATATACAGTATAACCCCATTAAACCAAGCTAGGTTAAACCAAACGATAGGCTAATCCAAACTTTTTTTGGCAGCACAGCAAAATACTATCATTTAACATATAAAAATGTTTCAGAAGACCTTATAACCACATGAAAGTTTGGTTTAGCTGTGCTAGAAGTGGCCTGGGACCTGACAATCTAGTTTTAATTAACGGATATTTTGGATTAAGCGACTTTGGTTTAACCAACTTTTTTATATGACAAATGGTAGTATTTTGCTGGGCCGCCGAAACAAGTTTGGAGAAACCGATCGTTTGGTTTAACCGAGCTTGGTTTAACGGGGTTGTGCTGTATTGTGGTTAGCTTTCGAAAATGTGATGCTTTCATTGACTATCTAGATTTAACAGAAACAGCGCTGTTCTACTGACAATTGAAACTTAAATGTAACTGACGTATACTTATAGCTACGCCAAACTACACAACCAATAAATGGTGGGTCTGAAACCTAACCAAGTCAAACCAATGACTTACGACATTGATATATTTGTCGCTATCTTATATCAAGCCCGGTGCTTGCCATAACTATGATAGGGGAATGACTGGTTTGCTCAGTGTTCCGATACTATGGCTGAGTAGGATTACCACGTCATGGTGCTCGCGACCAGATCACCCATTGGGGAAGCACTATAAACCCACCATGATTTTGCCACTGCCACCAGACTTGCTATGACCTTAGCCAGTGCTAGTACATAAAACACCAACCCACAATTTAGAACAGACTAATAGCTAATACACCAGTATTAAGGCGCCGTTGTGACGTCACGGTTAATTGTCACGTGATCCCCCTCAGTAGCGCATCATTGATTGGCATCTCTGATGGTAACCACAAGCAGCCCTATCGCGACGCGCATGTGCGCGGGTCTCTATGGAAACTTGACAACACTGAGATGCAATGCGGTCGTTAATTAGAGGTAGATCATGGTCAGATTTAGTAGTGTCCATAGTCATTACCATAGAAATCGATTTTGTAGAGAAAGCCACAAACCACATTGGTTGGTTGGTTGTTGGAGTTTCACGTCCAGGCAACATCTAAGGTCACATTGAAAATAACCACACACAAAAATACTACAGAAAGAACAATATAATTAATACAGTTCTTGAGTTTATTTCCAATGTTACTGCTTGTGGATTTTATTCCCGCCGGAAATAGCTTAGATGGTTAATCAAAATGAGGAATGCACCAAGGGATTATTCGTTTGGTTCTTTATTTTATACTTCATTCGGAATTTTAAGACCACAATTCTGAGTTATTGATCGGAAGACAGAACAAAAACAAATTAAGCCACCCAGGTTGAAATGCATTCACAAACACGAGAGATGAATTTGATTACTTATTTTTTATTGGCAACAACAAAAAAAAAGAATTATAGAATCGGGATTTCCGAAAATGACTAGAAAATTAACTGCCTTTGTAAAATGAACATAACACTTTAATGACACAAGTAGGATCCATCACTCAAATTCTGTTATGCTGTCGTTGTCTTTTTTATTTTGGCTTTTTGAGAGGCTGTTATAGTGACATTGTTTGGTGTTGGTTTTGTGAGAGCCTGCTATACAGACATTGCTTTTATTTGTTCATTTTGTGAGAGGCTTCTATACTGACCTTGTTTTTTAAATTGGTTCTATGAGAGGCTGCTCTTTTGACATTGTTTTTTGGTGTTGGTTTTGTGAGAGGCTGCTATATTGACATTGTTTTTGGTGTTGGTTCTATGAGAGGCTGTTATATTGACATCGTTGTTGGTGTTGGTTTTGTGAGAGGCTGCTATATTGACATTGTTTTTGGTGTTGGTTTTGTGAGAGGCTGCTATATTGACATCGTTTTTTTGGTGTTGGTTTTGTGAGAGTCTGCTATATTGACATTGTTTTTGGTGTTGGTTTTGTGAGAGGCTGCTATATTGACATTGTTTTTGGTATTGGTTTCATGAGAGGCTGCTATACTGACATTGTTTTTGTTATGCTGTTGATTTTGGAAGAGGCTTCTATTCTGACATTGTTTTGCAGCGTTGTTCATGTTCTGAGAGGCTGCTATGCAGACATCTTTTTAGATGTTGATGTGAAAAGCTCCTAACCTGGGAGTGTTTTGGATTTTGGTTTGTGAGAGGCTACTATGCTCACATTCTTTTTAATGTTCTTGTGAGAGGCTGCTATGATGACCTTATTTGTGATGTTGATGTTGTGAAAAGGCTTCCACGCTGAGAATGTTTTTGATGTTGGTTTTGTGAGAGGCCGCTATACTGACATTGTGTTTAAATGTTGTTGATTTTATGAGAGGCTGCTATGCTGACATTGTTTGTGATGTTGATGTTGTGAACAAGCTTCTCAGCTGAGAATGTTTTTGATGTTGGCTTTGTGAGAGGCTACGATGCTGACATTGACTTTGATGTTGGGGTTGGAAGAGGGTGCTATGGGATGTTTTGGATGTTGTCTTGGTGTTGTGAGAGGCTGCTATCAGATTGCTTTGGATGTTGGTGTTGTGAGAGGGTGCTATGTGAATGTTTTGGATGTTATTTTGGTCTTGTGGGAGGATGCTATTAGATTGCTTTGGATGTTGGTGTTGTGAGAGGGTGCTATATAAATGTTTTTTTCGATGTTTTGGTGTTGTGGAGGGGCTATTAGATTGCTTTGGATGTTGGTGTTGTGGGAGCGTGCTATGTGAATGTTTTGGATGTTCTTTTGGTGTTGTCGGAGGATGCTATTAGATTTCTTTGGATGTTGGTGTTGTGAGAGGGTGCTATCAGAATGTTTTGGATGTTATTTTGGTGTTGTGGGAGGAGGCTATTAGATTGCTTTGGATGTTGGTGTTGTGGGAGGGTGCTATGGGAATGTTTTGAATGTTGTTTTGGTGTTGTGGGAGGAGGTTATTTGATTGCTTTGGATGTTGGTGTTGTGAGAGGGTGCTATGAGAATGCATTGGGTGTTGTTTTGGTGTTGTCAGAGGAGGCTATTACATTGCTTTGGATGTTGGTGTTGTGGGAGGGTGTTATGAGAATGTCTTTGATGTTGTTTTGGTCAAAGACCCTATAATACTAAGACGGCTCACTCCCTATCTATCCCATGGTAATGTCAATTTCGCAGTGCCACCTTGTGGTGGTTTGATCAGCCCGGCTGCTGGTTGGTGTTTTACATGTAAACAAATACAATTATATTATACATGAGATAGGTAAGTATGAATACACATCAATATGAAATTGCTATGAACAAATACACATCATCATCAGCATCATCATCATCGCCATCATCACACATCTTTCACATTCATATATACATTTATACATATAATATACCAACTGGTTAACCAAGAGAAGAGCCAGCACACCAAGTGGTGGGTTTGATCATTTTGATTACACAGTACAGGCTGAGTGAGCCGTTTTAGTATTATAGGATCTTTGTTTTGGTGTTGTGGGAGGAGGCTATTAGGAGATTACCTTTAATGTCCTTGATTGTGTGAAGGGTTGCTATGGTGAGAATATAATGATTGGTTGGTTGGTTGTTGGAGCATTACGTCCTGGCAACAT
Source organism: Branchipolynoe longqiensis (assembly GCA_030323885.1). NCBI lineage: Eukaryota > Metazoa > Annelida > Polychaeta > Phyllodocida > Polynoidae > Branchipolynoe > Branchipolynoe longqiensis. The sequence continues at coordinate 66,537,457 of CM059190.1, read as the reverse complement.
CTAAGGTCATATGAGGACTGGAGAGAATATTTAGATGCTGCTAGTGTTGTGGGGGGATGGCTTCTATGACTGATACTGTTGTTGGCGTTAGTATTGATGTTGTGAACGGCTGCTGTACTAATCAATTCAACTCCGATGGTAACAATCGTGGAGGCTAATGCCGCCCCTGAACGATGGCTTTGATATCGGATTGATATCGGAATAATGCCACACTACAGAGGGGGGGGGGAATGTTATATGCATTTGGTGAAATGTATTCCAAATTAATCCTATGGCGGACTTCGATATCAATGTAAGCGCGTCTGATTGGTAGCATAATTATTTTCTAATTTTACCATTTGTGTTGTTATTAGGTTAAGACACTTGGTTGCCCTATGCTTAGAACAGCCACCATACTGCGACCTCCAACAACGTGGGGCAAACGCAGAAAGTAAGGAGGTTTTTTTTTCTCCAGCAATGGCAGGCCTGTTTGCAGGTCTAAACAGCAAAATGGAGGGTTCACATTTGGCCTTTTGGCGGTTCCAAATTTTTTTCAGTCGTACCTCCCCCTACTTGTAATGCAATTCGCGCCTTAAAGTTAAACCAATTCATGATTTATGTGCTTGCAAGTCGATGGTAGTGTAGTGGTCTGCACTGACCTCTCAGGCAATGAGCTGCATAGACAGGTAGGCGTGGGTAGTATGGTGATATCAGGCAGCCTACCTAGGTGGTGTAATGGTTAGCACACTGGCCCGGAATGCAAAGAGATGTGGGTTCCAGTCCCACTCTAGGCGCAATGTCACGTGACCGCGCGCATCCCCACTATCTGCCTGACTCGTGCAGATATTTGACTTGCTAGCTGGGGTGGGGTGGGGGGTCCTTGGGGGGGGAGCGAGTAACAATCTACAGTATAATCTACAGTATAACCCCGTTAAACCAAACGCGCGGTCACGTGACATTTTCATCACCCCCACGACAGTATTCACCCACATGGTGACCAACATCCCAATTTGATTACCATTTTATGCAATGGAGGCAAATGTTGTTGCCAATCAGTAAGATGGACACAAGTCTTTATTAAAATTCCTTTATTAAAAATATCACAGTTTATTTACAGGTATGTTTGTATATCACATTCACAATACATTCATATCGCGTACATACATAACGTTTTTTGTGGGTGTTTTTTTGGGGGGGGGGAGGTGAGGGGTGTGAAAGTACGACGTCTGAACACTTTGACTTCTGGATACTGACTGGTTTATTCATGGCCTAGGGCTCGCTTGACCCACCAGCTAAACTTTCCATGACGTCATCTCATTAGCATATTCCTTTGTCTCAAACTCTGCATCTCGTTAACATATATTAGCCACACACCTATACGTCTATTACGCATATATCACAAGGGGGGTCCGGCCAACCAGGAAACCAGGAAACCCCCCTTCGTTTGCCCTTGGGATATGTCCCGACGTCTCACTGTGTCGCCTGCCTTTAATCATTTATATACAGACGTGAATCAATAATAATAATAGTCTCAGTACAAAAGCAACACCGATGAAGCCTACGAAAACAAGTAAATCAAAGAAAAGAGAGACAATAAGCACTACACAAAATAAAGCAGCTTACCTGAATTCACATGTGAACAGCTAAATGAAAGTCGATATGGTATGATGTGATATCGCTATGAAGAAGACCCTTTCTCTGTATATTAAAGGGGCTCGATATACACCGCGAACAGAGGCAATGACGATCCCCCCTCTGACCTTGTGAAATCTATTGATAGAAACACATTAAAGAAGAAGACAATACAGTACAACCCCGTTAAACCAAGCTCGGTTAATCCAAACTTCTTTCGGCGGCCCGGCAAAATACTACCATTTATCATATGAAAAAGTTCGTTAAACCAAAGTTGGTTAAACCAAAAGTCAGTTAATCCAAATTATCGGTTAATCCAAACAAAATTGTCGGAACCCAGGCCACGCCGACTTGGTTTAACGCGCTGGTGACACGCCGATAACATGGCGATAACACGTCGATAACACGTTAATCAAGCGTGGGAACCCGGCGCCGGATGTTTGAAATTTGGTCAAGCGGCCTTGGTTTTTTTTTTTCCACCCCCCTCCCCCACCGGCGCAACACGTTGGCGGCGCGCCATTAACACACCAGCAACACGCTGCCAACACGCTGCGCTGCGTCGAGTTTTCTCAAAACACGCCGAAAAGGTTGACGTTTCTCGATGCGTTGAATATATTTAGCGCATTGGCGGCACCCCGGGAGAAACGTCGTAGTGTGAGTGCACCATTACATGTGCAATACGCGCTTACTCAAAGTCAAAGTCAAAGCCACAGCTCGGATAAACCAATGATCAGTTAATGCAAACAAATTTCTAGGGTCCCTTCAAGTTTGGTTTAACGGGGTTATACTGTATATTGTTCCTCTCTCCCCCCCAAGGACCCCCCACCCCACCCCAGCTAGCAAGTCAAATATCTGCACTAGTCAGGCAGATAGTGGGGATGCTTGCGGTCACGTGACATCGCCCACAGTTAAAGTAGCATAGTTTAGAGCAGTGGAGCCAATCAGGGCCTGTGCAACAAGCAGTAGTGAATAGACAGCACCTGGCAGGAAGAGAACCCAGTGAGTAGAATATTATAATAAACACTTTGCAAATAATGAAGGTAACTTACCGCTGGACCTGCATTAGGTGGGTATTGTTAGTGGAGTAGCAATAGATTATGGTAATGAGCAATCAATGTTTAGGCTGCATCCTAAATAATAACCCCACCCTGCCTGTTAAGCTAGTGACATCTATCGGCAGAATCTGGAACCACTCTATTTGGGTACTTTCCCCGAGTCCTGTCGTTCCACATGATATATCTTCATAAAGAATGCATAGAAAAATAATATAATGCCTGATTAAACATTGTTTTCCTTATATTTGATCTAAGAGCAGCACCAATCTTGATGGAAATTTGAATGTCTGAAATCCCAACATTTGAGTAAGTCTTTTTCCCCGGAAGAAATATGTGCCAGTACACCACCCCACCAGTTAAAGTAGCATAGTACGATGGTTTTGAATTTCTGTATTTTTTTAAAGATAAATATATAAGATCGATCACTAGTATCTACTTTCCATTAGTTCAAAGTTACTTTTATTTTAAATGGTAAACTTTTGAGATATTTTAAGTGAAAACATGGAAGATTAGTTTTGGCAGGCAAGCTCTGATACCATAGACTTCTGCAGTAACAGGTTCTGTTAAATTGACTGAGTATTGCCTTCTATGCAGAAAGAAATGCTTAATAAGTGCATCAGTATCTAAGTTAGATATGTAGAATCAAATCTAGATAATTGGTTTGGTTTTGAAAATTTGATATTTCATTGTAACTTAGTATAGTAGATACTAGTGATCGATCTAATATATTTATCTCAGAAAAAATACAGAAATTCAAAACCATCAGACTATGCAACTTTAAGTGACTCACCATTCCCTTCTATGTGGCAATAAATGATAGCATCAATATCTAAGTTAGATATGTAGGATCTAATCTATATAATTGTGTTGCTTTTGAAATGTTGATGTTTTTATCGGATTATGCAGCTTTAATGACTTCGTACGGTACTAATTCCATTTAGCCGAGCAGAAAGCACCCCTTTATCAAATAACCACTTGTGCAGTAGACATAGGAAGCTGTAGCTATCACTCCCTGGTCGGCGGCGAATGGAGAGGTTGTCTTTTGTTTAGTCTGTAGGTCTGGGATCACTGTCGGTTCTCAGACAGATAGATGGATTCGGGGGGTCATCTGCCACGCGGCTCCTTGCCACATACCCTCCATCTTACTCAGGTCCGCGTACTTCCTCAACAACAACACTACTCCCATATCCACACCCCGCCCCTCTCACATCCCCACACCTCACAGCTCTCCCATCACCACACCCCACACCTCTCCCATCCCCACACCCCACACCTCTCACATCACCACACCCCACACCCCTCCCATCACCACACCTCACACCTCTCCCATCACCACACCCCACACCTCTCCCATCCCCACACCCCACACCTCTCCCATCAACACACCCCACCTCTCCATCACACCCCCACACCTCTCACATCACCACACCTCACACCTCTCCCATCCCACACCCACACCTCTCACATCACACACCACACCTCCCATCACCACACTCCACACCTCTCCCATCACCACACCCCACACCTCTCCCATCCCCACACCCACACCTCTCCCATCAACACACCCCACACCTCCCATCAACACACCCCACACCTCTCCCATCACACACCCCACACCTCTCCATCACCCACCCCACACCTCCCATCAACACACCCCACACCTCTCCATCACCCACCCCACACCTCTCCCATCACCCCACCCACACCTCTCCCATCACCACACCCCACACCTCTCCCATCACCACACCCCACACCTCACCCATCACCACACCCCACAGCTCTCCCATCACCCCACCCCACACCTCTCCCATCACCACACCCCACAGCTCTCCCATCACCACACACCACACCTCACCCATCACCACACCCCACACCTCTCCCATCACCACACCCCACACCTCTCCCATCACCACACCTCTCCCATCCCACACCACACACCTCTCCCACCACCAAACATCTCCCACCACCTCACCTCTCCAACCCCCAAAACTCGCCCAGTCCCACATCTCTCCCACCAAACATCTTTTCCAATCCCACACCTCTCACACCCCCCCACCTCTTCCATTTCCACACTCCACAAATCTCCAATCCCAACACCTCTCCAACCCCACACCTCTCACACCCCCACACCTTTCCTACCTCCACATCTCTCCCATCCGCCCATCTCTCATATCCCCACACCTCTCCCATTCCTACCACTCTCACGCATCTCGCCCATCCTCAGACCTCTCCCACTTCCACACGTCTCCCACTTCCACACCTCTCACACCAGACCTCTCCCACCCCCACACCTTTCCTATCTCCACATCTCTCCCATCAGCCCATCTCTCCTCCCGACATCTCTCCCATCCTTGCCCCTCTCCTGCATCTCGCCCATCCCCAGAACTCTCCCACTTCCACACCTCTCCCACCCCACACCTCTCCCACCCCACACCTCTCTCACACCAGACCTCTCCCAACCCCCACACCTCTCCCATCACTACACCTCTTCAACCTGACACCCCTTTCCACATTTCACATCTCTCCACCTCCCACACCGCTCCCCACCCTCCACACCCGTCCCCCGTCTCTGCGCCTCGTACACCTCCTTCCCCCATCCCCAATATTCTTCACCCCCCACCACCCCCACCTCTCCTCACCTATTCCATCCTTCCCCCATCTCCAACATTATCCACCTCCCCTCACCACCATGACGAATTCACTTCTATCTGAGACCTAAGTGGAATAATCTGGGATACACTCCCAAAGATTGCAGGATCTGTGCTATCTCCTTCCTAATGCTGTATGTACCCCCTAGTAGGTTAGACAATGACCAACATACACAGTTTAATATATAGGTTGCATATATTTCCTCCAGCGTGTGACGCGAGGGGGCGCCCATCCGGCGTGGGGGCGCCCGCCCGGCAATTACCCGACAGCTGGGCGGGGGGGGGGGGGGGGGGGGGGGGCACCAATGCACATGAGGAAATATAGGATGTACATGTTACCCTTGCATTTATACTCGCATAATGCATTATACATCACATATATATATATAAATATATATATATATATTCATGTAGATGCATAAATATACTTCACCATATTATACTAGTGTTTTCTTTTTAATAAACTCTCTGAATACGCACATATAATATTCATGTATATACATGAATATACTTCATCATATCACGCTAGTGCTTTCTTTGTAATATACTGTCCGAATACTACACACTAAGTTTACGCTAACGGTGCTTATAGCCCTAACTTTATTTATAGCCCTACACAGGGATCCAACCCATGCTCTTTCCTTGACATGAAACAAATCAATAACCCAGGCAAACTGTGCCTATTGATATAATATGCTAACAACTATACCTGTATACACAATCCCCCTTTTATTGTTGTAGCGGTTAAGTTATCGATTCACTATCGTGTTTAAATACCGCTTTGAAGCGCATGGCAGATGTTGCAGAAGACAACGACATGTATAGGAACACTGCAGAAGATAAAGGCCCATGTACAATCTATACTTTTGAACTGCAATCAATGGCGCTTTTATAAACTAATGAGTAGAGCCTGACCAGGTGGTATGGATTGAGTTGACTCCACTTAATGTTACATGTAATTATATATATCATATATATACACATATATAGCATATATAAACATATATAACATATATACACTTATGCACACATATATACACCAACTTCCCCATTAGCTTTGTTTCATTCAAAATTGTATCATTCTGAGACAATATAATATTATATATAAATACGATAATATAAAATATTAAGAATGATCAAATGATTCTCTTATGCAGATGGAACATCAGTGAAGATCTGAAGAAGGCGACAATGAAAATGGCCCCCATAATTCTTATTAACCAAATATTTGTCTGAAGATTTTGACCATTTGCATATAGCTATGACTCGGCAATATTGAAGTGTATGCCTTGCTCCCAAGTCAGACATCATGCTATAACAACACTTTGGTTCAATGTTGGGGTTTAATGTCCTAGCAACAGCTAACACTGACGGATATCGACTTGGAACAGGATGTACTCATGACTCCTTGCTGGGACCAGCACTATGACATGATATCCCACTCAGTCACATTATCCTGATACTGAGCAGACCAGACTTAACTCTGTCTTAGTCAATCTTAGCGCCAGGTTAGATAGCAACAAATATACAGTATGTAGGTCATTGGTTTGACCCAATTAGGGATTGAATTATCCTGATTCTGAGCAAACCAGTTTTATCCCTCTCTTAATAAATTTTAGCAGCAGGCTTGATAGCATCAAATATAAATTCTGTAGGTCATTGGTTTAACTCGATCAGGGATCGAACCCACGACCCCCATAACGGGAAGCCAGTCAGCGCCCTATCTCCTATCTTGTTATATGTCTATGGCTATGTCTCTGTCTCTGTCTATGGCTATGTCTCTGTCTATGTCTATGGCTATGTCTCTGTATATATATATGCACATTGCGCTGGCATGTTTAATATAAACTAACCCAGAAACATGTGCACCACGTGACTTCCGCCGAATCAATCACTTGAGCTAACCATGCCAAGTCAATAAACACACGTGATAAAGCAGCAAGAACAAAACAAATAAAACACATCACAATGGAAGAACGTGAGGGCTACGTTTACCAAGAAACAAACAAGCTGTTAATCTACAAGGCAGGCTCGGCTGTAATACCCCCATCACACCAACATAGTTCTTCTTACTACGTTCTTGAAAATGTTGACGAACGGGCTCAAACAGTGTGCGAACGTAGCGAACATAGTAGCAACGTTGTACTAACTTTTTATGAACTGCATGGACGGGCAAGGACGGAAGGGTGCTCGAGAACTTTGAGCATGTTCAAAATTGTCGGCGGCCACGTTCTACCCTGTTTTATAACAGGGTCGGACGTTTTGAGAACTACTTTGGTGTGATGGGGGTATAAGTGGTCTCTGCTAAAGTACTCAGCCGATCTTTATTTCCAAAACTAGAATTTAACAAGGTGATGTAGTGTGGCGGGGCCTAGATAAAAGATTCGCCCCGTATTTGTAGTAGGGGTGAAAAACAACCTTATATAAAAGCTGGCTGAAAGGTTGGTCATGGTGGGTAAATGAAATGAAGAGAGAAATCCTTAATTTAAGAAGCAAACTATATTCTTCCCATATGTCTTAATACATACCTGCTCCTTCTGATTTGAAAAATGTAATAAAACATGTATTTTAATGGACTTTAAAAGTGAAATCGACAGCTTTCTAATGCCGCCATCTTGTCCCTTTTTCCATTCTCTCTCATTTCACTAACTCTGTGCCGATATGAGTAGCCATTTCTTACTGGAACCAGATATTGTACTTCCTGTTCCATAGTAAAGCTATTTTCGCCAGTATTTAGACTACACCCCCTACTACAAGTATGGGGTGAATCTTTCGTCCAGGCGGTGCCCTGTACAACTGCTGTATACATTTGCACCTCCCTACTGTGTGAGCAGTAGAGAGTCAAACAACCAGCACCAGCTTGCAGTTAGCGGAGTGTGAGTGTCAGACTGCAGTAAACACACCTTTGTCTTGTAAGTTTCTTTGTTGTTTTACGTCCTAGCAACACATCGGGATGGGCACCAACTTGTGACAGTGCGCAATGATGGTGACTTTATAGTGTTGTCCCACTGGGAGATCATGCCGCCGGCATCATGACCCAATATCACACACCGTCATATTATCCTGATACTGTGCTAACCAGTCCTTGTCCTATCCTATTAATGTCAGCACCAGGCTAGGTAGTGACAAGTATCAATTTGATAAGTAATTGGATTGCTAGGATTCAACTTCCCGACCTTCCGCACGGGAAGCCTGCGCTCTACAGATCCAGCCACCAAGTTCGGTTTCTCTTGGACAACTATGGGTGATGCAGTCCCTGGCTGGATACATGTCGTACCCCTTGCTGCTTTATCGGAAAGAATAGCCTATGTGGCGGCAGCAGGTTTCCTCCAAAGAAATATGTCAGAATGACCATATGTTTGACATCCAATAGCCAATGATACAAAAATCAATGTGCTCTAGAGGTGTCAGTAAATAAAACAAGCTTTACTTTGGATATGTGTTGCTCCCAAGCCTGGCGCTCTGCATTACTAAGATAGGGTGATGACTGGTTTAATAATAGTATAATGATAATGTGAATGAGTGGGATAGCGGGGCATAGTGTCAGCAGCCTGGTCTTCCTTTGGGGCAGCACTATACCATCACCATGAGTGTCCACTGTCACAATTAAGTCGGTACCAGTCCTGATATGACCTGTATGTTGCGAGAACATAAAACCCCAACAAACAAACAACCAACCATCTCAGCATAACTAAAGCGAGGAATCAACTAAATTAAGCCACTTTGTGAAGAAAGTAAATAACAGTCTAATGCCTGCCACACACCTCCCGTATATGATTCATGCGCTAAAACAAAGTGCCCGACACGACCCGTCACAACCCGACCTGTCCCGTTTCCCGACTAAAACTGACAACAGGGACAACACACATATACCGACTGCTAATCCTTCCGATTCGCGACTTAAAACTCAGTTTTAGTGCTTAAGACTCGAATCGCAAGACATTCGAAAAATGAATCGGGCCGTTCGAGAAACGGTATATGTGAGCGGTCAGTCGTATCTTATACGGTATATGTGTGATACCCACCATCCATTTGCCGTCCAAGTCTTAGCGCATGAATCGTATACGGGAGGTGTGTGCGAGGCATTAGGGTGTCACACAACTAAAGACTGGAACTGACTAAAACTCAAACTTAATCGCGAAACGGGCAGTTTTAGGTTTTATATGGGAGGTGTGTGCTGGGCATTACAAAGAAACAAGAAAAGTGGAGAGGGAAAAAGAGGAGGCCTAACAAAGGAGGAGGAGGAGGGTGTTATGATTCATAGATGTTAGGCTTGTGTTGTGAAGTTGATGTGTACCCTAGACCAAATGTCTGGAGGGCAGGGCCAGTTAATAGCCGCATACTAATCACCACCGAGAACCTTAATTACCCCTAATTAGAATCCCCATTAGGAACGTCGCTGACCCACATCGGCCATTGACCCCGCGCATAGCCGTCGTGCTAACAATTCGCCGAATTAAATATCGAAGAGATGTAATAGTAAAGATTCACCGTTCATTCCTTTTTTAATTAATCTAATTTGGTGAGGGGATGTAGTGTGTTAGATGGGAAATTATGGTTGGGTGGTTGGTTGTTGGAGTGTTACGTCCTGGCAACATTTGAGGTCATATGTAGAGCAAATAGATGATTGTTTCCATGTGGGAATTATTTAAATGAATTAGTTTCCCGTAGGATTGGTTGGTAAATGTTTAATAACACCCCGCCTGCCGTCAGTACGACACGTGACGTGAATTTGCATCGGAACAGTGATATAGATTGATATCTAATATTTAACTGGGATATTGTAATTAATCAACATCAAGGACAGCATATACACACATTCACATTCCGCATGGCTAAGCTAATGGTTGCATTATTCATGAGGCAACTGCATAACTAGATAAAAGATTCACCCAGGACTTGTAGTACACAGGTGAAGGACAGCATAATGTAAATACAGGCGAAAATAGGTTTAGTATGGAACATGAACTAGAAACTGTGGCTCCAGTATCAAATGGCAACCCATATAGGCACAGAGTTTGTGAAATGGGCGAGAATGCAAAAAGACAAGATGGCGGCGCTAGAATGCCGTCGATTTCACTTTTAAATCTTATTAAACTAGATATTTTATTATATTTGTCACCCCAAAGGTAGCGGGTAAATATGAAGACACCTACAAAGAATAAATGTTGCTTCTTAGATTGTGAAATTAGGCTCTCATTTCATTAACCCGCTTTTTTGACCGTTTTTATATAGGGCTGTTATTCACCCGTGTACTGCGACTACCGGGTGAATCCTTTATCTACTGCATAACACCCAATTATTTTATTTCACAGGATGTCCTAAAACTACCCTCAATTTGGGTTGACTATGTCTTAAAGTTGCATAGTCTGATAAATATATATAAATTGTCAAAATCAAACATTTAGCTAAAGTTGATCCTAAATAGAGAACTTAGACACAGGCGCATTTATTAAAGCTGCACAGTCCGATTAAAGCATCATATTTATTATATCAAACTACTTACATCTTACATTAGATAAAAGATTCACCCGGTACTTCCAGTACACGGGTGAAAACCACCCTTATATAAATGGTCGAAAAATTGGGCTAATGAAATGCGTCTTTATGATGGCTTAATTTCACAATCTAAGAAGCAACATTTATTCTTTGTATATGTCTTCATATTTACCCGCTACTTTTGAGTTGGAAAATATAATAAAACATATACTTTAATGCAATTTAAAAGTGAAATCGACAGCATTCTCTGGCCCCCATCTTGTCTTTTCGCATTCTCTCCCATTTCACCAACTCTGTGCTGATATAAGTAACCATTTGACACTGGTGCCAGGCAGTCTACTTCTTGTTCCATACTAAAGCTATTTTCGCCCGTATTTAGACTACGTTGTTGTTCACCCGTGTACTATAACTAAGTACTGGGTGAATCTTTTATCTAATCTTACATATGCTTGATCCTACATGTCACCAGACGGGATGGCTGAATGAGTTAGAGCATTTTAGGATAGGGCAAGGACTGGTTGGCTGAGTGTCAGGATAATGTGACTGAGTGGGATATCAGGTCATGGTTCTGGCGGCCTGGTCTCCCAGTGGAGCAGCACTATAAAGTCGCCATGAGTGGGCACTGTCACAAGTCGGCGCCCGTCCTGATATGACCTTAGATGTTGCTAGGACGTAAAACAACAACAACAAAACAAATCCTACATGTCCAACTCAGATATGACCAGATGGAATGACCGAATGAGTTGAGTGTCTCCCACTTTGGTAGATCGTGGGATCCGAATCCACGGGTTCAAACTCTGGTCGAGTCAAACCATTTTGTTTGTTTATTTGTTTAAGACCCCCCAGCACAAAAAGTGGACCTCGGCTAACAATGACTAAAAAAATTGATAGTTGTCGCTTCCTAGCCAGGTGCTCGGCATTATTAGGACATGGAAAGGACTCATTGGACTCAGTGTCAGGATAATGTGACTGAGTGGGATATCAGGTCATGGTGATAGCGGCCTGGTCTCCCAGTTGGGCAGCACTATAAAGTTGCCATGAGTGCAGACTGTTACAAGTCAGTACAGTTCTAATATGACCTTAGATGTTGCCAGGACGTAAAACTCCAATGACCAATCAACCAACCAAAATACCTAAATTTGATGCCACCATTTAGATACTAGCGCACCCATTAATCATCGGTTGTGGCATATTACAAGGCAAGACTACTGCAACAAATTAATGCCTAAGAAGTGCATATATAACCAAGTTTGATATTTAGGATCAAAATGTAGGTAACTAGACGGGATGGCCGAATGAGTTAGAGCCCGTCTCCCGTGGTGGTAGATCATGGGATCGTGGAGTTGAATCCTGGTCGAGTCAAACCAATGACTTAAAAATTGATACTTGTCTCTTCCTAGTCAGGCGCTTGGCATTATTAGGATAGGGCAAGGAGCTGTGGAATGAGGAAGACCAGTCATTTGCGACTGAAATTTCACCTACTTAAACAACTAATGTACCAACATAAAAGGGGGAAAAAAGTGATTTGGTGGGTTTCATCGGATTATGCAACTTTAAATATATTTATTCCTCCGAACAAAGGCTTGTTTTTCACCGCCTAAACACTGGTGTGCTAGTTTTCCTACCAATATGTATTTCCTCTGAACAACGTTTTTTTAGTGTCTTTGTTTGCTTTTTTTCAGCGACAAGGCAATATAAGTGAAGTCGCATTTCAGTGTATTCGCCGTAGTTTGGTGTTTGAGTTCCCACTCTCAATGTCTCACATGTAATGCTTATTAATCTCGACTTTGCTTCGGTCACTCCCCTTCCCAGAAGCCCTTAGGCATACCGGACATTACCAGCACAACCTACTTGAGTAATGCCATAAAACCACTTCTGTTATTCTCCTTCCGCCCCCCTACCCCCCCCCCCCCCCCCGCCCAAAAAAAGCAAAAAAGCAACAAGATAGCAGGCCAAGACTGAATTCTACTTGTTTGTTGCTTTACGTCCTAGCAACATCAAAGGTCTTACCAAGACCGGAACCGACTTCTAGCAGTGTACACCCATGGCGACTTTATAGTACTGCCTCAATGAGAGGCCAGTCCACTGCCACCATGACCTGTTATCCCACACAGTCATATTGTCCTGATACTGTGCTAACCAGTCCTTGTCCTATCCTATTAATGCCAAACAACACACTAGGTAGCGACAAGTCTCAAATTTATTAGTGATCGGTTTGACTCGAGCTGGGATTCAAACTCTTGACCTTCCAGTTCACGAGACGGGTTGGCCGAATGAGTTAGAGCGCCTGTCTCCCGTGCTGGTAGATAGTGGGGTCGTGGGTTCGAACCCTGGTCGAGTCAAACCAATGACTTAAAGATTGATACTTGTCACTTCCTAGCCAGGTGCTGGGCATTAATAGGATAGGGCAGGTTGGCTTAGTGTCAGGATAATGTGACTGAGTGGGATATCAGGTCATGGTGCCAGCGGCCTGGTTTCCCAGTGGGGCAGCACTATAAAGTCACCATGAGTGCGAACTGCCACAAGTCGGTACCTGTCCTGATATGACCTTAGATGTTGCTAGGACGTAAAACAACAACAAACAAACAAACCTTCCAGTTCCACACAGTAAACTTGCGCTCTATCGATTAGGCCACCGCGTCCGTGATGAATTCTAAAACAAAAAACAAATAAATAAATAAATGAAACGATGAACGAGGAATTCGAGCTAAACAACAATTTAAAAATAATTTAAACGTTTTAAACGGGAAAAAAAATCAGTGCGCACAGAAACATCCCTTATAATCACTGGGCGCGATATCCGGTCATGGCGGCAAGATTCCCCAGTGGGCCAGCACTATAAAGTCGCATTGAGCGCGCACTGTCACACGTCATTCGGTACCCGTCTTGATATGACCTCAAATGTTGCCAGGACGTAAAATTCGAACAAGTACCCATTCAACCAACGTTCCTTATACACAAGCGGCGTCTCGGCCCATAAATATGTGTCTTGTTTTCCCAACCTACTCACTAACCGCAACGGCTTGAGAAGGGGATCACATCCCAGCCACACACGTCACCAGCGGCTCACCTCACACTCAGACCAGCTGGTCGATAAACATCTCCCATTCCCCCGAATGAAATAGGCAAAATTCCAACAGTAGCACATCTTGTTGGTTGGTTGGTTGTTGGAGTTTTACGTGCATGCAACATCTAAGGTCATATCAGGATGGGTACCAACTTCTGACAGTGCGCACTCATCTCGATTGTATAAGGCTGCCCCACTGGGAGACTATGCTGCCAGCACCATGACTTGATATCCCACTCAGTCACATTATCGTGAGATTGAGCCAAACCAGTCCTTGCCCTATCCTAATAATGCAGAGCGCCTGGCTAGGAAGTGACAAGTATCAATTTTTAAGTCATTGGTTTGACTCGACCAGGGTTCGAAAACCACGATCTATGAACACGGGTAAAGGACTCTCAACTCATTCGGCCATCCCATCTGGTCAGACATCTTGTTAAAGGCTGATATAATTCCCGTTGCACCAATCACATGCCCGATCACATAAGAATCTATGCGATGTAGTCATCAAGCAACTTGTGCAGATAACATTTTGAAAAGCAAAAAAAAACCACATACCCAATTTTGATCCTATATACCGAACTTAGATACTGGTGTACTGATTGGGCATTTGTTGCTGGGTAGAAGCAAACTGTGTTGTGATTAATTTATGGAAGTTGGTGCAGAATTCTGAATCTTGATTGGGCACACAGGATTACATTTTAGATATATAGCATAGCAGTGACTCCATGCAATATCGAGCAATGTCATATAAGAGATATTAGCTTAATTGTTTATTTGTACGGAGTATATTATATCATACGCATATATGCGATGCCTAATTTATTATACAAATCAAAACAATGAATCTGATCATTGCAACCTTTTTGGTCGTATACAACCTTTATGCTAGGTACACACCTACCGTTTTTCCGCACCCACCTACCATATACAATCTAAAACTGCCCAAAAGTCGTGAGGTATGCACTCCCCTAGCACACCTACCGATTGCGATTCACAACTTAAAACTCATTTTTAGGGCTAAAACTGCTTCCTTACGATTGCGATTCGCGATTCGAAAAATGAATCGGCCCGTTTTCAGTTTTAAGCGAGTCGAGTTGGGTCGCGAGTTTTAGTGTGCGAATCGTATACGGTAGGTGTGTACCTAGCATAACTCTACGACATATATATATATAGACACGCAACATATATATATATATATATATATATATATATATATATATATATATATATATATATACTATGAAAACATATATATCGATATTTATCCAGTATATATATACTCATAAGTGATATCGCCTTAGATTTTGCCAGGATGTAATGCCTCCAACAAACAAAACAAAGGCCCCACTCTACTGCATCCGGTGTACTGGCACCACTTCATTCTTGATTCATCGGATGACATTTCTTCTCTTTGAGTTTTTGTTGTTGAAATATATATATATACATATATGCATATATATCTATTTATATACATATATATGTGTGTATTATTACCCCGATAGCTGAAGGGGGTGGGCACTCCACCAATGAGCGAAGGCGGAATAGATATATAAACTATATGTTCCCCTTACATTTATACTCGTATAATGCGTTATACATCTCACACATATATATAATATTAATAGTCAATCACATAATTTCTAAGATAATCTTTTTTTTAAATTTCATGAAGGTTCCATTGTGTTGGTTCAGGTGACCATTCGGAAAAGTCCCACTGTGCATGTGACGGACCTGTGACAGACGTAATACGGACGGGTCACGGACGTGTCGCGGGCGAAGACCCCGTACTGACAAAAGGGCGGGGGCCGCTTAGCCCCCTGACAAACAAACTGTCACACTACCCACGCCCCCTGGTGGCCCGCCGTGTCACTTCTCGGCAGAACGCCCGCAGCCAGTTGTGCACATGTCTGTCTGCAACCCCGGCGGTCTGCATGTCCGGTTCAGTTAGGGCGGACATACACTAACCGATAAGGACGGGCATACACTAACCGACATATGTGGATAGGCAGTCCTTACCCAGCTCGGGCAGACAGTAGTAGACATTAAATTTTACACACTGACCAACAATGGTAGATCTACACTAACTGACATGGATGAATATACGGTAACTGACATGAGTGGACACACACGAACCTCTAAGGGCGAGCATACACTAACCGACATACGTGGATAGGCAGTACTCAGCATGGGAAGACAGTAGCAGACATTGAAACACTGACCAACAATGCTAGATCTACACAAACCGACATGCATAATGGTAACTGACATGAGTGGACATTCACTAACCCATAAGGGCGGGCATACACTAACTGACACACGTTAATTTGTTTGTTTGTTGTTCTTTTACATCCTAGCAACATCTAAGGTCATATCAGGACGGGTATCGACTTGTGACAGTGCGCACTCATGGCGACTTTATAGTGTTGCCCCACCGGGAAACCAGCTCGCCAGCACCATAACCTGATATCCCACTCAGTCACATAATCCTGACACTGAACCAACCAGTCCTTGCTATCCTAATAATACCGAGCGCCAGGCTAGGAAGCGACAAGTATACATTTATAAGTCATTGGTTTAACTCAACCAGGATTCAAACGCACAAACTCATGGGTTCGGATGTCCTGATCTCCCGAAACAGGAGCTGGACGCTCTGCTCATTTGGCCATCCCATCTGGTACACACGTTAATAGGCAGTACTCTCCACGGAAAGACAGTAGTAGACATATACAAACTGGCTGACAACATTAGGTCTACACTAATAGGATAGGCCACGGACTGGTTAGCTCAGTGTCAGGATAATGTGACTGAATGGGATATTGGGTCATGGTGCGAGCGGCCTGATTTCCTCTTGGGGTAGCACTATCAAGTCACCATGAGTGTGCACTGCCACAACTCGGTACCCGTCCTGATATGACCTTCGATTTTGCCAAGATGTAAAACTCCAACAACCTACCAACTAACCATTGTGGGTTGTTTGGATGGATAATCATAATGTGTGTGACATGAGGAGGTCTGGGGGTCATCGACACACCTGCAATAATGGTGATATATTTCACACCCGTGCCTTAATAGGATATACTTCTGTGCAACTCCATCTGTGCCTTAAGTCGCCTCAACTAGTTCGCTTCATCTAAGTCGACTCAGATGGCTCGTGTGAACGCTCCTCTCAGGCGAATTAGGGCTGAGTCGACTCAACTAGTTCACCTCATGTAGACTGCTTTGCGAGGTAGATTAGATGAGGCGACTTAGCCTGAGTCGGCCTAAGGCATGTGTGTGAACACACATGGTTTAGTTGAGTCGGCTTAAGCACGTCATTGTCAATGTGTGTATGTATGTGTGTATACATGTGTGTATGTATGTGTGTATGTATGTATGTGTGTATGTATGTGTGTTTGCGTGTTTGTGTGTATGTATGTGTGTATATGTATGTATGTATGTGTGTTTGTGTGTATGTATGTGTGTATGTATGTGTGTATGCATGTGTGTATGTATGTGTGTATGTATGTGTGTATGGGCATGTATGTATATGTATGTGTGTATGTGTGTATGTATGTGTGGATGTATATCATATGTATGTGTGTATGTATGTGTGGATGTATGTGTGTATGTATGTGTGTATGTATGTATGTGTGTATGTATGTTTGGTTGTATGTTTGTATGTAATGTTGTTTGTATCATGTCTGTATGGTACCCATCCTGATATGACCTTAGATGTTGCTAGGACGTAAAACAACAACAACCACACATCGATCTGAGCCGGTTTAACGCGACACACTTTCAAAGCTTGGTATGTGTGAACGCGCCGCTAGTTCGACTCATCTAGTTCGCCTTCGGCCTAACGTGACCACGGCTTGTGTCGCGCAGTTCGGCATCACAAACTTCTGCGCATGGGCTCTGTAAGGCGAGCTATCCCGACGAGCTATAAGTGCTGCAGGGGTCAGCTCAGAAGCCCGAGCTGGAAACAACAGAGAAATGCTGGGACCATAAGTTAGAAGATGGGGGTCAGCAGTCGTGACTTTTGAATTATTCTCACGTGACCTCGGTTGGGCCAATCAGAGCATATCAAACAGTCATTGTGGACACCTGTCGTGAGACCCGCCGAACACCACAACAGAAGCCCACCTCCACCCCCACATCCCACCCACCCTCTCCTCCATTCCCACCCCGCGAGAGTATCTCAAGCTTCACCTGCACTTATGTGCTATATAAATACATTATATTAAAGTTGGATAGTCCGACGAAGCATCAAATTTAAAAACCTAAAACATTTACCTAGATTTGATTCTACATATTTATCTTCGATACTGGTACAGTTATTAAGCATTTGTTGTCACATAGAAGGGCATGGGGAGTCAATTTAAGAGAACCTGTTACTGCATAAGCACTGACACATAACTTATTAATCCACAAACAACCACCACCGTATAATTCACATTTGATATCACTAAAACAAAACTTATGATATTCCATAGTCCAAAGGTTTTGAGTTTATGTCATTTTCTGAGATAAATATATTAGTTTGTTTGTTGTTTGATGTTGTTTTATATCCTAGCAACATCGATGGTAATATCAGGACGGGTACCGACTTGTGACAGTGCAAACTCATTGCAACTTTATAGTGCTGCCCCACTGGGAGACCAGGCCGCCAGCACCATGACCTGATATCCCACTCAGTCACATTATCCTGACACTGAGCCAACCACGCCTTGCCCTATCCTAATAATGCTGAGCGCCTGGCTAGGAAGCGACAAGTATACATTTTTAAGTCATTAGTTTGACTTGACCAGGGTTCGAACCCACGATCCCATGATCTACCAACACGGGAGACAGACGCTCTAACTCATTCGGCCATCCCGACTGGTCTAAATATATTAATATATTAACTTTATCGGCATAATCTAAGTGACTTTAGTTTAAAGTAATTTTCCTTTAAAGTGACTAACATAGGAGGTATTTGAAGTGTAAACATGCAAAATTATCTTTTGGATGCTTGTCAAAACTCTGATCCCATATATTTCAGCAATAACATGTTGTATTAAATTGATTTAATTTGCTTTTCTCTGTATCGCCAAATGATTAATAAGTGTAGTAGTATGTATCATTTTATGTAAGTTAAGCACCTGTCACACGTTACCGGATTGAGTACTAGACACCACCGGACAAAGAATTGTCTAGTCTGGTGCTCTCCGATGACAAAAAGTATCGAAATGTACCAAAATGGAGCATAATTGGGTCAATTGGCGCCAGGCGACCGGACAATTACCGTACATGTACCATACATGTACCGGACGAGAACCGGATGAGAACCAGACATGTAACGGATGGGTACCGGACATACCGGACACCAACCGGGCACGTCAGTCCGGCGGTGTCCGGTAGAAGTTTTGTGCATGTTCAAAACTTGTACCGGACACCACCGGACACCGCCGGATGGGTACCGGACATGTACCGGACATTGCAATATTTCACCGGACAGTGTCCAGTACCCCAGCCCGGTAGGGTGTGACTGGGCCTTTAGATATGTAGGTTCATATTTAGATAAAAATGTGTTGTTTTAAAAATGTGCTGCTTTTATCGCACTATGGAACTTTAACACACATCTAGTTATTATTACCTGATATCATCTAGAACCTTTCATATAATTAATATTAGTGAGTTGTAAGGTATCGTTAATGTTGTTTGGTTGGTTGTTGGAGCTTTACGTCCTGGCAACATCTAAGGTTTGATAAGACAACACCAACACTTCAGCTGGCCAGCATTGAAAACAAGCCTGGGTACCCGGGCGTACATGCTATGGACAGTATAAATACAGCCTCAATAAAAAAAAAAAAAAAAAAAAGGTCATATCAAGATGGATACCGACTTGTGACAGTGTGCACTCATGATGACTTTATAGTGCTTCCCCACCGGGAAATCAAACCGTCGGCACCATGACGCGATATCCCACTCAGTCATATTATCCTGACACTGCACAAACCAGTCCTTGCCCTATCATAATAATGCCCAGCGCCTGGCTAGGAAGCGACAAGTATCAATCTTTAAGTCATTCTTAATGTTGAATTGCTATAAACCATGATGGGTTCATTGTTGACCTATTTATTAAAGGTACGATAACACATTAGTCCCTTTAATAAAATATGTCAACCATTTAAGAGGATTCGGTATTGACTTATTTATTAAAGGCTTATTACTACCTTCAACATATAGGTCAACGATGAATATATGCTACGTTTCTTTGCATTATTACCTTGAATAAATATATCACAATGAATATATACCACGTTTTATTCATAAGTACTTTTAATAAATAGGTCAACCATTTAAGAGGATTTATTGTTAACCTATTTATTAAGGGCACATTAGTAGCTTTAATGCATAGGTAGTAGTACGCTTAGTAAATATGTCAACAATGAATCGTATTAAATTGTTGACCTACTTGGGATCTCTACATGCAGCACATGCAGGCAGGGCGATGTCTGACTACCTCCCGCGAATTGTCAATATGAACCTCATCACACACAACCATGTTTTCCACTTCCGCGACTAAATACCCACCCCGAATTTGCACCCACTCCTAAACGCCGCTGGGCAGTGGAGACCCTAACGCCGGAAGTAGATTTAGGTGGCGCTTAAATCGCGCTTTATTGACCCAATTCAATCGCATGCAAATATCATTTCGTCTGCTTTAAATGCGACCAATGATTTCCCACAAGGCCCAGCATGCATCTGGGAGGGGGCGGCGGACGTCATGCTGTGACGTCACGAGTATGATGGATGACTCCGTTATGACATGTGACCAGGCACTTTATAATGACGAAGTGAGAATTATGCCTTCACACTCTCCCCGCCTACGTGTAAACGCATACAAATCAGAAACAGTTGTCACATTTAAGGGATACAAACAAATATATATATATATATGTCATTTTCTGTCATCTGAACATGGCATTGAATTAAATTGGAGACCTATTTTAGAACTGCTTGGTTACCACTGTGTACCTGTGATTTTAATTGAGTAAGCATGGGCTACAGCACGTAGAATGGATGTTGGTAATTAACCACACTAATTGGGAAGTTAGGTTATTTGGTTCAGATATTCCTATTTTTGTAAATATTTAATGATCTGGTCAGGTTTCGTCATCTAATCATCGTCGTTTTGACCATTAACATTTTAGGCCGCTTTGTTTAAGTGCAGTAATAATTGTACATAATAATTGCCTAATAAAAAAACAACTTGTTTAAAAAAAATTTTTTTACTAAAGTGTATTTTATTTATCAAATAATATCTCTTGTCAGCGCCAGGGCACTGGTATTCCGGCCTTTCAGTTAAAATTCATGGATACATAAATGAAACTACTATCAGTTGTAATAGTAACTGCATGCAAATCCTGTTTGATACTAACAGGATTTACTGATGCCTCTAGAGCACATTGATTTTCATATCATTGGTTATTGGACGTCAAACACATGGTCATTCTGACATATTTCTTTGGAGGAAACATGCTGCTGCCACCTAGGCTACTCTTTCTGATAAGCAGCAATGGGTCTTTAATATGCACTTTCCCACATACAGGAAATCACCCACCACAGCCTTTGATGAACCAGTTGCAAACCACTGGTTGGAATGGAAAATAGCCCAATCTGCATATGGGTCCACTGAGCAGGATCAATCAGATGACCGATACCTTTACAGGTGGACACTCTACCACCTGAGCTACGTTCCGCTGATAATAATTGTCTAGATGTAATTTTTAATTCCTCGATTTCGGGTAACAATGCTATTTAAAAAAAATCTTCTATCGACAACAACATAATGTCACTTTAGCAGTGTGTGCTAAAGTGACATTATGTTTAGAGCATATGGTGAGGTTTACTGCGCAGATAATAGGGGGGCGGGGGGTGAGACACCACCTGGAGGGCAGGAGAGGAATTAGGGGAGCTGCTTGGTAGCAGACCTCCCACTCTCCAGGCTGCAGCTCAGCCTCCAATAACCCATACTACAAAGGAACTTATCAAAGGAGGTTACAGCAGTAGTAGGTGAAGTCAGTAACATAATAATAAGCATTTGTTAACACGTAGAAGGGAATACAGTATAACCCCATTAAACCAAACTTGAAGGGACCCTAGAAATTTGTTTGGATTAACCGATCATTGGTTTAACCGAGCTTTTACTTCAACTTTGACTTTGAGTAAGAATGTAATATACAATGTATGTGGACACTGATTATTGTGTTTTTTTTTAAATGTATATACAGTATAACCCCGTTAAATCAAGCTAGTAATTTTGATGTCCTTGCCAAAATTATATGTTGCATGGCTGGACTTCAGACATTAGATGTTGCTGGGACGTAAAACAACAACAAACAAACTAGACATTTAATATAAAAGCTACTTCAACTTAAAGTTAGGTAGATTATACGAATCAACTTATTATATTTATCTCGGAAAATGACAGAAACTCAAACCATTGGACCACGTAACTCTAACCAAAGCAAACATCTGTTAACAGAGGTGGGGGCGCGTGAAATAACCAAGGCAGACCTGACCCACAGGTGGCGACACTTCCATTTGGTGAGGACTCACGGAACTAATCAGGCACCACCGCTCCAAATATAATACTATTTGCATATTTTAAACTTGACCAGACGGAATGGCTGAATGAGTTGAAGGTCCATCTCCTGTTTTTGTAGATCGTGGGATTGGAACCTTGGTCGAGTCAAACCAATGACTTATAAATGTATACTTGTTGCTTCCTACCTGGGTGCTTGGCATTACTAGGATAGTGCAATGACTGGTTAGCCCAGTGTCAGGATAATGTGACTGAGCGGGATATTGGGTCACGGTGCCAGCAGCCTGATCTCCCAGTGAGACAACACTATAAAATCTCTAATAAATATAACTGTGTACTTTACTGATATGACTATGTATGTTGCTTTTCTGGGACCTAAGTTGTTCATTTTATATATAAATGATATTTGTAATGCATCATCGCTTCTTAAATTCATTCTATTTCCTGATTCTATTATCATTAGGTCAGCAAATGACCCAGTTCAACTTGGCAATGATATAAGCAAAGAACTTATAAAATTGAACATATGGTTTGCAACAAACAAGTTATCACTTAATGTAGCAAAAACAAATTTCATGTTGTTTAGTAATTATAAAAATCAATCTAATGTTACTGTATGTATAAATGATACTGATATCGAAATGGTTTATGTCGGTAAATTTCTAGGTGTGCTAATAGATCATGAACTTAATTGGAAAAAGCATATTAGTATGATTAAAACTAAATTGTCCAAAGCTATTGGAATTATGCACAAGGCAAAATATGTACTAAACAAAAATGCATGTTTACTATTGTAGTATTCATTATTTCTGCCTTATGTATCATATTGCTGTGAAGTATGGGGAAATGCATATAAAACAACCATGGAGTGTATTTATTTACTACAGAAGAAAGCAGTGAGAATTGGTTGCAATGTTGGATATCAAGAGCACACTAATAAGCTGTTCTGTGATCTTCATGTATTAAAATTAATAGACTTGGTTAAGATCAAATCTAGTATGATAATTTACAATGCAAACAAAGGGCTACTGCCAACAAATCTACAGTCTTTATTCAAAATAAGTTCAGAGAGTAGCCATGATACAAGGCAGAGTAACAACCTAATGCAAGTATTTGCAAGAACAACTTAAAAATCTCAATATATATCTATCTATATATGGTATAAACATATGGAATTCACTTGATGATAATATCAAATGTTCAAAAAACATCTATACATTTCAATGAATGTATAAAAAGAAAATCTTTAAGCTTTATCAGAGGGAAAATACATAGTAGTCTAGTACGTAAATATTGAGATGTAATTTACAGTATTGCGGGTAATGTTGATATGCTTTTTACTTTTATTTTTCTATTTATTATTTCTATGGTATAAGAAAGTATATGCATCATTTTTAAATGGGGAAAGCACCTCATAAGAATGGTACTTCTGCTTTCTCGTTTTTCATGTGAAAAAATGACTGATATAAATATCAACTTGTGTGCACATTGATCATGTGGAAATACATATTTCATTATTATTATTAGGATGTAAAACCCCAAGAAACAATCAAGCAAACCAATATGACCTGAGGGAGGCAATTCACTGTAATTCACGATATTCCACCAGATACCGTGATAGTGTTACCTTTTGCTGGCGCCACCTGGCGGACTGCAATGCGGTGGTGCCAGGAAGTACAAAGGATGCTACCATCAGTTGACATATTGGCCTGTTATTGAAGACTCCGGCTCTGTCCTGTTGTTTTCTCTGTCGGAGATGAAACTAGACTTCGTTTGTTACATCGACCGGCCAACGCTGAATATAGAATCGATATGTAGGCGTGACGATCGATGCCGAGATAGCCACACCAGACCAACCTTTAGGGCGGTGGTGGTTGGCCACCGACTCCCCAATGGGTAAGTAGGTCAAATGCCCTGCCCAGGCTTCAGCCTGCACAGTTTAAAGCTGCATAATTCGATAACCTTGAGTTTCTGTCACATTTTAAAAGTATATATGATGAGTTCAGGCGCAAAGCCCCTTAAATGCCAATCCAAAAATTGAGATAAACGTTGAAATCAAATCTTCAATATATATTTTTGTTCACATTGCTATTTTTGTGTTCCTTGCTCCATAATCTAATCATCACAAGAAAAGCGTAATTATTGAGAATTAAAATTACCGTCAGGTAGAAATCTTGTTCTTTAATTGAATGTTTGGATTGGCGCTTACAGGGTTTTGCGCATGAACTTCCTTCATATATTAGGTGGATCATTATAATCTAATTAGCCTTGGTTTCGTGATTAATTGATTATGAATGGATAATTTTCATAGCTATTCGAAGTATATTAAAATAAATATAGCATGTGCACCAAAATTGGCGGACATCATATGCTAGGCTTGCAACAATGAGAGCTTCGATTAAATTGACTTAATATTGTCATGGGGGTGATGAAAATGGGAAATATTGCGCCTAGAGCGGGACTCGAACCCACATCTCTTTTGCATTCCGGGCCAGTGTGCTAACCAATCACACCACCTAGGCTCCCTGATATCACCACACTACCCACGCCTACCTATCTAGGTGGCTCCTTGCCTGAGAGGTCAGTGCAGACTACTACAATATTCATTCTAATCTATTGTAGCAAGACCTTTTCAATTAAATGCTTCAGTATCTAAGTTGGGGTATGTAAGATCAAAATGTAGAGTGCTTTGGTTTAAAACGTGCTTAAGGTTCCATCAGATTATGCAACTTTAGCTGTTTAAATAATAAATAACTATGACCTATTTCCAGATGACGTCATGAAATTCTCTCCAAATCACACAGGTATGCGTCTCGTTTGTACCAGCAGAGTGCCGTTCGTCACGTTTGTATTTCTGGAACTAATTTGCACAGATTCCACATGGAATTACTATCCTACCATCGCTAATTTCATTTTCTTGGAGTTTAACATCCTGGCAACATATTAGGTCGGGTACCGACTTGTGACAATCCGAACTCATGGGGACTTTATAGTGAAGTGACGGGGAGACCTGACCGCCGGAACCATGATCTGATTTCCCACTCAGTCACATTATTATCCTGACACTGAGCTAACCAGTATATACTGCCTATCAATATCATGGATAAGTCTGAATAGTCTTGTTTTCACCATTAGACAGTTGGCAAATAGAAAGCCAGAGCCTATTCTTTCACCGACCAAAGGGATTTGTTTAAACGTCACACAACACATATACTAGATACACACAGTACATTGGTGAATACCAACCCTATATAAAAATGGTTGAAAAAGCGGGTTAATGAAATGAGAGCCTAATTTCACAATCTAAGAAGCAACATTTATTCTTTGTAGATGTCTTCATATTTATCTGCTACTTTTGAGTTGAAAAATATATTAAAACATCTGGTTTAATAAGGTTTAAAAGTGAAATCGACGGCGTTCTGTGGCCGCCATCTTGTCTTTTTGCATTCTCTCCCATTTCACCAACTCTGTGCTGATATATGGAGCCATTTGATCCTGGAACCACAGTTTCTAGTTCATGTCCCATACTAAAGCTATTTTCACCCGTAATTAGACTACATTGTCCTTCACCCGTGTACTACACAAGTACCGGGTGAATCTTTTATCTACACATATACATGGTATGACAGCATCTGGACTTTGATGAAGCTGTAAGTTACACACAGCGGTGGACATCCAAATTGGCAGAGGTGATGGCTCTGCTGCCTTTAAATTACCAAACCAGAGTGAGCTTTTGAAATGAAGGTGAACCAAAAGTTAAATTGTTTGTGTGTAGTTATGATAACAGGTACAAAATAACCCACTTCTAAGTTCTAGCAAACTATTTGACGTATTGGAAAAGCCCATCTATTTATTTTGAGATATGTAGTAATTAAAGAAATTAAAATATAATTTCAATAACACATCATGGTTGTCATAATTTATTGAAAAATAAATTTATTGAAAAAGAAATTAGACCCAGTCATACTAATGTGGGTTAGAAGTGTATTTATTATATTAGGTAAACAATCATGACGACGCATGTACCATGCCCAAATGCGAAAGCAGTGCATTGGTTAATGTGCGAGCATGATGGGTATTGTCTATAGTTGCATAATATTTTATTATATAATGTTCGCTTTTTGTTGCTGTGGACCGATTTTGAGTATGCAGGTATTGCAGGTATAGCAATACCTCAGGGAGTTTGACAGCCCTACCCTGCAGAGTTGTAAACCACTGCCTTGTGGTACAGGTTCTTGACAGAACCGAAGGCTAAGGGAGCAAACCCTAAACAGAAAACCATGTCACTGTGGTAGCATTAAGGGTGGTTGATGAATGGAACTCCCAACATCTCCCGACCAGCCACTGCAGGGACAAATAGTTTTGCGCCTGTCTTGACATGTTCTTGCCGGTGTGAAACCTCTATTTGCTCCCCGAGAGAGTGCCGCTGGTAACTTGCAAAAGCCAGCAGCACTTCAACACTTTTGCAGGCAGCTTTCATGAAATGAAATGGAGAGCGGCAGTCAAGTAATGAAAGCAGTCTTTGTCGCATCGCGACCGACAGCATGATGATGATGATGATGGCATGGGGGAATTGAACAACCAATCTTCAGATTACGAGTTTGACCTAGAAAAATGTCAGACACTCTAACCACTCCACTACAGAGAACACCACAATTGGCATCAATCAACTCGATCCGTCTGCTATGCACCGAATGGCTGTCTGTTAATTGGACAATTCTGAATTGAAGGACATTGTTACAGATCCTCAATAAGATCAGTAACACACGTGGCTCTTAGATGAGTGTATTCAGAAAGAGAATGCGCATTGTGAACATGCACGCGTACTTACACTGAGAACCTCTTGTCATATAAGGATTCATTTCTTTGTTGGGGCTTTAGGTCCTAGCAACACATAAGGCATCGAGTTTGGCAAGTCCAAGAGGGCAGTGGAGAACAGGGAATATGGAGAAAACTGGTTGCAAAGTCATCTGTGTTGCCCCAATGACCAACACAGTTGCATTTGTTACGTCATCAGGACGGGTCAGTGGCAGGTCGAGTGGCTGGCACTATGACCCGATATCCCACTCAATCACATTATCCTGATACTGAACTCACCAGTATATCCTATTCCAGTAATGCCGAGCGTCAGGCACGGTAGTGAGAAGTTTTCATTTTGTAAGTCATTGGTTTGACTCGGCTGGATTTGGAACCCAGAATCTTCTGCACAAGCAGCAAGTTCTCATTCTTGATTCGGCCACCTTGTTCCATTGTCATATAGGACATTACCAACTTTTTGAATTGTCCAGCAATGACCAGGAAAGGCGCAGTTAGTGTCTGCATTAGGTCATGGTGTTGGCAGCCTGGTCTCCCACTGGGGCAGTACTATAAAGTCACCATAGGTGCGCACTGTCACAAGTCGGTACCCATCCTGGCGCGAACTTAGATGTTGCCAGGACGTAAAGCTCCAACAATCAACCAACAATCTAACTTCGCCGTGAATATGGCCAATGCTGCCGACATGGCGTAAAGCAACCACCAATCAATCTATCAATCAATCAATATATTAAGAAAAAAACTGATATAATTTCATTATAGCTCAGCTAGTAATCAGTCAAAGAGCACAAAGTGCGAATGCAAAAAAAAAAAGAGGATGACTTCCAAATTAATGGTGAAATAGGATACTATTTTATGGGTGACAACATTGACTCTCGACATCTGTTTCAACTACATTAAAATAGGCTGCTACCACCCCCCCCCCTGCCCCCCCCCCCCCCCCCCACACACACACACCCGCAGTGAACGGCCATTGGTTGAGGCCGACCAGGGACTGGGTGAGACACTTATTCGACGAATGTTATGATTGGTTGATTTTTGGAGTTCTGGGAACATCTAAGGTCATATTTGAGGTCATATTTGACCTTAGATGTTGCTAGGACGTAACCCAACAACAAACAAACAATCTAAGGTCATATCAGGACGGATCCTGACCTGTGACAGTGCACATTTATGGCGACTTTATAGTGCTGCCCCACTGGGAAACCAGCCCGCCAGCACCATGACCTGATATCCCACTCAGTCACATTATCGTGACACTGAGCCACCCAGTGTGTGCCCTATCCTAATAAAGCCGAGCGGTTCCCCTCCCCTCCGCTGGATGTTGACGAGTATCATGCTGCGTTCATATGAACTGGTGAATATGGTGTTTCCCATTTCACAACCTGTGAATTGCGTTCAAGTGATTTCACAACTGGTGAACACCACCTGTGAACTGGAGATTTTGTAAGCTGCTCCTTACTCACCACTCGTGAAGAAATGGCGGTGTCACAGTTTCCGCCTTCCGCCGTACGTGCGGAGCAAAACATTAGTTTTATTCAAAATTAATAGAAATCAAGAACCCTAACCTTATAAATTTGATATAATCTTTTTGGTAAAGATGTTTTCTATATGTGTACCAAGCGATTTGTTTCTAGGTGGTGTGGTTTTAGAGATATTTCATTTTTTCTGTATGAAGATTTGACAATTCCTCTATTATCGCCCAGCATGAAACATGTTTACCGCGAATTGCCAAATGAACGCTCTCAGTTTACATGGTCGTGTTCACCAGCAGTAACTGGGAAGTTCACCATATTCACGAGGACCATATGAACGCAGCATATGTCGCACCGGAGGATTGTATGTCTGTATATAATTATATAATGTATATACAGTAAAACCTCTATAAATCGACCGATCATGGGACCAACTTTAAATAGTCCATTTAGGGAGGTGGTCGGTTTAGGCTGTTAAAATATGGCTACAATGGTATTGTTTGGACCCAAATAAAGCGATCGATATTTGTTGTTGAAGATATATACTGCCTATCATGGATAAGACTGAATAGGCTTGTTTTCACCATTGGACAGTTTTGTCAATAGAAAGCCCGAGCCTACACTTTTAATGACCCAAGGGATTTTTAACCTCCCACACCACATAGACATGGTATGAGAGCAATTGGCCTTTGATGACGCTGTAAGTTATACACAGCGGTGGAAATCCAAATTGGCAGAGATGGGGGATGGGGAATCGAACCACCGACCTTCAGATTAGGAGTCCGACCTAGAAAAAAGTCAGACACTATAACCACTCCGCCACAGAGAACACCACAGGGGTGTGGTCGATCTGTGGGGGTGGTCGGTTAGAAAGGTTTTACTGTATATAAACTAATGTGAAATGCCTCATGTGAAATGCCCGGAATCACTCGTTGAAATTCTCATCTTTGCCATGGGTTCTAATCACTTCCTAGTGGCATACTGTTGAAGCATGACCCCTTGAATTCCACATGAAATCTGCGTTACCTATTAATGAGACAATCGGGTCATAATTAACTACCATCTCCCCCCAGAATGATCTATAACTGCTAGATGCAAACTCTATAGACTGTGTTGGAAAACCTTTACAGAATTCCATGTAGAATTATGCCGCATTGAAACGTTAACAAATAAAAAAATCACTCGAGGAAAGGGGCTGGCACATTCACATCCACGGACCGACATCTCCTCTATTCTCAGCGTATGGATGGTCGAGGGGGTGGGGGTGGTGGGGATGAGAGTAGGTGTGTGTGGGTGGCTGGGTAGGTGCTCTTATCAGTTCACAAACTCTGATATCTGCCTCCCAGAGACAGTGTATTCACGGATCGATAACCGCCCCTCCCCGACACATCTCCACACGCCACACCCGCAACCAGCTAGTTGTGCCTGTAATGTTCGCGGCATTTTAATGTTTGTGATTTATTGGAAAGGATCATATATATTCCACATATTATATATATATATTACACATTATATATATGATATGTATATATATATTAGACATATTAATTATTATATATATAAGCACTGCTACGAAGAGACAACACAATACAAATTGGTCTGAGGTCTTTTATGTAACTCTCTGACAAGAAAACGCCTTGCCTTAGTCAAATACACAATTTTTCAATCGGTGAAGGAGTGGCGCAAACTGGCGTAGACACTGAGTATATATTGGTGGCGGGGGTGCCACTGGCGCTTGTGGGCGGACCCAGGCGCATGCTCGCTTCTATGGTCCGAAATCATACAACCTTGAAACGACTTCTTCTCCGATACTTATATATATTTAATATTATTATATAATTTATAATATATATATAATGTGTGTAATAATAATATAATTGATGATTTCAAATAACTCGCAAACTTATATATTCGCAGTGACCCCGGTAATATGTGAATTCTATGAATATGTTATACGTGGTGATTTGGGGAGATATAAGATCTATGAATATATATATATATACAAGTGTATATGTATTCGCAGTGAGTTCAGGAATATGTGAGGTCTATAAATATTGTAGTGGTCTGCACTGACCTCTCAGGCAAGTACCCACATAGACAGGTAGGCGTGGGGAGTGTGTTGATATCAGGGAGCCTCGGTGGTGTAATGGTTAGCACACTGGCCCGGAATGTAAAGAGATGTGGGTTCGAGTCCCGCTCTAGGCGCAATATTTCCCATTCTCATCACCCCCACGACACTGGTTGCCGTGATCAGGATCCTGTACAAGCTTTGCGCTGTATGGTTGTTGAACCTACCCTGTGTATGTATGTGTTAGTGCATTGCCTGTATGTATGTAATTGTAAGCATTACAAGACTTACAATTCCAGGGGACGAGTGTAGTGGTCTGCACTGACCTCTCAGGCAAGTAACCACATAGACAGGTAGGCGTGGGGAGTGTGTTGATATCAGGGAGCCTAGGTGGTGTAATGGTTAGCACACTGGCCCGGAATGTAAAGAGATGTGGGTTCGAGTCCCGCTCTAGGCGCAATATTTCCCATTCTCATCACCCCCACGACAATATCATTGAATACTTCAATTCTAGTGATGCAAATAAACGTGGCGGAAATCGTTATTGATGTGGTATTCAAATAGATTAATCTGGTGAAAACAGTCCATTTAAAAACAAGACCAACAATATATGTGATGTATAATGTACTATGTGAGTATAAAGATTCGCAAGGTAATATTACCTATTATTATTATTGGTATCTTCCATAAGATACAACACTGTACCGGTGGCGCCATTTCGTCCACCTCACCTCCCCCATATATAGATAGGATAAAGGCTGCATTCCATATACGCGTAATGCATAATGCGAATGCGAATGTGACAAAAAATCGAAACGCCTTGAAACCTATGAGCTACATTCCATACACGCGTAATGCGTAATGCGAATGCGAATGCGAATGCGTCAGAAATCCATTATCCCGATCGCTCCATGTAGCGATCGGTGCGTAATGCGTAATGCGTAAAGGTGGCGCGAATAGAAAAGCATCAGTCGCATTTGTCCATTGATGTAAGGCTGGAGGAGGCGACTGATAATTATGGACAGCCGGTCTTCATGAGAAATATGAAAAATGGGATGGTGCAAACATGTAGGTTTATGCGGCGGACCTGTTAGGAAGCAGTCTTCAAGGTGGTGCGAACAGAAAAGCATCAGTCGCATTTGTCCATTGATATAAGGCTGGAGGAGGCGACTGATAATTACGGACAGCTGGTCTTCATGGGACGGTGCAAACATGGAGGTTTATGCGGTGGACCTGTTAGGAAGCAGTCTTCATGAGAAATATGAATAATGGGACAGTGCAAACATGTAGGTTTATGCGGCGGACCTGTTAGGAAGCAGTCTTCATATTTGGGACGGTCCTAACATCCCTCAAGCAAGCTAAACTGAGCCATGTTTGGACCGTCCCATTCTTCATATTTCTCATGAAGACTGATTCCTAACAGGTCCGCCGCATAAACCTACAAGGCTGGAGGAGGCGACTGATAATTACGGACAGCCGGTCTTCATGAGAAATATGTACTTTTTATATACTTCACTGCATAACGCATAACGCATAACGCAATACGCATTACGCGTATATGGAATGCTGGCATTCGCATAACGCATAACACGTAATGCATAACGCATTACGCATTACGCGTATATGGAATCCTAGCTTAAGTACTTATCGATATATAAAGGGCGGAGCGGCCTATCCTCCGTTATTGTTTATATTATCTACTGCGCAGTAGCCAACCGCGTGTGTGCGGAAATTGAGTTATGAATAGTATATATATATATATATATATATATAGATAGAGAGAGAGAGAGAGGAGAGAGGGGGGGGGGGCGTGAAAGAGGCACACAATAATAGCATGGGAGAAGAGAAATCGTTCACCATTGTGTTCCTGTGTTGTTAAGCTCTCAGCACGTTGCACGCACTCAAATATATATATTTTTAATAATTTAAAACCTGCGGTGGGAAAAAAAAGGCAGTTTGATTATTTCAATTTCCTACTGTTAGAATACTGAGTGCAGCCGCTATCTGCCTCTAGTGTAGCTCACAAAGGGATGCGGCGTGATGTTATCCATTATTCTGTTGTTCCCATCGGCAGTCGGCAACCAGCGCCAGCATTCATCTCCCCCCCCCCCCCAGCACCCCCTCCCACCCTCAAGCACACACCTACCACCCGCCTGCCCACCACTCCCACATACCAGACAGGATGGCCAAATGTTTGTTTGTTTGCTTGTTGTTGTTTTACGTCCTAGCAACATCTAAAGTCATATCAGGACGGGTACCGCCAACTTGTGACAGTATGCACTCATGGCGATTTTATAGTGCTGCTCCACTGGGAAATCAGGCCACCGGCACCATGACCCAATATCCCACTCAGTCACATTATCCTGACACCAAGCTAATCAGCCCTTACCCTATCCTAATAATTTCGAGCACCAGGCTAGGAAGTGACAAGTATCAATTTTTAAGTCATTGGTTTGACTCGACCGGGAACTGAACTTGCGAACTCACGGTCTTCCGCACGCGAGGCCTGTGCTCTACCGATTCGGCCACCATGCCCGTTCAGATGGCCGAATGAGTTGAGCGTCCGTCTCCCGTTTTGGTAGATCGTGGGATTCGAACCAACGGGTTTGAAGCCTGGTCGAGTCAAACCAATGACTTACAAATTGATTCTTGTCACATCCTAGCCAGGCGCTCGGCATTAATAGGATAGGGCAAGGACTGGTATGCTCAGTGTCTGGATAATGTTACTGAGTGGGATATCAGGTCATTGTGCCGGCAGCCTGATTTCCCAGTGGGGCAGCACTATAAAAGTCGCCATGAGTGCGCACTGTCACAAGTCGATACCAATCCGGATATGACCTTCGATGTTGCTAGGACATAAAACAACAACAAACAAACAAACCTTCCCCCCACACCCACACGCACATCTGCCAAACGCCTCCCTACCGCCCCTCCTCACCCCTGCACACCACCCGCTCCGAGTTGAGCAGACGAGCATCAATTGGTGAACTATAGTGCAATTATGACAAGGTGTCATTGAGAGTCAGTCAACTGCTAACTGCTTTGTTGTGTTATTGCGCACTATAGGGTGCGTCGTTCTGATCGGATTATAACGTGTCATGATAAGAAACTTGCCTGGTTATTGGAGCTTAACGCCCTGGCAGGTATGCAGGTATAGCAATACGTCAGGGAGTTTGACGCCCCTGCCCAGCAGAGTTGTAAACCACTGCCTTGTGGTACAGGTTCTTGACAGAACCGAAGGCTAAGGGAGCAAACCCTGAACAGAAAACCATGTCACTGTGGCAGCATCAAGGGCGGTTGATGTATGGAACTCCCAACATCTCCCGACCAGCCACTGCAGGGACAAATAGTTTTGCGCCTGTCTGGGCATGTTCTTGCCGGTGTGAAACCTCTATTTGCTCCCCGAGTGAGTGCCGCTGGTAACTTGCAAAAGCCAGCAGCACTTCAACACTTTTGCAGGCAGCTTTCATGAAATTTGTACATCGCTCTCACGGGTCGGGTAAAGTGAGGTTTGGTAAAGTTGAGTCGGGTAAAGTGAGCTCGGGTAAAGTGAGGTAGGGTAAAGTGAAGTACGGTATATTGAGGTCGGGCAAAGTCAAGTCAAGTCGGGTCAACTGAGGTTGGGTAAAGTCAAGTCGGGTAAAATCAAGGCAGGTAAAGTCACATCAGGTAAGGTCATGTCGGGGAAGGTTATTAGTGCAATAGAACTTTGAAATGAACTTACTAATTGTATAGCAAAAATATGTTACCAAAAACTGCCCAAAGAAAAGTGCAAAACTTCAGGTTGTCGGCCATGAGCGCGGGGTATGGACGTGAGTGGGGTGTGAGTCCAGAACTCTTGGCCTGCCGGCGCCGGGACTCTCGGCCTGCCAGCGCCGGGCCTCGCGGCAGCGGCCTTCCTTGAAATAATATGAATAGAAATAAAAAGTGATAACCAAGAATAAAATAAATCAAATACAATAAAGTTTTTCTTAATGTTGTACCAGCAAGACAAGCCATATTTGTGGTGATTATGCATCAGCTTATTTATTATGCATATATATATATTGGTATGCACAAAATATATCTAAATGATGTACAACAGTCCCCACAGGACCTCCTCCCCAAGTGGCAAGTGGAAGTATATGAGTGGGCCAAAGACCAGTATATACCCCCATGGTTGACTGGAGGTGCCCTGTTGTTTGGGATGTACTGCTATACCAACACTGTACTATCATGGGCAGTTCTGGCCTGTAACCATATGTTGTGACTACTGAATTATTTCCTAATATTCACTGCTAATTTACTCAATCTGGTCCCAACTAAATGGCCTGGAAATATTCAAGAAATTAGATTTAATTCTTTGCTTTCTAGTGATGTATTCCAATATGGAAACATCCCAAAACTCAGTGTATCAGAGCCCAAACTGGCAAACTGCACATTACTCTTATTTAAATTCGACCTTGGAAATGAACTTGGTGGCCAAATGACTACCGTCGCTAAAATGAGGTAAGCTCTCCAACCCAAATAAATATCATTGTCTTTCTGTATTTCTATATTTCTTTCCTTTCTTGGTTTCTTTGTTTTTCCAGCTTTGTTTTCTCAGGTATTTTTGATCGATCTTTCTATTATTATTATATCTTTCTATCGTAATTTCTATCTATCTGTCTTTATTTCTACCTTGCTATCCTTATCTATCTATCTATATATCTATCTATCTATCTATCTATCTATCTATATATCTATCTATCTATCTATCTATGTATCTATCTATCTATCTCTGCCTATCCATCCATCTATCCATTTATCTTTCTTTCTTTCCTTCTTTCTTTCTGTCATTCTCAATTTCTTTGTATATTTCTTATTTTCTTTCTTTCAATTTGTATTTCTTTCTGTACTCATTTCTCTTCTCATTTTCTTTGCTTCTGGTCTCCTAGATTTCTTTCTTCCCCAACATAAATGATACGATTAAGCGATTCTATTACACAGTAATCTCTTGTTCTGTCTAATCTTCCCCAACTGAAAGGAGGTCGTGCGATTTCAAATTAAATAGCTTGGAGCAATTTAGTTGGTTGTTGGAGTTTTATGTCCTGGCAACATTTAAGGTCATATCAGGATAGGTACTGACCTGTGAGAGTGCGCACTCATGATGACTTTATAGTGATGCCCACTGGGAGACCAGGCCACCAACACCATGACCTGATATCCCACTTAATCACATTATCCTGACACTGAACCAACCAGTCCTTGCTCTATCCTATTAATGCGAGCACCTGGCTAAGAAGCGACAAGTATCAATTTTTAAGTCATTGGTTTGACTTGACCAGGGTTCCATGCTCTACCAAAACGGGATGCGATTGAGGCTCTCACTTGTTATGGCCCGGTCACATGACGACGCTTCTTGCCAATGCGCATCGACGGATGTGATTTTTTGGCGCAACGTCGGGATACGTCATGAAGCCTTACGCGCACATTAGCCGTGCGTTGGTATTCGTTGATGGACGGCGATGCTCGACGAGGGTCGGCAGCGCGCGTCATCACACGTAGAAAGTTTTGTGCTTGCACAATACTTTCGATGTGCGATGACGTGTGGGTGCCAACATTATGGTGACGTTAGGCGCACGTCGAGATACGTTGGATGTGCTGGAATAACATTATGCGAATGCTATGCGCATGCTGCACACACATGAGGGTCGTTCCCACACATTGTGCCAAACTGTTGCTTTGTTGTTTTACATCCTAGCTACATCTAAGGGCACATCAGGACGGCATGCCAACACTTTTTTGTTTTTTTTCTCACGCATCGATATACGTTACTACAACGTTGGCCGCACGCTACCAACACGTTGCGCTGACGTCTAACTTTTTCCCACCGCGCCAACAAGTTTGACGTGTCTCGACTTTTTTGCGAGTTGGCGGCACGCCGACGAGAAGCATCGTAATGTGACAGGGATATTAGTCACACACATATGTCAACTCTCCTATTATCATCATTTCATTTAACGTCGCTTTGTTATGACGTCATTGAGGGATGACAAGATATTGATATATGATGATATAAAATATTACAAATTATCAAATTTTGATCTCATGCAGATGGAACACCAGCGAGCAGCTGAAAAAGAAGACAATGGAACTGATGATGCATTACCACTGATTACCTCCACGATCCTTATCAAGAAAAGCTTTGTCTGAAGCTTTTGAAAAATTGGATATGGCAGTGGCAATTTCCACTTAACATTGTTTCAGTTAAATTTGTGGTTTTCAATATCATTAATGGGGGATTTGGTGTATATGAGTTGCATAATTTAATATTCTAATAATATTACCAATGGAGTGGTGCTACGGGATTAGTTCCATGAATTCTGACTAACCGGAACTGGCGTTCCCCCCTCGCCCCTTCACGTTAGCCTAGAGGGCGCCACCCTAGCCCATCACTCCTGCTGCCGCTGCCTCCTTGTATATGTCGCCACTTGTCCAATTATTGGCATAACAAAGTCTTTTAACCCCTACTATGGGAACTACACTTCCCCCGCTCCAGGTCAAGTCAAAACATAAAGCTAGATGGTCCGATGAAAACATAACATTTTCAAAACTAGCACAATTATCTAGATTTGATTCTACATATCTACCGTAGATACTGGTGCACTTATCAAGCATTTGTCACCACGCAGAATGAAAAATGAGCCAAGTTAATAGAACATGTTACTGCAGAAGCCTATGGTGTAAAACTTTTGGCATGCTTGGCAAAATTAATTATACATGCTTCCACTTCAATTATCTCAAAAGTTGGCCATTTAGAATAAGAGTTACTTCAAACTAGATCCAGGTATATTATAACAATCAATTTAATATCTCAGAATAAATTACAGAAATTTAAAACCATCGGACGATGCAACATTAAAATGACAGCTCTCATCGTCATCATGCTGTGGGTCGTGATGCGACAAAGGCTGCTTTCATTACTTGACTGCCACTCTCCATTTAGCTCTCTGCTGTAAGAGTGATGTCCATGATTCGGTCTTAATGTCTCACAGCTTCATGTTTCTCTTGATCATTTCATGAAAGCTGCCTGCAAATGTGTTGAAGTGCTGCTGGCTTTTGCAAGTTACCAGCGGCACTCTCTCGGAGAGCAAATAGAGGTTTCACACCAGCAAGAACATGTCCAGACAGGCGCAAAACTATTTGTCCCTGCAGTGGCTGGTCGGGAGATGTTGGGAGTTCCATACATCAAACGCCCTTGATGCTGCCACAGTGACATGGTTTTCTGTTCCCTTAGCCTTCAGTTCAGTCAAGAACCTGTACCACAAGGCAGTGCTTTTCAACTCTGCAGGGCAGCGGGGTCAAACTCCCTGAGGTATTGCAATAGCTCCATACCATAAAATGACAGCTCTATGCAACCGTGATAGCCACAAATAAGCCATGGCAACATCAGTTGGTGATGGGGAGGGGAGGAAATTTGCATACATGCCTGGGTGGGGGTGGGGGGGGGGAGTGGGCAGGGGATGGGGGGAGGAGTTAATCGCCTTATTTTCAAGATTTCCTCTCGCTTTAAATAAGCCCCCAACTGCCTACCCGCCCCGCCCCCCACATCCCCAATTACCAGTTACTCCACACCACGGGTCTGGTTTCTGTTTTTTTATTTGTTATTTCTCCAAACCGCAAATCTGGCAGCTTCCTGGGAGAGCGCGCATGGGCAGGCCACGCAGAAGTGTGCGGGTGTTGGGGGGGGGGGGGGGTGAGGGTCGGTGGGAGAGGGGGAGAGGGACAAGAAAGGGAAAACGTGTGTTGTAAACCAAAAAGGATAGCCGAATGAGTTGAGCGTCCGTCTCCCGTTTTGGTAGATCGTGGGATTCGAACCCATGGACTCAAACCCCGGTCGAGTCAAACCAATGACTTGAAAATTGATATTTGTCGCTTCCTAGCCAGGCACTCAGAATTATTAAGATAGGGAAAGGACTGGTTGGCTCAGTGTCAGGATAATGTGACTGAGTGGGATATCAGGTCATGGTGATGGCGGCCTGGTCTCTCAGTAGTGCAACACTATAAAATCGCCATGACCGTGCACTGTCACAAGTCCGTACCCGTACTGATATGACCTTAGATGTTGCCAAGACGTAAAACTCCTAACAACTAACCAGTGGGTGCTGTAAGCGATGGAAGGGGGGTGGGAGGGGGGGGGAGGGGAGGGAGGAGTGAGGGAGCGGAGTAGGTATTAGTCTGACAAAGTCTAATTTTAAAGTATCAAATTCCACTACCCCATCAGCCATGGTCGTCGCACAAACTCTCAGGGACATGCGGGCACCTGGGGTTGGGCGATAATAGGAGAAACAACCCGCACCCTAACCGAAGCATGACGCTATTGTCGAGTCGCGATAGCCAACACGCGCCCACGATGCATAACTCATTATTCTAATGTGCACAGAAGGAACAAATGTCAGCCGGCAATATGTGCGCGTCTCCGTAGGGGGGGGGGGGGGGGGTGGCGGGGGGGGGGGGAGTCGGCACAAAGAGCGGGCAGGTCACGTGACACACAGCCCACGTGACTTGGATGGGTGCTAGGGTGGGTGGGTGTAGAGGGGGGGGGGGTGAATGATGGGGCAGTGGTTTTAAAATTTTTTAAGTTGTTAAATATTTGTGATAACTATAGCTGCGCCTCGCTACTTATGGCGTCCTAGTTGGTGGGGCGGGGTCACATGACAGCCACTGGGAATGTCAATATTGCAATTGTCAATTGTCGGTGAAGGGGCGTGTATTTTGAGGGCGGGTGGAATGGGTGGGAGGGGGCGGGGTTGGGGGTTAGGTGCATGGGTTTGGTGTTTTTTTACGTGCCTTTGAATGGAGTAGGGTTAATAGAGTGCTGTTTGTTATTGAATGACATTTACTTGTTTGGGCATTTTTAATGAAAAAATCACTCTCAGGCAGCAAATGTCATACATATACATGTATATGTGCATATATACATATGTGTGATGTGTAACCAGTATTTTGCGAGTATAAAGACACGGAAGGGAATTATTATATTGTTATACTCCATAAAACATCACTGTGTGGAATCAAACCTGACTTATAAACAATATACTTATCACTACTGATATTGACCCTGAACACTACTAGGAAAGAGCAAGGATTGGTTTGCTCAGCATCAGGATAATCTCACTGAGTGCAATATTGGGTCATGATCAGTGATGATGTGGGTGGCCCAGTCTTCTAGCTAGCCAGCACTCTTACCGATCCATTTGAAATCACATACATTGATATACAACTGCATATACTGCGCTCTGGCCTCCCTTCATTCCGATAAAATATGGAAAAGTTGCTGGCGCGAATGATTTCACACGCTTGCAGGAATAGTCAAAATCGATTGGACAAACATACTCAAAATCCATAGTTTGCACTACAGTGTAATTGCAACGAGCTTGTTGCGACTGAAGTCACGCATTGGCATGACCATTCAAAAGGACACTCAGTGGGGACAAACAGACTCAATCCCCAGTCACACTACAGCTTGCGACCACATTGCGACCACCTTGGACCAAAGAACCCACACTCACCAGTGACATCCTTGCGACGAAAACAATGGTGGCTTAATCTAAAACTTAATATTTTTTTTCAGTAGCCGATATAAGTACAGCAAAATAGGATTTAAAAAATGTTATGATTGTAGAAGCTGACAATCTGGGTTATTAAAAAAAAAGCATTAAAACAACACGTAGGACTTGTACTGGTAGGTGTTATCCTACAGGTTCTAGCACAGATGTGACGTCATTGCTCCTGGCAAACCCCAGCCAAGAGGTGGGTTACTGAGGTCGGGTCGTTTTGCACACGGCACGTGTATTTCTCGACTCCACTCGTAGTGTTCGATTTGAAATTCTGATGACTTGGGTGACCCGAGTCTGGATGACTTGGGTGACCCGGATCCTGGTCGTGTTAATTGATTACGGCCGTAGATACAGGAAGTGGTATTTTATTTCATCGAAAATATCAGCTAGGACAATTTCTCTGCAATCTACTTTCGAGACAAATTTACGGGAAGAGGCCTATATTATTTGGTCATCAATATCCCCTTCTATGTGGTAACAACTGGTTAATACATGCATCATTATCTAAGTCAGATATGTAGTGTTCTGTGTGGCGGAGTGGTTAGAGTATCTGACTTTTTTTCTAGATCAGACTCCTAATCTGAAGGTCAGTGGTTCGATTCCCCATGCCCCCACCTCTGCCAATTTGGATTTCC
Organism: Branchipolynoe longqiensis; assembly: GCA_030323885.1. Taxonomy (NCBI): domain Eukaryota; kingdom Metazoa; phylum Annelida; class Polychaeta; order Phyllodocida; family Polynoidae; genus Branchipolynoe; species Branchipolynoe longqiensis. Next base: position 66,496,434 of record CM059190.1, on the reverse strand, counting down.
ACTGCTGTGTATAACATACAGCGTCATCAAAGGCCGGTTGCTCTCATACCATATCTATGTGGTGTGGGAGGTTAAAAATCCCTTGGGTCGGTAAAAGTGTAGACTCGGGCTTTCTATCAACAGACTGTCTAATGGTGAAAACAAGTCTATTCAGACTTATCCATGATAGTCAGCATCAATCTTCGAGAGAATCAAATCTAGATAATTGTTTTGGTTTTGAAAATTTGATGCTTCATCATACTGGAGCTTTGAGACCAGTTTCAGAAAACCATGTCACCATATATGTAGTGATAGGAACTTCAATGGGTTAGGACCTGGTGGGTTTAATGTAGGCTTTATGGGCACGGAGGGATGTTTATGGGGTGAAGTTATGGAGAGGGGAAACTGTTGTATGCGGGATGGGGTCAGGGGTTAGGGAGTGCCTGAGTGCGTGAGTGTGTGTGTGTGGTAGGGGTGTGGGTGCAGGGGGGGGGGCCCATTTGAGTGGGTGATCTATGCGATGACCGGGTAAGGCAATCCATTTGTTTAGGGCATATTGGCCAATGTGGCTATTGTTTAGTGTTCCATAATCCAATGGTTTTAACTTTATGCAATATCTTTTAAGTTGCATAACCCGACGATGTTGAGTTGCTGTCATATTTTATATTGCGTATATCATCAAGATACATATAATTAATAGGTCCTCATTATAATCTAATTGAATTTATCCTAGTTTGAACTAACTTTTAATCTAAGTCGTTAGTTGCCCTTGGAGATTCAATGGGGACCTTTCAGTTTGCATGACTCTCTCATCAGATGGCGCACAATGCCGGTCTCATGTAATGCTGCTTTTTTATAGAAGCAGGGTGTGGTGAGGATTTTGGTGTGTGTGCTGGGGGGGGGGGGCATTTAGGGGTTTGTGGTGGGGGTGTAGTGGTGTGTGGTGAGTGGGTATGGTGGGGTGGGTGTGGTTGGGGTGTAGGTGTGTACGGTGGGTGTGTGGTGCAGGCATATGTTTGTGTGTTGGAGGTGTGTGTGGTGGGGGTCTGTGGGGATTTAGGGGTGTGTGGTGGGGGTGTAGGGGTGCGTGGTGTGGTTGGTGTGGTTGTTGTGGTTGGAGTGTAGATGTGTGTGGTGGGTGTGTGGTGGGGGGTGTTGTGGAGATGTAGAGGTGTGGTGAGGATTTTTGGTGTATATGGTGGGGGTGTATGGGGATTTACAGGTGTGTGGTGGGAGTGTAGGGGTGAGTGGGTATGGTGGGGTGGGTATGGTGGGGTGGGTGTGGTGGGGTGTAGGGGTGTGGTGGGGTGTAGGGGTGTGGTGGGGATTTAGGGGTGTGGTGCGCATGTAGGTCTGTGTGGTGGGGGTTGATGGTGTGTGTGGTGGGGGTGTAGGTGGTTTGTGGTGGAGGTGTAGGGGTGTCTTGCAGAGTGGCACCTCATAATCTTTAGCATCACTAAACCCCCACTACACACCGCACCACACACACCTATAACTCCAGTACCCCTTACACCCCCACCACACAGCTAAACCCCCACCACACACCTACACCCCCACCACACACCTACACTGCCACCACACACACATTACACCTACACCACCACACACATCTACACCCTCACTACACACACCTACACCCTCACCACACACACCTACACGTCAACCACAAACACCTACACCTACACCCCCACCACATCTCTAAACCCCCACCACACACCTACACCCCCACCACACACCTACACCCCCACCACACCCTTAACCCCTCACCACACACCTACACCACCCCCCCCCCCCCCCCCACCACCACAGACCTACCCTCCCACCACAATCAATCAATCAATAGTTCCATCCTCTAGTCGAGGGTTGGATGCAATGGTTCTCCACTTGTCCCGATGTTGTGCAGTTCTGATAGACTGTAAATAATTCAAGCCTGTCCACTGTGAAATATTTGTAAACCATGATGTTCTTGGTCTCCCTCTCCCTCTGCTGCCATTCACCTTCCCTTCCAACAATGTACGGTATATTGAACTCTGACGAATGATGTGGCCAAAATAAATAAGTTTCTTTGTCTGTATAGTGGCAAACAAGCTTTTCTTATTTTTAATTTTTCTGAGAACTTCTTTGTTGGTGATCTTCTTTGTCCATGATATTTTCATCATCCTTCGATAAGTCCACATCTCAAATGCTGCTAAACGTTTGTACATTTTCTTAGAGATTGTCCATGTCTCTGCCCCATACATTAGAGTAGACCACACATAACACTGAAGAATACGCTTCCTTGTTTGTATTAATATCTTACTTGATATTAACACTCTATTCATTTTGGAGAATGTTGTTCGGGCTATTGTTATCCTTCTTTTAATTTCTTCCTCACATCTCCCATCATTTGTAATCTTTTGTCCGAGATATATGAATTCGGATACTTGTTCTATGTTTGTGCCATCTATGGTTATATTGACATTTGGTTTATCTGTCTTTTTACTTATAACCATTGTTTTGGTCTTCCTGGCATTCATCTTCATGTTGAATAGTATTCCAGCTTTATTGATTCTATTCACTATATCTTGTAGGTTTTTCTCACTGTCTGCTAGTATTACACTGTCATCAGCATATCTAAGATTGTTGATGTTCATGCCACCTAGTGTCACTCCCTTGCAATCTTCAATGTGTCTGAAAATCATCTCTGTGTACAGGTTAAATAGACATGGTGACAATACACACCCCTGTCGAACTCCTCGTTTAATCATAACTTCATCCGATAGGCCCTGCTCCATTTTTATAAATGCACGTTGTGTCCAGTATAAGTTCACAATTAGTTTAATGTCTTTGCCATTGACACCAATATCTTGTAAACATTTGATTAACAGTTCATGATTGACTCGGTCGAAGGCCTTCTCATAGTCAATAAAGCAGGCATAAAAATCCTGGTTCACTTCACAATAACGTTCACAAATCATTCTCATATTGAAAATCCCTTCACGTGTACCTCTTCCAGATATAAACCCACTTTGTACGTTACTGATTTGTTCTTCAATTTTCTGTCTGTTTCTCAGTAAAATTATTTTCAGGATCATCTTCAACATATGACTCATCAGGCTTAATGTTCTGTACTCAGTACACAATGTTGGTTTTAGCTTCTTTGGGAGTCGTACAAATATGGATTCATTCATATTCAATGGTATAAATCCAGTCTCATAGATGTCAGTTACTAGCTTATGAATGATTTGAATCCCCACTTCATCTAGTCCTTTTATCATTTCTGATGTTATCTGGTCACTTCCAGGAGCCTTACCTGCCTTTAGATCATTGATAGCCTTCTCAACCTCTGATACTAATATAATATTCCCATCTTCTTTCTCGATTGTGGGTGGGTTCCCTCTGTCATCATTGTATAGTTCGTTTACATATTCTTCCCATCTGGACTTCTGGACTCCCACCACACACATACTATAAACCCCCATCACACACCTACACCCCAACCACACACCTACCCCCACCACACCCCTAAACCCTCACCACACACCTACACCCCCACCATACCCCTAAACCCCCATCACACACCTACACCCCACCACACACCTACACCCCCACCACACCCCTAAACCCTCACCACACACCTACACCCCACCACACACCTACACCCCCACCACACCCCTAAACCCTCCCCACACACGTACACCCCCACCACACACCTACACCCCCACCATACCCCTAAACCCTCACCACACACCTACAACCCCACCACACACATACTCTAAACCCCCACCACACACCTACAGCCCCCCCTGTCACACACCTACACCCCACCACATCCATAAACCCCCGCCACACACCACAAACCACCATCCCCACCACACACCTACACCCAACACACACCCCTGTCACACACCTACACCCCACCACATCCCTAAACCCCCACCACACACCTACACCCTTCTATCCAACCACGATGGCCAACTTGGACCGGGAACGGGTGCTGCCACCAAGTGTATAGCGAGAGAAATGACTCATGAAAGCTCCCCATTGCTTTGAGTTTCTTCTACATGATTCATCAGTTCGCTCTACTGTGCTTTCATTTGAAGTAAATTCGAATTTAAAGCGCTATCTATAGAGATATGTGAAGTGAAAACATGCATATTTAATTTCTGTTCACGCCAACATACTGGACAGAAGCTTTGGTTACCTTGTTTTCAAGCATAGCAGCAGAGCACGGGATGCTCCCTAGATAAAAGATTCACCCCGTACTTGTAGTACATGGGTGAAGACCAGCCTTATATAAAAACGGTAAAAAAATTGGGCTAATGAACTGAATCTTTATGAGAGCCTAATTTCACAATCTAAGAAGCAACATTTATTCCATGTATAGGTCTTCATATTTACCCACTACTTTTGAGTTGGAAAATATAATAAAATATATACTTTAATGCAATTCAAAAGTGAAATCGATGGCGTTTTCTGGCCGCCATCTTGTCTTTTTGCATTCTCTCCCATTTCACCAACTCTGTGCTGATGTAAGTAACCATTTGACACTGGTGCCAGGCATACTACTTCTTGTTCCATACTAAAGCTATTTTCTCCCGTATTTAGACTACGTTGTCATTCACCCCTATACTGGAAGTACGGGGTGAATCTTTTATCTAGGGAGCACATAACTGCAATACAATGATTTAGTGACTGCGATAATATTTAAAATGTGTGTAATAATGGGGAAAACAGTTCAGAGCAGGTTGTGGGAACCAGATTACCACATTCCCACCATACTTCTAAACCCAACACCCAGTGTGCCACTTTTACCCTGTTATCTGCACCAGCCTTGCCAATATGGCGGTGGTCACGGGTTCCAATAGCTGTACAGCATTCCTGTTTGCAGGACCCAACTTTGTTGTTGCCCGTACCCTGGTACCTGTGCCTGCCTTTCCAGTATGGTGGTGATCACTGAGTTCCAATACTGTACATCACTTCAGTTTGCAGGAACCACCTTTGTTGTTGCCATAACCCGGGTACCTATACCAGTGTTGCCAATATGGCAGTGATTACCGGGTTCCAATAGCTATCCGGCATTCCTGTTTGCAGGAACAGCTGTGTTGTTGTCAGTACGCTGGTAACTGCGCCAGCCTTGTCAATATGGCAGTGATTACCGGGTTCCAATAGCTATCCGGCATTCCTGTTTGCAGGAACAGCTGTGTTGTTGTCAGTACGCTGGTAACTGCGCCAGCCTTGTCAATATGGCAGTGATTACCGGGTTCCAATAGCTATCCGGAATTCCTGTTTGCAGGAACCAGCTGTGTTGTTGTCAGTACGCTGGTAACTGCGCAGCCTTGTCAATATGGCGGTGGTCACCAGGTTCTAATAGTTATCCAGCATTCCTGTTTGCAGGAACCAGCTGTGATGTTGCTGGTACCCTGGTACCTGCGCCAGGCTTGTCAATATGGCGGTGGTCACCGGGTTCCAATAGCTATGCAACACTCCTGTTTGCAGGAACCAGCTTTGTTGTTGTTGGTGTCCTGGTACATGCACCAGGCTTGCCAATATGGCGGTGGTCACCAGGTTCCAATTGCTATACAGCACTCCTGTTTGAAGGAACCAGCTTGGTTACCACGTTACCTACAGAACGCGCCGCAAACCCTAAGAGCATCAGTTCTAACTACTTACCAGCTGATTAACAGGGCATTGTTAGCTTTGGGGAGAGCAGCTCAGCCAACTGTTATCTGTGCCTGGCCACAGGGGCAGCGAAACCATCAGCAGAGCGTTGAACCAATCACGTCGCAGCTCAGCCTTTCCAGCAGGGAAGGTGTCATGCAATCAAAATACGCGTCTTCTCAGTTCCGAGCTATACAGCAGTCTTGTTTGCAGGAACCAGCTTGGTTACCACGATCCCTGCAGAACGCACTGCAAACCCTGAGAGCATCCGTTCTAACTACTTACCAGCTGATTAACAGGGCACTGTTAGCTTTGGCGATAGCAGCTCAGCCAACTGTTATCTGTGCCCGCCCACAGAGCCAGAGCACCGCATTGAACCAATCAGGTTGCAGCTCAGCCTTTCCAGCAGGGAAGGTTTCGTACAATTATAATGGCGCTAGCAGCTCAGCGAACCTTTATCTGTACCTGACCACAGGGGCAGCTATGCCATCAGCAGAGCGTTGAACCAATCATGTCGCAGCTCAGCCTTTCCAGCAAGGAAGGTGTCATACAATCATAATACGGATATTTTCAGTTTCACTGGGGTCCCTCAGGAAAGATGGGATGCAGCATGTCTGGTCACAGCTACAGATTACATGGCTGAAGTTGGGGTTGATACCAACCTTGTCCGTCTTCACTATAATCCCTAATATTTTAAACTCATTTTGCAATTTATTTCTAACCACAAACCCTCTAGGATTATTGTAATAAATTTGGTTATCATGTGGATTGTCATAACAATTTATCTGGGCATATATTTTGTGGAATATAATACAACAGATTATATAAATATTATTTATCGAACTGACCATTTAGTGCCTATGGTGGGGCTGCTCACAGTTGGTTGAGCGGCCTGGACACATTTGGTTGCTCACATGCAGGCAAACCCCTCGCGAGAAGCCTACATTTGTACACGTCACCGACTATTGGACCCATTTGAAACAAAATTATATTTTACTGTGCATAAAATGCTACTTCATATATATGTGTATTCAACACCTTCCTTACACCCCCATGAAACCAATCTACATTATCAAAACGTCCGACCACATTCTAAAATGGGCTGTGCTCGGGGTAGAATGTGGCTGCAAGAAAAGTATGGGCATGATCAAAGTTCTGGAGCACCATTCCGTTCTAGCCCGTCCTTTCCAGTCGTAAAAAGACTGTACAAAGTTGCTACTATGTCCATTGCATTCGGACACAGTTTGAGTCCATTCAGCAACATTTTCAAGAACATAGTGATAACTAGTTTGGTGTGATAGAAGTCAAAGTGTTCAGACGTTGTACTTTTACATTACCTGCTACTGGGTAAGTTCTTAGCTGTGATGCGGTGTGTTAGGTCACAACCGGCAATATTCTCGAGCTACCAGCAGAACTCAGAACACATGGATACATATGCACTGGTGGAGTCATGTTGGTCTTTGTTGGAGTTTTACGTCCTGGCAACATCTCAGCTTATATCAGCACATATTCCGTCTTATCTCACTGTCAACTTCTTAGTGCTGGCCCATTGGGAAACCAGGCCACTGGCACCATGACCCAATATCCCACACAGTCACATTATCCTGACACTAGGCTGACATGTCTAGGTGGTGTGGGAGGTTAAAAATCCCTTGGGTCGGTAAAAGTGTAGGCTCGGGCTTTCTATCGACAAACTGTCTAATGGTGAAAACAAGTCTATTCAGACTTATCCATGATGGGCAGTATAAATCTTCAAGAAAAAAAAAAGAAGAAAAAAAAGGCTAACCAGTCCTTGTCCTATCCTATTAATGCTGAGTGTCAGGCTCGGTAGCAACAAGAATAGTGTCAATTTTGTAAGTCATTGTTTTGCCACAACCGGCATTCATCAAACTCACGCCCTTCCACACGGGAAACCTGAGCTCTACCAATTCGGTCACCACTTCCGGTGCGACTAAAGTAAATAGTCACGTGGGATGAATAATGGCGCCTGCTTTTGTTCCCTTCACCCATAACTCGGGGACACAATTAAAGTATCCTGTTATTTAGGGATCTGTTTGAACCAGTTGTTAGAGTGTAACGTTCAGTGTGACATACCCATGTGTCATCTTTCAAGCGCGCGTTGATGTTCACCAGAGTGGTTTTCTTGGCAATGTTTTAAACTGTTACTGCCACTAAGGCCAAATATAAAAAAAGGTTGGTAATCGTCATTTTGAAATAAAAATCCGGGTCGGGCGAGTCGTTTTTATGGATTCCCCCCCCCCCCCCCTTCACTCTCGACCACGCTCCCTCCCCTGCCCAGTTCCCTCCCCATAACCCTACAAATCCCTCTCCATTCCTTTCTCCCACTCTTCTACACTCCCCTTTCCGTTTCTCACACCACCCCTCTCCATTTAACAGTTTTTGAAGAAGAATACCAACACAAAATCAAGGGCGGGCGACTTTTCAGGCACGGGCAGGTACGACCACCATTTTGTTAAAGCTGCATAGTCCGATGAAATATCAAATTTTCAAAACCAACCCAATTATCTAGATTTGATTCTACATAACTAATTTAGATACTGATGCACTTATTAAGCATTTATTTCTGCAGAGAAGGCAATACTGAGTCAATTTAACAGAACCTGTTACTGCAGAAGTCTATGGTGTCAGAGTTTTGGCAAGCTTGCCAAAACTAATTTTCCATGTTTGCACTCAAAATATCTCAAAAGTTTACCATTTTAAATAAAAGTAACTTTGAACTAATGTAAAGTAGATACTAATGATCGATCTCATATATTTATCTCAGAAAAAATACAGAAATTCAAAACCATCAGACTATGCAACTTTAATAGTTGGCCTAATTTAGAATAGCTTTATACTGCTGCATAGATGCAGTCATATTTCCTTTGTTCATCACTACTCTATCAATATTCACAGCATCGTATTCATATCCCTCTGCCTGACTTTACCCGCTGATTGGTTGTTGGAGTTTACATCCTGGAGGACGTAAAACAACAACAAACAACAACAACAAACAAACTTACATCCTGGCAATATCTACGGTCATATCAGGACTTGTGACAGTGCGCACTCATGGCGATGTCCCACTCAGTCACATTATCCTGATGTTGAGCCAACCAGATTTGACCATATCCTAATAATGCCGAGTGCCTGGCTAGGAAGCGACAAGTATCATTTTGAAGTCTTCGCACGGCACGAGTGCGCGCTGTATGTAACCTTCTCACGCGCACTATCGCGAACCTCTGGAATCCGACTGTTTACGGAACGACTAGGACACGGTGTCTGGGCGTGTTTAGATAACCCCGGCCTCACCCCTGACATCATCCCGCCTCCTCCAGGGCGGACGAGCCTCCATCAGCGAACACTTAAATCACTCCAACCGCCCGCCGCTCCGGAATTTAAGGAGCCCGTCGCACCAACCAGTTCGTCGCCACTTTCATGCCCCCAAATAGAGCGGTGTGTTGTTAGTACTCCTGCCTGCTGACATTGGTATGCTCAGACCACCATTCCTTCATAATGGATGGTCAGCATAGGATTTGAGTTGAGTCACGGTGTTGGGGTTAACCGTCCTAGTAACGCATTAAGTCACTAGGATCGGTGTTGAGTTGTTGCCTCCGTTATCTTATTATGGTTGGTTGGTTGTCGGAGTTTTACGTCCTGGCAACATCTAGGGTCATATCAGGATGGGTAACTACTTATGACAGTGCGCACTGATGGCGACTTTATAGTGCTGCCCCACTGGGAGATCAGGCTGCCGGCACCATGACCCGATATCCCACCAGGATGATTTCATCGGACGCTGCAGCTTTAACCAAACTGCCGCACTAAGCTGGCTTTTTAGTGCTGCTTCCCTGCTATGCACGCCACTCAGTCAGGTTTTAATGCCATCCAGTCAATCAACCCTTGCCATATCCTGAAATGACATACCGACCGAGATGCCATGATACCAACATCTTGATACAATACCCGACTCAGTAACTCTAATCCAACTCAACCAGTCGATGATTTCCTTATTATAATAATGGATATATTCAAGCAAGGTAGCGACCAGTATATATTTATGAAGTTCTTAAGCTTATTTTGACAGGAATCGAACCCAGGACCTCGCACGGAGCACATCCAGCGAATGCTTTGCCCTAGGCCGGACCGTCCGGTCATAGACATAAGCATGATAAGGAGTGACCATCCTGATAAGGAGTGACCATCCTGATATGACATTAGATGTTTCTAGGAAGCAAAACAACAAAGACAAATGAGGAGTGAAGTAAGTACAAACAGACATTTCAACAACAGAACAACCAGAGTATTATCAGATTATTAAGCAACTTTTTTTTTTAAACCCACCAAAAACCCGCCATGTATTGAAATTGTAAATAAGTGAATATTCACCATGACCGTGTGAAGGTCGGGAGTTCGGTTCCGCATCGAGTCAAACCAATAACTTAAATATTGATATATGTCGCTTTCTAGCCTGGCGCTCAGCATTAATATGACAGAGCAAGGACTGGTTAGCTCAGTGTTAGGATAATATGACTGAGTGGGATATTGGCTTATGGTGTCATTGGCCTGATTTCCCAGTGGGGAAGCACTATAAAGTCACCATGAATGCGCACAGTCACAATTCTGTACCCATTCTAATATGAGCTTAGATGTTGCCAGGACATAAAACTCCAAGAACCAACCAACATTCACCGTGACACCTGGTGCTTTGTTAGTGGCACACCGGCAGACAGACAATCCAGTTCCCATAGTCTGGGATCCACAACCAGAAAAATAATTTTGATGTGACACCCCTGCTATAACATTTTTGGCAATTGGATTATGTCTATAGGGGTCTTGGACATCTGAAAAGTGAATTTGGACACTTTGAATGTATTGCGCAAATTCGGTAGACACCGTTTTTTTACGATAGGGTGTGATGACACCAGCCGCCTAATTCCGGGGTAGGGGAAACTAAATCTAGTATATCATCACAACACAAGACTCTACTGCAACAAATTACCACTCATTCTTTTGGTATGGATGTAGGCTAAAATAATAAGCAGAGTAGATTCTGATTGGATTAACCTCAAGGTCACTAGAGGTCAAAAGGTCACGAAGGTTGTGGCATGCCCAAAATCTGGGACTTCCATCAAAGAAGTGCCTATTAATATACCGTATCATAAGTTTTTTTCACTAAAATACTGTTTCAGTCAACTCCTTAGATCCCCCTGATGATTTTAGAAAAGGGATGTGAGGATTGGCAAAGAACTAATGGCCCCCTGTACATCTTTTACTAAGCGATATTTCAGAAAAAAGCCAAATTCAGTGAATTTTCCTTCGTACATTTAATTGATATAACTCTCATTATCCAATAGTTTTTTGTTATTATTTGTGAAACTATCAGTAGAAAACGTCTGAACTATCTGGAGATAAGAAAAAAAAATTTAATAAGCAGTATGTTGTCATCCCAAGTTCATCATTCTAACAATAACATATAATGTTCCGATTACAACTACACCTAGTAGAAAATATACTTTGTTCTTGGTTACCTAGTCCTCATCACTTTCATTGTCTTCAGTCAGTCGCCCACATTTGTTTCGGTCCCCATTGCAGGTGCATGCAATAATGCATGCCGATCCGGCCTTTGCACATGAACAGTTCCTTAAACAGCCCTTCTTGCACTTGCAGTATGTCAGTTTTGCCACTGCAGGTTTGTTTGGCTTGCTCTTCATGACAGGAACTAATCTTCCTTTGTCCATATATCTGCCGTACTGTTCAGGTGGGAGAAGAGTTGGATTGCTTAGATGGGCCTGTTTGTAGAGGCTAATGTTGCAAAGACTCCTGAGAATGTGGAAATGAAATGCATCTTCAGTGGGAGGTAGAGAGGTGAGGTCCCGTTTGCTTGACGCAAATAAATGGGCTCGTAACCTATCTAAAGATGAATATCCTGCCCTTCCGTACAAATTACATAAGAAATCACATGCTTCTTTATACAACGTATCATCTAGGCACACAGTGTCGTGAGCGAAATTTGTCAATGCTGGCATTGAACCGACATGCTGCATTGCTACAATTGCTGCCCTTTTTTTTCCTCTTCTGTATGTATAACTCACTGAGTCACAGTCGGACATGACATACAAAGTGAGTAATGTGGCTGTTAGTTCCATTTCATTTTTTCCCACCACTTTCGCCAATTCCACAACCAAGTCATGAATGGGCAGGAAGAGTTCATTATTTTCCACCCACAATGTGTGGAAGCTGAGGATAATGGTACATAGCAAGCATGATGATATCTGTGTCGGTTGCATGGATAACAACTATGCTCCTGTCTTGGCAGCTAGCAAGATGTGCGATGATTCTCGTGTCGGCTTCCTCATGTGTTTGGCAGCACAGCTCCTCCATCACATTGGTGCCGCTGTTGGTCACACATATTCCCTCTGCGTTAACTCCTATTATAAGGGTAAACCCATCTGGCAGGGATACAGACTGCGACCAAGAAGATGACAGGTATGAGAGCAGGTTTGCCTTGTTCTTAGGGTTTGAAAGGAATGTTTTCCACACAGGTATTTTCATGTTCATGTTTGGTGAGTTTGCTCCCATTTCCCGTCTATGGTGCTCATCACTCTATAGGCTCATTGAACCAAAGTCATATCTATCGCCGTCAAAATGCACTTCTGAACAATGTTTGGGTTTCATACTTAGAATCTGGTTTTTGTACCTCTCCTGAAGTTCGCCAAAATCACTTGCCCCAAGGGTCTGAAAATGTTGCACGAATGCCATGGCATCAATAACATACACTGGTTCCGATTCGGAGGGAGGCAACACTTTCATTGGTTCCCATGAATCCTTGTTTTGAAGAGTTCCTATAAAGTCAGATTTAGTTCCTTTGCGCATGGTAAATCCCCCAGTCTTGTCTGGCTCAAATAACGATGGTGGATAGTCACTCCATTCGTAACTGAAGGCTTCCATTCTTGCCTCGTCACTCAACTCATGTGTAAAGCAAAGGGCCCTAGTAACCGAGCTTTCCTCAGAAATTAATTGTTTTACAGAGTCCTGATTTTTTTTGCCTTGCTTCTGTTGTGTGGCAAAAGTCATTATCTTAGGGGTGATAATTTGGTCAGCATCAGTTTTGCTGGCAGCCATCATTGCCTCTAACCCAAGTTTTTTGGCATCCATGAGTAGTGTTGAAACAAGCATTTCTCCCGTTGCAATGTTAACTAACTTATCATCTGCGAGGGAAGCAGCAAACGGATTTCTCATTTTCTCTGCCACAGTGTCTCTGATTTTCAGTACCTTTACCATATCATCTTTATTCATTTTCTCATGATGATCTGATTGAGAAGACTCCATATGTACCATCTGCTTCACACTCTCAGAGATCGCTGTTAGGAATGGCATGGTTTTTATGTATTTCTCTCTTGTTAATTCTGCCTGGGTAATGCCCTTGAATAGTCTTGTCTTCCCTTTCTTGTTGTAAGTTTGTTCCAATGCAAGGTCTGTCCATACTCCATTATAGTCTCCATCCATCTTGTGCACTGCAAAATTACCCGCTTCAAATTCCTTGTGTACTTCAGGCGCAGTGTTAGTGAGGTCATTCATTTCACTGAGATAAATTGGCAGACAGGACATGTACTTGCTATGTCCAGAACAGACCGTGTACGGTAGCATGTTTTGTGCCTCGAGAAGATGTTGTTTCCAAATGCCAACTCTTTCAGCATGGATATAAGGTTCCAAAATGAGCATCATTTCAATATAGATTCCCCATAACTGAGCTGTTATACCCAATGTATTCTCAAAGTTCTTCCAGTGAGATTGAACTAATCTTAGACTTGTCGTGATATCACCGACAAGTTTTGTAACACTGTCTTTGACCTTCATTTGAAAGGCTGCCCTGAGACATTCCAACACAGATGACAAAGATGAGAGTAAGTCAAGTTCATCTTCTTGCAACAACCATTGCTCAAAGGGTTCCCACTTGAGCATAAAGAATGCCTCACTGAGCAAGGAATGGTAACGAACCATTTTATAATAGTCCTTCCCTGACATCACTTTATTAGCTGTTCCTCTTCCACATATGTCACTTGCAACTAGTACGTCTTCAATGCCGCTTTCTTTCATGAAGAAACCAATGGACCCCAAAAAGTTCTGTGCAATATGGAATCCGCCCAATCGTACTATAACATCTTTATATCTGGCAGGCTCCTTTTTCACCAAGCCTTTTATGATATCATATATTGCCTGGTCACATGTTATCACAGTCTTTGACAGGCCCAATTTCAGATTCAGTGTAACAAAGTAGTCAAGAGAGGTTTTGACAACATCTGGATTTGTAGGAGTTTGAGGATACATTGACCATAGCCAATTTTTGTTTTCTGTGTCTGTTTCCTGGAATAAAATTCAAAGAATGTGTTCCAATTTGGTGTACAACAAACACTTTCATCTTCACCATGCTATTAGATTGTACAAATCTACTGGAACCTGGCGAGATGCTGTTTCATGAGATATCTCTATTTCTCTATCTTCAGCAGCATGCATTCATTTTGCAATTGTTTTTACCTCTGTTCGCAAGTACTTTGCCAAAGGATATGATGTACTCAAAATGTTTTTGAGGAGATTAAAATCAACATCATCCCCCTCACAATATAGCTGGTATTCATCTAATTCATTTTGCAGGTCAACTATCTGGTCACACAATTCTTTCACGGTCAGAGAAGATGCACAAACTAAATTACTGTGGGGGAGGGGGGTTGGACGTAATCAAATGAACAGGAGGGTATAGACTAAACATTCATTATTTGGACTCATAATCAGATAAGTCACTGTTACATTTGTTATTACTTTACATAACGTCTAGGGCAACTCAAGAACGCACACCAACTTCAAAGAGGCCTAACACCAACATCCTGTCAAGCAGCCATGTGCCAGTGATGAATCTGCCTGATTCATCACTGGCTATTAGATTTCGCTGCTCAATTTTCGCATCTATGTGCGTTCTTGAGTTGCCCTAGACATAAGAGGCACTGAACGCACATGTATACATGTGCATTCTGCATGGTATATTTTTCCATGTGTTGATGGGTGTCGTGGCCTATTCAATGCTGTGGGTTGTATTCAGGCACTTATTGGTAGCTAGAACTAGAACTAAAATGTTATTACTAGTACTTACCAATTTAAAAACTGTGGCACTGGCTATATATCATTCTTGAAAATTATTTCTTTTTAGGAGAATTTACAAACCGCTTTTAGATCTGTCCTAGTATGGTATATTAGTTAATGGCTGAAATAAATGGATTATTACGCACATTTTATTTGACTTAAATGGATCTGTCAAAAAGTAATGTTTTTAGATATTTTTCCAAAACATAACTTAGAAATATGTCTACAGGACGCCATTTATTCTATATGAGCCTTGACACCCCTTTCCTAAAAACATCACAGGGATCTAAGGAGTTGATTGAATCAGTATTTTAGTGAAAATATTTATGATACGGTATATTAATAGGCACTTCTTTGATGAAAGTCCAGGATTTCTGGCATACCACAACCTTGACGACCTTTTGACCTCTAGTGACCTTGAGGTTCATCCAATCAGAATCTACTCTGGTTATTGTTTTAGGCTATATCCATACCAAACGAATGAGTGGTAATTTGTTGCAGTAGAGTCTTGCGTTGTGATGATATACTAGATTTAGTTTCCCCTACCCTGGAATTAGGCGGCTGGTGTCGTCACAGCCTATCGTCAAAAAACGGTGTCTACCGAATTTGCGCAATACATTCAAAGTGTCCAAATTCACTTTTCAGATGTCCAAGACCCCTATATACATAATCCAAGTGTCAACAATTTTATAGCAGGGGTGTCACATCAAAACCCTTAATTTGCACATTTCCTGGTTGTGGATCCCAGACTACCAGGCAGTGATTAATGGTTTCAAAATGGAGGAAGTGTTATGCTTAACATTTGACACCTGTTTGCCACACACACACTTACATACTTCAAATAAAGCAACGGTTCGAAATACAGTCCAGAAAAGCCCCTCCCACCCTCATACAGGGCCTCGACTCATCGAGGCCCTGTTCTAGTTGCTGTAGTTGCTGTAGTTGCTGTAGTTGCTGTAGTTTCTGTTGTTGGTGTTGTTGGTGTTGTTGGTGTTGTTGGTGTTGTTGGTGTTGTTGGTGTTGTTGGTGTTGTTGGTGTTGTTGGTGTTGTTGGTGTTGTTGGTGGTGTTGTTGGTGTTGTTGTGTTGTGGTGTTGTTGGTGTTGTTGGTGTGTTGGTGTTGTTGGTGTTGTTGTTGGTGTTGTTGGTGTTGTTGGTGTTGTTGGTGTTGTTTGTTGGTGTTGTTGGTGGTGTGTTGGTGCTGTTGGTGCTGTTGGTGTTGTTGGTGTTGTTGGTGTTGTTGGGTGTTGGTTGTTGGTGTTGTTGGTGTTGTTGGTGTTGGTTGGTGTTGGTGTTGTTGGTGTTGTTGGTGTTTGTTGGGTGTTGTTGGTGTTGTTGGTGTTGTTGTTGTTGTTGTTGGTGTTGTTGGTGTTGTTGGTGTTGTTGGTGTTGTTGGTGTTGTTGGTGTTGTTGGTGTTGTTGGTGTTGTTGGTGTTGTTGGTGTTGTTGGTGTTGTTGGTGTTGTTGGTGTTGTTGGTGTTGTTGCCACTGTGATTACTGCTGCTGTTGTTGCCTTTGCTGATGTTGCTTCTGGTGTGTTGCTGCTATTGCTGCTGTTGTCACGATGTTGCTGCTATTGCCGTTATTGTTGCTGTTGCCGCTATTGATGTTGCTGTTGCTGCTGTTTTTGTTCATTTTTGTGTGTTTCTGTTTGTTTGTCGTTGTCATTGTTGCCATTTGTTGCCATTGTTGCCATTTGCAGCTGTTGCTACACCTGTTGCTGCATCTGTTACTGGATCTGATGTTGCAGATGTTGGTGCTGTTTTTGTTCATTGGTTTGTTTGTGTTTGTTTGTGGTTGTCGTTGTTGCCGTTTGGTTTTGTTGGCTTTGCTGTTGCTGCTTCTGCTTTTGCTGTTGCTGCTGTTGCTATTGTTGTGATTGCTGGTATTGCTGCTGGTATTATCATTCTTGTTATATAATTGTTTTTGTTGTTGCTATTGCTGCTGGTGCTGATGTTGTTGTTGCTAGTAATGTTGCTACTGTTTTTGCTACCGCCGTTACTTCCATTATTTATATTGCCGTTTCTATTGTTTTATTTATTCTATTTCGCATTTACCCTGATATTGTCCGTTTCGCAGTTTATTCACCAGTGGGGTCAGCTATGCTACTACTGCTATGCTAGCCGTCCTGCATTTCTTCACTGGAACTCTACTGATCCAAACTCGAAATATGGGTAATTTTATTTATCGAAAGGCAAACTGTACATTAGTATTTTTACCTCCACGAAGGACTTTTCGTGGCAAGGATTTGTTATTTACTGCTACTGGGATGGACTGGAAATATAGCTCAAGGAACTCACTCGGCGGTAATCAGGTACTAAAATATAGCAACACCCAATACTCAGTGTTAAGTGATACTTCCCACCTCATCAACGCCTCTCTCTCATCGTGACCTTGACCTCAGATGACCTCGCAGGGATGCTGTGGCGTTCTTCTAAGCAACTGTGGCCTTGAGGTGTTACTTTCTTGTCATGGTATGCGCGGAGGGCTGGCGGTTTAGGGGTGTTGAGGGGGGGGGGGGGGCTGTACAATCTTGTATCAACCCCGCCATATGTTTTGTGACAGTTACAGCTAATGTAGCCACTTGACTCGCCACACGTGACGTATACAGTCAGATTGTCTTAGTCCGATTCACTTTTCTTCCGGAATTCTCACACTTCGACGAACCATTCACGGAACAGATTTCCACAATTCGCTTCATTCTCAAATTCTAAAAATATTGTCTATCGAGGAATCTATCTAATTATATATATAACATTTATCCGTACATGCATATATGTATATGATGTATATATATGCATATACATATATATTATATATGTTCATGAATTATATATTAATTGCTCCTATATAAATCATTATATGTTTGATGAATCATATATACATATAATATATTCATGTATTGCATATATATGTGTATGCATATATATATATATATTTATATATATAGTATAGTTATACGAGTCTTACCTGGGTATAGATGATGGATAACTGTTGTTTTCCCGAGGTATAAGCCTCGGGTAGACGTGGGCTAGGGAGAAGGAAGCACATCTGGGTCCAGCAATCTTTACCTACTTATTCAGGATAAAAATGATCTTTCAATACAATGGATACTATGATTTTCCCGTAATGGTACAACAATGGAATAAACGTGGTAGGGTGTGGTGGGCGGGCCCTAGCCCACGTCTACCTGAGGCTTATACCTCGGGAAAACAACAGTTACCCATCATGTATACCCAGGTAAGACTCATATAACTATACTATTTTACCTCGGTATACAGCCTCAGGCTAGCCTCAGGCTAGGGAGAGTTTTACATAATTCATTTTTATCCTTAATATCATTCATTCTTATTATAACATGTTTATGTGTCATTGTATTAGTAATTGTATCATTCAAAGTTTTTGTTCTCACCTCTTCTTGTTAGTTGGTGAGCAGGCGCTTTGCAATGCCGGTTGGCTTTTCTAGTCGTTTGTTGTAATGTTTTGCAAACGACTTAGCCGTCTTCCAGCCTGCGTGCGCTAGTATTCTTTTTACAGAAATGCCGAGCAAACGTGCCTTGGACACCATGGCACCTCTGGTTGAGTGGGAAGAGTATTTGCCCGTATCCACTCCAGCCAATTTCAACACCGTGATTGTCCATCTGGCACGGGTGTCGCTTGAAATCGCCTTATGTGGCTTTATGAAGCTCACTAATAGTTGTTGTGATGCACGTAAGTCCTTTGTCTTGGATATATAAGCCTGTATGGCTGACACAACACATAATTTTCGATCATTTGGGAAATAGTCTAAGTGAACCGTAGATAAAGGGTCACCTAATGTGTTCGATTTGAGCAATTGTGCTAAATCAAACGTAGCTTGTTTCTTGTCTATTTCTAATCCAGTTAAGGATAAAGCAACAATCGTTTGTCCTCTATGTCCCGTTACTAATAGTAACAAGACCGCGACCTTAAAACCTAATTGTTTTATATCTAACAAAGAGTTGTGAGGCCAAGCCTGAAACAACTTAAATACTATAGAAACATCCCAAAAGCGACTATATTTTGGATTTGGAGGATTCCTTTGATAAATTGACCGAAGTAGATAATGAAGGACATAATGTTTACCAACTGTTTCACCCTCAATTCTAGGTAATATAATTGATAACGCGCATCTAACCGCATTGACCGCCCCAAACCCTAGTCCCTCATCCTCTAGAGAACGAAGAAAACGGGCTACTTGTGCAATTGTTGGATTTGTTGGCTTGACTTTCATTAGCAAACAATGTACACCCCATTTCTTTAAATAAGTTGTGTACATTTTGACAGTTCCTGGCCTCCATGCATCGGCTACTATCCTGTCTTCAGTAATTTTGTCCCACCCAAATTGCTGCAGCTGTTTCCTTAGAAAAGGAATGCCAATAGTGGTGTCGCTGACATGTCGCCGTGAACCACTAACGGTCCGTGGTGCATTAGGTTCCCGGGTTTTCTTGGGAATCGTATATGTTCTTTTGCCAGTTGTGAAACTGCTGGCAGCCAAGGTTGCGTGTCCCAATCGGGCACAATCAGTATGGCGTGTGTCCCCTCCATGCTGATTTTTCTCACCACTCGGCTGATAATGCTAAACGGTGGGAAAATATAGAAATAGTTATTTGCCCAGGTAATAGCAAATGCATCAATTGGTTCAAATTTATAGGGAAAAGGAACTCTCCCTTGTACTGGCATTTGTATAAAGGGAATTTGAACACCTTTAACTATATTTAAAATATCTTGGTCACTGGTAATTTTGTTCCATTCAGAAATATGATTATTAATATTGCCAGCCACAAAGTTGCTTACAGTTTGTGTGGTTTTAGAGGCCGCGGGGACTTGTAAAGTCTGTGTTTGAGCCTCTACTTGGACCCGCCCCTGGGGAAGGGTCTCGGGGAGTTGAAGCCTCGGCCCAGTGGCCGTGCAGTGTTGTCGGTCCAGCCTGGGTGGGCGCCCCGGCCCCGGAAAGACTGACTGAAGGTTGAGCCCGGTCTGGTTCCCCTGCCGAGCCGTCGTGGGTGAAAATCCCCTCGTGACCTTTTGAAGCGTGGGGCTTCCGGCTTCTTCCTCCCGTCCATGTTTTTGCCACTCTTGGCTGCGGTTTCTACCTCTTTATAGAGATATTGTAGTTGACCCCCGAACATTTTCGTTTTATCTAAAGGTTTCCCTTTGATCAGCTCTGGGGCCAGAAAGAGCGTATACTCTTTCCCATCATTGTCCGTGACCTTCTTTGAGTGGGCCACCTCTTTGCCGGCGTCTGTGCAAACCGACTTGAAGACATTCTCATATCTTCTGTATGACAGGTAACCTGCCACCATTAGCATTGCAATGCCTTTGTCCATGGTTTTAGCCAAGGACGAGAACTTGTTTTCTCTTTGCATCCTATTTGCCACCGGGGTGATGGCCGTCAGGGTACCGAGCACCACCTTATGCACTATGTGCAAGACGCTCTCGAATTTCTTAAGGTCTTCCGTCATGTTGACATCTCTGTCCATCTCTTTAATGATGGAGTTGGGGACACCTTTAATGCCCGTCAATTCATCTCCTAGCTTGGAGATGATTACCGCCGGCTTAAACGTGCGGAAATGACCATTGATGGTCTCGCGCATAAGCGTGGTAGTTTTCACCCGCTTAGCTTTCGGCTTCTCCACCTCTCTTATTTCGTTCCTTGGTGAAGTCGTCACCCGAAGAAGTGACCTGTTTCTTCTTCTTCCTCCGTTTAGGAGTAGGAGGAGGAGCCCTAGGCTCCATCGCTGAGTCTGTCTCTGAGAAGTCTTCCCAGTCCGACTCGTCTTGGAAAACCGGCATTTTCCATTTAAGAGACGGCGGTGGTTTGAGAGACAGAATATGACTCTCCATAGCCGCCCACCGAGTCTCCCAATCTGGAGCTGTGGGGCCCTCAGGCACTGTATCTTCTTCCGCCTCGGAGAGGATATGCGCCCCACGCTGTGGTGAGGGCATGGCCGACAACACCGGTGAGGAGTCGTACTCCTCGTCCGAGCCTCTCGGAGCGCATCCCTCGGCTGCTGCTGCAATGCGCTTACTCTGCTTCGTGGCCATCGGGATCTGAAACAAAATGATTGGTCAGTCCCGGTATATCTAAATGTCACAATCTTGTTGTTTAAAACTTAATTGGACATCTAGTGGTGTTAGAGAACGTGTTTATACCGTTCTAACACAGGCGTAATAAGCTAAATTTGTGCGTGGATTGTGGGTCAAGCCCAAATCTTACGCGGGGTCGGGACCAGTGTATCGGCTCGCCCATCCCTCTGTTCTGCACACTTCTCCCCCCTGCGACTATTGCGCCAGCAAGTTGGAGAAAATGCTACGAAACTCGGAGAAACGCCTGAAAAAGTTTGTGGGGAGTCTATAAAAGAAACCCAGGAGCATCTCCAACAACACTCTCTATTAGAGTCCGAGAGAATTTCCACAGGAGACGAGGCAGAGCCCACATCTCTACCCATGGTCACACGGGTGTTGATAGAACCGCTAAGAATCGGTTTCGTTCCTTCAATCAAGGAATCTAGAGCGTTCTATCCTTGGTTTTTTATAACCGAATAAACTAGTCCAAAAAGGACCAAAGAAAGTTCTGAACTTTCCATAATGATGCTATAACGCATCATAATTAAGCTAACCACAGTGTTTAATATACCTACTGCGTATTAGCTTGTGTGTAGACTAAATTTGCGGGAGCAACTCAACGAAACGTAATCCAATCGTGAGTTGTTTATGCTAATTGCTGGACCAGGATGTGCTTCCTTCTCCCTAGCCTGAGGCTAGCCTGAGGCTGTATACCGAGGTAAAATATATATATATATATAGATAGATAGATAGATAGATCGATAGATAGATAGATAGATATATGTTCACTATTATATAAAGCATTGCTCCTATTTAAGTGATTACAGATGTTTGATGAATTATATATATATGTATATGTCGTGGGGGTGATGAAAATGGGAAATATTGCGCCTAGAGCGGGACTCGAACCCACATCTCTTTGCATTCCGGGCCAGTGTGCTAACCATTACACCACCTAGGCTCCCTGATATCAACACACTACCCACGCCTACCTGTCTATGTGGCTCCTTGCCTGAGAGGTCAGTGCAGACCACTACACTCGTCCCCCTGGAATTGTAAGTCTTTTAATGCTTACAATTACATACATACAGGCAATGTAACACACTTACATACACAGGGTAGGTTCAACAACTATACAGCACGTAGCTTGTACAGGATCATGGTCACGGCAACCAGTGTCATGGGGGTGATGAAAATGGGAAATACTGCACCTAGAGTGGGACTCGAACCCACATCTCTTTGCATTCCGGGCCAGTGTGCTAACCATTACACCACCTAGGCTCCTTGATATCGACACACTCCCCACGCCTACCTGTCTATGTGGTTACTTGCCCGAGAGGTCAGTGCAGACCACTACACTCGTCCCCCTGGAATTGTAAGTCTTGTAATGCTTACAATTACATACATACAGGCAATGCACTTACACATACATACACAGGGTAGGTTCAACAACCATACAGCGCAAAGCTTGTACAGGATCCTGATCACGGCATCCAGTGTCGTGGGGGTGATGAAAATGGGAAATATTGCGCCTAGAGCGGGACTCGAACCCACATCTCTTTGCATTCCGGGCCAGTGTGCTAACCATTACACCACCTAGGCTCCCTGATATCAACACACCACCCACGCCTACCTGTCTATGTGGCTCCTTGCCTGAGAGGTCAGTGCAGACCACTACACTCATTCATGCATCGCATGAATCTTTGTTCTTATATAAATCATTACATATTTTAAATGTATGTTTTATTTCTACTATTCGTTCCGTTCCACTACGCCCCGCACTCGATCCATAATCATATATGTATATTTATATATATGTATGCATAATATACACTATTATATAGACTACGTGTATATTATGATCTATAATGTATTATTTAATTGATAATTTAACGCGCTGTATTTATTTGGCTCATTGCACATTTTAAATGCTTATTTCAGTTCTAGTTTTATTTCGATTTGTCCCGCTACCCAACAGTAGCATAATAGCTCCCGTGCTGCCGACGCCACCGGTAGACTGCCACTTTTTGTAAGTAAATCAGTCTGTAAATTGCCCACTCCAGTATGTGTGCCGACCACTCTATCTTAGTCAGATTTCAAACTGTCCACAGTTTTCTCTTTGCTAGACCTATTTCACGGCATGAGGTTACAATGTAAACCCAGTTTCAATTTATTCATTCTGTACATTGTTAAAGGTCTTTGTACACACACACATATATATATATAGTTATATATATACATATATGTATCCATGTAAATATAAAAACAGGAATGTAAATGTAAACACGGGCAAATACATTTAAATACAGGAATATAAAATAAATACAAAATATCAATCCTGAAATATAAGTATAAACACGGAAATATAAATATAAATACACACAACTAAATTAATATATCACTGTAAATGCGAAAATATAGATATATAAACACAAATACTGAAATATATATATACATACTGAAATATAAATATAAATATATGAATGTAATACAGAAAATATGAACATGAATACAGAAAGGTGAAATAATATAAACACAAAATATAAATGCGCAGGACTGATTAGCTCAATGTCGGGATAATGTGACTGAGTGGGATAACAGGTCATGGTGCTGGCTAGATAAAAGATTCACCCCGTACTGACAGTACAGGAGTGAAAACCGACCCATTAGAAAAGCTGGGGAAGAATTTTGACATGCTGGGAAAATTAATTGATTGAATAAGGTCTTAATTTAAGAAGCAAAATATATTCTTTATATATGTTTTTATATTTACCCGCTACCTTTGAGTTGAAAAATATAATAAAACATCTAGTTTAATAAGATTTAAAAGTGAAATCGATGGTGTTCTATGGCCGCCATTTTGTCTTTTTGCATTCTCTCCCATTTCACCAACTCTGTGCCGATATAAGTATCCATTTGTTCCATACTAAGGCTATTTCCGCCCGTATTTACACTACGTTGTCGTTCACCCGTCTACTACAAGTACGGGGTGAAGGTTTTATTTAGGTGCTGGTGGCCTGGTCTCCCAGTAGGGTAGCACTATAAAGTCGCCATGACTGTGTTCTGTCACAAGTCGGTACCCGATATTGCCAGAATGTAAACCTCCAATATCCAACCAATCTACATCGGTTAGTTGCGGTGCAGGCTATTTCCGTTCATCCACAGCCGGATAGAGGCTCTTGACAGTCCGATGTTCTCCTGTTTTGTAACAAATACACATTCCCTGAAGGCATCGTGAGATAAAAATCCCACCCGCAGTCAAAATAGGAAAAAACCCTCAAAACCCGGGGCAATGTCTGAACTATGGGAACTATGCTTGCGGTTGATTCCTGAGGCCGGCGCCTAAATAGTAAACAGGCTGATGCCTCAGGCACAAGTAGATAACATTTAGGTTCCCGCACAGGGGTCAGTCGGGGTTGTGTGGAGATAATTGTAACGACCACTATCAGTATAACTGTACACAAAGACCCTATAATACTAAGACAGCTCACTCCCTATCTCTCCCATGGTAATGTAAATTTTGCAGTGCCACCTTGTGGTGGCTTTGATCAGCCTGGCTGCTGGTTGGTGTTTCACATGTAAACACATACAATTATATTATACATGAGATAGGTAAGTATGAATACACATCAATATGAAATTGCTATGAACAAATACACATCATCATCAGCATCATCATCAGCATTGCCAACATCTTTGACATTCATATATATAATATAGTACATATAATATAGCACCTGTTTAACCAAGAGAACAGCCAGTGCACAAAGTGGTGGGTTTGATCATTTTGATTACACAGTACAGGCGGAGTGAGTGGTCTTAGTATTATAGGTTCTTTGCTGTACAGCGCGGGGGGTGGGGGGTGGGGGGAAACGGGGCAAATGCAAAGATTTAAAACACCCACACCCACGCACACACACATAGAGTAAAACAAAAGAAAACAGCAGTAGACATAACCGGCACCATTACTGTCTTTAAAAAAAATAGTTTTTAGATAAATGTTTCATTCCTCTGATTGGTGGGAGTTAAGTCTACTTGGTGTTGAAAAAGGGGCCATTCCCTCTGCAATTAAAAGGAACGGACACGACACAGCCATATGTCTGTCTCACACTTGAAAGGTATTCCTATGAGTCTACAAATACAATATACCTTTTCCAGCAGAACATGCTGTGCACTAAGTTGCTGCCCACAGCTGTGGTTCTTGACATTACCACCAGAGGGCAGGTTGGTGGTGTAAGCTGTCTATGGGAATATTGGCATAGAGCATGCTACACACTGAGCTGCTACCCACAAAAGTAGGTCTTGGTATTACCACCAGAGGGCAGTTTGGTGGTGTAAGCTGTCTATGGGAATATTAACATAGAGCATGCTACACACTGAGCTGCTACCCACAAAAGTAGTTCTTGGTATTTCCATCAGAGGGCAGGTTGGTGGTGAACATTGTCTACAATGGTATTAACATAGAGCATGCTGCACCGTAAGGTGCTACCCACAACATTAGTTCTTGGTATCACCACCAGAGGGCAGGTTGGTGGTGGAAGTTGTCTACAAGGGTATTAACACAGAGCAGGCTGCACAATAAGGTGCTACCCACAATATTAGTTCTTGGTATTACCACCAGAGGGCAGGTTGGTGGTGGCAGTTGTCTACAGGGGTATTAACATAAAGCAGGCTGCACAATAAGGTGCTACCCACAACATTAGTTCTTGGCCTTGCCATCAGAGCGAAGGTTGGTGGTGGAAGTTGTCTACAAGAGCATCAACACATAACATGCTGCCCACTGTGCTGCTACCCACAACAGTAGTTCTTGGTATTGCCATTAGAGGGAAGGTGGAAATCATCTATATGAACGTTACCCTAGAATCTGTTGCACACTGAGCTGCTACCCATACCTTCAGTTCTTTCACTGCCAACAGAAGGGGGCAGGTGGTGGAAATCGTCTATTTAATCACGTTGTAAAAGTTGCTATGATTCTTAACAAACAAATTTTCTAAAAGGCACCAATAGAAAAACATTTCCGGTATATAATCTAGCACCGAGATATAATACAAACCAAGCGACGGATATAATACTATAATATGAATACTGGGTGTACTGTGCATGCCAGACAAACAAATCACTGGAAATGGTAAACAAAATTGCACTAGATATCTGATACAAACAATATAAAGAATTAATGCAAGCAATATAGCAAAACTGCTAATCTGCAAATCTTTCTTTCTTTTTTTTTGGTCCATTAGTTGTTTAAGCATGGGAAATTTCAGTCATAGACGACTGGTCTTCCTCATTCCACTGCTGGTCGATAGAAAGCCTGAACCTACACTTTTACCAACCCGAAGTGATTTTTAACCTCCCACACCACATAAGCTGTGTTTACATGGGCAAATTTAAAACGATCTAAACAAATCGATTTATATGAAGCGATGTAGTGGCGTGTTTACACGGACCAAGTTTGAAAGTCTGTCGGCGCCGGGAACCAGCAGCCTTAGTGGTGAGCCTCTAGCCGGCGAGTACTGCTATTTGTTTAGTCGCCGCCCGGGAACCAGCTGAATCGCTTCACATAAACCACCTGGCGACCCGGTATACATGAAGCGTTTCATATGAATCGATTCAGCCCTAAAACGCCAGAGTGTCGCGTTTACACAGCAAATGTGAATCGATCTAGGCAAGTCGTTTTATATGAGCCATTTTAAATCGCCCATGTAAACAGGGCTATAGACATGGTATGAGAGCAACCGGCCTTTGATGATGCTGTAAGTTATACACAGCAGTGGAAATCCAAATTGGCAGAGCTGGGGGCACGGGGAATCGAACCGCCGACCCTCAGATTAGGAGTTTGACCTAGAAAAAAAGTCAGACACTCCAACCACTCCACCACAGAGAACACTACAACAATAATAACAAAATAGCCCAAGTATACTACCAGGAAGGAATGACCTCGTGGGCAGAGTGTTCGCCTCTACAATCAAGGGGGGGGGGGGCGATCTTTAGCTGATTCAAACCACATACTTAAGAATTGACATTGTTGTCACTACTTTGCCTGGCTGGCACCCAGTGTCGGTATAATGTGCATGGCTGGGATACTGGGGCATGGTGCCAGTAGCGGGATATGTCTCGCATTGGGGCAACACTATAAAGTCGCCATGGGGGCACACTGTTAAAATTCGGTGCTCGTCCTGATGTCATCTCAGCTGTGGCTAGGATGTAAAAGTCCACTCACCCACTCACTCCCTAGTATGATATATTATAAAATGGCAAATCCAAAAGCAAATAGAAATAGTTTATTTATATTTAAGAAAAAGACGCACCAAACATAATAGCTAAGGCATCGAATTAGAGAAGGAATTAGATAAACTGTCAGCTTAAATCAAATATATGCTTCAATGGTGGTTCCTCTGAATAAGAGAGTGGTTGAACTACGATACATAAAGGCCCTGTCACACTACGACGTACAGCGTCAGCACATGCTCAATGTTAGAAAATTTGTCATTACGTCAGCATTCGTAAAACTTTTCAGTGGTGGGGGGTAAAAATGGGCATATACACTACGTACACACAACATTCTGCATATATGACGTATGCAGAATGTATCTTTGACATATTGCTTGCGCATCAGAGCGTTCATGTGCCTCACAAAACGTTCGCAAAAAGCTTGCATATGCTCACGGAATGCTGACCAATGTTACATACGTTACTCCATCGATAGAAGTATGGCGTATACATTAAGTACGCTGGAGATACGACAGGTGTACGGTAGAAGTATGTTATGAGTATGTAGCGCATCCATTGGCAGTATGCATACTGTATGCGGACTGCATGTTCCTACCAGCTGAACATATGGCTAATGTGCAGCAACATATACCAATGTATCCCTAACATACTCCCAACATATGCCAATGTATCCAAAACGTACACGCAGCATATGTTCAATGTACGAGCCACACATCGACACGAGTTGAACATTTGGAGCATACACAACATTTTTTCGGAACCTCGATGCACATCGACATAAGACGATGTATACCGATGTATCCAGAACGTATACTCTGTATGCCCAACTTACACATAATGTATGACGATGTATGCCGACGTGTTAGTAAAAAATCACATACGTTGGCATACGCTAAGGCTATACGTCATAGTGTGACTGGCCCTTTAGTTTGCGCTGAAGACAAAAGGAAATACGCATCACCTAAACAGTTTCTTCTTCTGTCTCTGTGTCTCTCCCACTCTCTTTCTCCCGCTCAACCCCGCACACCCCTGCTCACGCCCGCTCACTCGTACCCTCTCCCGCTCTCTACCGCTCTCCCCAGCTCTATACCACTATCTACCCCTTTCTTCCTCTCTCCATCTCTCCCTCTCTCTTCCTCACTCTACCTCTCATCTTCTCTTTCCCGCTCTCTCTCTTTCTCTCCCTCTCTCCCTCTTTATCCTTCTATATTCCGAATGTACCTCGCTCTCTCCGTCTCTCTCCGTCTCTCTCCCTCTCTCCCCTCTCTCCCCTCTCTCCCTTTCTCTCCCTCTCTCTCCTCTTTCTCCATCTACCTTCCGGATGTACCCCCTCTCTCTCCCTCTCTCTCTCCCGGTCTCGCCCTTACTCCATTTATCTCCCTCTCTTTCCCTCTATCTCCCCCTATCTTCGGTCTGTCCCTCTCTCTCCTCCCCTCTTCGTCTCTCCCCATTTCTCTCCCCCTCTCTCTTTCCCACTCTCCCCCACTCTCTCCCTCTCGTCCCCTCTCTCTCCTCCTCCGTCTCTTTCTATCTCTCCCTCTCTCTCTACCCCTCTGTCCCCTCTGCCCTGTCTCCCATTATCTCTCTCACTCTCTCGCTCTCTCTTTCTCTTGATCCATCTCGCTCTCCATCTCTCTTTCTATCTCACCCCTCTGTCTCTCTCCCTCTCAGTCCCCACTACTCTGCGCCCCTTTCCCTCTCTCTCCCTCTTTCTCCCCCTCCCAGCTCCCCCCCCCCCCCCCCCATCTCAAAACCATATTCAGGGGTTCTTAACGATGTGAACCCAACAGTGAACAATGGGTCCGCATTGGGAGAGAGAAAGAAATGGCGGGTGATTACTGAGGGAATGCCTCCACTCATTGCACTGTCATATACTAATGATGCTTCATACGAAGGAAAGGAGGTGAGGGAGTGGGCTGGTCTATAATCATGGGGTGGAGAGTGGCAGAAAGTAATGAGCAATGTTAATAATTAATTACATCTCGATATGAAGGCGGCTTTGAAATGTTCAACCCGCCATTATTTTCATTAGTTTTATTTCTTCTATTTTCTGTATTTAAGTGGAACATATATGAAATGTGATCACTGATTTGATTCAGTTCATGTTAGGCTGTTTAAGCAGATTTGCGGATTACTACAGTAATCTTCAATATGAACTCGACTGTGTCCATATATATATATATATATTATTATTATAATTAATCAGTGAGATTGCAGCGTTGCTCTAGGAACTCCACAGACTGCAACATGTGTAAGTTTACTCATACCAGCGTGTATTGGCTTAGATAAAGGATTCACCCGGTACTCGCAGTACACGGGTGAATACCAACCCTGTATAAAAACGGTCGAAAACGTGGGTTAATGAATTGAGAGCCTAATTTCACAATCTAAGAAGCAACAATTATTCTTTACATATGTCTTATTGATAGCCCACTACCTTTGAGTTGAAAAATATAATATAATATCTAGTTTAATAAGATTTAAAAGTGAAATTGATGGCGTTCTGCGGCCGCCATCTTGTCTTTTTGCATTCTCTCCCATTTCACCAAGTCTGTGCTGATATAAGTAACCATTTGATACTGGAGGCAGGCATTGTACTTGCTGTTCCATACTAAAGCTATTTTCACATGTATTTACAGTACGTTGTCGTTCACCCGTGGACTACAAGTACCGGGTGAATCTTTTATCTAGTATTGGCTGTGGTATTCCGTTTCCTCCTACATGTACGGCATGTGTATTGTGCATGTGAGGAATCCACTATGCATGTAATAAGCGCACCACTATCTTAAAGCTACCCCTCATGGCGACTTTATAGTGCTGCCTCACTGGGAAACCAATCTGCCAGCACCATGACCTGATATCCCAATCAGTCACATTATCCTGACACTGAGCCAACCAGTGTTTGCCCTATCCTATTAATGCCGAGCGCCAGGCTAGGAAGTGACAAGTATACATTTTTAAGTCATTGGGTTGACTCGACCAGGATTCAAACTCATGGGTTCAGATCTCCCAATCTCCCAAAACAGGAGACGGATGCTCTGCTCTACTCATTCGGCCACCCCATCTAGTCCGATAAAAACATAAAATATTTATAAGCAGTTAAAGTGGAGGGTACACAATTCTAGGTTCCTTATTTTGGTAAATAATATGTTTCAATTGCATAGGCTTTGCTCTTCTTAACGCATTGGTATTGGCATAAGCCTCACCTGCTCACTAGTGGATACTCATATACAGTATAACCCCGTTAATCCAAACTTGAAAGGACCCTAGAAATTTGGTTGGATTAAACGATCATTGGTTTAACCGAGCTTTGACTTTAACTTGGCTTTGGCAAAAACGGGGGTGCATTATGAATGTACAATGTTTGTGGACACTATGATTATTGTTTTTTATGTATATACAGTTTAACCCCATTAAACCAACCTTGGTTAAATCAAACGATCGGTTAATCCAAACTTTTTTTCGGCGACCTGGCGAAATACTACCATTTATCATATAAAAAAGTCTCAGATCACCTTAAAACCACATGAAAGTTTCGTTTAACTGTACCAGAAGTGGCCTCGGGCCGATCATTTTGTTTGGATTAACCGATACTTTGGATTAATCGACTTTGGTTTAACCAACTTTTTTTTATATGAGAAATGGTAGTATTTTGCCGGGCCGCCGAAAAAAGTTTGGATTAACCGATCGTTTGGTTTAACCGAGCTTGGTTTAACGGGGTTGTACTGTATTGCCTCAGAAAAGCAATGCTCGGCTCCATAATATGAGACGCAAACCGCAGGGGTTTGGCGATATATGGGGGGGGGGTATCAACATATTAGAGAAACAACTAAATACAAACAGGATAATTAGATAATTAATAATGCGCGTATAATGGCTTCATATATTCTAAATATAGATATTATTAACTTATCAATTTTGATGAAATTTGAGAAATCGCAATATGTAGACATTAGCTATTTGATTTAATAATTTTGAAAGCCATTTTGTTTTGCCTTACATATATATATAACATGTTTATATCGGTAATTCCTTAAATAGAACCAACACCTAAAACAATTCTATAGTTTTGCTTCATTTAAAACTTTATTCTTTTACAAATTCATCGATTAAGAAAGCAGAATTTAAATCGCAAACAATTGGTCTTCCTCATTCCACTGCTATGCACCCTATCCCAGTAATGCTACGCACCGGGCTAGGTAGTGACAGATATTCATTTTAAAGTAATTTCAGTCAGTCTGTCAAATGGGAAGCCAGCACTCAATTCATTCAGTCATCCCATATGGAGGTACTTTAAGGTTCATTACCTCATGCTGTAAGATATTTTTTTTTTATTATTTTTTTTTACTAAATGTATTTTATTCAGCAAATAATGTCTTTTTCAGTGCCAGAGCACTGGTCTTCCGGCCGTTCATTACAATTTGTTGGTACATAAATGACAATATCAGTTGCAATAATAACCACATGAAAAACCTGTTCGATAAGAGAAGCATAATATAAATTGACTATTTGTCGTAATAGTAACTGCATGCAATTCCAGTTCAACATATGTATTATGCACTTGGTGAGCATGCATCAATAAATGTACAAGATGACTCTAGAATTGTCTTTAAACACTTCTTTCTTCCTTTGCTTTCTCTTCTTTTTTCAAAACGATATAACATATCTCCAATACACATATATATATTATATTGTAACTATGCAAATCAGTGGATCCAATCACCAATACCAAATGCGGAAACCTGCCCATTTATTTTGTTAATCCCATCACAAGTGTTCCGTTCTGTGTGGCCTAATGATGGGATCGAGGTCTGAGATTGCAGTGGGGATTTACATCAGACAGGTTTTATGTCAGTTTAAAGGAAAATGTTAGGTAATAGGTTTTGAAAGAAGGTGTAGTATGGGTGGGGTAGGGACGGGAAGGGGATCAGCATGCAGGGCTGAGTAGTGCATTTGAAAACATTTATATATATATATATGTACAAGGGTCAGGGCAAGGATGGCCTATATATATATAGATATGGGCTATATTCATAATAATTCTTACGTTCTCCCTATGACAGAGAACTTAGAAGACACGTATGGTTTAGACGGAGAAGACAAGTAGTGCGATATGAGTTGGCGGTAAAAACTTCCGATGGAGTGGAGTGTCAAGCCCCGCGCAGGGGGTGGAGCGGTGCATGCCGGACCCCCCCCCACCCACCCACCCCCGATCCAGGGGGGGGGGGGGAAGGAGAGGAGCACTCCAGAGCTTATTACAGGCGATAAGGGGCTTGTCACTATTCATATACATTACTGAAATAGAAAAAAATAACTAAAAGAATGTCTATAGTTTTGCTTCAAGTAACACATTATTTGTTTATGCATTCATTGATTAAACAAGCAGAATTTCAATCGCAAGCAATTGGTCTTCCTCATTCAACTGCTCTGTGCCCTATCCTAGTAATGTCGAGCGCCAGGAAAGGTAGTGACAAGTATACAATTTAAAGTCATTCCAGTATGCCAAATGGGAAGCCGGCATTCAACTCATTCAGCCATCCCCTGTAGAGATACTTTAAGTTCATTATGGCACATATGCTTTATATAAGTTTTTGGCATCATTTTGAAGTTTTAAAACATTTTTTAACAATAATTCCGCTCAAAGTACTCATTAATGTTTGATACTAAAATGTGGCTAAGAATCTGCTGTATCATTTCTATGTGATTTTGAACATATGAGAGCTCTGGGGTATTGCACAAATTTAATTGAATGTTGCCCCAACAATTCTTTATGATCTGCAGATGCAGCCAAAAGCTGAGAAATGCACAAATTAACCTCTCATATATGTCATTTTTACTAAAAGAATCTATAAAGTTACACAAATTAAAATAATGGATACATAAAGTGCAGTTCATAAGCTTTTAATACATGTACTTTCCATTTCAATGGGTAGAATTTTAGATGAACTATAGTGAGTCTAAAATGACCTTTGTTGGTGCCTAATATTGCATTTCCACCAGCCTGGCTCGCTCTATTGGGATACCTAATATAACATGGAATCTACTTAAGATTATATCGCTTCCTCCAAGAAATGGATCAGTTCCATTAACACCAGCGCGATATGTAAAGCTAAGATTCCTTATATGTGGTATGCGGCATGTGGCAGGTGGCATGCGGGATGCAAATGTTGTATATGCGGCATCCACCGCAACATTTGTTGGGGTTTTTCGTCCTAATTTGTGAATGAACAGTATTGGTTTCTATGGCAAACGCAGCAGCATTCGCATTCATATGACGCACCGATCGGTCCATGGACCGATTCAGTTGCCGCATTCACATTCGCATTCACACATTCGGACGTATGGAAGCACCACCATTCATTTACATGCTTTTCGATTCTTATTCGCATTCGCATTTGCATGCCGTATACCGCGTGTAAGGAATTTTAGCTTTATAGTGGTAAGTCATTGTCTTATCGGACATTCTTATCGATAAGACTATGACTGTGCCTCTTTTAATTACCGTCCACCCATTATCAAAGTCACAATCAGGCATGCTACTCTTCCCAGAATGCAATTTATTAAGCTCTTACACACCCATCAGTGTAGTGTATTCAGCATTGAGCCATATATATATATCCATTGAGCAGCTGCTAGCTGTACTGTGTATGGCAGTTGGAAGTAAAATATGGATTTTTCCATGTGTCGGCATAGCTATATGGGAAGCCCTTACAATGGCATCATTCTCAGCCGATTGAAAATGGTCCTGGAAAGAGATGTGCTTTCCGAATCCAATGCATAGTGTAGTGGTCTGCACTGACCTCTCAGGCAAGTAGCCGCATAGACAGGTAGGCATGGGTAGTGTGTTGATATCAGGGAGCGTAGGTGGTGTAATGGTTAGCACACTGGCCCGGAATGCAAAGAGATGCGGGTTCGAGTCCCGCTCTAGGCGCAATATTTCCCATTTTCATCACCCCCATGACAATAGCATTAATCTGACCGATCACCGCTCTCCAGCTGTCGTTAGTTTAGCAACAGTGTGGGTGCAGTTGGAGCGAATCGGTCCTGTCGACACATTCAAGGGGTGGACGTCTACAAAAGGAGCTGGTGTAACTGATGTGTCAGTTTTAGGGGACAGGCATGAAGTAGGACATGCTTATCTGAGTCATTTCCAACACCTCCCCACCCTCCGATCCCATGCTCACTATCATTGGCCCAACCCTTGCCGACCCATTCAGTAAAGTTGCATAGTCTTTCTGTAATTTTCTTAGGATACATATATTAGATTGATTGTTGTTGTCTGTATTCATTTGATACAGTTTTTTATAAGTTTTACTGTAAGATGTGATCAATTGTAGTTAGACAAAGAGTATATAAATGCCAGTTTGATAGGAATATTCTCGTGTTACCCCAGCATGGATAGCTATGTGAGTTTAGTAATCACAGTTTGCTGTTTTAGTTTTGATAGTCAACTAACATGTATATGAGTCCTGCTGTTGGGGTTATACATTCGACCAGTTGTGACCAGCGAAGCCTTGGGACCAACCTCAGTGCATTTGGTTTAAACATATTATATTATATTCATATTTGAATTGTTAATGTCACCGTCATTGTAGGTGAATGAATAAATGAATGCAAGCAATGCCCTTTACAGTGAAGTCTTCCTCTTGTGAAGGAAGATGAGGGAATACGGAATGAGGGAAAGTAATGCCCTTTACACTGAGGACTTCCTCTGCTGAATGAAGAGGAGGGAAGAAAGACTGAGGGCAAGTAAAGCCCTTTACACTGAGGTCTTCTTCTGAAAGAAGAAGAGGAAAGGAAGAATGAATGCAAGTAATGCCCTTTCCACTGAGATTGAAGGAAGAGGAGGGCAGGATGAATGGAGGCAAGTAATGACCTTTACCCTGAGGTCTTCCTTTGTTGAAGCAATTAGAGGGAACCAATGAACACAAATAATGCCCTTTACCCTGAGGTATTTCTGTGCTCCGTGTACATAGAGAAGGAATGGACGAATGAATGCAACTAAAGCCGGAAGGCAGGACATCCCGCTCACAGCCCTATCCAATTGTACGGATAGCGCTGCCCCGGGAGGTACCATTTGGCCAACCTAGACGTGCCGACCCAGTCCGTGAAGTACACCACCTGCCCACCGCCGTTCAGGTACCCCATCCACCAGCCGAACGTGCCCAGGGAGATGATAGTATGGTTGCACTCGAGCGCCACGCTGAAATCACCCACCCAGGCACCCCGTCGGGAACGCCGCCGCCGCCGCAGGCCCGTCCGCGTCCGATTGCCTCCGTCAGCGGCGCCGTCGACGTCATTCCCGGTGAAGATGATGTCGGGTCCGCTCAGGTTGGTGCGCGCCCAGCGCTGGTCATCAGTGGCGACGACGAAGAGGACCGCACCTGCGCGGTACCTGCTCCGGAACAAGCCCATCGCCTTCTCGAAGTAACGGGCTCCCGGGGTCACCACCCCGGCCATGGCCGACATGTCGGTGCGCCGCACATGCACCATGACGAAGGTCAAGGTCGTCGCGTTCATCGTGAGCCTCCCGCGGGAATCTCTGCCGAGCGCGACGCCGAGTTCGGCGGCCTTCGCCCCGGTGAGCGCGGCCAGGACCCCCCGGGCGCCGGCCCTGTATGGCTCGGCTAAGTCGAGCATCTGCTTCACCTCGTCCTCGTACGGCAGGAAGAAGCCGAGGTTCTGCAGGTAGCAGCAGACGGTCACGTGACCCGGCGCGTCTCTGACCCTGGCCACCATGGCAACGTCGAAGTAGAGCGCGGCGCCCTTTTGCGGCAGCTGCGTCACCCGCAGCGCCCCCCGTGGCCATCCCGGCGCTCCCGGGACGCATTCGGCGGCCGGCACGAGGCGCACGTCGGCGGCGAGGCCCGGGAACACGGCCCCCGACACGTACTTTCCCGAGGTGCAGGCGTACACCGTCCGGTTGCTGAGCCTCGCCATGCCGTAGGCGCTCGCCAGTATCCACAGCTGGTTGCCCAGCCCGCCGATCAGTTTCACCACCAGGTGGCGCATCTGGTTGCCATCAGGGGTGAGGTCATCTTTTGGTGACGTCAGTGACCTCGATGTTGTCGTCGTCATGATTCCGACAGTCTGCGCTAGATGTGATCTTGAAGCTGATATCCGGTCACTCCCTCCCGTGACGTCACGTGACATTGACAATGTTGAGAATATTGATGACGTTGATGACATTGATGACTTTGACGACGTTGGTGTCATTGACAACATTGATGATGTTGACGACAATGATGACATTGGCGATGTTGGTGACCTTGAAGACATTGGCGATGTTGAGCTGAGTTTTGGGCTCTTGTAGTCTGGATCCGTGTGTTTGGGACTCATCTTCTGGTGCTGTAGGCACCTTGCCGCGCCTTCTATGAACCACATGCATTGCCCTGCTGGGTCAGAAGAAGCATCCAGCACCGTCGCCTGCCCTCGCCCAGTCTCCGCCTTCGCCGGTTCCCCATCACCTCCAGCGGCATAAGAAGCGGCAGCCACTGTCTCAGCATGTCTCCGGTGATACCCGTAGTTCTGTCGGCCATTGGCGTGAGTGGCTTGAAGACGTCGGAGTCCAAGTAAGAAGAGACACACTCCCAACGCCAGGAGAACCGCGGCCAACAACTTACCGCTCACGGCTACATGCATGGTTGTGAGAGCGAAACAGACACACAGACATATATATAGCTATTTTTGGTTATTTACCATTGTAACAGATGCATTTCAATCTGCGGCAATCAATAGATGGCAGGCACACCTGTCTATGTATACACAGAGTTTGAACCATGAATGACACCTGCGCATCTGCTTACAGTTGGGAACTGGTGTTCCACGTGCGTATGGCTATGACTCGGTATGAGTTAGAGAACAGTGTGCGTCTGTAAATTATATGTTTGTTTTTTGTTTTTGTTTGGATTTTACCTCCTTGCAACATCCTCTATCATATCACATCATATTATATCAGGGCCTGCCAATCTATATGTAATCTATATGTAATCTAGATGTAATCTAGATGTAAACTACAGTAAAACCTCTCTAAATCGTCCGACCATGGGACCGATTTTAAGTGGTCCATTTAGTGAGGCGGTCGGTTTAGGGAGTTAGAATATCCTTACAATGGTATCGTTAGGACCCAAATAAAGCGATCGATATAGGGGAGATGGTTAGATAGAGAGGGTTTAATGTATATATATATATAATCTAAATGTAATCTATATATATATATATAATATATATATGAGTCTGCCTCACGAAAATGGGCCAATTGGTGGTTTTAATTACAAATGTTGGCATCACAATAGTTAAAGTGTAGTGAATTTCATTGTTTCATATTAAATTATTTTAGAAACAAATAGGGTTGTTGTATTTTCTCTACCTTTACCATCAGGATCAATTTAAGAACTTTCCAACCCCTCTGTCAATGCTAAACTATAATTATGCCATTTGATGCCGATATCCAATGGTCGACGCCAACATCTTCAACAGATGTCGGCATCGCAATTGTTAAAATTTAGCACATTGCTTTGTTTCATATTAAATTATCCTAGAAACAAATAGGATCGTTGTATTTTCTCTACCTTTACATTCAGTATCAAGTTAAGAACGTTCAAACATCTCTATCAATGCTAAACTATAAGTATGCCGTTTGACGCCGACATCCAATGGTCGATGCCAACATCTTTCCCCCATGCACCAATTGTCCTATTTTCATGAGACTGACTCATATATATATATATATGATAAAACTCTAAGTCAAGAGGAATGCAAGATCAGTTTTCGTAGAATAAGCTCAGTTATCGTAG
Source organism: Branchipolynoe longqiensis (assembly GCA_030323885.1). Classification (NCBI taxonomy): domain Eukaryota; kingdom Metazoa; phylum Annelida; class Polychaeta; order Phyllodocida; family Polynoidae; genus Branchipolynoe; species Branchipolynoe longqiensis. The sequence goes on along the minus strand of CM059190.1, from coordinate 66,458,564 downwards.
AATAAGCTCAGTTATCCTAGAATAAGCTCAGTTATCCTAGAATAGGCTCAGTTATCCTAGAATAAGGCGAGGTTTTGTGCTTGCACAAAACTTTCGACGCGCGCCGACGCACGCCAACGTGTTGGATCGCGCGTTACCGGCACGTTGGCAGGAGGTGTACCCACATTACTAGCGCGTTGCCGGCCCGCTCGAACCATGTTGAGCAACCTCCATCAATGCTGGGGATTTTTTGCCAAACTGCATTAGACGTGTTGCTGGCGCGTCTTGAGGTGTTGCTGGCGCATCTTGACGTGTTGCTGGCGCATCTTGACATGTTGCTGGTGCATCTGCCGTGCACCTAACATTACCCAGCGTTCTGCGAACTTTTAATGACAATGCGCCGATAACACGCTGATGGCATGCTGGGAACCCGCTGGCGGGACATTGACACTTTGTTCCGCCGCATGTCGAACCGCGTCGACCGTGAAGTAGGTTAATGACCCGTTGTCTATGCTTTTTCCGCTTGCAACATCGATGCCCGTTGACAGCGCGATAATAACACGCTATTATCACGCTACCAACATGCTGCGGCCCGTCCAACTACCCCCCGAAACACCAAAAAGTTTGACGTTTCTCGTCGTGTTGATAATATTTTGCACGTTGGCGGCACGCTGGAACAAACGTCGTAGTGTGACAGGGCCTTTACATCACTCATCAGAATTCATCTCACATGCCATGTCTTTGAACAAGCACTATCACGTTGATCCTATGCTCTGCCTTATAGTTCCCCCTCCCTCTTCGCCCCCCCCCCCCCCCAATCAATCATCTACTTCTACTACATAGGCAAATTACCATCCTCTATATATTAAAGCTGCAATGTCCGATGGAAGCATCATATTTCTAGAACTAAAACAATGGGACAACACTATAAAGTCGCCATGGGTGCTGACTGTCAGTGTCACAAGTCGGCACCCGTCCTGATATGACCTTATATGTTGCCAGGACGTAAAACACCAACAACCAACCATCCCACATCACTTGAACAACAAGAGCACACATTATATTGACTTACTATGCATTCTGTGTAGGAAAACAAATATTTAATGACTGTACCGGTACCTAACTTAAAGTTGCATAGTCCGATGGTTTTGAGTTTCAGAGATTTTCTGAGATAAATAAATTAGGTTGATTGTTATAATGTACCTTACTTTAGCTTGAAGTAACTTTTATTTTAAGTGGCTAACTTTTGAGATATTTGAAGTGCAACCATGCAACATTAATTTTGGCAAGCTAGCCAAAACTCTGACACCATCATTGTTTTGGTTTTGACAATTTTATGATTTCATCGGACTATGCAGCTTTAAGCTGGCATCAAATCTAGCCAAATCTAGCTAAGAGGTTTGGTAGAACAAACAAATAATATAATGCTTTCATCGGATTTTACAGTTTTAACTTTCTCGGGGATCGAACTCATGACCACCCGCATGGCAAATGGGTATTGCACCCACTAGTCCATCTATAGCCGTGTTTACACGGAGAAGTTAATTCGCTTCATATAAATCGCCTTGCCTAGTTCGCCTCACATTCGCCGTGTAAACGCGACTCTGAGGCGGATTAGGGCTGATTCGCTTCATATGATTCACTTTTTGTAATCCACCTTGCGAGGTGGTTTATATGAAGCGATTCAGCTGGTTCCCAGGCGGCGGTAGTATAAAATAGTAGTGCGTGCCGGAAACAGGGGGAGCAGTAACTAATCGCTGGTACCCGGCAGTGTTACTGTTAGGGCCCGATTAGGCCGAAATCTATTAAATGCGATCATATTTAACAGAATTACATACTCAAATAATGAAATTTAATTAAATTAACCCTAAATTACAAGCGATATTAACGTAGCAGCTGCATCGGCATCGAATCGCCGAGTGTAAAGTAAACAAATAGCAGTGCTCGCCGGCTACAGGCAGAACTAAGGCTGCTTGTTCCCGGCGCCGAAAAACTTTCAAACTCGCTTCGCGTAAACGCGCCGCTACTTCGCTTCATATGAATCGCTTTGTCTAATTCGCTTCACAATTGCCCATGTAAACACGGCTTATGTAAGGTTACCTAAACTCAATATCCCAGTAATGATGACTAAGCAAAGCACACCCATTTGTTTCTCCCGTCATGTTCCATCTGCACCCAAAGCAGCTGTTGTGAATGAACACAGCAGTTGTAGTGAACAGAGCTTGTCCCGTCTGTAATGTCTGTATATTTTCACATAAAACAGCCGCCAGTCTATTAACCCCGAACCCGTTATCACCGACAGTGTTAGGTTCCCAAACCGACAATCCGCGTCTCTAAATTCCCTTCCGCTCTGGCAATGTGTTTAACATCCTGAAGTGTCCAAAATGCTGATAGAAATAGTTCATCTTACACACACCAGGGGTCAGTCCGCCGCCTACCCTGTGTTCCGATGGTTCAGTAACCCTTTCTTGAATATTCCTGTTACTGTTACTATCAGATATTCAAGAGATTTATTGCACTGTTATAAATTCTGGCCATATTATTGGTAATGGCATGCATTCCATAGCCTAATGTCAATTTACTGGTTTCAGATGGTATATTTATTTTTTTAAATTGCGCATTTTAGTGGAAATGTCCAACACACAAAAGTGCCGGATGGTTGATTAGTTCACACAACTGCCACCAGGACCTCCAATCCCACAGAGGGGTGTGGGTTTGGGTTTGGGGAAGGGGCTACAAGCAAGTTATCCACATATCTTTCCTAGCTTGTGTCTGACTGATGAAGGCTACTCATCTAACGGATTAGTGTGTTTGTTTGTTTGAGGTTTACGTCCTAGCAACATCTGAAGCTAAGATTCCTTATACGCGATATGAGGCATGCGGCATACGAATGTCGTATATGCGGCATAGATATATGCCAACCCCTAACATTTGTTGGGGTTTTTCCTCCAAATTTGTGAAGGAACAGTACTGGTTTCTATGGCAAATGCAGCAGCATTCACATTCGCATGCTGCACCGATAGCTACAGGGACCGATTCAGTTGCCACATTCACATTCGGATTCGCATTCAGAGGCATGGAAGCACCCATATTCACTTAGATGCTTGTCCATTTTTTGCCGCATTCGCATTTGCATTTGCATGCCGCATACCGCGTGTAAGGAATGCTAGCTTAAGGTCAAATCAGGACGGGTACCGACTTATGACAGTGCGCACACATGGCGACTTTATAGCGCTGACCCACTGGGAAATCAGGCCGCCGGCATCATGACCCAATATCTCACTGACAGGAAGTCACTGACACTGACAGGAAGTCCATACAATTATACTATGCTTATTATTATTATTATCAAATCAGCGAAAATACTTTTAACCATTCATTGTTCTTATATCTTTGATACGAGTGAAACATCTCCGTCATCAGACAGATGCACTCGGTTCAGTGGGAAATTATTTTTCCCAACGGGCGCATTTCGCGATAAAGTTGGGTTAATTGTTAATCCGACGGGGCGATGCGACTGGGCGAGGCCGCTGTCTATTTGTGTACATAGGAAGCGGATCCGGAAACTGCGTCCGCGCGACGCAGGGTGGCGCTGTTAGTTTTGTATCACGTGACTGACAGTCAAGTGTCAGCCGGGCTTCTACGAGTTCTGTCCTCACCCCCAATATCGCTCGGCCGCCGGACTAAGTGTGAGAAGGGAATGGACAAGTAATGTTCTACAGTTAGTTGCTCGATGCTGACTTTTAGTTCTTTGCTTTATATATATATGTGTATGGGAGTTTGACGCCCCTCCCCTGCAGAGTTGTAAACCACTGCCTTGTGGTACAGGTTCTTGACAGAACCAAAGGCTAAGGGAGCAAACCCTAAACAGAAAACCATGTCACTGTGGCATCCTTAAGGGTGGTTGATGTATGAAAATCACAACATCTCCCGACCAGCCACTGCGCCTGTCTGGACATGTTCTTGCCGGTGTGACACCTCTATTTGCTCCCCGAGAGAGTGCTGCTGGTAACTTGCAAAAGCCAGCAGCACTTCAACACTTTCGAAGGCAGCGTTCATGAAATGTACAGTGTAGTCAAGTAATGAAAGCTCTTTATATATATGAAGAGCTCTTTTCCAAAACACAATCTACAAACTTTGCATTGGCAATACCAAATCATTTTTTTTGGTTGGTGCTTATCGCATTTAGGAAAAGTGCTTTTCTTATACAAAAATGTATATACAGATATAGATGTATATATAGTGCCAGGATATAACCATATATGGGTACTGTAAGGGGGAGGCAGTGCAAGGTAATGATCTATAGTTGCCCGGTAGCTACTATTACTTCATTGCTTTATATGTATATATATACATATATATACCTGAATTACAACACATATAAGACGTACACCATGTAACGATCCCAATATGGAAAAGCATAGCGGTTAAATATTTATATCTATGTATACATATATGTATATATCTTGCCAGGATATAATCATATCATCATCATCATCATCATCATCATGCTGTCGGTCGCGGTGTGACAAAGACTGCTTTCATTGCTTGACTGCCACTCTCCATTTAGCTCTCTGCTGTGAGAGTGAGTCGGTCTTAATGTCTCTCAACTTCAGGTTTCTCTTGATGGTATCGTTGAACCGGAGACGAGGGTGCCCTCTCTTTCTGTAACCAGAAGACAGTTGAGAATAGAGGATCTGCTTTGGTAGCCTGTCTGATGACATCCTCATGAGGTGTCCAGTCCACCGGAGATTCTTTTTGATCAGAAGATCTTCCATAGAGGGCAGCCCCATCCATTCGATTATTTCCTTATTTGTCACTTTGTCCATCCAGGTTAGCCTCATGATTGAACGCAGATGTCGCATCATGAAAGCATGCAGCTTTTTCACCTGTCATCTGTACACTGTCCAGGCCTCGGCTCCGTATAGTAGGGTGGATAGCACGATTGCACGGTAGCTCTTGCCTTTGAGCAGCATGGACACATGGTGGTTGTTCCAGAGTCTCTGGCATAGTCGGCCGAAAGATGCGCTAGCCTTGGCCATCCTCCTCTGTATTTCAGCATCAATGCGTCCATCACCTGATATAGTGGTTCTGAGGTAGGTGAATTCCGGAACAGAGTTCAGCTTGTTTCCATCAACAATCATATCCTCCTCTCGGGTTCTTGTAGAGTTGGTTTGGTACAGTACCTCCGTCTTCTTGATGTTAATCTTCAGGCCAAACTTCTTTGATGCATCGGAGAAAGCATCCACTATTTTCTGGATCTCTTCAGCAGAGTGGGCAACCAGTGCACTGTCATCTGCGAATAGTAGCTCTCTCACCAGTATCCGAGTAGTCTTGGTCTTCGCTCTGAAGTGTACGACATTGAATAGGTCAGCGCTCTGTCTGGACTGTATATAGATGCCATCCCCCATGTCTCGGAGAGCCTCGTCGAGCATTGCTGATAATCATATACTGGTGCAATATAAGGGGAAGGCAGTGCAGAGTAAATTCCTTACTAGTATTAGTTCTTTGCTTGCTATGCATATATACATATATACATATATATATATATACATGTATATATATATATATCTATATAAATGCATATGTGTGTGTACATAGTGCCAGTATATAACCATATATGGGTGTTTGTGGAAAGGAGAGTGAAATGTTTCGTGCTGTATAACTCATTATGCGAGTATTATTTAGGATGGCGCCTATCTCTCCCTAAGTAAAGGTCACATCATTATGCATATCTGCTATGTAACACTGCTTATATATGGGTCGTTCCCAATCTGACTCCAAAATCAAATATTTTCCACACAAAACTTGACATTTTTAGGACATTTCACATGCCACTTGCTTTATAAACAGTAGTAATAATAATTTGAAACCTCATTGCTATGGTTTTGCCTTATTTGTGATGATTAAAGAGAAAAGCAAAAAAATATTAGCAAGGTAACAGTCCAAGTGGAAACAACAATTTTACACAAATGTTTGGCTCAAATTTCAATGCTTAGGGGCACTTTCAGGATTGATCTTTTACTATACCATAACTGGGTCCATGCATAGAGTGTCAAATGGTGAAAATAGTTCCTGTACTGTATCTGTACTCAGTGTTTGATACAGAGTTTCATAGTGCTTGCAAGTGGAAACGAAATGTTACGATGTTAATGACTCCAGAAAAGGTTAACTATTCCATCATTTTAAAATATTTTTTTTAGAAATAAATGTCTTCAACTTAATGAAAACATTGTATATGACCATTTGAAGTGAAATGTGCTGTTGTTCAGAGGTTTTCATTAAGTTTGTGACACTTTATTTTCAATGCTGTTGACAATGTCACAAATTAGTGATGTAATTTTCTATGTATTTAGCTACATCCATCCCAATAAGATACATAATACACAATATTAACATTTACTTTTGTTCTAAAATATCTCCCACATTATTGGGCTAAATGATGAAATCTAAATATTGACACTCCAATAATGGGTTTCTTTGAAATATGCATTTCAAGTAGACTACCTCAAGTGGTACACAGTTTCTGAGAATGACCCATATACATATAGGTATATTGTCAATAACCGCTGTATTAAGTGATTCATCCAGTCCCTCCTTTATTAGTGCTGCTATGACAACTCCTTAGGTTTGCCTGATACATGTACTTGATCTGGATTATCCTACTTTCTAGCACCGATTCTATCAACTCAACCTGATGTTGTGTCCTTATGCCTGGATTTTATGTGACTTGAACACGCTGGTGAGGAGGTGTGGAGGGAAAAGGTACGATTGGATTGTAGGTATTGGATTTAAATCAACATAAGGTAGGGATGCCAAGCAGTGATACTTGTCGCTTCCTAGCCAGGCACTCGGCATTATTAGGATAGGGCAAGGAGTCGTTGGCTGAGTGTCAGGATGATGTGACTGAGTGGGATATTAGGTCATGGTGCAGGCGGCCGTTCTAATCCAACTATAACCTCCCCATGAGTCCGCACTGTCACAACTCGGTACTCATCCTAATATGAGTTATATTACCTTAGATATAGCCAGGACATAAAACTCCAACAACCAACCAACAAACCAATCCAACAAAGCCTTCAGTTCAATATCGAGTGCGGATTTGGTTGCTACACACAGTGATCCTTATAAGTTAAAAGTTATAACCGCTGAGAGGCAGGCAGGCCGGTGTCGCATTTTTAAAGGCTACCCGGTTTAAAACGGGTCTTTTCGCAATGCGCATGCGTCAAAGTCAAACAGCAAGCCTGAAATCTTGTCAGAATTTATGGCTTGCTTCTGTCTGTGGTGGAGCTTTCTGGAAATGTATGGCGAGACCCTCTGCACTAATAAGTTAACAAGCAATTAACAAGTTATTAAACCTGGGTAGAATCTCAATCAGGCGAAAATGCATGCGCATGCCCACTCCGAAAATACCCATTTTAAACCGGGTACCCTTTCAAACTGCGGGACCGGCCTGTGGCGTTCTGTCTGAGCAGCGCCCTCTCTCGGTGATAAAACGACCCGGATGAACGCCCCCATTGCTACAAATTGGCGGGAAGGTTTTGGCGGCAACTCGTCCCATTTGTGCCGAGTGTCGTCTGCTTCCCGGGGGTCTCGTTCCCGCCATTTCAGCCATTGCGCGCCAATCCTTCCCGCCAGGGGGCGCCGTGTGGGTAACAATTCACCAGAGGGAATGTCAGTTCAGTGGGCGTACTACTCTCAGTCTCAATGAATTTGCAGATGACGCTTTTGGAAGATTATGTGGTTATTTCATTCAATTATTTTAATGGAGCGCAATGTACGTAGTATGTGAATCACGATTATTTACATATATTTTTATATATGTGACTGAGTGGGATATCAGGTTATGGTGCTCGCGGTCTGGTTCCCCGTGGGACAGCACTATAAAGTCTCCACGAGTGCACACTGTCACAAGTCGGTACCCGTACTGATATGACCTTAGATGTTACCAGGACGTAAAACTCTAACAACCAACTAACCTTTGTATATATATTACGCTCTTGTTTCTATGGAATTCTAGTAAAAACAGCCCCATTTGATAGAGACCTAGGCTGGATGCAAGGACCACTGGGATAGAGAAGGGGTGGGGACTTGGGGGGGGGGGGAGGGGGGAGGACTACCAGTGTGTATATGAAGGATTGGGGCTGGAGTCAGGACAAATTATACCTAGTTATTGGGATGTCCGGCAACACGATATATTTATTAGCAGACGACTTTGAGCGCGTCTCGCCGACTCTTTCCCGCCAAGCCTAAAGTGGCGGGAAAAGCACACGTGACGCTGTTAGCAATAAGCTGTTTTCTAACTCACCTGAAATTAATATTTGTACCTGGATATTTGAGTATTTTAATACATACAACGACGGGGATGCGGATTTAGTTCGAGGATTTACTTGGTATATGCGTTGTCGATGTATTAGTAAGTCACACCACAGACGGAGGCGTGGAAAAGGGCGGGAAGTGTGGCCATTGTGAGACGACACCTTGGGCTCACCCCTCACATATCTACTTAGACTCCAGTCGAAACCAAAGAAATAGCGACTTGGTCCATTAATGCACTTGACAGCCAGCACCATCTCCCGACACTAAATATCGTCTGTTCCCTCTAAAATCGAAGCAGACGATATTTAGTATACCATCCATATTTAAGCAAAATGGAGGTTCCGGGGTCGAATGCTGTAGTTTTGTAAGTTTTGCTCACAGTGCTCAGGCGACATTTAGTGACAGCAGACGACAATGGAAACCATATCCGGTTCTTCCATTCAAGAGCCTTATCCGGAGTGACTTCAAGAGGAGCCGGCAGTCACTTCACACTGGAGTGGGCCACCTCAAGAAGATCTGTCTGTCACTGCTCAGTAATGCTCTACAGCCATGGGAAAGGCGCAGATAGGAGGTAGGGCTGGAGGTGGGGGTGGAGATGGAAGTGGAGGTGGAGGTTTTGGTGGAGGTGGTGGTGGAGGTGGAGGTGGAGGTGAAGGTGGAGGTGGAGGTGGAGGTGTTGGTGGAGGTGGAGGTGGATGTGGATGTGGTGGTGGAGGTGGAGGTGTTGGTGGATGTGGATGTGGATGTGGATGTGGTGGTGGAGGTGGAGGTGGAAGTGGAGCTGGTGTGTTGGTGGAGGTGGGGGTGGAGGTGGAGGTGGAGGTGGATGTGGATGTGGTGGTGGAGGTGGAGGTGGAGGTGGAGGTGAAGGTGGAGGTGAAGGTGTTGGTGGAGGTGAATGTGGATGTGGATGTGGAGGTGGAAGTGGAGGTGGAGGTGTTGGTCGAGGTGGGGGTGGAGGTGGAGGAGTGGGTGGAGATGGAGGTGGAGGTGTTGGTCGAGTGGAGTGTGGGTGGAGGTGGACGTGTTGGTCGAGGTGGGGTTGGAGGTGGAGGTAGGGTGGTGGTGGTGGTGGGGGTGGTGGTGGTGGTGGGGAAAAACGCACAAATCTTCCCCTGGTGGCCACCTTAGGAACACCCCCCCAGCCCTTCTCTCCCTTCAATTAGACAACAATCTCCCCAAATATATATACCACAAAGTAAACAAAAAAAACCAACTGAATTGCCGTTAAAATGATCTACTGGAATGTGGATGGGGGTGGGTGGAGGTGAGAGGACATTGCCAGGGCAGATTTGTTTCATATCAATAGCAAATGGGATACATTGGATGGTACACCTTAACAAAGAATTCAAAATTTAATCTTGTTTTTGTTATTTGTTTTGCTCGTTAAAGTTGTACAGTCCAGATAAAAGTTAAAACCATCAAATTTTCAAAAGCAAAACACTTATCTAGATTTGAACCTACATTTCCAACTTAGATACCAATGCAGTTTTCAACTATGTGTTGCTACATAGAGGGTCAGATTAAGTGACTTTAATAGACTTGTTACCGTTGAAGTCTATACAGTCAGAATTTTAACAACTATCCACAAATTAATTGTCCATGTTTGCACTTCAAATATCTCCTAAGTTATTCGATTTTAAAGCTGCATAGTCCGAGGAAAACATAAATTTGTCAAAACCAAAACAATTATCTAAATTTGATTCTAGATAATTATTAACCTAATATATTTAAGACCAAAATACACTGGAATTGGTCCCACTACTTCACTGGTCACAGGTGGTTCAGTGTATTACTACCAATTCACCCCAAGAATATGATTTATAAACCCACAGAACTAAGTACACTACAGTAATGCTAGAATATTTCTAACAATCTGACATTTATATACTGCTTGCCTAACTCTAACTGAACAGACCCTACATTAAAACTTACTACAACTTTACCAAATGGATACAGAATATAACTTCTGCTTACATTATAAATACCAATTACAATATAAATACCCACATTGATCTGACGAATATTGATCTAGTTATATGACACTACTCTAACCATATTGCTATGGAATGTTTGCGTTACAGAATGTCATTGTGTTACATGCTGCAAATTGTGTATTCAACAGTTATTGTATACCTCATTCTATATACCTTTTGTGTAAATAACTCTGAATTAAAAATTGGCTGGAAGACCAGTGCTTCGGCACTGACATAAGACTTATTCACCATAATAAACATATTTACCAACAATATCTCACTTAGATACTATTGCACTTATTAAGCATGTGTCGCCACATCGAAGGGGATACTGATTCAAATTAATATAACCTGCTACTGCAGGAACCTATTGTGTCAGAGTTTTGGGTTTGCTTTTACCAAAGACAATTTAGTATGTTTGCACTTCAATTTTCTCATAAGTCAGCCATTCCAAATCAACGTCCTTCAAACTAAAGTAAGGGAGATTATAATGATCAATCTACTACAGTTATATAAGAAAATGACAACACCTCAAATCCATTGGACTATGCCCCTTTAAACGCTCTCCAAACATTGACACATCGGTGATAAAGCAAGCAGTACAAACAGCGAATTGTTAGCAAACCTACGCCATCGACGTTATCTCCGACAAATTCGCCGTCAGCTCAACTATGTCAGCCACCAGATCTGCCAGAAGAAACCCAATTTGCTACCCATGAGTAGACAGGCACCCCCAGGTGTTGGGGAAAGTCTGCAAAATGTTGTTATTCCTTTCAATATCGCAGCCACCGGGGGAAGACCCCCAAGAGCCTGCCTGTGTGGTTCTCCCCACTTCCCCCACACCCCCCTCCCCCCGCACCACCCTCCCCTCCCCTCCCCACACACACATCCACACGCACCCCACCCTTTTCTTGTTGTTGAGTGGGGTGGTTGCTTCTAGACTGGTCGTGAGGAGATGTTTCTTTTAGAAGGGGAGACGAGTGCGTATGTAATATTATCAATTCATTGAAGGCGAAACTTTCCCGACAGTGTCCTCCTCCCCTGCTCCAACCCCTAGCAGACCGCTGACTTTGGTGAGGAGCTGTGCTATGTCAATGAATGCCCGCCGAGTTGGAGGTGAGATGTTGGGTGCGTGGGTGAGTGGGTGAGTGGGTAGGAGTGGATGGGTGTTGGGGGGGGGAAGGGATCAATTAAAGAGCCACATCATCGACTTGCATCTTGGTTGCATCTTGGTTTGTTTCATCATCATCATCATGCTGTCGGTCGTGATGCGACAAAGACTGCTTTCATTACTTGACTGCCACTCTCCATTTAGCGCTCTGCTGTGAGAGTTGTGTCCATGAGTCGGTCTTAATGTCTTTCAGCTTCAGGTTTCTCTTGATCATTTGATAAAAGCTGCTTGCAAAGTGTTGAAGTGCTGTTGGCGTTTGCAAGTTACTAGCGACACTCTCCCAATGGAGCAAATAGAGGTCTCACACCGGCAAGAACATGTCATAACAGGTGCAAACTATTTGTCCCCGCAGTGGCTGGTCGGGAGATGTTGGGAGTTCCATTCATCACCACCCTTAATGCTGCCCCGATAACATGGTTTTCTGTTAGGGTTTGCTCCCTTAGCCTTTGATTCTATCAAGAACCAGAACTTGTACCACAAGGCAGTGGTTTACAACTTTGCAAGACAGGGGCATCAAACTCCCTGAGGTATTTTAGCACCTAAGGTATCTGAGGTACTGCATTACCGGCATAGCTGGTCACGAATATCACTAGATAAAAGATTCACCGCATGTATCAGCGGTGAAAACCAGCCCTATATAAAAGTTGGAGAAAATGTGTCTCAATAGTGATGGCCTTAGAAAGGCTTAGCGTGGCAGTCCTACCTAATGTTGTCTAACATTCAATAACTATAATCCAAGAGGTTATGTTTCCCCTCAACATATACACTCCAGAGTGTTCAAATCACACAATCTCAAGTCATGTTGACAGAAATCAGTTTGAAGTGATAGAGTCCATGAAGTAAATCCACCATGTTTGAATGAACTGGTTCTCTTAGATCACTTCCTGTTGGTAGTCAGCCAGGGAGCATTCATTGTACATAGCGCCAGTATTCTGGTGTCTGGTTAGTGAATTGAGAGAGGTTCTCTCCGGGTAACATCATGCGTTCCAAGCTACTGCAGCAGGACGGGGTGAATCTGTTATCTAGAATATCACCAGTGAACACTCTTTTTATTGGGGGAGGGGGGGGGGGGTATAGGGGGGGGAGTAACTATTATAAAGCTGCATTATCCGATAAAAGGATCAATCTTTCGAAAACCAAACATTTACGTAGATTTGATCATGCAGATGTAATGTGGATATTGGTGCACTAAACACATGTATTGCTGCATGGAAGGAGTATTGAGTCAAATTAATAGAACCTGTCAAGCCTGAAGACTATGATGCCCAGTGTTTCCACGTACATACCAACATTAACAAGAAGCAAGAAACCAACATTATTACTAAAATTAAATTCCAAAGATTTGAATCAAATTGGACTAGTGCTGCCCAGCGGTGAAAGCATGTATTAACACGCCTATCCGTTATGAGCATGGTAAATAAATCCACCACAAAAAGAAATAAGGAAACAAAACATAACATATTTTCACTTCAAATATCTTCAAAGTTAACCATTTACAATAAAAGTTCCGCCTGTATCATGTGTACAACGAAATAAATATAGTATGTTTTCACTTTGTACTCTCTCCAAAGTTTGACTTTGAAATCTCTCAAAGGTTAATGTTTTTTTAACTAAACTTATTTCAAATTAAAGTAATTCTAGGTTATAGAAGTCAAACTATTTTCTCTCTCTAAACAAAGGGCTGAAACAAAGTCATCGGATTAGGCATCATATACCTAAAAGAAGAGAAGCTTAGTACATAGTGCCACTAAGAATTTGAGAATTTAGTGTATATATATATATAAGCTTATTGAGCACAGATTAATCTTGTCATAATTATTTGAATACTCACAGTGAATAGATAATAATTCTATTTGCATCTCACATTATGGTTTCCATTAATCTCTTCCCTTTTAAAGCAAATTGCTTTGGAATTAATTAAGTCACATCATTGCTTTCACCTCTGAAATCAATGGGGACACGTGACGTACGTTTAATGGAATCCAAACCTTCAAAATAGTCCAATCCCCACCGATATTTGCTGATGCATTTCTCAGATTAAGAAAAATCATATTGGTGGCATTCTAAGAGGAAGCAGATTATTTTTGTATTTAAAACACCCAGTCCTCTCACATTCCCACTTTCCACTGGAACCATTAAAGCTGCAGTATCCGATGAAACATCAAATTTTACAAATAAGAAAATGCATCTAGATTTGATTCTACATATCTAACTTAGATACTGATGCGCTTATTAAGCATTTGTTGCCAGATAGAAGGGAACACTGTCTGACTGAGTCAACTTAAAGCTGCATAGTCCGATGAAGCATCAAATTTTCAAAACCAAAGCAATTATCTAGATTTGATTTTACATATCTAACTTAAATATTGATGCCCTTATTAAACATTTGTTGCCACATAGAAGGGGATACTGAGACAATTTAATAGAACCTGTTGCAGTTTAAGCCTATGGTGCCAGAGTGTTGGCGTGCTTGCCAAAACTAATTTGACATGTCTGCACATCAAGTATCTCAAAAGTTGGCCATTTAAAATAAAAGTTACTTCAAAGTAAAGTAAGGTAGATTATAACAATCAGTTTGATATATCTATCTAAAAAAATTGACAGAATCTCAAAACCATCAGACTATGCAACTTTAATCAAATCTGTTACTTCAGAAGCCTATGGTGTCAGAGTGTTGGCGTACTTGGACAAATTAATGTCACATGTTTGCGCTCCAAATATCTCAAAAGTTAGCCATTTCAAATTAAAGTTACTTCAAACAAAAGTAAAGTAAATTATAACAGTCAATTTAATATATTTATCTCAGAAAAATGACAGAAAATCGAAACCATCGGACTACGCAACTTTAAACACACAAAATTGTGGGTTTGGGTTTTCCCACAATGCATATTTGTTTTTTTCCTTCTGTTTTACTTCTTTTTCCCCCCGCCAAAAGCCAGAGCGCTGTTCAGATTATGAAATGTGCATATATAGGCAAATGGGCGGCGCGCTGAGAGCGGCAGGAATTGAAATGGGAATCATGTTCCGGTTGGAATTCCCCCAGTAATCTGTGTCACGTGACGTAGCTGATGGGACAAGTCTCCCGCATTAAAGCTGCATAGTCCGATGAAAACATCACATTTTCAAAACCAAAACAATTATCTACATTGTATTCTACATATCTTACTTAGATACTGGTGCACTTATTCAACGCTGCATAGTCCGACTGTCAAACTGTCAAAAACAAAACAATTCTGGAAACTTGATCCTACATAAATATCTATTTTAGATACTGATGCACTTATTAAGAATGTGTTACCACATAGAAGGCAATGCTGAGTCAATTTAATAGACTCTGTTTCTACTGAAGCCTATTTAAAAATATTCTGATATTCAACATAGGGGAGAATGCAAATGTTCTATTACTGATCAGTGTATGTGACCAGGAGCATGTATGTATATATATATATATGTATGGGTTGGTGGTGCCTGAGTGGGATGTAAATAGACATAGTGGTGCTGGCAGGTCTGGGTGTGAGTGTACTCAGGGTCTACCTCCTCTGCTGGGATAGGGATCGCCACACTCAAAGGTCAAGGTTGGTGCTTGCCATGGGGTCATACAGCTTGTGGTGGTGGGCAGACCACTGGTAGCCATGGGGACCAGGAATACTGAATCCCTATTGCTAGGGCCAAGAATGCTTGTTTCCCTTTGGGGAAAAGGGGTGGGGTGATACTCTACACTGAACCCATGTAACCATATAAATAATAAACCAGAGGGCTGGATTCTCTCTTCTTCTTTACCCTTTATACTCTTCCTTTCTCTTTGCCTGTATTGATTTCACCCTAGACTGCCTACACAGCCACATATTCGAGCATTGGACTTTACACTATGTTATCGGAGTTTTGGCATGCTTGCCAATATTATGCTTACATGTTTGCATTTGAAATACCTCTAAAGTTAGCCATTTAAAATAAAGGTTGCTTCAAACTAAAGAAAGGTAGATAATAATTAGCATCAACCTAATATATTTATCCCAGAAAACTACAGAAACTCAAAACCATCGGACTATGCAGCTTTAAAGGCGGTAATGTAGGCAGGTATTGCAGGTATAGCAATACCTCAGGGAGTTTGACGCCCCTGCCTTGCAGAGTTGTAAACCACTGCCTTGTGGTACAGGTACTTGACAGAACCGAAGGCTAAGGGAGCAAACCCTAAACAGAAAACTGTGTCACTGTGGCAGCATTAAAGGCGATTGATGTATGGAACTCCCAACATCTCCAGACCAGCCAATGCAGGGACAAATAGTTTTGCGCCTGTCTTGACATGTTCTTGCCGGTGTGAAACCTCTATTTGCTCCCCGAGAGAGTGCCGCTGGTAACTTGCAAAAGCCAGCAGCACTTCAACACTTTTGCAGGCAGCTTTCATGAAATGATCAAGAGAAACCTGAAGCTGAGAGACATTAAGACCGACTCATGGACACAACTCTCACAGCAGAGAGCTAAATGGAGAGCGGCAGTCAAGTAATGAAAGCAGTCTTTGTCACATCGCGACCGACAGCATGATAATGATGATGAAACAAACCAAGATGCAACCAAGATGCAAGTCGATGATGTGGCTCTTTAATTGATCCCTTCCCCCCCACACCCATCCACTCCTACCCACTCACCCACTGACCCACGCACCCAACATCTCACCTCCAACTCGGCGGGCATTCATTGACATAGCACAGCTCCTCACCAAAGTCAGCGGTCTGCTAGGGGTTGGAGCAGGGGAGGAGCACAAAGCGGTGGTTAAGTAATGAAAGCAGTCTTTGTCGCATTGCGACTGACAGCATGATGATGATGATGATTCGTGACCAGTAATCATCATCATCCTGCTTTGCTATTACTCTGACACATTGGCTCCCCCCCTCTTAAAGCTGCATAGTCCAATGACAGCACAATATAACCCAAAACACTTGACCTAGATTTTGATCCTATGATCCGACTTAGATAATGGTTCACGTATTACGCCTGTATTGCCACATTGCAGGGAACACTAAGCCAATTTAATAGAACATCTTATTGCTGAACGGCTTTAGTATCAGAATTTTGCCATTTGTGGTGTTCTCTGTGGCAGAGTGGTTAGAGTGTTTGACTTTTTTTCTCTAGGTCAGGCTCCTAATGTGAAGGTTGATGGTTTGATTCCCCATCCCCCCCACCCCCCGACCTCTGCCAATTTGGATTTCCACCGCTGCGTATAACTTACAGCGTCATCAAAGGCCGGTTGTTCTCATACCATGTCTATGTGGTGTGGGAGGTTAAAAAATCCCTTGGGTCAGTAAAAGTGTAAGCTCAGGCTTTCTATCGACCAACTCTCTAATGGTGAAAACAAGTCTATTCAGACTTATCCATGATAGGCAGTATAAATCTTCAAAAGAGAGAAAGCCATACTTGCCATAATTAATGTTGGCATGTTTTCACTTTAAATATCCACAAAGTTAGCTACTTCAAATAAAAGTTACTTCAAATAAAGTAAAGTGGTCAATCTAATATAGTTATCTAAGAAAATGGCATAACTAAAAACCATGGGTCTATATATGCAACTTTAACTCACGTCCTGAGCATTATTTCCAAAACATTGCATTTTCGTGAGTCACCAGTGTAAACACACACATGCGCCAGAATCACGACTGTGCTATATAAATATTTATAACATTACCATGGCACACCTATTACGGACCAGCCCCTAAGGGTAGAGGTAAACCGAGGCCATGTCAGGAGTTATCCATCACCTTGTACCTAGTGTACCCTAATCCTGTCACCTAGCAAAATATGGCAGGCTCCCCTAGCGGCGACGGTTGGAACTACATCTAGCGTGTACATTACTGCACTGACCTGACTAAAAGTCTACATTGTGTATCCATCACCTTGTGCCTTGGCTACCCTAATCCTGTAACTCAAGGAAATATGAGAGGTTTTCCTAGCGGTGACATTTGGAACTACATGCATAATGTACATAAGTCTACATGTACATAACTACACTGACCATACTAAAAGTGGAAATCTCTATCCATCACAGTGTACCTTGTGTACGCTTATCCTGCCGAATACGGAACTATTACAGGGTCCCCCAGCGGCGAACGCTGGAACTACATGAACAATGTACATAGCTGTACATGGGCATAACTGCACTGCCCTGGCTAAAAGTCTGTACATGTCTATCCATCACCTTGTACCTTGTGTACACCTATCCTGCTGCACACGAAAATACGGCAGGCTACCCTAGCGGTGACGGTTGGAAGTGCATGTACAATGTACATTGTGCAACGTACAACGGGGAAAAGATAGTACAAAAAGGGGGGATAGCAAAAGGTCAAGGTCATTCCTTGACAAGGTGAGCCCAAGGTCATTTGTTGTTACTGAGAGGTGTGCGCTTCAATCAGCACAGTGCGACTGAAAGTTGCCCAGAGGGAGGAGTGTGTGGGTAGGAGGGTTTGGGAGGAGGTAGGGTTTGTTTGTTTGGGTTTTATATCCTAGCAACATCTAAGGTATTATTAGGATGGGTACCAAATTGTGACAGTGTGCACTCATGGTGACTTTATGGTGCTGCCCCACGGGGAAACCAGGCTGCCTGCACCATGACTTAATATCCCTCTCAGTCACATTATCCTGATACTGGGCTGACCAGTCCTTGTCCTATCTTATTAATGCCGAGCGCCAGGCTGGGAAGTGACAAGTATCAATTTTGTAAGTCATCGGTTTGACTCAACTAGGATTCGAACTCCCGACATTCCGCACAGGATGCCTGCGCTCTACCCCATTTGGCAACCGCGTCCAGTACTAGGAACTAGGGTGTAGGGGGTAGGCTGGGGAGGCGGGGGGTGGGGAAGTTCAGAACAGGTCCTATAGGCATGTTGTCTCGGGTTTGCTGCAGTTGATCTGACTTCCTTCACCGGATGTGGGTGGCTGAATCGGTAGCGCGGAGGCCTCGCATGTGGGAGATGGTGAGTTTATTCACGGTCATGTCAACCCAATGACTTAGAAAATTGATACTTGTCACTTCCTAGCCTAGCGCTCGGCATTAATAGCATAGGGAAAGGACTGGTAGCTCAGTGTCAGGATAATGTGACTGAGTGGGATATAGGGTTATGATGCAGCCCGCCTGATTTCCCAGTGGGGCAGCACTGTAAAGTCACCATGGGTGCGCGCTGTCACAAGCGGGCACTTGTGCAATATGACATTAGATGTTGCTAGGATGAAAAACACAAATGAACACAAACAAACCCAACCCATCCTACCCACACACTCCTCCCTCTGGGCAACTCTCAGTAGTATTGTATTGAATGAAGCGCACACATCTCAGTAACAAAAAAATGACATTGGGCTCACATTGTCAAGGAATGTCCTTGTCAAACAGCCAGCTTTTATGTTGTTTCCCTCCCCTCTTTTTGTGATTCTTTTTCCCGTTGTTTTTTAGAACGGAAAACCCAAACAAACAAACCCTGCCATCTCCAAGCCCCTCCCACCAACAACCACCCACCTGACATCCTTATTGGTGTTCGAGGTCGGCTCCGAGCAGCTCACTCCACTGTGAGATGATCCTCTCAGATATGACGCCCTGAGGTGAATAACTCTCGCCTATTGACTCAGTGGGTGGCCATTCTTAAGCCCTGGTCATATACACGTTAGTGAACGTAGTTGAACGCAGGAGAGCTTAATGTGGGTCAAACATGGTGTAAATATGTTAAACTACGGTGAAAAGCGTTAAGGTATGGCATGTTTTGGTACGGATAAATACGCTACGGCATGGATGCTGGTATGTTCTACTACGTTCAACTATGTTCAACTACGTTCAACTACGTTCAACTACGTTCAACTACGTACATACACTATGAAGGCTCAGTCACACCTTACCGGATTCGGGTACTGGATAGAAAACAGACACTGTCCGGCGAAATATGTCACTGTCTGGTTTATATATGGTAGGCAGCCGGCGTTTCCGTTCTCTGTCCGGTGGTGTCCGGCTTGTATGGTGGCAAGTTTTGAACATGCACAAAACTTGTACCGGACACCGCCGGACTGACGTGTAAGGTTGGTGTCCAGTTTAAGTATGTTTAGTCCGTTTTGTCCGTTTCATGTCTGGTACCCATCCGTTAAGTCTCCGGTTTGCTTCATGAATAGCCGTTGATGGTGTTGCGGGAATTCGCTCCATCGGTTTTTTATATGTTTTTGGCGTGTTTGTTAACAGTTTGTGACGTGTCCGGTTGATGTTCGGTCCACCAGTTTGACATTCGGTTTTTGCCCGTCGGTTCACCGTTGGTTGTCCGGTTACATATGGTCTTGTCCATTGTCATCCGGTTATCATCTGGTTATAGTCTGGTGGCTATTCGTGAATGTACATTCCTTGTCCATTTAGCATCCATTTCCTCCGGCGGCCTTTGACCAGAGAGCCCAACATTTCGACACATTTCGGTACATTTTGACACCGAACACCACCAGACTAGAACATTCTTTGTCCGGTTATGTCCGGTGCTCAATCCGGTAAGGTGTGACAGGCACTTGACATATTGATTTGAAATAGTGTCTTTAGGTTGTTGCGGGAACACCCCCCCCCCTTCCCCATAACGCAAACAGAAGGCACGTTTTGAAGTGTGGAGAACCACATACTGGACCACTCCATAACAATTACATAATCCAATGAAACCATACTATTTGCGACACCAAATCACTTCCGTCCATTTTGGTCCGACACATCTAACTGAGATACTAGTACACTCGTTAAATCTGTATAGCTGTATACAGGGAATATTACGTGAAGTTAATAGGACTTATCATTTCTACAAATCATGCAAACAAGCCTATGAGGTCCAGTGTTTTGTATGTTTTCACTTCAAATATCTTAAGTTAGCGATTTTAAAGTAGATCAGAATACTGGATGTCAGTTTGGTGTTAGTGCGGGGCGATATATTGTAATGTGAACTCCAAACAAGTAGCATAGTATGATGATACCAGGCATTAACATTTTAACTTCAATTGTTTGTTTATATATCTGCTACTGAAATGCAGGCAATCAAAAACCTTATCAACAGCTACTGTGTGGTAAGATAACACCAACACTACAGCTGGCCAGCATTGAAAACAAGCCTGGGTACCCGGGCTTACATGCTATGGACAGTATAAATACAGCCCCAGTAAAAAAATTATATAAAAAAGAAGAAGAATTTCCACACTGTTTGAGTCATTTAATTAATAATTGTTGCCTTGAATGTATAATCTGGTGAGTGGATGGGAACCCTCGGATCGCAGTGGGGACTGATATCTCACCGGTGCTTATATATATTTTATATATTACATTATTAGCCTTTTGTCTTATTTTCTTATTGGACTTAAAGTAGTTTTGTTCCTCTCAATAACATGTTGTCGTTGCGGAAGAACTGGTCTTCTAGTTCTAATTATAAATGCCGCTCCAAACTAAAGACAGTTTAAAACAATATATATCGGCAGTTTGTACGGAAACACAGAGCACGACAGTTATTTGAAGCCATATCTTGTATTCATCATATATTACGTGCAATAAATAAATAATTTTATTTTTACAAATTAGGACAGCAAATAACTTCTCAGTTTAGTTATGAAATTCAGATTAAATCAAACTATAACTTCCATTTTTTGAAAACTGATTTCCATACAAAGTCATCATTCTAAAATGTTTGTAATTTGTCAGTAGCCATGCCTTTTAATACAAATCACGACAAATACAGCAAATATGGTCAAATAAGCAGAGATGTGATATATATTCATAATTTGACTGCATATCTTCATTTAATGACTCCCTCCAAATTTCTAAATCAACATAATGTCCGTGAAAATAAATTAAATGGAGTGTTTTTATATGTTGATGGATTTGGGGATATTGCAATTGAATGGTTCAAGTGGTATATATTCGTAATTTGCCTACATATCTTCATTTAATACCTCCGTCCAAATTTATCAATCAGAATTAGGTCCGTGAAAATAAATTAAGTGCACGGTATTTATATGCTGGTGGATTTGGGGATATTGCAATTGAATGGTTCAAGTCAAACAACAGCAATAGCAGTTATCTTTTTATATTGGGTGTCGCTGAAGAATTTCCGCTGATTTCTTTGTAAAACCACAGCTATTCTCTTTCATTTGGTATTTTATACTGAGTGTCACTGAAGAATTTCTGATGATTTCTTTGTAAAACCACAGCTTCTCTCCTTCATTTGCTGTTTTATACTGAGTGTCGCTGAAGAATTTCCGATGATTTCTATGTAAAATCATGGCTTATTTCCTTCAGTTGGTATTTTATACTGAGTGTCGCTGAAGAATTTCCGATGATTTCTTTGTAAAACCACATCTTCCCTCCTTCAGTTGTTATTTTATACTGAGTGTCGCTAAAGAATTTCTGATGATTTCTTTCTAAAACACAGCTTATTTCCTTCAGTTGGTATTTTATACTGAGTGTCGCTGAAGAATTTTCGATGATTTCTTTGTAAAACCACAGCTTCTCTCCTTTTTCCTGGGATGGCGGGTTATGAGGTGAGGGGTCAGAGGGGGACGCAGCATGGGGGCTGGAAGCGGGGGCTGGGGCCGGAGGGGGGTGCCTGTGGCAGGAGAAGGTGGTGAGGGTGTGCGTGAGGTGTGAATGGTGAGGTGTGAGGCTAAATTAAAGGCTTTCGAGGTGAGTGAGGTTCAGGGGTGAGCAAAGGGCAGCTTTGCCAATGCAATTTGCTCCAGTATTTGTAAGAAGATAATGAGGTTGTGTTCGATGTAATTGCGAGCCACACGATCTGAGACCTCTTACACTAGATGATGCCCATCATACACCTAGCGAGGGAGGTGAGTATGGCTGACATGCCGGACGGATACAAATGGTATTCGATATATATGTTTCGCGAGCTCAATATCACACTGTAAGCTATGTATCCCTACCAACACTAGTGCATGGGGTATGTATTTACCAAAATGTTGTAAATGTGGCACCAAAAAACAAAAAAAATGGGAACCCCACAACAACAAAAAAACACACAAAAACTAACATAACAACTAACAGCTAAGATGACAAGGCTGCTACCAAATTTAGACTATTGCTGTTCAGTGATGAAAACAAGCTGTGATGCGACTTACTCATTATGGACAGGGTAAAAAATACCCCCCCCCCCAATTTATTTTCTTTCTTTTTCAGCAGAACAGACGAGGTGGCTGAATGAGTTGAGTGCCCGCATCCCGTTTTGGTAGGTCGTGGGGTTCGCAAACCTGTCCAAGTCAAACCAATGACTTAAAAATGTATATTTGTCGCTACCTAGCCTGATCTTCAGCATTACTAGGATAGGGTACGGAGCCGTGGAATAAGGAACACCAATTGACCATGATTGAAATTGTCTCTGCTTAACCAACTAATATACACACACAATGCACAGTGAGTTGTTTGTTACTTGCAGCATTAATTTTGCGATTGCATTCGTGGTGGAAATCCTCTATCAGATCCTTTCTATAGATAATTGATTAATGCAACATATCGAGCTGTTACCTTCAACATTAATTTTGCCTCAATCATCAAAGATCAGGTTGGTGGTGGATTTCATCTACAAAGACATTTTTTCACAAAATTCACTGCACTGCAGAATGAACCCTAGTTCCTACCACTGCCGCCAGAGGGTGGTTGGTGATGGTTTTCCTTTACAATACCTTTTCAACAGAGCATGCTGTGTACTGATCTGCTCCGCACAAGATTAGTTCTTGTCACTGCCGTCAGAGGGCGAGTTGGTGGTGGAAATTGATATTCTACATTGGTCCCCCTTGCACAAATGTTATCCCATGCTACTCCTACCATTGCTCCATCGACCTCCATATGTGTGCAAGAAAATAGTTCTTTTTTACCATAACAAGGTGGCAGTAGAGGCAAAAATAGAACCTAGATTAGCCAGAAGAGGATCTCTAAGTTAATCTGCAAGTTAATTTCCCGTAGATTAATTAGGTGTACCCATGCTTCAACCTCTAATCTGGGGTTCTGAATTTTGTCATTTGGACTGCCAAAAATTGACTAACTTACTACTTACTACTTATGGGAATGTATGCAGGTATTGCAGGTATAGCAATACCTCAGGGAGGTTGACGCCCCTGCCTTGCAGAGTTGTAAACCACTGCCTTGTGGTACAGGTACTTGACAGAACCGAAGGCTAAGGGAGCAAACCCTAAACAGAAAACCATGTCACTGTGGCAGCATTAAGGGCGGTTGATGTATGGAACTCCCAACATCTCCCAACCAGCCACTGCAGGGACAAATAGTTTTGCGCCTGTCTTGACATGTTCTTGCCGGTGTGAAACCTCTATTTGCTCCCACTGGTAACTTGCAAAAGCCAGCAGCACTTCAACAGTTTTGCAGGCAGCTTTCATGAAATGTATTCTATTCTCAATTGTCTTCTGGCTACAGAAAGAGAGGGTGCCCCCGTCTCCGGTTCAGGGATACCATCAAGAGAAACCTGAAGCTGAGAGACATTAAGACCGACTCATGGACGCAACTCTCACAGCAGAGAGCTAAATGGAGAGCGGCAGTCAAGTAATGAAAGCAGTCTTTGTCGCATCACGACCGACAGCATGATGATGATGATGACTACTTATGGCCTGCAGAGGGTAGTCGTCCCGACATTGGGATCTGTGGGATATCGCAAGTCTGACGTCGGCTAGACATTACAAAATGATCCAAAATTGTACTTTGGAAAGTTTGTTTTATTTAACGAAACCAATAGAGTGCATTGATTTTCATCATCGGCTATTGGACGTCAAACATATTGTCATTCTTTGGAGGAAACCTCCAGCTGCCACATAGGCTACTCTTTTCGATAAGTAGTAAGGGGTCTTTTATATGCACTTTCCAACAGACAGGAGATCACATACCACAACCTTTGATGAACCAGTTGTGGACCACTGGTTTAAACCAAAAATAACCCACACTGCAAATGTGTCCACTGAGCAGGATCGATCGATCGGATGACCCACACCTTCGCAGGTGGACACTCTGCCACCTGAGCTACATCCCACTCCTGCAATTTTACTTTGGATGCGTAATGTTTCAAAGACATTGCGAAATAGACATTGATGTTATTACACACTTTTTCCAATGATTAATGGACCGGACGCGGTGGTTGAATCGGTTGAACACAGGGTTCCCATGTGATCGGGTCAGGAGTTTGAAACCCAGCTGAGTCAAACCAATGGCGTACTAAATCGATACTTGTTTCTACCTAACCTGCTGCTTGGAATTACTAGGATATGGCAAGGATTGGATAACTCAGTATCACTATAATGTGACTGATTTGGAAATCGGGCCATGGTGCCGGTGTCCTGGTCTCCCAGTCGTCTAGAACTAAACGTTTGCTATGGGTGCACACTGTCACAAGTCGGGACCCATCCTGATATGACCGGATACGTTCCCAGGATATCATCATCATCATCATGCTGTCAGTGGCAATGCGACAAAGACTGCTTTCATTACTTGACTGCCGCTCTCTATTTAGCTCTCTGCTGTGAGTCGGTCTTAATGTCTCTCAGCTTCAGGTTTCTCTTGATGGTGTCCTTGAACCAGGATGAGGGCACCCTCTCTTTCTGTAACCAGAAGACAGTTGAGAATAGATGATCTGCTTTGGTAGGCTTTCTGATGATATCCTCATGGGGTGTCCAGTCCACCGGAGATTCTTTTTAATCAGAAGATCTTCCATAGAGGGCAGCCCCATCTGTTCAAGTATTTCCTTATTTGTCACTTTGTCCTTCCAGGTTAACCTCCTGATTGAACGCAGATGTCGCATCATGAAGGCATGCAGCTTTTTCACCTGTCGTCTGTACACTGTCCAGGCCTCGGCTCCATATAGTATGATGGATAGCACAATTGCACAGTAGATCTTGCCTTTGACCCACATGGACACATGGTGGTTGTTCCAGAGTCTCTGGCAGAGTCAGCCGAAAGATGCGCTAGCCTTGGCCATCCTCCTCTGTATTTCAGCATCAATGCGTCCATCACTTGAAATAGTGCTTCGGAGGTAGGTGAATTCCGGAACAGAGTTCAGCTTGTTTCCATCAACCATGATATCCTCCTCTCGGGTTCTTGTAGAGTTGGGTTGGTACATCACCTCCGTCTTCTTGATGTTAATCTTCAGGCCAAACTTCTTTGATGCATTGGAGAAAGCATCCACTATTTTCTGGATCTCTTCAGCAGAGTGGGCAACCAGTGCACTGTCAGCAGCGAATAGCAGCTCTCTCACCAGTATCCGAGTAGTCTTGGTCTTCGCTCTGAAGTATGCGGCATTGAATAGGTCAGCGCTCTGTCTGGACTGTATATAGATGCCATCCCCCATGTCTCAGAAAGCCTCATCGAGCATTGCTGATAGGAAGATGGAGACTATCGTGGGGGCCAGTACACAACCTTGCTTGACCCCATTGGTAACCCCAAATGATTCTGAGACTTCCCCTCCAACACTAACATTCCCCATCATTCCTGTATGTAGAGCCTTGATCATAGTTGTGAACTTCTCTGGGCATCCATACTTCCTCAGTTGCTGCCATAGCCCGGTCCTCCCGACTGTATCAAACGCCTTAGTGAAATCAACAAATACCATGTACAGTGGTCTGTCCTGCTCAATGCACTTTTCTTGTATCTGTCGGAGACAAAATATCATATTCACGGTGCTCCGGTTACCTCTGAAGCCACACTGTGACTCCGGAACTACATCAGGTGCTATGTGAATAGATAGTCTGTTGAGGAGAATCCTGGTGAAGATCTTGCCTGCTATGGAAAGAAGAGAGATTCCTCTATAGTTCCAACAGTCTGTTCGATCACCTTTCTTGTAGATGGTTACAATGCTGGCATCCTTCCATGCTTGGGGTACAGAACCCTCCTCCCAGGCATTGGTGATTAGTTGGTGCAGTCTCTTGAACAGATTGTGTCCTCCGGGCTTCCATACTTCAGAAGGAATTCCATCACCCCCAGGTGCTTTGCCATCTTTCAGGCTGGCGATTGCTCTAGCCATCTCATCCATGGTTGGAATCTCATCGAGGCATGTTTTGGTAATGCGCTGCTGGATGTTGTCCAGAGCTTCATGATCTATGTCACCAGGGACGTTGAGTAGCTTCTGGAAGTGTTTACTCCATCTTGCCACAACTCTCTTGCTGTCAGAAAAGGTCTTCATTCCATCTGTTGATTTCAGGTGAATAGGTCCCTTCTTCACGGGTCCCCACACTTCCTTCAGTCCACTGTAGAAGCCCTTCATGTTGTTTCTGTCTGCAGCTCTCTGCAGCTCTCTGCAGCTCCTCTGCCTTCATTTCCCACCAGTCTGACTTCAATGCACGGGTGAATTTTTGTAGCAATCTGCAGGCATCTTTGTATGCTGCAGTGGTGGATCTAGTGTTTCTGGTCTGCAACACTCTCTGGTGGGCTTGGTCTCTTCTGTTCATAAGATTCTGTAGCTCCTGATTGTTGGGGTCAAACCAGTCCTGGTGTTTTCTGTCTGGCTTGCCGAGATATGTTTTAGCTGTGTTGTATATGACCTGCTGCAAAGCTGCCCATTCCTCATCTAGTGTTGGGCTTTCCTTCTCCTCCTATTGAGTGAGAGCGCTGTCCATCTCCCACTCGAAGCTCTCCCTGTGACTGATGGTACTTAGTTTTGCTGTGTTGAGCTTGGTTTGTTTATTTGTCCCTTGCCTGTTGTGCTTTTGTCATATTCTTAATGCCACTTTTGACCTCAGCAGTTAGCGGTCCTCAGCAGACCAGCAGCTAGCTCCATGCATGGCTCGAGTACTGTGGATGTCCATCTTATCCTGACACCTTGTGATGATGAAGTCGATCATATGCCAGTGTCTGGAACGAGGATGCATCCAAGTGGTCTTGTGTTCATCCTTCTGCTTGAACATGGTGTTTGTCACTATCAGTTCAAACTCAGAGCACAAAGCCAGTAGGAGCTCGCCATTGGAGTTGCGTTTCCCAATTGCATGTTTACCCATGACTAAGGGCCACTTGTCATTGTCTCTTCTTATCCTTGCATTGAAGTCTCCTATCAGCAGTAGCGTATCAGTGCGAGGGATGTCACTGAGCGTACTTTCCAGCTGGTTGTAGAAGGCCTCCTTGTTATCATCACATTTCATGAAAGCTTCCTGCAAAAGTGTTGAAGTGCTGCTGGCTTTTGCAAGTTACCAGCGGCACTCTCTCGGGGAGCAAATAGAGGTTTCACACAGCCAAGACCATGTCAAGACAGGCGCAAAACTATTTGTCCCTGCAGTGGCCGGTCGGGAGATGTTTGGAGTTCCATACATCAACCGCCCTTAATGCTGCCACAGTGATATGGTTTTCTCTTTAGGGTTTGCTCCATTAGCCTTCGGTTCTGTCAAGAACCTGTACCACAAGGCAGTGGTTTACAACTCTGCAGCAATCGCCTAGATGTTGCCAGGGTATAAAACCTCAACAAAAACAACAAACAATAATCCAACAGTCAAAATCGTGTCAGAGCGACATCGAATCCCGATGTCACTCCGATGCAGGTCCTGGCATCAGGCTGACATAGGAATGGCATCAGACTGCGGACTGGGCTATTACTACGGTGTAGAAAATCCAATGCCTTGACCATATCCCCAATTTTCACAGAATGAATAGGCATGCAATGAACATCTGGTTTTAAGACACACTTGCAATTTAAATTCTAATTCTATTTGAGGCAATTATCTCCCCCTATTATTTGTCTACTTTTTTGCACCAGGGTGAATGAGTCTCCATTTGATGGATCTATGGGTGTTGGGGTGGTGGTGGTAGGGGTGGTGGTGGTGGTGGAAGTGGTGGGGTGGAGGTGGTGGGATGGACGAGGTGGGATTGCTTGCTTGCTTACTTTGGGTGGTTTGTAACCTTACGACGGTTACTGGTTGCAGAACTGCAACATTATAGAGAGGCTCCGATAAATCAGTCCAATCTTTGGTTGAAGAGTAATCTTCAGTAGGGGCGGTTGTAGAAGCTGGGGATATCTTTACAACGTTTGTAAAGGCGAAGCGTTGGGGCAGCCACGAATCTCTTCGGTCCGGCGGTAGTTGAGCACTTGTATCCAGCAGACAGCAGCAAGGGTTTCGAGGAAGAGCGGGTAAAGAGGGGCGCAGCAGTGGTTCCAGCAATGAGAACAAAGCGAGAGAAAACATAAAGGTACAGGTCCCCACCCAAGCACACAACTCCCCTGGTCAGGGGGAGAAGTATGCCTGGGAGAAATAGCGAGGGTGGTAGTGTCTGGGTGGTGGGAGTGGTTTGAGTAATGGGGGTGGCTGGGAGTGGTGGGGGTGGTGGGGGTGGTGGGTTGGGGCTGATGCGGCTGGTGGTGGTGGTGGGGATTGTGGAGGTGGTTGGAGAGATGAGGTGGTGGGGATGTTGGTCATGGGGGTGGGGGTGGAGGAGTTGGGGTCGCGGGGGTGGTGGTGGTAGGGTGATGGGGGAGGTGGGAGTGGTGGGTGGTGGTGGTGGTGAATATGATGGGGTTGGGGGTGGGAAAGGAGGTGGTGTGCTGTGCTGACCATATTGGATTGCTTTATCATATAGTCAGCTTCCTCTTTCAATGTAGAAATGAATGGAAGAGAAAGAAGGCCGAGGATGTTATTTATCTGTATTCTAATTGGAACTGCTTTGTTCCAAGTTTATTATCATTGCTAAGTGGTGTTTATTAACCTGGAGACATGTCCAGGCATTGGAGGATCTAATTTCCTTGTTTCCGCTTTGATGTGGAATCAGTTTTCAGGAGTACTTTCAGTCAGCCAATCTACTTTTAGTTGACAGAGACACCCCCCCCCCTCCCAAAAGTTGCGTGCACAACTCACTACAGACATTTATGAAAATCTTTGCAACCCAATTATAACCACGATTTGGAAGAAGCATACCAGTGGGAGCATCGTCAATAGAACACTAACTCAAAACAACATAACCACAGCATAGTCCTACCGACGTTTATTTTCAATTCTCTCCGCAATTCTTGGGTCTTAAATACAATCCGTTCGGGCCTAATCAGAGGAAATGAACTTATTGAATTAGCTAATTGTGATGCGTTTCTCCAAGCGCTCAAGTGTTTAAATGCCATTCCCCTCCCTCCCACCCCCCCTCCCTCCACCCCTCCCCCTCAGCCCCCCCCCCTCCCTCACCCTTGATATATTGA
Source organism: Branchipolynoe longqiensis (assembly GCA_030323885.1). Classification (NCBI taxonomy): domain Eukaryota; kingdom Metazoa; phylum Annelida; class Polychaeta; order Phyllodocida; family Polynoidae; genus Branchipolynoe; species Branchipolynoe longqiensis. The sequence continues at coordinate 66,428,967 of CM059190.1, read as the reverse complement.
CGCAGTTGATTAGCTCTGACCCAATTACCAGAAATGGCAATAAGAACAATACTGAGGACCAACACCGACCAGCGCAGCGCTGGTTGGTGGCGGCTTGCTTGGTTTTAAGACGCCATGACGCATGCGTATTGATCGGCTAGTCATGCAGCAAGGGACTCATGTCACAATCAGAAACCATAAACTTCATATTACAATCGTTATTTTTAACAATTTTAATTGAAAGAATCGATGATGTTTTATTTGTAGTTTTCTTAATTTAATTAGGTCAAGCTTCACCCTCTACTTTTTGTTAAGTTTGTGCGGAAAGAGCTAGTGAGTGAGTAAGGGAATGTGTGGTTGGGGTTTTACGTTCTAGCAATATCGGAGGTAGCATCAAGACTTCCAACAGAACATGCGGTGTTCTCTGTGGTGGAGTGGTTAGAGTGTCTGACTTTTTTCTAGGTCGTACTCCTAATCTGAAGGTTGGTGGTTCGATTCCCCATGCCCCCCACCTCTGCCAATTTGGATTTCCACCGCTGTGTATAACTTTACAGTGTCATCAAAGGCTGGTTGCTCTCATACCATGTCTATGTGGTGTGGGAAGTTAAAAATCCCTTGGGTCGGTAAAATTGTAGGCTCGGGCTTTCTATCGACAAACTGTCTGATGGTGAAAACAAGTCTATTCAGTCTATGTTAGGGAGTATAAATCTTCAAGAAAAAGAAAAAAAAAAAGGCATGTTGGCGGGAGGCTGGACGCTCAACTCATTCGGCTATTCCGTCTGGTCCTACTTCATGTCAGTGTGGCAGCACTATGAAGCCACTATTAGAAGCATGCATTATCACAAAGTCGATACCATGAAACCAAAATCAAGGCTAATGAAGTTACTGATAAGATATTGCAGTATTCTATTCGGACTTGGTGTGTGGTCTTGTTTTTCATTATTCTCTAACCGTGAACAAACATACCATTATTCGGATATAATGGCTGGCACACACCTCCCGTCTGTGCGCACCCACCTACCGTTTACGATCTAAAACTGCCGGTTTCGCGCACAAAAATCGCTAGGTGTGCACTCCCCGTGCACACCTAGCGATTGCGATTCGCGCATAAAACCTCAGTTTTAGGGCTAAAACCGGCCGATTACGATTGCGATTCGCGATTCGAAAAATGAATCGGCCCATTTTCAGTTTTAAGCGGGTCGGGTCGGGTCGCGAGTTTTAGTGCGTGAATCGTAAACGGGAGGTGTGCGCCAGCCATTAGTCATGTGACCTTTGCCGGTGATGCCGATTCCGAGGGACACCAGTTTGCCAGGGACTTCCATTCAAATGCATTGTTAACGGCCATGAGCAAATCTTCATACAGAAGAAGTCAAATATCTCCCAAATTACACCATATAGAAACAAATCGCTTGGTACACATATAGAAAACATCTTTACCATAAAGACTATATTAAATTTATAAGTTTAGGGTTCTTGAATTCTATTAATTTTGAATAAAACTAACATTTTGCACTGCGCATACCGTCAAACTCAAGGCATTGTCAATGGTCGTGAGCAATATTCATACAGAAAATACAGAAGAAGTCAAATATCTCTCAAATTACACCATCTAGAAACAAATCGTTTGGTACACATATAGAAAACATCTTTACCAAAAACATTATATTAAATTTATAAGGTTAGTGACGATGCTGTTCGATTTTAACGCATGTGCAGAAGCGATGTGTCCCTCAAAAACTGGTGTCCCTGGGAAACCGCAACACTGGGTTCATCGGTTCTTTGGTGGCACCCCTTTGGTGGCACACTAGACTTTGTCTTCAAACGAGAATGACCAGACGGGATGGGCGAATGAGTTGAGAGTCCGTCTCCCCTTTTGGTAGATCGTGGGATTCGAAGCCATGATTATCGAACCCTGGTCGAATCAAATCAATGACTTAAATATTGATACTTGTCGCTACCTAGACAGGCAATCAGCATTATTAGGATAGGGCTGGTTAGCTCAGTGGCAGGATAATGTGATTCAGTGGGATATCATATCATGGTGCCAGCGGCTTGGTCTCCCAGTGGGGCAGCACTATAAAGTCGCCATGAGTGTGCACTGTCACAAATCGTTATCTGTCCTGATATGACATTGGATGTTGCCAGGTATGCAGGTATTGCAATACCTCAGGGAGTTTGACCCCCCTGCCCTGCAGAGTTGTAAACCACTGCCTTGTGGTACAGGTTCTTGACAGAACCGAAGGCTAAGGGAGCAAACCTTGAACAGAAAACAATGTCACTGTGGCAGCATCAAGGGCGGTTGATGTATGGAACTCCCAACATCTCCTGACCAGCCACTACAGGGACAAATAGTTTTGCGCCTGTCTGAACATGTTCTTGCCGGTGTGAAACCTCTATTTGCTTCCCGAGAGAGTGCCGCTGGTAACTTGCAAAAGCCAACAGCACTTCAACACTTTTGCAGGCAGCTTTCATGAAATGTAAATGGAGAGCGGCAGTCAAGTAATGAAAGCAGTCTTTGTCGCATCGCGACTGACAGCATGATGATGATGATGTTGCCAGGACACAAAACTGCACCACCAATCAACCAAATCCAGACCAACATTGTCCTGAGTAACAATAGTACCTCTCTTTAAAGAACAACTCCAAATCAAATCAAATGCTGTCCTGATGTACAATAGTATCTCTGTTTAAAGGACAACTCCATATTGAGAGAAATGCTGTCCTTATTTACAGTAGTACCTGTCTTCAAAGGACAACTCCGTATCCAATCTAATACTGTCCTGATTTGCAGAAGAACAACTCCACATCCAGTGCAATGTTGTTCTTACATAGCTGGTGGACCAAATGGGATTGCCGAGTGAGTTAGAGCGCCCGTCTCCGGTGCTGGTAGATCGTGGGGTCGTGGGTTCGAACCTTGGTCGAGCAAAACCAATGACTTAAAAATTGATACTTGTCGGTTCCAAGCCAGGCACTTGTCATTAATAGGATAGGGCAGGAGCTGGTTGGCTCAGTGTCAGGATAATGTGACTGAGTGGGATATCAGGTAATGGTGCTGGCAGCCTGGTTTCCCAGTGGGGCAGCACTATAAAGTCGCCATGAGTGCTCACTGTCACAAGGCGGTACCCGTCCTGATATGACCTTAGACGTTGCTAGGACGTAAAACAACAACAAACAACAAACAAATCCTTTCGTCACAGGGACAGTCTAATGGCTTCAAAACAGTTCACATGTTGGCAAGGATTAGCTGACCACGAAGGTCGCTGTAGACGGGTCATACTGTATTTTTGTATATTTTCCCTTATGGCCCTGTCACACTACGACGTGACTACGTCAGCGGAGGCAGAACGTGAAAATAATTATATTACATCGAAGTTATGGGCGTAATATGCAAATTGTGGACGTGAGCGTAACGTGAAAGTAACGTCGGTGTACGTCGTGATGTTAACTGTAACGTGACAACGTTAGAGGGGAGGGGTAATTGGCGACGTGACCGGGCGTTAGTGTAACGTGAGCGTAATGTCGCCGTAACGGGTGCGACGTGGACGTAACGTGACCGTAACGCGACCGTAACGCGACCGTAACGTGACCGTAACGTGACCGTAACGTGACCGTAATGTGACCGTAACATGACCGTAATGTGACCGTAGCATGACCGTACCGTAACGTGACGTGACCGTAACGTGACCGTAACGTGACCGTAACATGCAAAACGCTGCCCACACGTTGCTCCCACCCGGGCCGTCGGTCTGACGTGACATAACGTGACTCTAACGTCATTTACGTCATCCCGACGTAACGGCTTCACGTCGAGATACGTCGAAAGTTTTGAACAGGTTCAAAACCTCGACGCGCGCCGACGTAACACGACGTAACATGACGTAGCTCGACGTCACTCTAACGTCATTATGACGTCATCATAACATAACCCAACGTACGGCAACGTAATGACGAAAAATCATCACGTTAGGCTCACATTGGCTCGTTACGTCATAGTGTGACAGGGGTATTATGTAAAGCTACATAAGTGGGTGCAACTATGCAAAATACCCGTATTTATTTATTTAGTTAGTCATTCATTCATTGGGTTAAACCACCTCAACATCATCACAACAACGTCCCATCTTAATAAATTCTTCACCCCAAAACCAACGGGCTATGATCGATAAGTACTTGAACAGTATATTATTTAGCATAGTAAATTGCAAATTTATGTGGTTATGTCCATAACCCAGCTTCACAACACATTTTTCTATAAAGTTGTTCAGCACCCCTGTCACGTGCTTATCGCTAGCCTTCCCATGCTGCACCTCGGCTGAATTTGGAGAAAACCTCATTAAGTAGGGAAGGGTGCATACCAGACCTATAACAATTCCACATCCTGACTTTCAGCGTTTGATAGCGAGACTAACTTCAATCTGTAGTACCACCGAACTGACACCAGGTGGCAGGACCGCGCCGGGCCACCCACCACGAACGCGCGCCGGCAAAAAAAACGCGCGCAAATGTAGTAATCTACAAGGTTCCTGTGGGTGTTGTGTTATTATGTCTTCATGTAATAGTGTGATGGTTGATTTGAGAATTTCTTCTTTTTCAGGCAAATATTTTATTCGTTAGAATACTCCACTTGTCGGCAGCGATACATTGGTTTTGAGCCATCTGAGGCTACAATTATTATTTAGCCAGTTCTGTTACAATAAATGTTAGTCGGTTGGTTGGTTGTTGGAGTTTTACATCCTGGCAACATCTAATGTCATATCAGGACATGTACCGACTTGTGACAGTGCACACTCATGCTGACTTTATAGTGATGCCCCACTTGAAGACCAGGCTGCCAGCACCATGACCTGATATCCACTCAGTCGTATTATCCTGACAATGAGTCAACCAGTCGTTGCCCTATCTTAAACATGCCGAACACCTGGCTAGGAAACGACAAGTATACATGTTTAAGTCATTGGTTTAACTCAATCAGGGTTCGAACCCATGGGTTGGAATCCCATGATCTATAGAAACGTAGTGTATGACAATGGTGACTGTGAAGTTCTCGTCCTTGGATTTCTTTTATTCGCGAGAGGAGGGGGGAGGAAGAGGTGGAAGGAGGGGTAGGGAGAGGGAGAGGGAGAGGGAGAGGGAGAGGGTCAGGGTCAGGGTAAGGGTGATGAAGAGGGTGAGGGAGAGGTTGAGGTAGAGGGAGAGGGAGAGGGAGAGGGTGAAGGTGAGGGAGAGGGAGAGGGAGAGGGAGCGGGAGAGGGAGAGGGAGAGGGAGAGGGAGACGAGACGGAGAGGGAGACGGAGAGGGTCAGGGTCAGGGTAAGGGTGATGGAGAGGGAGAGGTTGCGGTTGAGGTTGAGGTAGAGGGAGAGGGAGGGGGAGAGGGAGAGGGACAGGGACAGGGAGAGGGAGAGGGAGTTGGAGAGGGAGAGGGAGAGGGTGAGGGAGAGGGAGATGGAGAGGGAGAGGGAGAGGGAGAGGGAGAGGGTGAGGGTGAGGGTGAGGGTGAGGGTGAGGGTGAGGGTGAGTGGCGAGGCTAGGAGGAGGACGGGGAGGGGAGCAGGAGAGGAGGCGATTGCTGTTGTCAAAACACACCATATCTATGTTACTCCAGTTGTGATAAGCGGGTGGGCGCTTGTCTCTCCCCGGACATACATACACGAAGTTCCAGCGCTGCTCCCAACTCGAACTCACCGTCGCCCCCACTACCGGACGCGGTGGCCGAATCGGTAAAGCGCAGGATTCCCGTGCGGAAGGTCGGGAGTTTGGATTTCGAATTCCAGCCGAGTCAAACCAATGACTTATAAAATTGATACTAGTCTTGTCGCTACCAAGCCTGGTGTTCTGCATTAATAGGATAGGACGAGGACTGGTTACCCACAGTGACAGGAAAACGTTACTGTGTCAGATATTGGGACCTGGTGCTGGTTGCTTGATCTCCCAGTGGGGCAGCTTTATAAAGTCATCATGAGTGTGCACTGTCACGAGTCGGTACCCATCCTGATATGACCGTAGATGTTGCTATGAAGTAAAACATCAAACAACAAATAACAAACAAATACTATCTCACCCCACCCACCAACAGACACACGCGCGCACACACAGGCGCGCGCACACACACGCAGAACCGGCGCGCATGCGCAGTGGCAGATAGGATCAGAAAGGGCGGCGTATTTATCCATGTTGATGGCAACACCCCTGGTGTGTGATGCGAAATTACCGGGCTGCTTGTTATTTGCCCGTCCCGCCCGATCAAAGCGAGACGGAATCTGTCATTACCGGACGGAGAATTGTTTTCACAAGCCGAATCGCACTATAGAGCGCGTCAGCAAGTTGCGGGACCGCAAAGTAATGATTGCCATCTACATGTATTGTCTGCCAATTTGGACTTTTTTGTTTGTTTTAAAAGTACCCATATATATTCTATACAGGTATTATAAAGTTAGGCTAGGCTCTGGAAGACAAAGAACAACATGGGTATGGGTTGATCAGTTTAATACTAGTCTCTGGCTAGGATAACTGCCTAACCGGTTACAAAGCTTGAAAACCCGGTGCGAACTGGCCGAATAGTGGGGCGCAGGGCACAAACACGTGGTTGTGCTGCGGTAGCAGATGGAGGGATCGATCCCATCCGGCCGTATTAGGCCAAACCACCTTAATTTTCGTTGTACACGCAAATAATTTACTGGGCAGTAATAATTCACACAATAATCGGAGATGAGCCACTCCGCCTTTTTATACATTGATAAGTGATTATCCTATCTATAAAATAAACAAAAGTATACAGTTATATATACAGTCTACTCTGTCAATAATGGCCTCTGTCAATAACGAATCTCTCTCAATATTGGCAAAAAGTGCTGGTCCCATCACGCCACCCCTTTAATTTAATACCATTGCCTTTGTGTCTAACGGACAACTGTCTTATGCGGACAACAAGCCATTTTGTTCACCTATTTGATTAATATTCTCTGTCAATAACAACATGCCATATAGTTATAATATAGTAGAAATGATAAATTGTACAAATGACCAATTGTAGAAATGATAAATTGTACAAATGACCATTGTATAAATGACAAATTGTACAAATGACAAATTGTAGAAGTGATGAATAGTAGAAATGACTAATTGTACAAATGACAAATTGTAGCAATGACTTTGTAAGGACCGTCCTAGTCAGTCAAGTATAAAAGAAACACATTGGTTTCAACCCATTCTGTGAATCAGTCTCTCCCTATAACGGATCTCTCTCTATAACGGCATCTTGCTCCAGTCCCATGGATGTCCGTTATAGACAGAGTAGACTGTAGTCATATAGTATATATATATATTTTATATATATACCTAAGTGTGTATATGGCTAGTATATACCAGTCCTTTGCCTTATCCTATTAATGCAGAGCGCCATGCTAGGAAGCGAAAGATATCAATTTTGTAAGTCATTGGTTTGACTCGATTAGATTTCGAACTCCCACCCTTCCAGATGGGAAGCCTGCATATTGACCAAGTCGGGCGCCGTATGTGGTAGAGCATTTAGAAAGTTATCTCAGTTTCTTACCTTGGGGTTTAACGTCCTAGAAATTTCTCTGGTCATATCAGGACGGCATATTGGTATTAGCTCCCGATCAGAATAATGTGATGAGTAGGAAAGTGGCTTATGGTGCCAGCGGCCTAGTCTCCCAGTGGGGCAATGCTGTAAAGTCACCATGAGTATGCGCTTTCACAAGTCGGTCTTCTTCTATTCTTCGCCCTTTGTGGTGTCAGCGCCCACCCACACAAACACTTCCTCAGCCGTGTCGTAGATGAACGTGTCACCTACCACCCAACTTTGGGCATAGGCCACAAACAAGGGCTCTCCAGCCCTCCCGGTCCTGGACCTTGAGTTTCTTGTTCGTGATTCTGTAACATTGTTCTTTTTTCCGGGGTGGGGTTGTTGGACCCATGCCCAACCCCGAACCTGGAGGACCAGTTGCTGCTCTTATTCTGTCCTCTACCATGAGTCCTGCCCGGCTTGGTTAAACCTGCCAGGGGGCTAGCCCCCGTCGGTATAGCTCTCATGGTCACGGAGGCACACAAGCCTCCCCACCACGACAAGGTAGCAACACATTGGGGGGTCACAAGTCGGTACCCGTCCTTATATGACCTTGCATGTTGCCAGGACATCAACAAAAACCTACAAAAAACAACAACAACAATTTCAAAGCGCCGTTGCCTCATTAGAATATATACAACCACCTTTGCTATATATATATATATATATATATATATATATACACAGTCATATTTATATATACAGTAAAAACTCGCTAAATCGACCGACCTTGGGACTGACTCTAATTGGTCCATTTAGGGAGGTGGTCGCTTTAGGGAGTTAGAATATGGTTACAATGTTATTGGGACCCAATTAAAACAATCGATATAGGGGAGTGGTCGATCTGTGTAGGTGGTCGGTTAGAGAGCTTTTGCTGTATATACGTATGCATGCATGACTAATATGGAAAACTATGCTGGTGTAAAATGGAAAAAGAAAATCAGTTTAATAATTTTTGCTTTATTATCATGAATCAGTGCGCGGGTGATAGTATCTCGCGCCACTGGTTGGGTTGGGCGCTGGTGGCGCCACCTGTGCCCCAATTGTGAAGGGGTCACCCATTAAGTAGTACACAACATGTGGGTGATAATATTAGGGAATTTCCCTTTTCTGTGTCCCTTTATACTCACATAATTCTTATACATCACATTTAAATTGTATAAATAAATATATATATATATATAATAGTTTGCCTACATAATCACCAAGAGGAAGACAAGGTAGTGGGTGAGAGTGTATTTACTCTGGCTAGAGGAACAACGCCCCTTGCCTAAGAAAGAATTTCCAACGGTACAGTGAGTGGCGATTACAGGGTGAAGGGGGGCGGGGCGCCCCCACTGAGCTGAGGTGGGGAGGCTGGAGTAGTAGATGACTATGAGAGACTCCTACAGTCCCTGGGGCCGAGTGAGCGATGAGGGAGAGGAGGGATATTCCGGGTTATTATACTCGTATAATTCTTATACAGCATATATATACTGTAGTAAGATGGCAGCAGAGACAACCTTCTAATAATTTGTATTTCATTTGCATGAACACACTATAGGTGTAACCCGCTGGGTGTCCGCTTAAGCACTTACCTTCTTCACCAGGGACCAGCAGAACTGGGGATCACCCCTATAGACTACATCACGGTTCCAGCGCCGCGGTGCATTGTGGGATGCATCAGAGCAAAACAACCCCCCCAAAAGCACATGGCACATGCTAATACACTGGGTGCAGCTATGAAATGTGCTAGTTTCAGCTCATCTCAGCTCTTGTTTGAAACATAGAATACCAACTAAAAAAATATATATAATAAATTCAGATATCAATCTTTTATCCAGCATTGCATTTACATCAATATAAACAGGACATCTTATGCCATGTGCATTTAGATTTAAAAAAGATCTAGGCACTCAGACTAGTGTTAGAGCCACAGCCAGAGTACTCAATGCATTGTCAATGGCAGTGAGCAATCGCCATACAGAAAAAGTAAAATATTGATAAAACCACACGACCTAGAGACAAACCGCTTGGAACACATACAGAAAACATGTTTATCAAAAAGATTATATTAAGTTGATAAGGTTAGGGTTTTGGATTTCTATTAATTTTGAATAAAACTGACGCTTTTCACTGCGCGTATAGGAAAACTCAATGGCCGTACGCCTTTGCTTTGCTCCCAACGCCGTTTTCAGTGCATGTGCAGTCGGAACCGTGATCTAGTTTATTCACATACCATAAAGCCTACACATAGCCTCAATACCGGAAACCTGGAGTTGTCTCTGTTTAATAAGATAATTCAACTTAATATACTTTATTCCCTTTGTGAATTTAATCGGTGATTTGACGTGACATTGGACAAGGTGGGATTATATTTATAATCTGGAGGGCTCATCTCAAAACGAGGCGCTTTAGAAGATTAAGGAGGGCATTTGGTGTCACTTAATACCGGTGGTTACTGTCACTGTCAATGTGATGCATAGCAGGGCACCAGTTGTCCTACGTGTATACTATTGTCTCGTAGTGGGTTTAGGTTGTACTTTCTGTTTTGTCTACTTATTAGTTTGGAGGGTGAGCCGGTTCATGTTCCATTTTCCTGTTTTGTAGTTACACAGTATAACCCCGTTAAACTAAGCTCGGTTAAACCAAAAGATTGGTTAATCCAAACTTTTGTCGGCGGCTCGGCAAAATACTACTATTTATCATGCATATAAAAAGTAATCCAAACAAAATTGTCGGACCCCACGACACTCCGGTATGCAAGCCAAACTTGCATGTGGTTATGAGGTAATCTTAGACCCCACTGACTTTTTTTATATGATAAATGGTTCTAACTCCCTAAACCGACCACCTCCCTAAATGGACCACTTAAAGTCGGTTCCAAGGTTGGTCGATTTAGAGAGGTTTCACTGTATATGGATAGTGATACGACTGCTATCGCGTGTAATAATGTCTGTAGTGCCCTGCTCCTACCCCCCCCCCCCCTCCCCACCCCCGCACAAACCCCAATCCTGGGTGGGGAGGGTATCGGTGTGGCGTTTTCAGCCGTGTACCGTGTTCAGCCGTGTGATTAGACTCAAACTCAAGGCATTGTCAATGGTCATGAGCAATCTTCATACAGAAAATACAAAACAAGTGAAAAATCTCTAAAACCACAGCACCTATTAACAAATCGCTTGGTACACATATAGAAAACATCTTCACCAAAAAGATTATATTAAATTTATAAGGTTAGGGTTCTTGATTTCTATTAATTTTGATTAAAACTAGCGTTTTGCACTGCGAATACCATCAAACTCAAGGCATTGTCAATGGTGGTGAGCAATCTTCATACAGAAAATCCAGGAAAAGTGAAATATCTCTAAAACCACACCACCTAGAAACAAATCGCTTGGTACACATATAGAAAACATCTTTACCAAAAACATTCAATTAAATTTATAAGGTTATTGACTCACGAGCATTGACAATGCCTTGAGTTTTAGTCTATGCACACGGCTGAACACGGTACACGGCTGAAAACGCCATACTGGCATCCTTCACTCCGCCCCCCCCCCCCCCACCCCCCCCCCCCCCCCGGGGCTTTCGCGCGACACTCGCTAGGAAGTTTAAACAAATATTTTGTAATATTTGTAATCTCAGGTGGTATGCAGCTGCGTACCTGCATATATGGAAGCTGGGCTCATGTCAGGCCTATAGTTAGCTTCACCTCAAAGAAGCCGGCCTGATTAAAAGTCTTTGAAGACGATATTTTGAATATCGTCTTCCTTTTCAAAGATCCTCTACATAACCATCTGGACATGTCAACTCGACACAAGGGAACCAGGCGGTAGATCCTAGTATAGAACGGCAAGATAATAACCCCATTTTCCAAAGTACAATAAGTTTGTAATCGCATGAGAACGGGTGCTTCCAGTACATTAGCGACCGGTATCACAGTTTCAGCGCCCGGTCAGTTTCAACGGCCCGTATAGACTCAAACTCAAGGCATTGTCAATGGTCATGAGCAATCTTCATACAGAAAATACAGCAAAAGTGATATATCTCTAAAATCACACCACCTAGAAACAAATCGCTTTGTACACATATAGAAAACATCTTTACCAAAAAGACTGTATTAAGTTTATAAGGTTAGGGTTCTTGATTTGTATTAATTTTGAATAAAACTAATGTTTTGCACTGCGCGTACCGTCAAACTCAAGGCATTGTCAATGGTGGTGAGCAATCTTCATACAGAAAATCCAGGAAAAGTGAAATATCTCTAAAACCACACCACCTAGAAACAAATCGCTTTGTACACTTGTAGAAAACATCTTTACCAAAAACATTATATTAAATTTATAAGGTTAGTGATGATCATGTTAGATTTTGACGCATGCGCATGAAAATGACCGGGCGTTGAAACTGACCGGGTGCTGAAACTGCGACACCAGGATGCAGGCTTCCCGTGCAGAAGGTCGGGAGCTCAAGTCCCGGCCGAGTCAAACTAATGACTTACACATTGATACTTGTTGCTACCTACCCTGACACTCGGCATAAATTAGGCTTAAGACAAAGACCCGTGAGCTCGGTATCATGATAATGTGACTGAGTGGGAAATCAGGTCATGGTGCCAGTGGCATGGTATACTTAGTTGGGCGGAACTATGAATTCGGCTTGACTATGCATTGTCACAAGTCTATACCCGTCATGACACGACTTTAGATGTTGCCAGGATGCAAAACCCCAGCAAACACACTTTATAGTGTGTTGATAATTCTGCGAGATCGCTAACCACCAAATAACCCCCCCCCCCACACACACACACACAAACGCAATGCATTGTGGGCATCCTCTCATTTATCTAGAATGCGGGGACCAGGAGGAAATTACCCATATTGTCATACAGACGGCGCTAAATCGTTGGTTTAACACACGCTCTATATAGATACAGTAAAACCTCTCTAACCGACCACCTACACAGATCGACTACTCCGCTATATCAATCGCTTTATTTGGGTCCCAAACGATCGCCCATACAAAATACCATTGTAACAATAAGAAAAAACTCCCTAAACCTCCCTTCTCCCAAAATGGACCAATTAAAGTCAGTCCCATGGTCGGTCAATAGACTACATCATGGTTCCAGTGGCGCGGTGCATTGTGGGATGCATCTGCGCAAAACAAAGCCACAAGAAGCACATGGCAGATGCTAATATAGTAATACACTGGGTGCAGCTATGAAATGTGCTAGTTTCAGCTCATCTCAGCTCTTCTTTGAAACATAGAATACCAACTAAAAAATATATATATAATAAATTAAGATATTAATCTTTTATCCAGCATTGCATTTACATCAATATAACCAGCACATCTTATGCCATGTGCATTTAGATTTAGACAAATCTAGGCACTCAGACTAGTGTTAGAGCCATAGCCAGAGCCAGTTTTATTTATTTTATTCATGTTTTTATTTTTATTATATGGTTTATGGAGATTTGTGTCTTAAACATATTCATTATATTATTATATTGCATCCTTCCATCCATGTTTATGCCAAATTGTTATGTATTTCTAGTTATTTTGAATAAAATGCCAGTTTTGTCCTACGCGTATCGGCAAACTCAATGGGCGTACGCCTTTGCTTTGCTCCTAACGCCGTTTTCAGCGCATGCGCAGTTGGAACCGTGATGTAGTCTATTGACAGAAGTTTTACTGCATGTCCTTAATACATGTCACACATATAGCGGCCATCTTGCCCACAATCCATCCCATAAGTTCCAGTCGCGCCATCCGCACCGCCCGCGCTGGGGTTGGGAGCGAATGAGACCTTGTGAATGGCGAGGTCTGAGTAGTCATTAACTGCTGAGTCATTGGTGATTATAGATGCGGGCGTGGAGTGAGATTCCGTGTACAGCCATTTGTGTGGTTTCCTCTTCACCCGCTGTGCATTCCGAGCAGCACCCGTCCACCCTCTTCCTCCTCCTCCTCCTCCTCTTCCTAGTCCTCCACCACCACCCGCCCCTCCCTGCACCCCCCCCCCCCCACCCCCGAGTCCTATGTATGAGCGCAAAATAAGAACTGACACACACCCCTGACGCACTTGTTTGAGTGTCAGTCTTCTCATAATGCTGCGCACTGGGTTATTAATATTGGCGAGAGTGGAGTATAAATGATTTCCACCACCACAATCAGTATCACTCCAGCCCCCCCCCCCCTCTCCGTCTGACGGCGGTGGTAGAACTAATGTGTAGCATATACATGCCCTGTGGAAATGGTCTTATATAGGGTATGCACTGACGTCACGCTAAACGGAAGTGCGGCCATTGTGGAGATACAACACAATAACAAACCCAACCTGATCAATGCATTCTCAATGGCAGTGAGCAATCTTCATACAGAAAAAGTAAAATATCTCTAAAACCACACCACCTAGAAACAAATCGCTAGGTACACATACAGAAAACATATTCAACGAATAGATTATATTAAATTTATAAGGTTAGGGTTCTCGATTTCTATTAATTTTGAATGAAATAGACGTTTTGCACTGCGCGTACCGGCAAACTCTATGGGTTGTTTACTGTTTGATATCGCCACAATGGCCGCGCATCCAGTTGATGACGTCACGTGAACACCCTATATAGAGGATATCCACCACCACCACCAACCTGCCATCTGACGGCAGTGGTATAATTAATAAGCAACCTATACATAGCCTGTGGAAATGGTCTTATAAGTTATAGAGCAGCTCTACCACCACCAACCCGCACTCTGGTGGCAGAGGGGAAAGTAACGTGCAGCATATAGATAACCTGTGAATATAGTCCACCACCACCAACCCGCCGTCTGGTGGCAGAGGGGAAAGTAACTCGCAGCATATACATAACCTGTGAATATAGTCCACCACCACCAACCCGCCCTCTGGTGGCAAAGAGGAAAGTAACGTGCAGCATATACGTAACCTGTGAATATAGTCCACCACCACCAACCCGCCCTCTGGTGGCAGAAGGGGAAAGTAACGTGCAGCATGTACATAACCTGTGAATATAGTCCACCACCACCAACCCGCCCTCTGGTGGCAGAGGGGAAAGTAATGTGCAGCATATACATAACCTGTGAATATAGTCCACCACCACCAACCCGCCCTCTGGTGACAGGGGGGAAAGTAACGTGCAGCATATACATAACCTGTGAATATAGTCCACCACCACCAAACCACCCTCTGACGGCGGCCTGGTTTGTTGGTCGTTGGAGTTTTACGTTATTGCAACATCTAAGGTCATATCAGGACGGTTACCAACTTGCGACATTGCGCACTTATGGCGACTTTGTAGTGCTGCCCCAGTGCGAGACCAGGTGGCCAGCACCATGACTTGCTATCCCACTCAGTCACATTAACCTGACACGGAGCCAACCGCACCTTGCCCTATTCTATTAATGTCGAGCACCAGGCTAGGAAGTGACAAGTATCCATTTTGTAAGTCCTTCGTTTGACTATACCGGGAATTGAACCCCCGACCTTCCGCACGGGAGGCCTACGCTCTACCGATTCTGCCACCGCGTCAGTGTGTCTGACGGCAGCAGTGGAAGAATTAATGTTTTGGGTAACAGCTTAAGTGCACCATCTGGATACCCTATAACTGAACCTACCAGATATTGACCTATCCTAGAAATGCCGACTGCCAGGATACATAGCGACAACTTTGTAAGTTAATATTTTGATTCGGCCGGGTTTTGAACCCACGACCTTCCGCTATAGTTATATGCCATTGGTTATATTTGGTTAGTTACCGGTCTCTTTAGACCTACGTGATTGTCATGAGGATCGCTCCCATAACCTGCCGCCTAGGAAGTGGACGATCTACCCACTCAGTCATCCCGTCCGAGTGGAGAAAGTGAGGACGGTCTAATTAAAGCAAACAACACAATAATTAGTATTTCTTCAATTCGCTTTTATCTCTCTCTTCCAAATCAGACTACTTCCTTCCGGTGACTTACCCTATGAAGAAAAGCTCAGGAAATTGAAACTTCCTATGCTTTCCTACAGAAGGAAAAGAAGTGACATAATTGAAGTATTTAAAATTATGAAAGGTTTTGATCAAATAGATATGAACCAATTTTTCACCTTGAATAAAAGAGAAGGCAGCCAGGGCCATACTCTCAAACTAGTAAAACCCACAGCCGTTTCAAAATTAAGGCAACACAGTTTCTCAAACAGGATCATAACTATATGGAACAGTCTCCCACAAAATGTTATTGATGCTGGCTCAATAAATTCATTCAAGAACAGATTAGAAAAAGCATGGGCTAATGATCCAGGGAAATTTGACCACTTATTCACCACATATCTACTAATTTATTCCTTGTGTTGCTAATTACTTGCACTCAAGCAAAAATGAGAGACAAATAAGTGTTCACACTTCCTGTCTACCAATCGCTATATATCGCTATATTGTGTGCATACTACTACATGCTGTGTTTTCTTTATTCAGTAGAAGCATGGTGGGGAGCATTTATTAATTTGTGCCAATCCATATTCCACAGCGAGGTTTCAATCATTTATTTAAAATCAAATCGCTTATTTTAATAATCATTGGTTAGCGATCCATTTATTATTTTCCGAAATGGGGAACACTGGCAAATAAATACAAGTCTACAAGAACCGGAATTCTGGGGAACCATTAAAGGAAGTTGAAGCGGAAGCAGTTGTGAAAGACGAGGAAGGGAAGGGGAAGTGGAAGGGGTGAAGGGAGGTAAAAGAAGGGGTCAGCGGAGGAAGGGAAAGGCGAGGAAGGGTGTACGGAGGAAGGGTAGGGGGAAGAAGAGGGAGGGGTGAAGAAGGAAAGGAGAGAAAGAAGAGGAATGAGAGGAGGGATAATAAGTAGAGAACGAAGAGGCAGGAGAAGGAGAGGAAGGGGAGGAATGAGACGAATGGGAGAAGGGGGTGGAGAAAATGAAGAAGAGGAAGGGGAGGGGGGATAAGAAGGAGAGGAAGAAGAGGCCAGATAAGAAAGAGAGGAAGGGGGCGAAATGGGAGAAGGGGGTGGAGAAAAGGAAGAAGAGGGAGGAGATGAGGGGCGAGATCGAAATGAGGGGAGATAATGAGAGGCACATGAGGGAGGAGAGGAAGGAGAGCAAGCAGAAAATTAGAGAAGGAGAGAGAGCGGAGAATTACAGGACAGGCTGGAGTGTAAATGAAGGAGAGGGAATGGAGGGAGGAAGCTGTGGAATCTAAGTGAAGAGAGGAGGAGGATATATTTGTTCATTATCAAGATACTATGACTGAGTGAGATATCGCGTCATGGTGCTGGATTACTGGTTTCCAAGTGGGACAGCACTATAAAGTCGCCATGAGTGGCCACTGCTACAAGTCAATGCCCTTCTTGTTATGACCTTGGGTGTTCCCCAGGATCTAAAACCCCAACGAAAAACAACAACAAAACTAAAACCATAGCAATAACCACGGACATGTTATTGCTTTAAATGACCAGAGGGGATGGCCGAATGAATTGAGCATCCGTCTACCGTTTTTGTAGATCGTGGGATTTGAACCCTGAAGGTCAAACCCTGGTGGAGTCAAACCAATGACTTAAAACTTGATACTTATCGCTTCCTAGCGAGGTGCTCGGCATTATTATCGGGCAAGGACTGGCTAGCTCAGTGTCAGGATAATGTGACTGAGTGGGATATCAGGTCATGGTGCTGCCAGCCTGGTCTCCCAGTGGGGCAGCACTATAAAGCCACGATGAGTGCGCACTGTCACAATATGACCTTAGATGTTGCCAGTACCTAAAGCTTCAACAACCAACCTATTGCTTTAAATTATTATTCCTTTTTTTCCATTTCTTTAAAACATTTGTTTTATTTAGCTGTGGCCTGATAACCCGCCTCACTGCTATCCGAGGTGCACCTCAGAGGCGGAGGGGCAGCGTGGCGCTAGGATCTGGCGACTGGTGGCTTCTGTTCACATTTTTCACATCACCAATTACGACATGCAATAATCCTCTGATGACGCGGTTTATGTCAACCCGCACTCTCGTCACGCCTGACTGAATCCGAGGCAATTGGGACACGCTTCGCCAAACCTGGGATCTAAGTTGATTAGCATGAGGATTGCTATCGACGCTCTGTTTTTTGTTGGGGTTTTGGGGTGTTTTTGGAGGGGGGAGCGGGGACTTCCTTGGTACACATTGGGACACGCTTCGCCAAACCTGGGATCTAAGTTGATTAGCATGAGGATTGCTATCGACGCTCTGTTTTTTGTTGGGGTTTTGGGGTGTTTTTGGAGGGGGGAGCGGGGACTTCCTTGGTACACATTGGGACACGCTTCGCCAAACCTGGGATCTAAGTTGATTAGCATGAGGATTGCTATCGACGCTCTGTTTTTTGTTGGGGTTTTGGGGTGTTTTTGGAGGGGGGAGCGGGGACTTCCTTGGTACACATTGGGACACGCTTCGCCAAACCTGGGATCTAAGTTGATTAGCATGAGGATTGCTATCGACGCTCTGTTTTTTGTTGGGGTTTTGGGGTGTTTTTGGAGGGGGGAGCGGGGACTTCCTTGGTACACCGAACAAAGTTGAAGTTGAATAATCTGATGACTGAGTTTCCGATATATTATTTCTTTAGATAAATATATGCTCGGTTAAACCAAATAATCTGTTACTCCAAACTTGTTTCGGCGGCCCGCAAAATACTACCATTTATCATATAAAAAGGTTGGTGAAACCAAAGTTGGTTAATTCAAATTATCGGTTAATCCAAACAAAATTGTTGGGCCACAGGCCACCACGGTATGGTTAAACTAAACTTTCATGTGGTTATATGTTCATCTAAGACCCCACTGACTTTTTTATATGATAAATTGTAGTAATTTGCTAGGCCGCCAAAAAAAGTTAGGATTAACCGATCATTTCGTTTAACCGAGCTTGGTTTAATGGGGCTATACTGTATATACATACAAAACAATAATCAAAGTGTCCACATACATTGTATATTACACATGCAATACTCGCTTACTCAAAGTCAAAGCCAAAGCTTGGTTAAACCAATGATCAGTTAATCCAAACTAATTTCTAGGGTCCCTTCAAGTTTGGTTTAATGGGGTTATACTGTATTAGGATGATGGCTATAATCTATTGTGCTTTAATTTGAAGTAACTTTGATTTTAACGCATTATCTTTGGATACGGTTATAATTCATTTTGCTTTAGTTTGACGCAACTTTTATTTTAAAGCGTTGATTTTAGAGGTAGTTACAATCCATTTTACTCATGTGTGAAGTAACTTTAAAAAAAAAATCGTAAATCGCTAACTTTAGAACTGGTTATAACCAAATTTGCTTTAGTCTGACGGAACTTTTATTTCAAAGCGATAAGTTTACAGGTGGTTATAAATATGATCCACTTTCCTTTAGTTTGAAGCAACTTTGATTTCAAAGCTCTACCTTTCAATTTTGCTCCAGGTTGAAGTAATTTTTATTTCAAAGCGGAAACTTTGGATATCCATGAATTGCAAAACATGTACATTTATTTTCGGTGTGCACTCCGAAATGCTGGACATGTAGATGTTTATTCATGTTTCAGCATATCGACATGACGCTGGATCACCAGGCTGCGATAACTGTTTACTTAGTGTACCAGTATCTCAATTAACTATGTCGGTTATTCTCTAAAACTAGGCAACCACCTAGCAACTAGGTAGCAACCAACTAACAATCACTTAGCAACGAGTTAGCAACCAACTAACAACCACTTAGCAACCAGCTAGCATCCAACTAACAATCACTTAGCAACCATGTTCATAGACTTCAGCAAAGCCTTTGACACGGTGGACCACACTATCCTAATCAGCAAACTATCCCAAATGGGAATAACGGGAGTAACGGGAAAATGGGTAACAAGCTACCTAAAAAAACCGAAAACAATGCACAGCAATAAATGGAACCATATCAAGTGAGGAAAAAATAAGCTGTGGCGTACCACAAGGGTCAGTCCTGGGACCACTCCTCTTCCTCATATATATAAATAATCTAAACAACTGGCTAGACACTGAAAACATCCAACTATATGCAGATGATACTGTGGTATATACTGCAGGCAAAACATCTGAAGAGATCGAAACAAAACTAAATCAAACATTAATGAAACTAACAGAATGGTGCCATCTAAATAAGATAACTATAAATAGCAATAAATCAAAGACGGTGCTATTCGGTACCAGACTAACCGGTAACAACAAAATAAAATGTCTCCTGGGAAACAACGAGTTAGAACAGGTAGACAACTACCGATATCTGGGAGTGGACCTGGACAGGCACTTAAACTATGACCTTTGCATAACAAACACTATCAAAAAAGCAAACCATAAAATATGGCTACTGGCAAAACTAAGGTACTACATGACTGAAAGCATGGCAATCAAAATATATAAAGGAATGATCCTTCCCTACTTCGACTACGGTGATGTAGTATACATGGGGGGAAGTACCAAACTACTCAACAAACTACAAGTGATGCAAAATAAAGCCCTTAAAATATGCCTCCAAGTACACAAAAGATATCCCACGATAGAACTACACAAAAAATGCAAAGCAACACTATTAACAAGCAGAAGAGAAACACACCTGAAAATACTAGCACACCACTACACCACGAAACCGGATTACACAGTAGCCCCCCGCAGGGACACTAGACACATGGCGGCCCCAATACTCCTAACGGAAAGAAGCAACATGAAAATACATGAGAGAAGTGTACTAACCATGGCAGCA
Source organism: Branchipolynoe longqiensis (assembly GCA_030323885.1). Classification (NCBI taxonomy): domain Eukaryota; kingdom Metazoa; phylum Annelida; class Polychaeta; order Phyllodocida; family Polynoidae; genus Branchipolynoe; species Branchipolynoe longqiensis. The sequence goes on along the minus strand of CM059190.1, from coordinate 66,408,671 downwards.
CATGCCTGGAATAAACAAAATGTAAAATTACGGGCAATCCGTAACCCTGACCACTACAAAAAATTCTTAAAGAAAACAATTACTTACTGACACAACAAAACCGCACCTGCCCCTGAGCGCGGTCAATGCTTGCTGTGTACTGGCACATAAAGCAAAAGACAGGCCAGGAAAAGTGGTAGGCACTAAACAGAAAAAATAGGAAAATTAGCCCTCCTAAGTATTAAGGAAATCAGGAAAGCTATCACCATATGGCGCAGTCCACCTGGGTATGTGTAATGGCACAAACCAACACAGAAGTGGACAGGCCACGGTCATGCAACTGATCCACCCTGAAATATAAAATGGCTAGGCAAACAACACAGCCATCCCACCTGGCCACAGTTCTAAAGGGTCCGAGTATGTTCTAGCACACGAGTGCACTATCTAAGGACAGGGTTTAGGTGAAAGGATGCTGTAACAAATAAAATAAAATAAATCTGAATGGAACGGGATCCTCTCCCACAAGCCTGCATGTCACCCAAGTAGATGTACATAGTAGGCTAAGGTATCATTACTCAGACTAGACAAAAAAAACTGGAAAATTACAAAAAAACTAACATAAGGCTATTACTAACAACCAAAATTGCAGAAGGCTGACCCGAGCAGTCACAGGTAAACACTCCTGGGAAAAGGAACAGATCAAGACAGCACCACAGCTGTCCAGCGTTGAAAACAAGCACCCTGACAGGAGCTTATACGTTATGGGCAGAGTAAATACCTCGTCAATAAAAAAAACACCAAAAAAAACCAACTAACAAGCACTTAGCAACGAGCTAGCAACCAACTAACAAGCACTTAGTAACCAGCTAGCATCCAACTAACAATCACTTAGCAACCAGCTAGCAACTAGCTAGCAACCAACTAACAAGCACTTAGCAACGAGCTAGCAACCAACTAACAAGCACTTAGCAATCAGCTAGAATCCAACTAACAAACACTTAGCAACCAGCTAGCATCCAACTAACAAGCACTTAGCAATCAGCTAGAATCCAACTAACAAACAGTTAGCAACCAGCTGGCATCCAGCTAGCAACCAACTAACAAGCACTTAGCTACCAGCTAGCATCCAACTAACAACCACTTAGCAACCAGTTAGCATCCAGCTCGCAACGAGCTAGCATTCAACTAACAACAAGCTAGCAACCAGATAGCAACCAGCTAGCATCCAGCTAACAACAAGCTAGCAACCATATAGCAACTATAAATCAACCAGATAGAAACCAGATAGCAACCATATAGCAACCATATAGCAACCATATATCAACCAAATAGAAACCAGATAGCAACCAGCTAAAACCCAGCTAAAACAAGTTAGCAACAAGTTAGTGATAAGTTAGCAACAAGTTAGCAACCAGTTAGCAAATAGCTAGCCACTAACTAGCAACCAGCTAGCAACCAGCTAGCAGCCAGCTAACAACCAGCTAGCAACCAACCAACAACCAGCTAGCAAGCAGCATTACCGTTCCTTCTTTGAGCGCTTCACCTCCTTTTCTCCAATTCTGATCGAACCCCCCCCTCCGACCTCCCCCCCCGAGACTAGCCTCGATGTGAAATATGCACGTACAAATTAATAACTAATTTAATCACCCAATGCGATACAGTCTTCAGGGCGCCTGGTTAATTGCCTATAAATGGCTCTGATTACGCAACCTACCCACCCACCCACACACCCACACACCCCTTTCCCCCGTCCAACCCCCCCCCCCCTCCAACCTTCCCCACTCCCTCCCAATGCCTGTGGCGCCGGCTTTATTTGCATATTCATTGGCTGTGTTTTGCCCTGAGAGTGAGAGGGAGCAAACTGAAAACTGTGGGCCATTAAGCAAATTAAATGTATGACGAACCACAGCAGTAAGTTCGCTGGTGATTATTGTGTTTTGCCAGCTCCGCCTCAAATTAATCAACTCCCTCCACCCACCCACCGCCAAGGGGCGCCACCCGAACAATTTAGTGGCGCAATTGATGGCACAATGTGTGTGTGTTGGGGGGGGGGGGGGCAACGCCCTCATTCCAACTATACCATTATTATCTCCATACAACAGCCACCTCTTTGTTTGCATTCAGTCGTCCGCTCTGACATTAGGAAAAATGTCGTCTGCTGCCCAACATCCGGTTTCATATGTATCCACGTGACGCATGTTGTACTATCGGTGATAGTGTTATGTCTGTCTACATAATATATGTATACATATCTATATATATATATTTATATATGTATATACATATGTGATGTATAACGAATCATGAGAGTATAAAGGCACGGAAATGAGTCAATTGATTATATATATTATTATTATCCTGATTCTATACGCTATATAGTGCCTCTTGCGCTCATCTGACTAGTGGTGCCGCCATCGGCTCTTGCCGCCCCTACTGGACGCGCCAAGCGTCACTCGGACATATATAATTATATCACTGATAAGTCTAAAGCTGTGTTTACACGGTCGAGGTAAGCCACGTCATATAAATCGCCTTGTCTAGTTCGGTTTACATTCGCCGTGTAGACGCGACTCTGAGGCGGATTAGGGCTGATTCGATTCATATTATTCACTTTATGTAAACCATGTCGCGAGGTAGTTTATATTAAGCGCTTTATGAAAGTCGGTTTATAAATGATAGTGTAAACGGTAGCGGTTTACTTGAGGCGGATTAATGACGTCACAGTCGAGACCTGAGTTTGTTGACTTTCCGGAAAATTTGCTGTATGAACCTGCTAGCTGTGCACAGATATTTTTTTCATCAGTTATTTTTAGGTTTTCACTGCCCAGCAGAAGTTTTGACCATTCCAAACCAATACAATTCAGTCCATACATATCTAGGTCGAACCCACACTCTCTCGGGGTGACGTGGACTACCCGAAACTGGCACTGGTTAGTCTGGACTTGCTAATGCGCAGATATCGATTTCCGCCTTAAACCGCTCCGTGTGTAAACGCGCAACTACTTCGTTGCATATAAATCGCTCTGTCTAATTCGCTTTACAATTGCCCGTGTAAACACGGCTTAAGGGCCCTGTGTGTCACGTAGTAGAAACTAACTTTTAAAACTGTTGCAATCATGGTGTTTGTTACAGTAAATATAGAGATGAGCTTTGCCTTTGGCCATTCTAAAATGTCTCAATCTTGTTATCTTCTAGTTTTTTTGGTGCATTAGTTTATTAACCATGGGGAATTTCAATGGCGGACAATTGTTGTTCTTCATTCCACTGCTCCTTGTCCTGTCCTAGTAATGCCCAAGGCGAGGATAGGTAGTGACAAGTATCAAATCATCACGTCATTGGTTTGAGTGGAATAAGGTTGGAATGGGGGTTTGGACCCCATGACTTAACAAGGCGTGAGGTGGGCGTTCAACTCATTTTGTCACCCCGTCTACCCCCACCTTATAACATTACTCTTTCATTCATTACATGATTTTATGTTGGAACATTCAACTGAAAACAAGTTGTCTGCCTTAGTCCACTGTTTCTTGTCCTCTTCTAGTATAGTAGCAACGTAAAAGTTGCATAGTCCGATGAAATATGAAATTTTCAAAATCAAAACAATTATCTAGATTTGATGTTTACATATCTAACTTAGATACTGATGCACTTATTGAACATTTGATTCTGCATAGAAGGGGATACTGAGTCAATTTAATATACCATGGTTACTGTAGAGGTCTGTGGTGTAATAGTTTTGGCAAGCTTGCCAAAACTAATTTTCCTTGTTTGCACTTCAAATATCTCAAAAGTTTACCGTTTAAAATAAAAGTAACTTTAAACTAATGTAAAGTAGATACTATTGATCGATCTAATATAGTTATCTCAGAAAAATTACAGAAACTCAAAACCATCGGACTATGCAACTTTAACTTCTAGGCTAAGTCGCGACATGTATACATTTTCAAGTCAGTCATTTGATTTGGTTGGTTCGGGAAAAAAGTTGATTACCTGCTACATTAGAGATGAGCGTGCACCTCATCCAGCTATGATGGCTAGTTAAAACTGCAAAATCTGATGACTATATCAAACTAACACCTAAAGTAGATTACTATTAATACTAAAACAACATTGTAAAGATTGCAATCAAATTGGACCAGCGCTGCTCAGCGGTGAAAACAAGTGTCAAAACACGTAATGACTTATCCGTTATGGGCAGGGTAAAAAAATTCATCAATCAATCAATAGTTCCGTCCTCTAGTCAAGGGTTGGATGCAATGGTTCTCCACTTGTCCCGATGGTGTGCTGTTCTGATAGACTGTGAATAATTCAAGCCTGTACACTGTGAAATATTTGTAAACCATGATGTTCTTGGTCTCCCTCTCCCTCTGCTGCCATTCACCTTCCCTTCCAACAATGTACAGTATATTGAACTCTGACGAATGATGTGGCCAAAATAAATAAGTTTCTTTGTCTGTATAGTGGCAAAGAAGCGTTTCTTATTTTTAATTTTTCTGAGAACTTCTTTGTTGGTGATCTTCTTTGACCATGATATTTTCATCATCCTTCGATAAGTCCACATCTCAAATGCTGCTAAACGTTTGTACATTTTCTTAGAGATTGTCCATGTCTCAGCCCCATACATTAGATTAGACCACACATAACACTGAAGAATACGCTTCCTTGTTTGTATTAATATCTTACTTGATGTTAACACTCTATCCATTTTGGAGAATGTTGTTTGGGCTATTGTTATCCTTCTTTTAATTTCTTCCTCACATCTCCCATCATTTGTAATCTTTTGTCCGAGATATATGAATTTGGATACTTGTTCTATGTTTGTGCCATCTATGGTTATATTGATATTTGGTTTATCTGTCTTTTTACTTATAACCATTTTTTGGTCTTCCTGGCATTCATCTTCATGTTGAATAGTATTCCAGCTTTATTGATTCTATTCACTATATCTTGTAGGTTTTTCTCACTGTCTGCTAGTATTACACTGTCATCGGCATATCTAAGATTGTTGAAGTTCATGCCACCTATTGTCACTCCCTTGCAATCTTCAATGTGTCTGAAAATCATCTCTGCATACAGGTTAAATAGACATAAGCGAATACAATACAACCTGTCACTGATAAAGACAATGATGTCTAGCATGTTGACACAGATCAACAGTATGTTGCATGTTGTCACTTGACATATCTCCAAGATTAATCCTTTAAAAGCAAGGTTACCAACAATTGAAGTAAAGCAAGTCCTAAGGAGAAACAAAGACCCTATAATACTAAGATGGCTCACTCCCTATCTCTCCCATGGTAATGTAAATTTTGCAGTGCCACCTTGTGGTGGGTTTGATCAGCCCGGCTGCTGGTTGGTGTTTCACATGTAAACACATACAATTATATTATATATGAGATAGGTAAGTATGAATACACATCAATATTAAATTGCTATCATCAGCACCATCATCATCATCGCCATCATCACACATCTTTCACATTCATATATACATTTATACATATAATATAGCAACTGTTTAACCAAGAGAACAGCCAGCGCACCAAGTGATGGGTTTGATCATTTTGATTACACAATACAGGCTGAGTGAGCCGTCTTAGTATTATAGGGTCTTTGGGAGAAATCTAATGTATTCATCTAAAGGATATGACGGCTACTCAAAACCAGTGGATTGTGTAATTTTAATTGCAGATATTCGGCACAATGGGGGCTAGTCTGCGAATTACAATTTATTTCCTGACCAGACGGGATGGTCGAATGACTTAGAGCATCCGTCTCCCTGGCTGGTAGATCGAGGGGTCGTGGGTTCGAACCTTAGTCGAATCAAACCAATGACTTAAGCATTGATACTTGACACTTCCTAGCCACGTGCTCGGCATTATTAGGACAGAGCAAGGACTGGTGTGCTCAGTGTCAGGATAATATGACTGAGTGGGATACCAAGTCATGGTGCCTGCCAGTCGCCTGGTTTTGCAGTTGGACAGCACTATAACGTTGCAACGAATGCGCACTGTCACAAGTCGGTACCAGTCCTGATATGACCTTAGATGTTGCTAGGACATAAAACAACAACAAACAAACAATTTATTTCCCTAAAAAAAAACATGCTTATTCAGTGATATTCGGTATGGTGAATAAGCATATCATTTATTTGATAGGAAATTGTGATAAAGTTCGCTGACATACTTACTCTACAAAAAATGGAGAAATAAGCGTATGTGCTCCAACATGGCTCCTCCTCTCTGCCTTCTCCCATCTCTCCTGTCCACTCTCCCCTCTCCTTTCTCCGCTCTCCCCTCTCCCCTCTCTACTTTCTCCTATTCCCTCTCACCGCTATGCTCTCCCCTCTCCCTTTCTCCTCCCTCTCTCCCCTCTCCCTTTGCCCCTCTCCCTTTCTCCTCTCCCCTCATCCGCTAGTCCCCTTTCCACTCTCCCCTCTCCCCTCTCCCCTCTCCCCTCTACCCCCCCCCCCCTCCCGTTCCCCTCTCCCCTCTCCTCTGATTCCTATTCCCGTTCCCTCTCCCAAGTCCCCTATCCCCTTTCCCCATTCCCCTCTCTCCTCTCCCCTACCCTCTCGCCCGCCCCCCCCCCCCCCCCTCCCCTGTCTATACCCCTCACCATGCGCTACCAGGCATGCACACCCCTGACACTTAACTCAGATCGAGTGTCAACAAAACGCCCACCAAGTACCTAGTGGCTGACGTCTCCCAAGTGGCGTCACGCACCTGCACTGTCACTCTCCTTTCTGTGCTATATTACAGGTGCATAGTCCGATGGTCTGGGGCCATATATATGACTCGGGGTTAGCGAGCCAAACCCGTGGTTAGTGGCGATCTCCGGGTTAGAGGCGAAAAGTCGGTATGTATGTGGCACGGTTAGGGAAACTCCACGAGTTTAACGTCGTCTACGCCAACCCCAACCCATATCAAGTTTACCATCGGGGTTAGGGACCGATTAGGTGCAAATCTATTCAATGCGATCATATTTAACAGAATTAGATACTCAAAACATGAAATTTCATTAAATTAACCCTAAAATCAAACCAATATTAACACCGCTGCTACATCGACAAATGTAAACTAAACCCGCTGCCGCCGCCAATGCGGTGATATTGTGAAATAGTGGTGCTCGCCAGCAACAGGCTCAGCAATAACAAGGCTCGCTGGTGCCCAGCAGTGTTAGGGACTGATTAGGCCCAAATCTATTGAATGCGATCATATTTAACAGAATTACATACTCAAATCTTGAAATTTCATTAAATTAACCCTAAAATCGAACCGATGTTAATGTCGCCGCTACATTGGCGGCGATATTCATACTGTCAAATCTAAACAAAATAAATCACCGCCGGCAACAGACTCAGAGGGATCCTAAATAACTGCTAGGTTAGCTAATGCCTCTGTGCTTTGGACCCATACATACCCCGTGATCCATTTGCCAACACTGGCGTTAGCTAACCCGAATGCTGTCCTTAACATCGGAGCCGATAAATAATTCTTCATGCATACAGCCTCAGGGGTTTCTGTCCTCTTTTGAGATAAATATATTAGGTTGACCAGTTTAAATTTTGTTTAAAAAGTTCCCAGACGGGGAATGTTTGCGGCAATGCATCTCTTCTGGAGTATTGTCAGCTGGTCTGGGCGGAATGACTGAATCTGCACCCTGGTGTGGTTCTGCCAAGCCTTGCACTTCACAATATACTCTATAGTTGGAAGTTGCTTAGACTTAGAGTAATGGAAGTCTTACATTTTCAAAATCCAAAAGATTTATGTCGAGATTATTTTGATAATTAAATATGCAACTTAGAAACCGGTGGATTTATGAAGCATTTATTACTGCATGAGCAAGGACTACTAAATCAAATTTGGTGCAGCGCAGAGTTAGGGATCGACAAGTATTAATTTGGTGAAACATTGGGTTGGAGTTCAAACCCACGATCTCCTAGACGGAAGGCCAGACAACGCCGTACGGGTTCAGCCATCCTGTCAAGTCATCCTGGCTCGCCACACTAATAGATAATATGCCTATTAGGAATTAAGAACAGCGCAGCACAGCTCAGCACAATTCAGCAAAATACAGGACAGCTCAGCACAATTCAGCACAGTTCAGCACAATTCAGCACAGTTCAGCACAACACAGAACAGCTCAGCACAACACAGCACAACTCAGCACAGCACAGAACTGCTCAGCACAGCTCAGTACACCTCAGCACAGCTCATCACAGCTCAGCACAGCTCAGCTCAGTACAGCTCAGCTCAGCACAGTTCAGCACAGCTCAGCACAGCAAATCTCAGCCCGGCTCAGCCCAGCTCAAGACTGTTCAGCGCAGCACATCTCAGCCCAGCTCAGCCCAGCTCAGCACAGCATAGCTCAGCGCAGCACAACTCAGAACAGCTCAGCACAGTTCAGCACATCTCAGTCCAGCTCAGCCCAGCTCAACACAGCTAAGTACAACACAGCTCAGCCCAGCTCAACACAGTTCAGCACAATACAGGAAAAGGCAACAGAATACAATACAGCCGAGGTCAGCTTACCTCAGCACATCTGTATTCACATCACTGTCCTCCGCATCCAGTCACCCCATTCAACCCCGTCCACCCCGTCCACCCCCTCCCACCCCTCCCACCCTTCCCACGCCATCCCACACCTTTCCACACCCTTGCACACCCTTGCACACCCTTGCACATCCTTGCACATCCTTCCACTCCTTAACACAGCCCATTCCGCTCAGGTATGAACAATAATATCCCTTCCACTCCCTTCCACCCATTTCCAGCCCTGTCCACCCCCTCCAGCCCCTCACACTTCCTACCAACCCCTCCCACCCATTCCATTGCTCCAACCAACCCCTCCCACCCACTCCAATCCCCTCCCACCCACTCCCACCCCTCCCACCCACTCCCACCCCTCCCACCTACTACCACCCTCCTACCCACTCCCACCCCTCCCACCCCTCCCACCTACTACCATCCTCCTACGCACTCCCACCCCTCCCACCCACTCCCACCCCTCCCACCTACTACCATCCTCCTACCCACTCCCACCCCTCCCACCCACTCTCATCCCTTCCCACTTCCTCTTACTCCCCTTGATTCCCCTTCCAACCCCCTCCACCCTCTCCCACTCTTCCCACCCTCTCCCACTCTTCCCACCCTCTCCCCCACCCCTCCCATTCCCTCGCACTCACTCCCAACCCTTTTCATCCCATTCCACCCTGTCCAACCCTTCCAACCCCTCCCACACCTCCCACACCTCCCAGACCTCCCACACCTCCCACACCTCCCACACCTCCCACACCTCCCACACCCTTCCACACCTCCCACACCCTTCCACACCTCCCACACCCTCCCATACCTTCCGACACCATACCACGTCCCCTTGTCTGTCCAGCACCAGCCGTCTTCCGTCAGCATCCCCTCAACACCAGCCATCCGACCCTTCCGTCCACAACCACACACCTCGTCCCCAACTCTCCCTTAACACCCCCCCCCCCCCCCCCGACACACACACATCCCGCCCCCAGCCCCACATTCATACCCCTCCAGGCTGCTCCTCTACACACCCACACCCACCCACACACACACACATACCCACACGCGCGCACAGCGGCCCTACGAGCTGAGTCACCCCAATGATGTGTGTGAGATATTGACCCGTGTAAACTGTCCCCAGTAAAACAGCCCTCGCCCTCGCCCTCGCCCTCGCCCCCGCATCACCCTGCCCTCTGGTGGCCGACGAAGGAAGTAGCGAGAAACTCTGCACCGGAAAAGTCGCGGCCTAGATTGTCTGATTCCTATATTGAGTGCGCAAGGTCACAAGTTGTGGTTCGTCCTGATATGACCATATCTTTTGTTAGGACATAAACCCAAAGAAACAACAACAACAATGTACTTATGGAAATATAACCAAGGGCAGTATTCCTCCCATTTCTCTTTGGTTACTCCGAATGTACCTATTGCCTTCACTATATATATATATATATATCTAGAGAGAGAGCCACATATAACTTAGATATATGACGTATGTCTGCGTGTAAGGGGCGGAATATGGTGCCCCCCTCTTGCTGTGCGTAAGACACCGAAAACATGTTGGTTCAGGTATTATCCGTTGGGCGATGCTGAATTCCGTAGGCATGGCAGTCTATGCCCGGTGCAATCGACAGTGCTCGGCTGACCGCCCCCGCCACCGCACGCACCTCCGAGCGCCCTTTGGCAGACATTACTGGTTATTTTTTCTTTGATTATCATTGGTAGGATGTGTTGTCCAGCCCAGTTGCTTGATCTGATTGATTTGATGTTGATTGTCAATAAACTATAGTGTCCAGTCTCCCCTCACCTTGTCCTGTGTAATCTTATATATATATATATATATATATATATATATATATATGTGGCTCTAGTTCCTACTTCTGCCGAGGGGGCGCCGCATCGAGTGGTCGTTTAGCTATTCCCGCCAAATAAACGTGGGTGGGTATCAGATATAATATATATATATATATTTTGTTTGGCTATCCGGTGTAGATACGTATATATCCAAATGAGAATATGATCATCTATATACATACTTATATACGTTGTTCGGTTCCTCCTTCCCAGATTCGCGTGTATTATTTCAGTCTCCCCACTTTCCTCCGACCCTCCGACTCATTCTGATTCCTACTTGCTTTCCCTTCTCCAACATCGCCTGCGCTAAGATATCTCCATCCACTTCTTCTCTTCGCATCTCTCATCCTTTCCATTTTGCTCCTCCTGCCCACTTATAAGTTATATTCTTTCTTCTTCTTCTTCTTCTTCTTCTTCTTCTTCGTCACTCCCTTGCCCACTTCCCACTTCTCTACTACCTCATGGCCTTCTCATACCTATCCTCTCTATTTTCTCTCCTGTCTCCCCTTCTTCTATTCCTCCCCCCCCCCCCCCCCCCCCAGCATGCCCTCCTTCCCTCGTACCTCCTCTCCGCTTACCTCCTCCTCCCCTCATCCACCAGTTCATCCTTCCTCTTCCCCCTGGGCTCTGCCCTTCCCCTTCCCCGCCCATTCTCCCTCCCTTTCCCCTTCCCCGCCCCTTCTTCCTCCCCGCCCATTCTTCCTCCCCTTCTCCCTCCCCTTCCCTGCCCTTCTCCCTCCCTTTCCTTCTTCATCCTCTTCTCCTCTCCATCTTCTCTTGCTCCTACCCATCCCATTTCCCTCCTTCTACACGTCTTCTTCAACATCCTCTCCCTTCCCCCTCCTGCTCCGCTTCCTCCGCATCCCCTCTCTTCTCTCCCCTTCCCCTCTCCTCCCCTTCCCTATTCCTCCTGCCCCCGCCCCCTCCCACTCTCATCCGCTACCCCCCCCCCCCCTATCCCCTCACCCCCTTCTTCTCCCCGCCTCACCATCCCCACATCCTACTGCCCTTCCCCCTCTCCCATCTCCTCTTCTCCATTCCCCGCCCATTCCCCTTCCTCTCCCCTCTGCTCTTCCCCCACCTCTTTCCTTCTCCCCCGTCCCTCTCCCTCCCTCCTCCTCTCCTCCTCCCCCCCCCCCCCCAACCTTCTTGCACACACTCTCCTCCCGTCCTCGGTCCTCTCCCCTCCTGCTCCTCCTCTCCCTTCTCCTCTCGCCCCCTCCCCCGTCCTTCCCCCATCCCGGCTCCCCGCGCGCTGCCTATCCCCCGTCCCCCGGCTCCCCGCCCGGCTCCCCACCCGCCCGCCCGGTTCCCCGCCCGCCGGCCCCCGGCCCCACTGAGACGGCCTCCTCTCACAATAGCCGCAGATCTGTTTACACCCTTCAGCGGGTGGGCAGCGTGTGAGCGCTTTGATCTGGGCCGTGTTGATTATAAGTGTGATCATCAGGAAATCATCAACTGATTGAGCTATTGTCCGCCACGCGTCTTCACACGCCATCTTAGTCAGCCCCTGGGGGCGCTTTGCTAAAGGATCATCGGTTCAAATCGCGAACATTACCTAAAATATGATATCGTCATTTTATTAAACACACCAATTAATAGGTGAGTAATTGCACATATATACATTACATATTCTCTACCGAAATAACATTATAATCACACATATCAATTTTGCCGACGTAGTTTATGAGACACATTTATTCATAAGTTATTGCATTTTCTTTATCTTGCTAAACCGATCAATACATTATGAGATTCGATCCGATAGAATACAGTGTTACTGAGTGCTAACTGACAAAGTGGAATTAATTATATTTAATTAAATTAATTCACTTAGTTTTTAGTTGGCGAACATGACCCACAAATGCAATAGAGCCATGGGTAATGAGTGGCCTGTTTGGAAAATGCAGCTCTATCGCAAAAGTACCCTGTTCATCGGAAACTGGTAATTTCCAACTTAGGCCAAATATACAAAAATGTTGGTGATCGTCCTTTGGAAATAAAAATCCAAATCGGGCGGGAGGTTTTTATTTTATATTTTTTTTATTTTTTCGTCCAGTCTCGACCCTGCTCCCTCCCCTTCCCAGTTCCCTCCCTATCACCCCTAAAATCCCTCTCCATTCCTTTCCCCCACTGCCCTGTCCATTCCCAGCTCTTCGCTCCCCTTTCCATTTCTCACTCCATCCACCCAAGTCTCCACTCTCCTTTCCATTTCTCACTTCAGCCACCCTCGCTATTTAACAGTTTTTGAAGAAAAAATATATAAAAAGATTCAGGTGCGGGCGATATTTAGGCACTGACGGGGAAATCAAGATTAAAAAAGAATTATTTGTCCTTAGCCTGGATTGACTTGCTTCTCTGCCCCATTTCATCCCCCCCCCCCCTATATAGTGCACCTTTCTCCTAAATGTGAGCCCAGAACAAAGGGCGATGAGATTGAGACTGATCGATGCTTAGATGCAAAATGGCAGCCAAAGTGATTTACAAAAGTATAGGAATATATATAAAAAAAAAAACAGCTTTTGAAGGTTTGACTCCAATGTTTATCTCAAATTTTGGATTCGCGTTTACAGGATTTTGCGCCTTAATTCCTCATATCCTCCCCAAATGCCCATATAGCAGAATCTGCCCATTGTGTACCTCTCCATCCACCAGACAACACTCACACCCTTGCATTGCTCCCCAACAGTCAAACTGAACCACCCAACTCAACCGCATGTTGTTTGGCCCCTTAAGCTAAGATTCCTTACACGCGGTATGCGGTAGGCGGTATGCGAATGCGAATGCGGCAAAAAATCGAAACGCTTTGAAGTCAATGGGCTACATTCCTTACACGCGGTATGCGAATGCGAATGCGAATGCGGCAACTCGATCGGTCCCTGTAGCGATCGGTGTGGCATGCGGCATGCGGCATGCGGTATGCGAATAGAAACCTCAGTCGCACGTGTCCATTAGTTTTAGACGAGGAGAGGCGACTGATCATTACGGAACGGTCAGACACAGGGGTGCGGAGGGGAAACATATGGTAGTCGTGGTGGTGGGGAGATGGCCGCATGCTGCATGCCGCATGCCACATACCGCATAGAAGGAATCCTCCCATTCACATGCCGCATGCCGCATACCGCGTATAAGGAATCTTAGCTTTATATTCCCAGGCCAACACTCTGTCCTAGGGATTCACATCACACAAAGCTTTTCCTACCCACCTGCCTTTTCTCACATTTAAATGAATCCTTAATGGCCGGCGGACACCTATCGATATCAGCATTACATCTATCACGTGACCCATCAAAGGGAATTCGAAACTTTGCCGATTATCGAAATTTACATCAAATAGGAGGAATCTAGTGGTAACTGTCCCGATCCCCGATCAAAGTGAATTTCTAATATCGCTTAATCTCCCCCAGGCTTGATTTTGCTCCCCATTTTCATGGGTTACTTTTTTTTTAAATCCATCTTTCCCGTAATTTCCTCTTCACGATCTCTCACATCACTTACCTAACAACCCTCTCTCCCACCGTACACTCCCTCTCAAAATAACCACCCCACCATTCCATCTCCCATCCCCCACCCAACCCTTCAACACTCACCCCTATCTCATCCAACCCTGCTAGCCCCAAACACACCCTTACATCATCTAGCCCACCAACACTTCTGTCACCCCTAGATACCTCGCACCCCACTCTCACCCATTCCCCACACCTCGACAGAAACCCCATCCTCACCCTACCCGGAGGCACCATTCCCAACCTGACCCCCCATCCCTACCCCCAGACCCACCTCCAACCCCACCCCATCCCTACCCCCAGCTCCAGCTCCAACCCCCTCCCCCACCCCGACCCCACCTGACCCCACCCAACCTCACCCCACCCCAACCCCACCCATACCCCACCCATACCCCCTACTCCACCCTCACCCCCACGCCCACTCCAACCCCCCACTTGCTCCAACGCCCGCACCCCCACCTCCACTCCCACCCCTACCCTACCCTCACCCCACCCCAACTCCATCTCCACTCCCACGCCACGTCTACTCCTACCCCACACCCACATCCACACCCACACCCAAACCCACACCCAAACCCACGCCCACACCCACGCTCACACCCATCCCCAGCCCCACACTCACTCCCACACCCACACCCACTCCCCCTCCCACTCCCATCCCACCCCCACCCCATCCCCAGCCCCACCCCCATCCCGCTCCCACCCCCACCCAACTTCACCATCCCACCCCTCACCACCCCCACTACACACCCCTCACCCACCACCACCCACCCCTCTGGCTGGCTGCCCCTGCGCGCCACCTGGGTGCCAGATGATGAAGTGAATCATATTGAGGGCCAGCTTGTAATTTGTTTTAATTACAGGAGAAATTAGTTTAGCCCGAGGGTCCAGTCTCCTAACCTAGTAGTGCCCGGGGCACCCTCTGCGTGACTCCAGCCAGCAGGGGGGGGGGGGTATAGATGGGGGGGGGGGGGATGGGGGGTGTAGGGGAGTGGGGATGTAGGTTTACACGGGGCCAGGACGGCTTGGTTGGTTGCAGAAAGTTTACGTCCTGGCAACATCTAAGGTCATATCAGCATGGGTACTGATTTGTGACAGTGCACACTCATGGTGACTTTATAGTGCTGCCCCACTTGGAAATCAGGTCAAAAGAACCATGAAGCAATATCCCACTCAGTCACATTATCCTGACACTGAGCTAATCAGTCCTTGTCCTATCCTATTAATCCCGAACGCCAAGCTAGGAAGTGATATATGTCAATTTTATAAGTAATTGATTTGACTCCACTGGGAATCAAACTCCCGATCTCCCACACGGGAGGCCTGCGCTCTACCGAATCGCCCACCCCGACCGTGCCAGGACTGCAGAGGGGTGGGTGGTTAGGGGAGGGAGGGGTGGTATAGATGAGGGAGGGGTCGACCGCCCACATTGCACTGATGAGTGTAGCATTTAATGCGTGGCGTTGCCCGAGCCGATTTAGTATCCCAATAATGCCGTGATTAAGAAAGTGTTGCTTAAAGTTGCATAGTCCCATTAAAAGCATCACATTTTCGAAAGCAAACCACTTTTTTAAATTTGAACCTACACACTCAACCTAGGCATTGGCACACTTTTTAAGAATCTGTTGCTGATCCTGCCTATCTATCCTACATTGAGTCTAAATTTAACAGTACTCAGCTGTACCAAACACCCTTATAACACTAAGACGGCTCACTCAGCCTGTACTGTGTAATCAAAATGATCAAACCCACCACCTGGTGCGCTGGCTGTTCTGTTGATTACACAGTTGCTATATTATATGTATAAATGTATATATGAATGCGACAAATGTGTGATGATGGCGATGCTGATGATGATGCTGATGTTGATGTGTATTTGTTCATAGCAATTTCATATTGATGTGTATTCATACTGACCTATATCATGCATAATATAATTGTATGTGTTTACGTGTGAAACATCAACCAACAGCTGGGCTGATCAAACCCACCACAAGGTGGCACTGCAAAATTTACATTACCATGGGAGAGACAGGGAGTGACCTGTCTTAGTGTTATAGGATCTTTGGTTGTACTGACATCACGGAGAGGGAACCCCAGTTTGTTTTGGGGTTTTTGCATACTAGCAACATCTCAGGTTTTATCAGGACTTGTGACAGTGGACACTCATGGCAACCTCTCAGTGCTGCCCCACTGGGAGACGAGGCCACTGACACCATAACTCGATATATATCCCACACAGTTCTATTATCCTGATACTGCGCTAACCAGTCATTGCTCATTGCTCCACATTACTAGAAGAGGGCAATGACTGGTGTGCTCAGCACCAGGATAATGTGACCGAGTTGGATATTGCATCATGGCGGGGGGGGGGGGGGCTGGTCTCTCAGTGGGGCAGTGCTATCTATACAGCAAACTTAGGTGTGCACTGTCACAAGTCAGTACCCATCCAGATATAAATTTAGCAAGATCTTCTTCGAATATTGATTTATTTGAGATTTCACATCCTGACACAATGGTTATATCAGGGCTGGTACATTGCAGAGTTGTGGGTATTGCAGTACCTACCTGCTAAAATACCTCAGGGAGTTTGACACCCCTGCCCTGCAGAGGTGTAAACCACTGCCTTGTGGTACAGGTTCTTGACAGAACCGAAGGCTAAGGGAGCAAATCCTAACAGAAAACCATGCTTCCATGGCAGCATTAAGGGCAGTGATGAATGGAACTCCCAACATCTCCCGACCAGGCACTGCAGGGACAAATAGTTTGCGCCTGTCTTGACGTGTTCTTGCCAGTGTGAGACCTCTATTTGCTCCCCGAGATAGTGCTGCTAGTAACTTGCAAAAGCCAGCAGCACTTCAACACTTTGCAAGCAGCTTTTATGAAATGCACAACCGCCCAAAATAGCGGCGCTTAAGAAATAAAAGCAGTCTTTGTCGCATTGCGACCGACAGCATGATGATGATGACATTGCACAGTCATGGCAACATTTTATAGTGCTGCCCTACTTCAAGACTGGGTTGTTAGCACCATGACCCACCCTATTATCCTGACACTGAACTAAATAGTTCTTTCCCTATCCTATTATCATCGAGCACCAGACTAGGTAGGGACAAGTATCAATTGTATCGCTCATTGGTTTGACTGTGTGGTTTTCTAGACTCCTGACCTTCCACATAGAAAACCTGTCACAGCTGTTAGTCTTACTGATTCGGACACCACATGCAGTGTTGCTCAGCTAGAAATTTGCAACAAAGCAACAACAACAGAAAATGGCGTTGTTCGGTGTCGGAAAAAAAGTTTGAAAAATACAAAAAAAACTAATATAGAAACTAGTAACACCCAAAGCTCCAAACGGTTGGCCCGAAGAAGACCAGGTAAACACTCCTGAGTGTGGGACCAGACCAAAACAGTATCACAGCTGCCCAGCGTTGAAAAAAAGCACCCTCGCAGGAGCTTATATGTTATGGATAGAATAAATAAATAGTCACACACAAAAATAGTAATAAAAAATAACTGTCTTACCAGCACAATTTTATTGATTCCCGTGACGAAGAACTGGACGCGTGGCCGATTCGGTAGAGCGAAGGCCTCCCATGTGGGAGATCAGGAGTTTGATTCACAGTCCAGTCAAACCAAAGACTTACAAAATTGATACTTGTGATTTCCTAGCTTGGCGCTCGGCATTAATAGGATAGGGCAAGGACTGGTTAGCTCAGTGCCAGGATAATGTGACTGAGTGGTGGTGGCCTGATTTTCCAGTGGGGCAGCACAATAAAGTCACTATGCATGTGCACTGTCACAAGTTGGTACCCATTCTGAGGTGACCTTACATGTTGCCATTAAGTAAAAGTCGAACAACCAACCAAGCTGTCCTTTCTCCGCTGAAACCTACACCCCCCCCCCCCACCTACACCCCCCCCCCATCTACACCCCCCACCTATCACGTCATGAGTGCCTACTCTCGCAAGTCGGTACCCATTTTTGATATGACCTTAGATGTTGCAAGTACGTTAAATTCCAACAACCAACCAACCAGTGACTAAGATGAAGAGTGCCAGCGGCAATTATCTAATACAAAGTATGTGGTGTGCGTATTGATGATGTTGCACCCGTCCCACTGAACTCTTAATGCTGATTCAATTACCATCGTCGCGACTACGGCTTGCAATATGATTAGAAATACCATTAAAGTGTATTGAAGGATGTCGGGTTTTAGGCACGAGCGGCATAGAGCTATGGCAATATCAAATCGAGGTTGCGAGTTTTTATATCACTAGGATATGGACTCCATGCTGCTTAGAAAACCTATCGCTTGAGTTGATATCGTCAGAGCTATAAATATATATATAATACATATAACTATATATATAATACATATAAATATACATATAAATATATATTATCTACATACACCACAAACTCATGAATATATATACATATATATGTATGTACATATATTGTTCCCCTACAATTTATACTTGTATAATACGTTATGCATCACATAATGTTCAGCATCCCAGCATTGCCTCAGTGAGTAATGTTCAATATCCCATCATTGCATCAGTGAATAATGCTTATCATCCAAGCCTTGCATCATTGAGTAATGTTCAGCATCCCAACATTGCTTCAATGAGTTATGTTCAGCATCCATGCCTTGCATCATTGAGTAATGCTCAGCATCCCAACATTGCATCATTGAGTAATGTTCAGCATCCGAACATTGCCTCAGTGGGTAATGTTCAGCATCACTGCATTGCCTCAGTGAGTTATGTTCAGCATCCAAGCCTTGCATCATTGAGTAATGCTCAGCATCCCACCATTGCATCATTGAGTAATGTTCAGCATCCGAACATTGCCTCAGTGCGTAATGTTCAGCATCACAGCATTGCCTCAGTGAGTAATGCTTAGCATCCATTCATTGCCTCAGTGAGTTATGTTCAGCATCAAAGCCTTGCATCATTGAATAATGTTCAGTATCCCAACATTGCCTCAGTGAGGAATGCTTAGCATCCAATCATTGCCTCGGTGAGTTATGTTCAGCATCCAAGCCTTTCACCATTGAGTAATAATGTTCAGCATCCTCCCCACACTGCCTCTCTACATACCTCATTTATTGCCAATTGTTGATTGTTTTCATTACAGTGCCCAATGCCAAGGACATAACCGAGATGCCATTCCCAGCAGTCCCCATATCTTGGCATTACCCAACACTACGGGCTAATTACCAGACAGTGCGCGCGCACCTGTAATCAGGTTGGAGAGCTTACCTCGTTCGGGCTATGGTGGTTAAACTACCTCATTCGAGTACCGGTTCAATTTCCAAGGTCGAATTTCATATAGGATTATGGTGCAGGTTCACAAATATGGTTGTGGAACAATGAGTTTTAGGAGGTTTTCATATTCGAATACATCACTAGAAAGGAAAAAATTATATCTAATTTCCTGAATATTCAAAGGACATTTAGTTGGGACCGGGTTGAGTAAATTAACAGTGAATATTAGGAAATAATTCAGTAGTTACAACACATGTCTACAGGACAGAACTGCCCATGACAGTACTGTGTTGGTATAGCCATTAATCCCAAACAATAGAGGAACCTCCAGTCAACCATGGGGGTATATGCTGGTCTGTGGCCCACTCATATACTTCCACTTGCCACTGGGGGAGGTCCTGTGGGGACTGTTGTACATCATTTAGATATATTTGTTGCATACCAGTATATATATATGCATAAGAAATAAATCATTGTGATTATGCATCTGATGCATAATCACCACAAATATGGCTTATCTTGCTGGTACAACATTAAGAAAAACCTACCTTAAATATTATTATAGTTGATTTATTTTATTGTTGGTTATCACTTTTTATTTCTATTCACAGGAGGTCAGTAAGCTATGCTCATACATAACACTGTAATTATGCATCTGATGCATAATCCCCACAAATATGGCATTTCTTGCTGTTACAGCAACATTAACATTCAACTTACCCTGTATATTATTGCATTTATATTTTATTTATTTTATTGTTGGTTATCACATTTTATTAATATTTATATTATTTGAATTGAGGCCTGGTGCCGGGAGTCTCGGCGCCGGGAGGCCAGGAACCCTGGTGACGGGAAGCTGGGATTCCTTGTGCCGATAGGCTGCCATCTCCTCCCACCCCGAACCCGAACCCAGTATGCCTATTATAAATGCTATACATATACCTATGCATACCTATGCATGCCTATACATACATATATATACACATATTTCATATACATTCATATACATTAATATACATTCATATACATTCATACTCATACAAACGTACATAAACATACACAAACACTTTTTATATCTACCTACTATGGACCAAATTATGTAACTACCATAGTCATGAGTCTGAATTGAATGAATGAATATACATATGCATACATATACATACATCCTGGTGCCGGGAAGCCGGTATTCCCGGCACCAATAGGCTGCCATCTCCACTCCCACACCCCTGGAAACCCAAACCCCCTATGCCTATTATAAATGTTATACATATACATACATACATATACATACATATACATACATACACATATATACATATGCTTTTACATTATATGTAAAGGTGATGGTTGAATAAAAAACAAACAATTCTCGCCGTGAATATGGCCTATGCTGCCGACACGGCGTAAAGAAACCACTAATCAATCAATCATATATACATATACATACATATACATATATATACATACATTACATATACATACATATACATACATATATATACATATATGTTAACATACATATATACATACATATATATACATATATATATATACATATATTAACATACATATACATACATACATATACATACATACACATCTATATATACATATGCAGACATATATACATGACTCTACACATATGCATATAAATACATATTGTATTTAGAGATGACTGCATCACATATCTTAGAGTGGTCCTCCATTCGTCACTGTTAAGTTAATCCATATGTAGTCTGTGTCACTATCAGACTTATTTCAACAATGCAAGGGGCCTAAGCTCTGAAACTTTCACACTCAGATTTTAACCAAACACTGCCATCAGCCTAAATAACATTCCATTTATATTTAATTTATTTTTGAGTATGCATGTACATGTACACATACTTTTAAAGCTATATGTATATATGCATATATGCACATATATATGTATGTAATAGTCAAACGTAGGTGGCGCCTTGGTAACTATGCAAATGGTCGCCAGTCTATAGCGCTCGCGGCCTGCCATGCTGGCTGTGGAATATAAACACAATTCTCCTCTTCATAATCAAGAGGGTGGTTGGTCATTGGTTGTTGGAGTTTTATGTTCTTGCAACATCTAATGTCATATCAGGACGGGTACTGACCCGTGACAGTGCACACTCATGGCGACATTATAGTGCTGCCCCACTGGCAGACCAGGCTGCCAGGACCATGACCTGGTATCCCACTTAGTCACATTATCCTGACACTGATCAAACCAGTCCTTGCCCTATCCTATTAATTCTGAGCACCAGGCTAGGAAGCGACAGGTATAAACTTTCAGTCATCGGTTTGACCCAAGCAGGTTTCGAACCCGTGGGTTCGAATCCCACGATCTACCAAAACTAGATATGGATGCTCCACTCATTTGGCCACTGTTTGCTCGAGAGGTTGGCGACCTAATTTAAGTTTCATAGTCCGATGAAAACATCAAATTTTCAAAACCAAAACAATTATTCTAGATTTGACTTAGAATATATATTGGTGGACTTATTAAACAATTGTCACCACAAGAAAGGGAATACTGAGGCAATTTAATATAATCTGTTACTGCAGAAGTTCATTGTGTTAGAATTTTGACATGGTTGCCAAATTTAATTTTGCATGTTTGCACTTTAAATATCTCAAAAGTTAGCTTCTTAAAATACAAAGTTATTTCAAACTAAAGTAGGATAGATTATAACGATTAACCTAATATAGTTATCTAAAATAAATGACAGAAACTCAAAACCATCGGACTATGCAACTTTAAGTGGCTCCGGCCGGCGCGGAAGTCAGCGAGATTGGAGGGCCGGAAGTGGTACTTTAGGTCCATGTGGAGGTGGCGCCAGCGGTGGCAATGTTTGGAACTAAAACTGCAACGGTTTCTTATGTGTCGTCAGCTAGTACAGGGTCCGAAGGATTAACTTCAACTAGTAACTGAAGTGTCTAAGGGGACAATAACGTGCGTTGAGCTAGAGGTGTATCATATAGTCTATGTTGAATTGTTATCACATTCCCTCTTTTTAAAGATAAAACAAATATTCCCCCACCTCTCTGCCCCTCACCCCGAATATGTATCACGGCAGTGGAACTTCGCTGGAAATGTGAGCGACACTCGTGACTGACAGTTGACAGTGCCCTTATTTTCCCGTCATGTCACACAGACCTTCTGATCACGCCTGCCCCATTGCCCCCCCCCCCCCTCCCCCCTCCCACCCCCGTTCCCTCCCGACCCACCCCTCGACCCCCTTGCTTCCCCGGTCCCTCACCCCCCCCCCCGCTTTGCTACCCCCCTGTTCCCCCATCCCCGTGTTCCCCCGCCCCCACCCCCGCCTCCTTCCTCCTTCCGTCCCCCTTCCCCGGCCCCCTTGCTGCCCCCTCCCACACGTCCTCCCCGCCTCCTTGCTACCCCTGCCCATCCCCCCGCCCCCTTGCTCCCCCCGCCCCGGCCCCCGCGCCCCCCCCTCTCCCTCCCGACCCTGCATCCATCCCCCCACAACACACACACGCACTCGGCAGTCCTTACGCGCATGACGACAGCTGCTAATGAAGATGCGTTGGCTTATTAACGTCCACTCTGGGTAATGATAGCCTCCTGGTGCCAGCCTGGACATGCGCCGTGCCGCTCCGTGTCAGCCGATACGGGCGACACGTGCATGTGTATGTCACAGGCACGTATGTCACAGGCACTGCGGATATGGGTTCTGCATGTATGTATGCATATAAATATAGTTATTCATGTATATATATGTGTGTATTTATGTGTATATATATATATGCCTAAATATATCTATATATGTGTATATCGTCATCATCATCATGCTGTCGGTCGCGATGCGACAAAGACTGCTTTCAATACTTGACTGCCACTCTCCATTTAGCTCTCTGCTGTGAGAGTTGCGTCCAAACTTGGCACAACATTGATTGTATGTTTTTACATGTAAAAGCGATGGTTTGAACAAAAACAAACATTTCTCGCCGTGAATATATCTTATGCTGCCGACACGGCGTAAAGCAACCACCAGTCAGTCAATCAATCAATCTTCCCATCCTCTCGCTCCTCCCCCCACCCACCCACCTCGCTAACATGGCAGCAGTGGCCAGATTCACTGGCACCCATACGCTGAATAGGGCACTGCTTTTCGAAGCCATCCCTTGGTCACGTGATTAATGCTAGGTACACACCTACCGTTTTTCCGCACCCACCTACCGTATACGATCTAAAACTGCCCAAAAATCGTGAGGTGTGCACTCCCCTAGCACACCTACCGATTGCGATTCGCAACTTTTTAGGGCTAAAACCGCTTCCTTACGATTGCGATTCGCGATTCGAAAAATGAATCGGCCCGTTTTCAGTTTTAAGCGGGTCGGGTCGGGTCGCGATTTTTAGTGCGCGAATCGTATATGGTAGGTGTGTACCTAGCATTACGTGTCATGGGCGATGATCGGTCACTGGTTACGAAACGCTCCCCAGAGGGCGCCAACCCGAAACAATCAATTCGACAGCTATATGCGCAGCATCCCCCCTGTCCACTCCCCCTCCCCCCCTCCCACATACCCCTCCCCCTTCCCCCCTCCCCACACTCCTCCCCACCACACCTCCCGGCTTACACAAACCGAAACGCGTATCAATTTCGCAGAAATTGTGGTGTTTCCCCCGCCATACTCGCCATCAGGGAACGTCGTACCAAACCCCCACTGGGTATGTATCACCAAATTCCCAACACAATAGTCCACTTCCAGTTAGTACGCATATAGCGCGAGGTAGGCCCTGTCGTCCACAACCCATGTGATCAGGCGAATCTCTGTAATCTGCCAGTAATTATTCAATTGCGCATGCTGCTTTTTTTCTTGAAGAAGATTTATACTGCCTATCATGGATAAGTCTGAATAGACTTGTTTTCACTGTTAGACAGTTTGTCGATAGAAAGCCTGAGTCTACACTTTTACCGACCTAAGGGATTTTTACCCCCCCACACCACATAGACATGGTATGAGAGCAACTGGCCTTTGATGTCGCTGTAAGTTATACACAGCGGTGGAAATCCTAATTGGCAGAGGTGGGGGCACGGGGAATCGAACCACCAACCTTCAGATTAGGAGTCCGACCAAGAAAAAACTCAGACTGCTGAGCTAACCAGTCATATGAATGCTGATCGCCAGGCTAGGAAGCAACAAGTATCGATTTTATAAGACACTCGACTGGGAACCGAAGTCCCGATCTCCGGCAAGCGAGGCCCACATTCTACCGATTCGCCAATTGCACCCAGTCCCATGCTTCAGTTCTTCCAGCAAAAAACCTAATCATTTTTTGGGGTGGTTCAATATCCTATGCCACTTCTGGAATATTGTAATTATTTTTTTTTTTTTTGTATGCCTGCTATGCACAAGGCGTTGTATTATGTACTTCAGTCGGGGAACCCGTGCATTGGAATGGGACACCCCCGCGTGACTCATCATCAGGTCACCCCCGATGTGTGGTGGGGGACGCGGAGTGGGGGGAGGGGGTTCCGTTTTGCCGGTGTCACAGTTTCCGCCGTCCGGCAGTTTCCGCGGTATGCATTATCAATGGCCGTGAGCAATCTTAATACAGATAAAGTGAAATAACTCTAAAACCACACCACCTAGAAACAAATCGCTTTGTACACATATGGAAAACATCTTTACCAAAAAGATTATATTAAATTTATATGGTTAGGCTTCTTGCTTTCTATTAATTTTGAATAAAACTAATGTTTTGCACTGCACGTACCATCAAACTCAAGGCATTGTCAATGGTTGTGAGCAATCTTCATACAGAAAATACAGAAAAAGTGAAATATCTCTAAAACCACACCACCTAGAAACAAATCGCTTGGTACACATATAGAAAACATCTTTACCAAAAACATTTTATTAAATTTATAAGGTTAGTGACGATGCTGTTCGATTTTGACACATGTGCAGAATCGATGCGTACCGCGAAAACTGGCGGATGGCGGAAACTGCAACACCGGGGTAGGTGGTGGGAGGTGTTTGAGGTCTTGACTTCCTGACGGTCCTATCTGGCGTCTACTGTTGACGTGTCTCTAGGAAAGCACTGAATATATGGGCAGACAGCAGATCGATACTGGGATGGATAACTTTGCCTGTTGGCGTTTTATGTCCTGGCAACATCTACGGTCATATCAGGATGGGTTGCGAATTGTGTCACTGACAGTGTGCACTCATAGCGACTTGATAGCTCCGCCCCACTGGGAGACCAGGCTGCCGACACCATGAGCCGATATCTCACATGGTCAGCAGTCACATTATCCTGCTACTGAGCTAACCAGTTTTACTCTTATCCTATTAATGCCGAGCGCAGGCTAGGTAGAGCTACAAATGCATTTTGTAAGTCATTAGTTTGATTCGGTTGGGATTCCAACTCCCGACCTTCCGCACGGGTAGAATGCACTCTGTCGATTCGACTACCGCGTCCGGTTCTCGCCGGGAAAGCAGGGAATATATTGGCTGACAGCAAGATCGATACTGTGATGGATATGTGTGACTCAGGGTGATGACTTTAGTCAGAAAGATGAGCCCCCACCCACCCACGCCTTCGTCCCTCACCATGACTGCTTCTGACGGTTGTTTTGTTATTACTGGCGCAAACATCGAATGGGACTACTTTTATCTAGGCTCCATGTGTATGAATTCCCCAGAGTATAACTATAAGGGGCATTCTTTAAAGTTGCATAGTCCGATGAAGCATGACATTTTCAAAACCAAAACACTGACCTAGATTTGATTCTACATATTTATCTTAGATACTGGTACTGGTGTGTTGTCACATAGAAGGGCATGGGGAGTCAATTTAATAGAACCTGTTACTGCATAAGGTTATGGCATCATAGTTTTGGCATGCTTGCCAACATTAATTTGCCATGTTCTCACTTCAAATATCTCCAAAGTTAGCCATTTAAACTAAAAGTTACTTCAACCTACACTAAAGTAGCTTATAATGATCAATTTAATGTATTTATCTCAGAAAATGACAGAAACTCAAAGCCATCAGGCTACGCAACTTAAAAACTGGGCACCACATATTTGGTTTCCAAGTTACGATGTTGATAATTAATTATTTCTATTATTGACAGCAAGTCAAATAATTATGGTTGCCTCTGTGTATTTAATCTATCCCATTGAATATAGCAAAAGTTTACTTGTATGAGTTTGTGCTAAAGTGAAAATGCCAAGATTTGCACGTTCACAAACAATATGCATTTACCCTACCTCTTTTTCAAATATTTTTCTTGAAAGACCTGAACTTGTTTATTAACTGTAATTAATACAATGTTGTTTGACCTCATTGTGTATGTTAATATGAGATTCTGGATGTGTCTTTGATGTCTATGTTACATGAGTGATATTAATATATTTCTCAATTTGTATAACATTTAAATCAAAAAGTGAAATAGTTTATTTTCAACTCTGACGTATACACAATATGCAACCCTTCATACCAACATGGATTCTGCTAGTACAATGTATCATTTTGAATGTTTATTGCTATTATTTGGAAGCTTTTCACTTTTGGCTTCCATGTCGCACTTTAGGGACCAGTTTCAGAGAATAACCCATATAGTGTCAAAACTGCAGAATCCCATGAAAGGATCAAACCAAAACAGTTATCTAGATATTCCCTCGAAATAATATAATCTAAGTGAGATAGCGGTGTACTTATTCAAGTTGCATAGTCCAATGAAACATAATTTTGTAAAATCCAAAACACATACCGACATTTGATTGGATATCTATCTGCAACTCCGGCCATAATCGATTAAACACCTCATAAGTCATATCATCTGAACCAATTTTTTGCTCATGCGCAGATCCCACAAACTTGGGTTGCATAACCAAATATGTTCGGGGCCGAAAAATTGGTGACTTAAATTTAAACTTTAAAAAACCCAACCAAGATAACTACAGCAAGATAGGATTTAAAGCAGTTTATGATTACATAGTTTAGTCATGTCCATTGTAATCTGGATGGCCATACCTTTACATACAGAAAAGTGTAGCTTTGTAGTATAGGCTCCCACTGCAGGTACCAGCACAACTGCTCCACATACCTCCAGCCAATACCTTGGTAATTGGAGTTGGATAATTTTGCACACGGCCCGTGTCTTTTTAAGTTCACCTCGGGGTGTTCTATTTGAAATTCTGATGACTCGGATGATCCGAATGGTCCGGACAGTACTAATCGAATCATCATCATCATCATGCTGTCGGTCACGCTGCGACAAAGACTGCTTTCATTACTTGACTGCCGCTCATGCGGTCGTACATTTCATGAAAGCTACCTGCAAAAGTGTTGAAGTGCTGCTGGCTTTTGCAAGTTACCAGCGGCACTCTCTCGGGGAGCAAATAGAGGTTTCACACCGGCAAGAACATGTCCAGACAGGCACAAAACTGCATCAGATACTGGCGCAATAATTAAGGATTTAGGACAACATAGAAACAATAATCAGTGGATATATGATGTCATCCCTTTCTACAACTACTTTGAGAAAGCCATGGATTAGGGACTCTACTAAGAAATTAGGTCAGTTTGGTGACCTCATTAGTCTTGCCCAGATTCCCATTACTATATCTGGCTACCTATAGTAATAGGGCATACCACATCATCTGATCTTCGCGAGATGGGACTCTGGGTCAGATCGACAGGAGTTCTGGTCTGATTGTTGACATTATTTTAGATTCTGTCATTTCAAATTCCTCCAAAGCTATCTATTTGTCATCGAAGTTAATTCATATTAATGAAGAGTATGCGATAATGGATCAACTTGAAATATTTCTCTAAAACGTCTGGCAATAATTCAAAAGACAGCGGAGTAGGCAACTTTAGACATCTGTTATGGTTTCCTGGTATTGTAGTGTCATAGTGTCAGTATATCATATTTTTAAAAACACCAACAAAAAACATGGGACATGGGAACTTTTAAATTGCATGGTCAGATGGTTTTATGTTTCTGCTACTTTCTGAGATAAATACAGCTGTAATAAGATAATTTACCTTACTTTGCTTTTTGTTGAAGTAACTTGATTCAAAATGGCTAAATTTGGAGATATTTGAAGTGTAAACATGCCCATTTAATTTAGGCAAACAGATCAAAGCTCTCACCCCATAGGCTTTGACAGGTTCTATTAACTTCTGTTAGTATTTCATGCCTTGCAACAGAAAATGCATAATGAGTGCATCAGTGTCTAAGTTAGATATCTTGGATCATAATATAAATGAATGTTTTGGTTTTGGAAATTTGATGCCTTTTGTTTCATCAGACTACGCAACTTTAACTTAGTGAACTTTAAATATAGCATACTCCGATGGTTTTGAGTTTCTGGCTTATTTCTGAGATAAACATATTGAATTGATTGTTATAATCTAGCTTACTTTGGCTTGAGTATGCAGGTATTGCAGGTATAGCAATACCTCAGGGAGTTTGACGCCCCTGCCCTGCAGAGTTGTAAACCACTGGCTTGTGGTACAGGTTCTCGACAGAACCGAAGGCTAAGGGAGCAAACCCTAAACAGAAAACCATGTCACTGTGGCAGCATTAAGGGCGGTTGATGTATGGAACTGCCAACATCTCCCGACCAGCCACTGCAGGGACAAATAGTTTTGCGCCTGTCTTGACATGTTCTTGCCGGTGTGAAACCCCTATTTGCTCCTGGAGAGAGTGCCGCTGGTAACTTGCAAAAGCCAGCAGCACTTCAACACTTTTTGCAGGCAGCTTTCATGAAATGTACAACTGCACTGCAACTCTCACAGCAGGGAGCTAAATGGAGAGTGGCAGTCAAGTAATGAAAGCAGTCTTTGTCGCATCGCGACCGACAGCATGATGATGATGATGACTTTGGCTTGAAGTAACCTTTATTTAAATGACTAACTTTTGAGATATTTGAAGTGTAAAGATGTAAAATTAGTTCTGACACCATAAACTTCTGTAGTAACATATTCTAGTAAATTGTTTCAGTATCCCCTTTTATGTGGCAACGCATGCTTAATAAGTGCATCATTATCTAAGTTAGGTGTTTAGAACCAAATCTAGATAATTTTCTTGGTTTTGAAAATGTTATGCTTCATCGGACTATGCATCTTTTAAAGATAGCACTGTGTTCCTACTACAGTCAGCTCTGGTTAATCTGACACTGGTTAAACTGACAATTTTGCTTCCCGACACGATTTCAGGTGTAACAGATTTCCCCAATGTTAATCAATGCTAATTACTCTGGTTAATCTGACACTCACTTTCTGACACTGATGCTGCTTTTTTGTAATGGCCCTGTCACACTACGACGTGACTACGTCAGCGTAGGCAGAACGTGAAAATAATTATATTACGTCGACGTTATGGGCGTAATATGCAAATTGTGGACGTGAGCGTAACGTGAAAGTAACGTGGGTGTACGTCGTGACCTTAGCTGTAACGTGACAACGTTAGGGGGGAGGGATAATTGGCGACGTGACCGGGCGTTAGTGTAACGTGAGCGTAACGTCGCCGTAACGGGTGCGACGTGGACGTAACGTGACCGTAACGCCACCGTAACGTGACCGTAACGTGACCGTAACGTGACCGTAACGTGACCGTAACGTGACCGTAACCGTGACCGTAACGTGACCGTAACGTGACCGTAACATGACCGTAACGTGACCGTAACGTGACCGTAACGTGCAAAACACTGCCCACACGTTGCTCCCACCCGGGCCGTCGGTCTGATGTGACATAACGTGACTCTAACGTCATTTACGTTGCTATAACGATCGCGGAACGTCAACCTAACGTCATTGTCACGTCATCCCAACGTAACGGCTTCACGTTGAGATACGTCGAAAGTTTTGAACAGGTTCAAAACCTCGACGCGCGCCGACGTAACACGACGTAACATGACGTAGCTCGACGTCACTCTAACGTCATTATGACGTCATCATAACGTGACCCAACGTACGGCAACGTAATGACGAAAAATGATCACGTTAGGCTCACGTTGGCTCGTTACGTCGTAGTGTGACAGGGGTATAACAAACATGCCTATAGTATGCCGATAATCTGACACTTGAAATTGATCAACCATGGATGAGCACTAATATCCCAGATTTAGACCTTCTTTCAGTGGCAATTCTCACACCTAATGGTGTGAATGATTGATATGTATGTTTATGCGTAATAAATGTAGATATGCTACTTAGGTGTTATTATTATTTTAATGAACAATTGCATACATGATTCAGTCACACATATGCCTATATAGGCTTATAAAAATAACACAAACGACCACGAAATAGTCTAAATTGGTTAATCCGACAATTTGCTCTACCAACATTATTTGGAATCTGTTGGATTAAAAAGAGCTTACGGTACATTGCAAGCTGTAGAAAACTTCCTGTCGCACTTTAACCCCTTTGTCTGACAACACTTGATCAGCTGACTGAATCTGCGCCCATCACGGCTCCACCTCCCTACCTCCCCCCCCCCTATCCCCCCCCCCCCACCCCTAAACCCCCTTGGAATCAGCTCTAACTGCTTCAACGGACACACACGCTGTGGTTAGCCCCGACAATGCCTTACTCGGGCGTTCACAAGGTCAACCAGTGACCTTGGCTTTAACCCCATTTAGGTGCAGCAAAATGTCAACCAATTTCAGATTAAGTCTCATTATATTTGGATCACAGGGCGCGGGTGGGGGTTGGGGTGGGTTGCGGGTGGCAGTTGTCACGGTCCATCGATTAAGCAGCATTTAATTGAGAGCCACTAATTTATTCATCGGATATTACACTGTATTTGACGTTGTGGATTTAGGTACCCCTGTTTCTTTGTTCTTTCTTTTCTTGGTAATTGGGCAGAAGTAATTTATTGGAATAATAACTGTCTTCAAAAGACAACTCTACATCCAATTCATGTTATATGGTATTCTAGGTGTTAACCCAAAGGTGGGCTAATGTTAACTGTATACAGTTACAAGCCATACACAAGAAGCAAGAAAACCAAAAGTATTGCTAAAAACAAAATTCAAAACATTTGAATCAAAATCAGACTAGCGCTGCCCAGCGGTGAAAACAAGTGTTAACACACTTATCTGTTATGAGCAGTGTAAACAAGTTCATGAAAAAAAGATTCAAAAATAAATTCAAACCAATGTTGTCCTTACATAGAAATTGTCTTGACATCCGATGGATGGTTCATACATTGGGAAAATGTTTCACCTGAGGGAATTAATGGCTCGCCAATCACGTGCGCCACATGAGATAAGTTAATTGCATCAGTTTTGTGATGAGGACTTTCATCATCTTGAGAATCAGAAACATTTTATTTAGGGCATAGTACTTCATAATTCCTGAGGTCAATCGAAATACCTCAGCTACACTCAATGTAGGAAAAGGTCAACTATTTATTTTAGATTCATGTTAAGTGGCTTGTATTGGTGCAGTGTGGTGAACTATTTTTTGTGGCTAACTCATAAAGTGGCTGGCATTGTAGGAGTGTCCTCTGCATTTAGATGTGCGCATGACGGTGTACCTGATAAGTGGCTGAGAACAATTGGATCTGTGCGAAATAGTACACGATGTAGTTGTTCAATTATAAACCAGGGCTATCACAACAAAATAGAGGACAACATATAAATGGGTTGGTATTTTATTCCTCCTGGCACCCAGCCTGCACCCAGCTTTTTCAACGGGACCTGAGTATTCAGGTTTAGCCCCTTTGAAAGCATTCTACCAATGCAGTCGGACTATGATGAATGTATTCACCGGGGCAAGATCACATCTTTCCATTATCCAGCTGCGAATTGTGCACATTGCTAGCACTAAGCAGTATCCAAAAAATAACAAATTCAGGCACTCCTTTTTGTTGGAGTCACAGCTCTTGCAAAGCTCCTGACACAGTTGGAACTCAACAATCTCTTGAGCCATGACCACTTTGACACAATGAGAGGAATGACTAACGTCGGCTTCTGTCAAGAGTGTGTGGGTCGCAGGGACTGGGTGAGATGACCTGTCAAAGTGTCGACTGTCAGTTGACAACCTCACACATTGACACTGAAATCTCTGCCCTTCCAAGCACCTCCCGAACCATTGCCCTTCAGATTAATGTCAGTTCCAGCTGAAAGTTGCCATCAGAGTTTCAACCCAAAAATAATTAATATGAACCATACTTTTTATGCTTAATTCTTGCTCCTTTAAATTAATTTTTTTTTGCTAAACATTGGGATAATTTCTGCAGTCAATTTGAAAACTTTTTGTTGTTGTTCTTCGGAGTCTCAATGATATTCGTTTTTCACTGTCTCACGGTAATTGAGATTATAATTTGTTTTATTATAATATACATATTATCTAAATGAATGTAATATAATATGATCTGCAGATTAATGCTTTAGCCCAGGCGCTGAACAACAAAAAACAACATACAAATCTCAGTATTCGCTGAATATCCTCATTCATCAAACGAAATTAACCTTTAGATTCAATTTAGCTAACCTCCAAGGTCTCAATACCACCATCTGTGACTAATTTTGATGACGGGTCTTTGTCAATTATGGCCTTTGCCATTGAATTTAGGTGGTGAAAATGACAAATTGGGATGACATTTTGTATTAAAAAAAGTAATTACATTTTGTCCCGACGCCCATTTGTCAATTCTGGCCGTTGTTGTTTAATTTAGTTGGTAAGAATCACCAAAATTCCTGACATTTTGTATTTAAGCCAACATAAAAAAATAGAAATACAACAAAAATAACACACAACAATCAATGAAAAAACATAGACACCCACAAAGTACAAAAGGAAAAATACAGAACAAATATATTTCAAAAGACCCCACAAAGATTACCACGAAAAGCACACTAAAACACAAAAAGACCCACACAAACTAAACCAAATCAAACAAGTAAAATCACCTAAAAAATCCCATCGGTGAGGCATGCTTGCTGAGTCGGTCTCAGCACCCTTCAATGTAAATGACAAAGGCATACGAGCTGCCCCTACCGGGCTCAGCTGACACTAAACCCAACACCCTTAAACACATCCAGGTCAAGCCGCGTGACGTCAGTTTCCTGCCACCGCCAAAGCGAGGCTGTGGGCGACGCTGCGAACGCTGCAGACGACATTTCGGTTTGGCGCCGAAACTGCGTGCAGCGGGCATGTTCCTTAGACGAGACTGTTTCCGGTTCCGGTGGTTGCGGTCGGCTTCAATATGAATGAGGCACGTATCACAATTCAGGGGCATGACAAAAAACAAAATAAATGTCCATTAAAAGAACATCGCATCAAATTGAACATTCTGCGTTCATCCGAGACCTATTAAACTGACATCCTTCCAATAGTATTCCAGGGTCTAAACAAGCTCTAATTGATGTGGTTAAACTACACCTCCCCCCCACCCCCCCATCTTCCCACCTCCATACTATTCCGGTCACTTTATATTTGTGGACATGGTCGACTAATTGTTAACAATTGGGGCTCAGTGGCGCCCTCTGCAGACGGGTGGTGGGATTAATGCCTTGATCCGTTCTTGACGTTATTCACCACCTTTATGGTGACGTGACAAATCCAGAGTGTGTCATTGACGTGTCGTGGTAGAATTCTCACAGCTCGAAAATTCTGCATTAATTTGTTGGTGTCGGAGAATTTAACTATTGACAGATAATAATCACTATTATCAGAAAGAGATGAACCTAAATGGACAGCATCAACATCGTCAATAAAGATGAAGTTGGAACAGATTGGCGATTTGGAATTGTTATTAATGTGTGTGAGGATTTGGATATGAATATCACCGGGTATTGGTTATTGAAAGGGTGACATTGGTTCCCTATTGTCCTGGTGGGTGGGCAGGGTAGGATTGAGCAGGGTGGAGCAGGGTGGTGGTTAGGGGAGTGGGTAGGTGAGAGGGTGGGTGATAGCACGGTGGGGTGGTGCAAGGTGGGGTGGGGCAGAGTGATGGCCATGCAAGGGTGTGGGATGGAGTAGGGCTGGACCAGAGTGATAGCTGTGGCAGGGTGTGGAGTAACGGTAGGAGTGAGGGTAGGGATGAGGTTTTGTTTGTTTGTTTGTTGTTGTTCTACGTCCTAGCAACATCTAAGGTCATATCAGGGCGGGTACCGACTTGTGACAGTGCGCACTCATGGCAACTTCATAGTGCTGTCCCACTGGGAAAGCAGGCCACTGGCACCATGACCTGGTATCCCACTCAGTCACATTATCCTGACAATGAGGACACCAGTCCTTGCCCAGTCCTAATAATGACGAGTGCCTGGCTAGGAAGCGACAAGTATAAATCTTTAAGTCATTGGTTTGACTCGACCCGGGTTCGAACCCACGACCACACGATCTACCAGCACGGGAGACGGACGCTCTAACTCATTCGGCCATCCTTTCTGGGATGAGGTAGAGCTGGGTGAGGTGGGGTGGGGCTGGGGCAAAGGGATGTTTGTGGAAGGGTGTGGGGCAGGGGTGGGGTAGACGTGGCGGTGGGGTGAGGTGAGGTCGGGGAGGGTTGGAGAAGAGTGGTGGTTTTAGAAGGGTATTGGGCAGGGGTAGGGTGGTGTAGGGGTGAGGAGGGCTGAGGTGGGGTCGGGTGGGGCTGGGGAAGAGTGATGGTTGTGGAAGGGTATGGGGCAGGGGTAGGGGTGAGGTAGGGGTGTGTGTGGTGGGGTGAGGTTGGGGAAGAGTGATGGTTTTAGAAGCGTGTGGGGCAGGGATAGGGTGGGGTAGGGGTGAGGTGGGGCTGGGGAAGAGTTGTTTTGGGCTGGTCAAGGCTATTGTGTCTGTATCAAAGTTTTGGCATGCTCGTCATAACTAATTTGATTTTTATTTCAAATACCTTAAAACTGAGCTATTTAAAATAAAAGTTACTTCAAATTAAAGTAATGTAGATCATAACAATCAATTTAATATGTGTGTCCTAGAAAAATGCAGAAACTCAAAAAGTATATGCAACTTTACACAAAATCTGCTCAATGATGAACAAAGCACGGACTGAGATTGTGATGAGTGATGACAGAATGTCAAGATGGATGCTTTATAATTGATGCTGCTGCTGTTGAAGTCGGCCACACGGCGGGTTCCCTAATGTAAGTACATACTGATAGTTAGTTTCATTTCTTAAGCCTCTGTCACACTTCACCTGATCGAGGAAGCGGATTGAAACGGAACAAAGTCCGTTGATATCTGGCAAAGTATGGTTTGTGTCCTTTGCATATCCATTGATATCCGTTGATATATATTGATATCCGGTCCGATCCGTTACAAGTTTTGAGCATGCACAAAACTTGTAACGGATTGCACTGGACTGACATATGCGGTTATTATCCATTACTGTCAATTTCCCATCCATTCCCCATCCGTTCCCCATCCGTTCCCATCTGTTACCGTCCGTTCCCATCCGTTCCCATCCGTTCCCATCCGTTACTGTCCGTTACCGCCCGTTACCGTTTGTTACCATCCGTTACCATCCGTTTTTTTTAAACTAAATGTATTTTATTCAGCGAATAATGTCTTTTGTCAGCGCCAGAGCACTGGTCTTCCGGCCGTTAATTACA
This sequence comes from Branchipolynoe longqiensis, assembly GCA_030323885.1. Lineage (NCBI taxonomy): Eukaryota > Metazoa > Annelida > Polychaeta > Phyllodocida > Polynoidae > Branchipolynoe > Branchipolynoe longqiensis. The sequence goes on along the minus strand of CM059190.1, from coordinate 66,372,968 downwards.
ATTTGTTGGTACATAAATGACAATATTAGTTGCAATAATAACCACATGAAAAACCTGTTCGATAATAGAAGCATAATATAAATTGACTATTTGTCGTAATAGTAACTGCATGCAATTCCAGTTCAACAAATGTATTATGCACTTGGTGAGCATGCATCAATAAATGTACAAGATGACTCTAGAATTGTCTTTAAACACTTCTTTCTTCCTTTGTTTTCTCTCTTCTCTTTTCAAAAAGATATAACATATCTACAATACACATATATATATACTATATTGCAAATATGCAAATCAGTGGATCCAATCACCAATACCAAATGCGGAAACCTGGCCATTTAAATTTTTTTATTTTTTTTTTTTCCCATCACGAGTGTTCCGTTCTGTGTGGCCTAATGATGGGATCGCGGTCTGATATTGCAGTGGGGACTTACATCAGACAGGTTTTATGTCAATTTAAAGGAAAATTTTAGGTAATAGGTTTTGAAAGAAGGTGTAGTAGGGGTGGGGTAAGGGCGGGAAGGGGATCAGCGTGCAGGTCTCTGTAGTGCATTTGAGAACATTTATATATATATGTATGTACAAGGGTCAGGGCAAGGAAGGCCTTTAGAATACCTATAACCGTGTCAGGGTCTGACAGGCCAGTTGTATTTTCATAAAGTTTTTAAATTCAAGGAGACTTGTGGACTGTCTTGTCCTCACTGGAAGTTTACCATCCGTTACCATCCGTTACCATCTGTAACCGTCCATTACCGTCCGTTACCATCCATTACCATCCATTACCATCAGTTACCGTCCGTTACCGTCCGTTACCATCCGTTCCCGTCCATTCCCATCCATTCCCTTCCGGTACATATCCATTCCACCTTCATTGCCGTTCGTTATAGTTCTTTTTGTATACTGAATTGTCCATTGATCGTTAGATACATTATCAACCATTACTGTCCGTTACCGTCTGTTACCCGTCCGTTACCATCCGTTACATAATCGATACATTTCACATCCGAATCACACCGGACTAGAATATTTTTGTCCGGCCCTATCCATTTCCTCAATCTGGCGAGGTGTGACAGGGGCTTTAGGTTCCGATGTTCTGATATGTGGGGCAAATGTTGAAAAATCATGGCTATAAGTTGGGTAGCTGTAGCGATTCCTGTGTCAAGCAGTAAGTAAGGCGTGGACGGTCGACGGGAAAACAGGAGAGAGGCTCCTTCCCGTGTTGACCCTAAAATGCTATGCAATAGCACACCGTCCAATGTCTACAATGTTTAGGAATGTGTATCTATCTGCACCCGGCGATTATACAGCGTAAATTTCAGCCATGCTGGATGTGGGGATCTCTATGCCGATACTAGTATGCTGAGGATGAATTTGATGGATGGGGCGGAGAGGAGGCGATGGGAGGAGGGGGGGAATCAATCGGGGTAGGTGAACTAGTTTACTAGTCATATAGTTACTGCAACCTTTGCCTCTCCCTCTTCTTCTTCTTCTTCTTCTTCTTCAACCTAATATCTATCTAATTCATTCATGCGACGGCGACGCGACGCAAGTTCCGATGGCTGGATCCTGCAGGCTTTGCAGAAAAGAGAGCTGCGGATGCCTGTGATGATTATGTGTGTGTGTATGTGGGTGGTGGATGTTGTAGAGGCGATGCTGATAGGATGGGGCCGGGCCGGGGTGAAGTGAATGAGGCACCGACAGGGAGAAGGCAGTGTGTCGATGTGTGTGTGACGAAGGGTGAGTGTCGGGGGGGGGGGGGGGGTCTGGGTGGGTGTGGGCGTGGTGGTAGAGATTTAATGCCTCAACCACCAGCAGACTGATACTCGTCTAATCGGCCTGCCACACCTATCAGCCACCCCCATCCGCCAACCTCCCACCGCCCTCCGCCTCTCCCGCCGCCACACCCTCTGCCACTCTCCGCCACACTCTCCGCCACACTCTCCGCCATCCCGCTGCACCACAACAATGCGCAGCAATCACGTGGGGTTACGCCGGTATTTGTCCGATGGCTCTGTTTGATGTCGACTAAAAATTGCGCATCTGGCGCGAGCTGCTCGGGAAAGGTGGGGGGTGGAGGGGTGGGGGAGGGTTGGAGGCGTTGCCTTACTAAGAAATCACCGATTTTGGCTTCCTTAGAAATCGCCGATTTGTGCTTACTGCGAAATCCTTGATGTTGGCTTACTCATAAATACCCGATGTTGGCTTACTAAGAAATCCCCGATATCGGCTTACTAAAAAATCACCGATTTGGGCTTACTATTAAATCACAAATGTTGGCTTACTAAGGAATCCAAGATGGTGGCTTACTAAGAATTCACCAATTTTGGCTTACTAAGAAATTACTGATTTTGGATTACTGTACCCAGACTGATATTAGCCAGAGCCAAAAACAGATCATATGAGAGGAGTACCGAGTACATGAAGGCACGGGAATGGAATACACTCGGAGTAGAAGAAAGAAGTACAGGGACAATAGAAACATATACAAAATTAATTAAAAGAGAGCTAAATGCATTGCTAGACTAATGACAACAACACATAAAATGAATTAAAAAAGAAAAATATAGATAAATAAATAGAAAATACACTGATAATTCAAGCAAAGTTTTAAAGGGTATACATGCTAGGTATGATACAGACAGAAGGTAACCTTTAAACTTCTAATCATAAACTAATGACCACTAACACAGCAAGGTGAAGACAGTCAGAGAAAGTAACTATTGGTAACTAAACAACTATCCGATTGTAGAACAAACAAACTCACAGAGGTTTGGGGGATGTAGCAGAATGCTTACAAACAGAGAAAGAATGCATGCAGTACATAGCCACACAAGAACTGAAAGTGATGAAAAGAAGGGGAAACCACAAGACTATTCAAGCCGATAAAACAAGTCATTAGACTTAACCGTTATGGGCAGCATAAATACTCCCATCACCAAAAAAAAAGAAAAAAAGAAGAAGAAATCACCAATGTTGACTTACTACGAAGTATCTGTATTGGCTTGCTAAGAAATCGCCGATTAGGGCTTACTAAGAAATCGCCGATGTGTGCTTACTAAGAAGTCGCCGATTTTGGCTTCCTAATAAATCACCGATGGTGGCTTACTAAGAAATTACCGATTTTGGCTTTGTACGAAATCCCCGATGTTGGCTTAGTAAGAAATCCCCGATGGTGGCTTACTAAGAAATTAGGGATATTGGCTTACTAAGATTAGTGATGTTGGCTTACTAAGAAATTAGTGACGTTTGCTTGCTAAGAAATCACCTATTTTGGCTTACTAATGAAATCCCCGGTGTTGGCTTACTAAGAAATCACTGGTTTTGGCTTACTAAGAAATCACTGATGTTGGTTTACTAAGAAATCTCCACTGTTGGCTTAGTAGCAAATCTCCGATTTTGGTTTACTAAGAATCCCGATGTTGGCTTACTAAGAAATCAATGATGTTGGCTTACGAAAAGAATCCGCGATGTTGGATTAGTAAGAAATCAATGATGTTAGCTTATGAAGAAATCCCCGCTGTTGGCTTACTACAAAATCCCCAACGTTGGCTTACTACAAAATCTCCGATTTTGGCTCTCTAAGAAATCCCCGATGTTGGCTTCCTGCTGAATATGAAGTCAGCGAAGTGTGATATCAGCAGAACGAAAGTTGCATAACCCGATATTTGTTAGTTTCAAGAATATTTTCTAATTACACATATTTCAAATCTAATTCTACTTTACTTCGTTTGAAAGGATTCATGTCTTAACGGGATAATCTTGTAGACAGTTGAGGTTAAAATAGTCATCAATGTGTCTAGTGAAATGCTGGATCAGCTTTGTACAGGCTTTTTTCACCAATTTTCTATCATAAAATTGTAGATAGAACAGGAACAGGAAACTAGAATCGAAGTTTAATGAGTTCAGCGGTATCTGAGTTGAATATGTAGAATCCTATTTAGATAGGTATTTTGGCTTAAAAACAAGGAAAGCCATACATCTAAGCACCTTGTAATGGATGGAAACCATACACCGACCCACACAGTAACTTAATGATCTAATCAATACACATGTATGTATACTACAACATGTGTAATTACTATCTCATATATGACTTCGCAATCGATGCCATATGTAATTCTTGGAAGGCTTAATATTGTTATTTCAGCTGACTTGAGCTAGCTGCTGATGACATTATCAGACTACATATATATATATTATAAATCACTCTACTGTCACATGTGCGACAATGCCGACAAAATACTTTATTCAATGAATAAACATTATTTAAAACAAAACAAAATATTCTGTTATCCGATTATGCAGCTTTACGTGTTTTTTTGATAGATTATATATCGGTTTAGATCATTTGGTCATCTTCAATTGGAGTATTTTATCAGTGTTATTTAGTTAGTTTGTTTGTTGTTGTTTTACGTCCTAGCAACATCTAAGGTCATATCAGGACGGGTACCGACTTGTGACAGTGCGTACTCATGGCGACTTTATAGTGCTGCCCCACTGGGAGACCAGGCCACCAGCACCATGACCTGATATCCCACTCAGTCACATTATCCTGACACTGAGCTAACCAGTCCTCGTCCTATCCTAATAATGCCGAGCACCACCTATTTAGGTAGTGTCACTAATTCATTTACTCCTACATAAATATTTTAGATTAATATCTCATCATTGTAATGTAGGTGGCTTTAGTCTGAAATAACTTTTAAAATTTGTTATAAAGGAACAAATTTGGAGATCGAAGTCAAAACGGGGCAAAATACAATTTGGCATGTACATGAAAATGCTGCATGTTCTACTATATTGTTTGAATATTCCCTTCTATTCAGGAACACAATGCATCGGTATCAAACATTCTGAAGCCCCGGTCACATAGCCGTTAGTGGACATAGTTGAACATAGTGGAGGTTAACGTAGTTGAAAGTAGTTGAACGTAGTTGAACCTACCGGCATCCGTACTTGTCCGTGATGCTAACTTGGTAATAATGTGGGTGTGCTGTGATCTCCGATTTAATTTTTGGACATGTTCAAAAGAGTGTTAGAGGCTGAATTTGCATCGATGGTGCTAACATACTCTAGCGTACTCTAGCGAACGTAGTTGAACGTACGTACCGTATTTATCCATACCAACACCTGCCATACCTTAACGCATTTAAACATAGATTAACGTGCTTACACCACGCTTGACCCACGTTAATCTATCCTACAGATCATTACGTCCACTAATGGCTATAGACCTATTTCAATGTTTACTAACATCGTGTATGTGCGCGCAGCTTGGCTGCAGGACGAAGGCACACTGCCATTGGGTTTTCCGGTACGCGCATTGAAAAATGTCAGTTTTATTCAAAATTAATAGAAATGCAGAACCCTAACCTTATCAATTTAATAGAATGTTTTTGGTAAACATGTTTTCTATATGTGTACCATCGATTTGTTTCTAGGTCGTGTGGTTTTAGAAATATTTAACTTTTTCGGTATGAAGATTGCTCACAGCCATTGACAATGCTTTGAGTTTGCCGGTACGTGCAGTGCAAAATGTCAGTTTTTTTTCCAAATTAATAGAAATCCAGAAGCCTAACCTTATCAATTTAATATAATGTTTTTGTTAAACATGTTTTCTCTATGTGTTCCAGGCGGGTTGTCTCTAGGTGGTGTGGTTTTAGATATAACTTTTTCTGTATGAAGATTACACACGCCATTGACAATGCATTGAGTTTGCCAGTATGGGCAGTGCAAAACATCAGTTTTATTCAAAATTAATAGAAATCCAGAACCCTAACCTTATCAAGTTAATATAATCCCTTTGGTAAACATGTTTTCTATATGTGTTCCAAGCGGTCTGTGTCTAGGTCGTGTGGTTTTAGAAATATTTAACTTTTTCTGTATGAAGATTGCTCACGGCCATTGACAATGCATTGAGATTGCCGGTATGGGCAGTGCAAAACATCAGTTTTATTCAAAATTAATAGAAATCCAGAACCCTAACCTTATCAAGTTAATATAATCTCTTTGTTAAACATGTTTTCTATATGTGTTCCAAGTGGTTTGTGTCTAGGTGGTGTGGTTTTAGAGATATTTAACCTTTTCTGTATGAAGATTGCTCATAGCCATTGAGTTTGCAGTGTGACACTGTGTCGTTCTGCAGCCAAAATGTGCGCGCACTGACCTAGATACCTATGCTGACATCATATGAAATAGGTCTATATGACCGGGCCTTAAACTGGACATGTCGCATCAAATCTAGGTAAGTGCCTCAGTTTAAACAAATTGATGTGTTGGTTGGACTGTGCAGCCTTACTAATAGTATTAATGCAGTTTAATTTCATTAATGAAACAATCTGTAACTAATGAATACATATACCCAGCTGTACATTTCCTAGATTGTGAATAGTAATATTAACCATCGCATGTCCACATTATTCCATTCCAAATTCAGCGACGGACAAAATCAGTCAGTGAACCTTTATTGGGACACTGGGTGTGGGAGGAGGGAGGGAGGGAGGGAGGATTGTCACGTGCCTGACACGTGGTGTGTCACGTGGGATTGTCACGTGGCCGGATGGTGCGCGTGGGGCGTTGCGCAGAGCGGCAGAACGCGTCCACAAAAGGGCTTAGCGAAAATCTGTCGCGAAATTCTTTAGAATGCGATGATGGCACAATTGTGAGTGTGCTGTGCAGTTTGTAATGTGTGTGTGTGAGTGTGTGTGTGTGTGTGTGTGGGTGTGTTAGCCCAAATGCCATTACAGTTCATGGGTGAGTAATGCAATAAATGGTATTTGCATAAATCAGTGTGGAGAGTGTGAAGGGTGGAGTTTGGGTGGGGGTTTTGTCGAGGTGCATGAGGGTGGGGTGGGTGGTGGTTTAGGGGTGGGTGTAGAAATATGGAGAGCTGGATGATGTAGAAATGATGGAGTATTCTATGGGGATTTTACAGTATGTCATTTCGATTACCATCTGGTAATTGCTCTTCGAATGGTGGATCATACTGTCAATTTGGGTCACTAATAATCCTGGGTCATTCTGGATCATTGCTTGTCTGTGTGTCGGTGTGTGTCTTCGTGTCTAATGTTGCTATTCATCGTACTTATTAATCTTGGGCCTAAGTACCAACTAGATTTAGACTTATTCATGATAGGCAGTATAAAAAAGTAAAAGAAAGCTAAGATATTTAATATCTAATAACAAAGATAACTTGGAAAAATATAACATTAATGTCATCATCATCATCATCATCATCATCATTTCCTTAACTGCGGGAGTCATAGGGGCACCAGACATGACTTTCTCATCATCAATTCCCACCAGACAGGATGGCGGAATCAGTTGAGCGTCCGTCTGCCGTTTTGGTTGATCGTGGGGTTCGAACCCACGGATTCTAACCCTGGTCGAGTCAAACCAATGACTTAAAAATGTATAATTGTCGCTTCCTAGCCAGGCATTCGGCATTATTAGTATAGGACAATGACTGGTTGGCTCAGTGTCAGGATACTGTGACTGAGTGGGATATTAGCTCATGGTGCTGGTGGTCTGATCTCCCAGTGGGGAAGCACTATAAAGTCAGCATGAGTGCGCAATGTCACGTCCTGATATGAGTAGAGCTGTTGCCTGGACATAAAAACTCCAACAAGCAAGCAATGATCAATCCCTTAACTGCGAGGGTCATTGGGGCATGACGGGTGACTTTGCAACCAGTTTACTCAATATTTCGCTGTTCTGAACTGCTCTCTGGGATTGCCAAACTCCAGGTCTATCCATTCCCTGAAGTTTGTTTCCTAACTCTTCTTTTATCTGTCTTGTCCCCCCCCACCTTCTTTCACTCTGTTGGGAATATCACGAACGTCACCCATAAGTGGGATGCTTAACCAAATATCGCACCATTCAGATAAAGAAAGCAAACAATATTAAAACTACGTTTTTTTAAGGATTGTGATTTAAAATAAAATATTTGCTAAAAATCCACCTACATTTTTTTGAAGAAATGCCAGGTCTATGGCGAATTTGTTGGAAAAAGAATATTTGTTAAAAAATCAACCAACACATATCTAAAGAAATGATATGTCTGTGGCGAAGCCGATGAAGCATGGCTGTCGGCGGGATCCCCTGTTGAGTTAGCAAGGAACCTATTATTGATGGCCATCACATTCTTTTTCTCCTTTGAATGCCTTATCTATGCGACACCGAGAGCTCTGTTATCACACCACCCGCTGATTGCTCATATAGGGTCTATTATCTACAAGCACCAATAACCTTAGAGGCTCATTAATAGAGTGTTTGGAGCACAGAAAGAAAATGGGGAGGGCGGGTGGTAGGTAGTGAAAGTAGGTACTAGAGGAGCTTAGCGACGCTCAGGATCGAAAAGGAGGCTCACACAGCAGGCGGCCCTGTCTACTGACACCAGACATTCATTATCTCATGTGTATAACTGAGGTGATTAATATAATCTGGTGGGTGGGTTGGGGTGGGAGTAGGGGTGAGGTGTTAGATAATCATTGCATATTTAGATTGGTTGGATGTTGGAGTTTTATGTGATGGCAACATCTAAGGTGCTCTGGCGCTGACAAGAGATATTATTCGATGAATAAATACTTGACTAAAAAAAAAAAAATAAAAAAAAATATATATATCAGGATGGGTACCGCCTTGTGACAGTGCACAATCATGGTGAGTTTATAGTGCTGCCCCCTTGGGAGACAAGGGTACCAGCACCATAGCCTGATATCCCACTTATTCACATTATCCTGACACTGAGCCAACCAGTCCTTGCCCTATCCTAATAATGGCAAACGCCTGGATAGGAAGCAACAAGTATAAACTTTTAAGTCATCCGTTTGACTCGACCAGGGTTCGAAGCCATGGGTTTGACTCCCACGGTATACCGAAACAGGAGATAGACGCTCAACTCATTCGGCCATCCCGCCTTGTGTGTATTAGTAGATCAATAACTTCTGAATGTTTATCATTCACAAGGATGGTTTGATCATGTGATGTGTTTAGGAACAAAACTTGAGAAACAATTCTGACTGCGTTCCGTTGATGTTCAGTAAAGATCTGTAACAGTTGCAGCAAACTTTAAATATGTGTGGTGTATAGCGTATTATGCGAGTATAATGGAGTGGAAGGGAATTGCTGGTTATTGTGATTATCGATTATTCTATGCACTGCCTTGACCGTACCCTATATATAACCACCAGATACCAATCCTCATAATCCTGATTGCGCAATATATAATCTCAGGTGGACTGAAAGATAGACCCACCATAGAGAAAACACTAATTTACCTGACTAAAATAATCTAGAAGCGGCTAGTTCACAGGAAACTATCCAGGGGGCGCGACTAGTACGGACAATATGAAAGGAGTAATCAAGAGAAAGGTTCAGCTAAAATGCAAGATTACCTTTATATTGGTAAACTAATACGTGAGTGAGTTTATTGTTTATATTCAAATAATCCACTTTATAGCCCATAGATTAAGCCAATACAAATATGTTGCGCCAGACCGGGAACCGTGGCCGAATCGCTAGAGCGCATGTTACCCATGTGAAAGGTTAGGAGTTCGAATCCCAGCGGAGTCAAACCAATGATTAATAAAAATGTATAATTGTCGCTTCCTACCCTGATGCTCTGCATTAATAGGATAGGACACGGACTGGTTAGCACAGTATTAGGATAATAAGACTGTGTGGGATATCGGGTCATGTTGCTGGTGGCTTGATTTCCCGGTGAAACATCACTATAAATTTGCCATGAGTGTGCACTGCCACAAGTTGGTTTCCGTCCTGATATGACCTTAGATGTTGCCATGACGGAAAACTCCAACAACCAACCAACCCAGTATTAGGTCGCCATCAGTGCTCACTGTCACAAGTCGGTTCCCATACCGAGATGACTTTAGATGTAGCTAGGAAGTTATGCACCAAACATATTTTGCAATATATATATATTTGGCAATTGCTAATCAAATTTCTTTTAACCTCACATTGATCAAATTTCGACCTGCTTTATTGACACTATTCATGCGCGACCTAATTCGTCATCAGAACGAGGCTGATGTTGCGTATTGGAAATTGCCATAAGACACTGCTGTGTGCCTATGTGTATGAACTACTGCAGAAATTAAAGCAGTAAGATTTGAGGATATTCACTTTTGAAACTATCATATTCATTTTTGCCTACGTTTTTTCTATTTATTGGTCAATTTTCATGAAGATTGAGTGATGATCAGATCCATTTCAGTAGGCAATGTCAACAAAGTCGCTCACCTTGGCTGCCAATCTTTTCTAAAATTCAAAATTGCATAACTTTCTTAATATAGATATATTAAAGAAATTTATTTTAACCCTTTTAAAGCTTTTATTAATTTGTAATTACTAAGACTAGTTGTTTAACTGTGTTGCACAGATAACTACGCTGACAGTGCTGCATTACATGATACCACATTAACTATGGAGACTTGAAGTTGACAGTCACATTGTAGTTAAAGAATTGGAAAATAACCATGCAAGGGTCACCGGAACTTCATGTAAATTGGCCAATAGATAGAAAACATGTATGCAAAGATGAATATGGTAGTTTAAAAAATGAATACCCTCAAAGTTGAGTGATTTCGAGGGGTATTGGTCGACGAAAAAATATTTTTCATACAGCGGAGCCTCGGAGACGCGTAAGTGGCCTCGGTCTGGTTTCATGAATAGTGTGAATAAGAGTGAACTAGTCAATCATTGACAACTATGGTCTTATTACTGTAGCATCCGTAGACATCTCAGCACCCTGCTTGTTGGTTTCTTTGACTATGTCACAACCAGTCCATGATGAATTACTAGCCCAGTTGTGATTACTAATTCCCCTCACAGCACCTTCCCACATCCCTCGGCCACCAGGGTGCCCCGATAATCCTCGTAGCTCTTAGATTAATGTTTCCTTCTTCGCACTTCTAATGGCGACCACATTCAATATAAGTGTGGCTGGTTGGTTGTTTTACGTCCTGGCAACAATTAATGTCATATCAGGAAGGGAACTGACTTGTGACAGTGCATACTCATGGTAACTTTATAGTGCTGCCCCACTGGGAAATCAGGCCACTGGCATCATGACCCAATATCCCACTCAGTCACATTAGCCAGTTTCTGAACTAACCAGTCCTTGCCATATCCTATTAATGCTAGGCGCCAGGCGCCAGGGTAGGAAGCGAAAAGTATCAATTTTATAAGTCATTGGCTTGACTCGACCGGGAACCAAACTCCCGATATCACACACACAAGGCCTGTGCTCTACTGATTCAGCCACCGCACCCGGTGTATTATAATTGTGTGGCGCGGTGGAAGGAATCAGTGTGAATGGCTTCCTCATGACTTTGAAGGCGACCAATACTTGAAATTGGACTCAACACTCAACTCTCAATCTTGACAATCATTGATCTAAAACAAAAATGAAGATGGAAAAGAATTTATTTTGTGACATAATACCAATTTTAAACTCAGGATCATGATATTCTTATTCATGAATTTAATTGCGTATTGACACTTCGACTAAATTATGTCCACTTTTATAGTGGATTCATGAGTAGAAAGTCACTCTATAACGATGAATGATTCCAAATGTAATTTCCGCTTCAATTACCCACAATGCTCCACATGAAACCCCGCCTATCCCGGCGGTGATATACTCATATTAATGCACGTAAAGGGGAACGCAGAGGAATACCATCAATTTCACACACTTACACATATATATATATATATATATATATATATGCACTATAATATCTCATGGGAGTATAAACAAATACAATGCCGGTTCAGTTCTCCTCTGCTATCTAACTTTATAATATTATAAAGAAAAAATCCCCGACAGGAGTGAACATGTGTGTGCGGCGTTAGGGACGAAGGGTCGGTGGTGGCGCCACAGGTCCCATCAGTGTGGTAGGCTGTAGGTATCGGCACCAAATATATAATAATGTAGTAGTCTGCATTGACCTCTCAGGCAAGTAACCACATAGACAGGTAGGCATGGGTAGTGTGGTGATATCAGGAAGCCTAGGTGGTGTAATGGTTAGCACACTGGCAAGGAATGCAAAGAGATGTGGGTTCGAGTCCCACTCTAGGCGCAATATTTCCCATTTTTATCTCCCCCACGGCACTGGTTGCCATGACCATGATCCTGTACAAGCTACACATACTACCATTTATCATATAAACAATTATGTGGGGTCTCAGATGACCTGAAAGTTTGGTTTAACCATACTGGAGTGGCCTGGGGTCCGACAATTTTGTTTGGATTAACCGATAATTTGGATTAACCGACTTTGGTTTAACCAACTTTTTTTATATGATAAATGGTAGTATTTTGCACGGCTGCCGAAAAAAGTTTGGATTAACCGATCGTTTGGTTTAACCGAGCTTGGATTAACGGGGTTGCACTGTATAATGTATATCATCATCATCATGCTGTCGGTCGCAATGCGACAAAGACTGCTTTTATTTCTTAACTGCCGCTGTTCTGTGCGTTGTGCATTTCATAAAAGCTGCTTGCAAAGTGTTGAAGTGCTGCTGGCACTCTCTCGGGGAGCAAATAGAGGTTTCACACCGGCAAGAACACGTCAAGACAGGCGCAAACTATTTGTCCCTGTAGTAGCTGGCCGGGAGATGTTGGGAGTTCCGTTCATCACTGCCCTTAATGCTGCCACAGAAGCATGGTTTTCTGTTAGGGTTTGCTCCCTTAGCCGTTGATTCTATCAAGAACCTATACCACAAGGCAGTGGTTTATAACTTTGCAAGGCAGGGGCGTCAAACACCCTGAGGTATTTTAGCAGATAGGTACTGCATTACCCGCATACCCTATATATATATACATTCCCTAAGTTCAGTGAAGAACAATAATCTAGTCTATGATATGAGTTACCTATGCACTAGTTATATATGTATATACATGACTTGGCTTACTGGTGGTAATCGTGTCGGCCATGATACTCAATCACCGATATAATTACCGAGGGGAACAATCATCTATCTATCCCACCAGCTATCGCTTGCCTATAAATAAACACACTGGGTCATCGCAGGTTAACGATATGCCACCCCGCACAAAGCAAAGCAAAAATGGGGCATGGATACTGTATTAAGATTAATTAGAGAACCCTATATTTGGCTAATTACTTCTGGGATGGCGGTGAGTCCTGCCGGTAATTGCAAATCTCCAGCAGTTCTGCTGCACTTAAAGCTGCAGATGAAGATCAACATTGTCAAAATCAAAACAATTATCCAGATTTGATTCTACAGATCTAACTTATGCCCGGTACACACCTACCGTTTGTGCGCACCCACCTACCGTATACGACCTAAAACTGCCCGTTTCGCACACAAAAATCGCTAGGTGTGCGTTCCCCGCGCACACCTCGCGATTGCGATTCACGACTAAAAACTCTTTTTTAGGGCTAAAACGGGCCGATTACGATTGCGATTCGCAATTCGAAAAATGAATCGAGGCGTTTTCAGTTTTAAGCGGGTCGGGTCGAGCCGCGAGTTTTAGTGCGCGAATCGTAAATGGTAGGTGTGTACTTGGCATTAGATACTGCGGTACTTATTGGGCATGTGTTACCACTTAGAAGGGAACACTGAATCAATTTAATAGAACCTGCTACTGCAGAAGCCTCTGGTGTCAGAATCCGATGAAGCAAAACATGTTCAACATCAAAAGAATTATCCAGATATGATTCTGCATATATAAATTAGATACTGGGGTACTTATTAGGCATTTGTTGCCGCATAGAAGGGAATATTAAGTCAATTTAATAGAACCTGTTATTCCAGAAGCCTATGGTGTCACAGTTTTGGCGTTCTTGCCAAAATTAATTTGATATGTTTGCACTTGAAATATCTCAATGGTCAGCCATTTAAAGGAAAGTTACTTCAAAGTAAAAGGTAGATTATAACAATTTAAAAAATGTTTATCTCAGAAATTTCAGCAACGTGGAGGTCCTAACAAGAATGAAAATAAAGAGACAGATAATACAAACGATCAAAAACAGAAAAATGTAATACTTTGGCCACATGATACGACACCAGGAATCACAGAGAAGAATCCTGGAAGGGATTGATTGATTGATCTCAGAAAACTTACTAAACCTCAAAACCATCGGACTAGGCAACTTAAATTTGTTTAAATTTTATGAAACGAAAATATCAAGAGATGTTAGTTAAACATATCTATGCATATTGTCGCCATGATTCTGTTAAAGAATGACGAGAAGGCAGTAGGTAGTCCAGGTAAGAAAGGTTCATTGAGAAACACACAGGGTCAACCTGGCGAACAAAAACCACCATACATTAGTGTGCATGCAGTAGGGTGGGTAGGTGGGTGGGTTGAAAGTTTGCTCGGGTCACCAGCTCACTGGCAAGTGATACATCATACAGTGAGTCCTGATATGACCTTAGATGTTGTCAGGACGTAAAGCTCCAACAACCAACCTGTAAGGTTTATTATATTTCTCAGTTGACGGGGCCTGATCACAATTCCCATTTCCATGTACTACTCAACGATTAGGAGCTACTCACTGATTTGAGCATTGGTGTTTACTCAGGTAATTCCGCTAATTTGTAATCCTGTGCTGCATTACTTTATATACCTCATCTTCGACATGATCAATACATGCTGACTGGATGTGCCATTTCCTCAGGGTATGCAGGTATAGCAATACCTCAGGGAGTTTGACGCCCCTGCCTTGCAGAGTTCTAAACCACTGCCTTGTGGTACAGGTCCTTGACAGAACCGAAGGCTAAGGGAGCAAACCCTAAACAGAAAACCATGTCACTGTGGCAGCATTAAGGGCGGTTGATGTATGGAACTCCCAACATCTCCCAACCAGCCACTGCAGGGACAAATAGTTTTGCGCCTGTCTTGACATGTTCTTGCCGGTGTGAAACCTCTATTTGCTCCCCGAGAGAGTGCCGCTAGTAACGTGCAAAAGCCAGCAGCACTTCAACACTTTTGCAGGCAGCTTTCATGAAACGAGAGAGCTAAATGGAGAGCGGCAGTCAAGTAATGAAAGCAGTCTTTGTCGCATCGCGACCGACAGCATGATGATGATGATTATATGGAGCCACGGTGGACAATATTCCTGATGCTATTATTACACTACCGGACGTGTTGGTCGAATCGGTAGGAACGCAGGCTTCCCATGCGGAAGATCGGGAGGTCGATTCCCGGTCGAGTCATACCAATGACTTACAAAATGGATACTTGTTGCCTCCTAGCCAGGCACTTGTCACTATTACTATTAGGATAGGGCACGGACTGGTTAGCTCAGTGTCAGAATAATGTGACTGAGTGGGATATCAATCAGGTCATGGTGCTGGTGGCCTGATTTTCCAGTGGGGTAGAAATATAAAGTTGTTATGAATGTGTACCGTCACAAGACAGCATCCATTCTGATATGACCTTAAATGTTTCCGGGACATAAACCTCCAACCACCAACCAACCAACTGAAAATATTTCCGTCACTATTCCCAACACATTCCGCTGTTAAAAGTGATGCTATTTTAGGTGTTTTAAAAGACATCGCTCATTATTACTGATATTGATAAGAGCATCGCGTCCAAAGTGCTCTCTCCATATTCTCGATATGTTCTTATTATGTACTATTCCCAATACATGCTGTAGCCCCTTAGCCGAGTACCACGGCGTATGGCAAGTTTGATATAAGTTTAACAACTCGCGGCCAGATTGTGTCAGTATGATTTGTTTGTTGTTGTTTTGCATCCTAGCAACATCTAAGGTCATATCAGGACGGGTATCGACTTGTGACAATACGCACTCGTGGCGATTTTATAGTGCTGCCCCACTGGGAAATCAGGCTGCGAGCCCCATGAGCCGATGTCCCACTCAGTCACATTATCCTGACACTGAGCTAACCAGTCCTTGCCCTATCCTATTAATGCCGAGTGCCAGGCTAGGAAGCGACAAGTACCAATTTTAAAGTCATTGGTTTGACTTGACCGGGAAACAAACTACCGACCTTCCACACGCGAGGTCCACGCTCTACCGATGAAGCCTCCGCGCACGATGTGTCAGTATGAACATGACTCTATGAAGTAGCTTTCAAGGTCTTAATTATAAGGAAAGAAAGTGGGTCGCTGGGGATATTGCGTCCTAGCAACACCTTGGGATTGGTACCGACTTGTAGACAGTGCCCATTCATTGGATACTTTATCAGTTTATAATGTTGCCTCACTTGAATACCACGCCGCTTGCACCATCACCACATACCCCATTAAATCAGATTATCTTGACCCTGAACCAACCATTCATTGCTCTACTCGAATAATGCCGAGCGCAAGGCTAAGTAGTGACAATTATTATTTTTTGTTGTTGTTGAAGATTTATACTGCCTATCATGGATAAGCCTGAATAGGCTTGTTTTCACCATTAGACAGTTTGTCGATAGAAAGCCCGAGCCTACACTTTTACCGACCCAAGGGATTTTTAACCTCCCACACCACATAGACATGGTATGAGAGCAACCGGCCTTTGATGACGCTGTAAGTTATACACAGCGGTGGAAATCCAAATTGGCAGAGATGGGGGGCATGGGGAATCGAACCACCGACCTTCAGATTAGGAGTCCGACCTAGAAAAAAGTCAGACACTCTAACCACTCCGCCACAGAGAACACCACTTTTGGAAGTTGACTTGGGAGGCGGGGATCTAACCCAAGATATTTTCCCAAAGAAACCGAACACCTTACCCACTAGGCCATTTCGTCAGATCTCAGTGTTGTAAGGGGTGAACGGTAACCAAAAGCAGTAAATATTAAGAGAAAAATAAGAAAAGAAGAATCAAGTATATTGTTACTACATACAATAAGCGAGACTTCTTAGCCAATAGCTCTACTTGATAAACTCCACAGTGAAATCAGAAAAATGATATCATATTACTATCATACCTATCAACCTAGAACTTGTGAGTGCGTGTGTCTGGGAAGTGTGTTCGTGGAGGTGGTGACTAAGGACAGCATATTTATGCACCCAGTACGTGCGCAGTAACTCAAACATCAGACCCTTGTCTAGTATTAAATACAGCAACGGAAAGGTCACCCACCCATCTCCTCCAGGAGGTGACAAACCGCCTATAGCCTGGTAATCTGGGAAGCAACATTGAAACTTTCAAAAGTTGCCGCTGGCGGCATACTAACGCCTTTCGTATCGAATTTCCTCAGAAGGTGCAACAGAGCACCCCCCTCCCCCCAACACCCTGACCCCATCCACACTCTCACCCCTCCCCCACTCACCCAGCCTTAAAAGAGTTCTTCTGAGCAGCTGATGAGTTACTCGAAGCAGGGGCCGGGAGTGGCTCACGGCAGATGCAGCATTTTGAGAGTGGCACTTCTGAGCGGCAGGTCTTCAATGGTGATGGTTGTATGTTGTTGGAGTTTTACGTCCTTTCAACATCTAAGGTGATATTAGGACGGGGACCGAATTGTGACAGCACGCACTCATGGCAACTTTATAGTGCTGTCCCACTGAGAACTTGTGATAGTTTGCAATCATGGCAACTTTATAGTGCTGACCCACTGGGAGACCAGGCCGCCAGTGCCATGACCCGATATCCCAATCAGTCACATTATCCAGACACTGAGCTAACCGGTCCTTGCCCTATCCTATTAATGCTAAGCATCAGTCTAGGTCGTGAAAACTATCAATTTTCTAAGTCATTGGTTTGACTCGACCGGGATTTGAACTCCCGACCTTAAGCACGGATACCATGTGCTCTACCGATTCGACCGTGTCCGGTGTTGAATCGTCATTTGGCAGCTCTGTAAATGAGCCAGCAAGTTCAGTCCTTCACCTGCCTTAAGGGGCTGTCACATTACGATGCATCTCACCAACTTACGCCTATGTATGTGGTTTTTGGCAGGTAGGTCTGGATACCTTGTTATGCATTATGCGTGCGTTAGGCGATCATTGGTATATGTCAATGTATGTCAACGTTCATCGGAATAAGGCATCGCATGTCAGGGGGTCGGCAAAGTTTTGTGCATGCATAAAACTTTCAATGTACAACAACGTTCAACAACATGTGGATTTTACTCGGCCGTACGTTATGTATACATTAGGCATATGTTGTTGTATGTTAGATGTATGTTAGACAAATGTTGTTGCACTACAGTGACCTATGTTAAAGGCAGTGAGAATGTGCAGTCCGCGTACTGACAATGTATGGATAACATATGTTTAGCATTTCTCCAGCGTGTCTTGACGTATGTAACGTATGAGGTGTAGTTCTGGCGCTCGAATAACATATATAAAGTTCACCAGTGTTCTGCGAAAGTGAGGATAATTCGAGCGTTTTTCGCCAGGAGGCACGTTAGCCATACGTTGGTCATACATTGGCCATACACTAGGTATACAGTATGCAAACGTCCAACTGTGCCCCCGCGCCAACAAGTTTGACGCTTCTCGATGTAAAAAAGTGATTTTACGCATTGGCCGCATGCTTGCGAGATGCGTTGTAATGTGACAGGGCCTTAATGTTCAGTTTACAGCGGAGGTTGGAGGAGGCTGGCAGGAGAGGCCGGGAGTGGGGGGGGGTCGGAGGTACTTAGTTTCCGGATTGGTTACTCATGATGTTGTTCACGCGTTTAAATTGTTGCCACTGGAGTCCTTTCGAGCCGGTTAGATTTTGAGTCGGTTGCAGCTAGAAGTTTCACACTGCGATGTTATTTGAGTTTCTGTGAATACTTTTTTAAATACATGTATATATATATACACACACAAATATAAATGTATACGCACATATAGTGTAGTAGTCTGCCCTAACCTCATAGGCAAGGACCTGAATAGACAGATAGGCTCGGGTAGGGTGGTGAAATCAGGGAGCCTAGATGGTCTAATGGTTAGCACACCGGCCCGTAATACAAGAGATGTGGGTTCGATTCCCGCTCTAGGCGCAATATTTCCCATTGTCATCACCCACATAACAATATATATATATGTATATATATACATATATATATATATATAATGTATATGTGGATATATACATATCTCACCACCTCAATGCAAGGGCTGGTTGGCTCAGAGCCAGGATAATGTGGCTGAGTGGGATATCAGGTCAGGGTGCTGGTGGCCTGGTCTCCCAGTGGGGCAGTACTATGAAGTCAGTCACCATGAGTGCAAACTATCATAAGTCAGTACCCGTCCTGATATGACATTATATGTTGCCAGGACATAAAACTTCAAAAACCAACCAACTGACGCACTGTCACAAGTCGGGACCCGTCCAGGTGTGACCTTAAATTTTGCCAGGGCGCAAAACTCCAACAACCAACCATAACCTCTCAGCCACAGTCCATATTTACATGTGACGCATGCCCCGTAATGCATGATGCACGTGCATTAATGGAATCCCATCATTGTCGTTGTAAGCTGTTGCGAGGTGCAATTAGAGACACTAAATGGCGTCCATCTACTATGAGGGGTGGTGCCACCTGGTGGAGAGACCCGTGTACTCGCGTCACTGTAATAATGGAAGTGGTTCTCGCGGACCTCGTCATGCCTCCGCGCTCTCGCCGTTTCTCGCCGTGGAGTGCCTCCGCGAGCCAAGTAGCTGCCGAGAAATCGCGAGAGGGCTAGTTGTTTAACAACAACAGCCTCTGCAGGTCTTGAGTCGAGGGTGTGTCGCGCGGCTCGAGTTGAGGCGCGGAGAACGCTGTCAACTTCACTCAATATCGCTCATTAAAACGGGACAATTGCGCTCTTTGCTGGTCATTATTGCCGCGCACTGCTCTCGTATCTCGCCACTCGAGCAATGAAAACCACACCCAAATTGCCCGTCAGCCACACCCAGTTACCTCCCAAGCCACACCCAATGTTGCCCCCCAAGCCAGACTCCTGGAGCCACACCCAATCAGCACCAATGCCACATGCAAGGTATACCGACATTCATATCCAAGTTACCCCCCCGCCCCCACACCAGCTACATCCAATTTACAAGCACAGGTAGCCCCAAGCCACTCACCTTTTAGGCAATATCCAAGTAAAATCCAAGCCACCCGCAAGCCAAACACAGGTTACTCCTAGGCCACACCCAAGCCATTCTCAAGTTACCCCAAACCACACGCCATCCATTCCCATGCCATACCTAATCGCCATCCAACCCACACACAATCCACACCCAAGTTACCATCAAGCTATCGTCAACTTACCTCCTAGCCACACCCAACTCACTCCAAAGCCACTCCCAATCCACCGCCCTATCCACTCCCAATCCACACCGAACAAATCATTGCCGCTTCCCGCAACCCACCCCTCTGAATTGGACTTCCGTAATTGCTACCATTTAGGGTTGCTTTCGTTTTATTTTATTTCAAAAACATTTTATTTTTTTATTTTTTTATTCGGTTTCTCCCCTAGTCAGAAATTAAAACTAGCCGATGAGGATGAGTCACAAAGAAAAAGGCGCGCGCTTACATCATTCTCACGTGCCCCCACCCCGACCTCGCCACCCGCCACCCGCAACCCGCCACCACTCACTGCTCCCCTCCCCACGACTTCACAGTGCCGGCTGGCCAGACTAACACACCTCAACGTGGCGTTCTCTGTGGCGGAGTGGTTAGAGTGTCTGACTTTTTTCTAGGTCAGACTCCTAATCTGAGGGTCGGCGTTTCGATTCCCCGTGCCCCCATCTCTGCCAATTTGGATTTCCACCGCTGTGTATAACTTACAGTGTCATCAAAGGGGCAGTTGCTCTCATACCATGTCTATGTGGTGTGGGAGGTTAAAAATCCTTTGGGTCGGTAAAAGTGAAGGCTCGGGCTTTCTATCGGCCAGCAGAGGAAGGAGGAAGACCAGTCCACTATGACTGAAATTTCCCCTACTTAAACAACTAATGGACCAACAAAAACTGGCCACTCCTTTCCCAACATACGAGTGCGCATGCGTTTAATGGGTGAATGTGTCAGTTTTCCCGGTCATTCAGTTACATCGGCGATGCTTGCATTCGTAGTCAACTTGTCTGCACTGACATCACAGGCAAGATTTGTTTGTTTGTGGGGTTTACGTCCTGGAAGCATCGATTCATCATATCAGGATGGGTACCGACTTGTTGTTGTTGTTGTTGTTGAAGATTTATACTGCCTATCATGGATAAGCCTGAATAGGCGTGTTTTCACCATTAGACAGTTTGTCGATAGAAAGCCCGATCCTACAGTTTTACCGACCCAAGGGATTTTTAAGCTCCCACACCACATAGACATGGTATGAGAGGAACTGGCCTTTGATGTCGCTGTAAGTTATACACAGCGGTGGAAATCCAAATTGGCAGAGATGGGGGCCCCACTACTGCCGGCACCATGACCCATTTTCCCACTCAGTCATATATTCTCCTGATATTGAACTAACCAGGCCTTACCCTATCCTGTTAAGGCTAGGAAGCGACAAGTATAAACATTTGAAAGTCATTGGTTTGACTCGATCGGGAATCGAACCCCCCATCTCCCTCACGGGAATCCTTCGCGCTACTGATTAGGTCACCGCGTCCGGTACAGACAGGACGGGTACGGACTTGTGACAGTGCACACTCATGACACTCAGTGCACCCTCATGGCAACTTTCGAGTGCTGCCCCACTGGGAGACTAGGCTGCCGGCAATTTCCCAACTCAGTCACATTATCCTGACACTGAACTAACCAGACCTTGCTTTATCCTAATTATGCGGATCGCAACGCTAGGTAGCAAGACATATTTATTTTGCAGGTCATTGTTTAGACTCAGCTGGGACTCAAACTCCCAACCTTCTGCGCAGGAAGCCTGCGCTTTTACCTCTTCTGACAACGCATCCGGTCCATACAGTCAAGGATTCACATAGACAAGAAGGCGTGGAAAAGGGTGATTACTTCAGTGAGCTTTAGACAGTGTAATGCTCAGCACGCTAGCCCTGGAATGGAAAGAAGTCTGGGTTCGAAACTGATGTTGGCACAGCATTTCCCATTGTGATCACCCCCCCCCCCCCAAACACAAACCACAACAATAGCATGCCGTTTACTCAAGTTCAATTAGACGCGCTCACTTTCACCTAAAGGGAACAACAATAAATATAATAAAATGGAATGCTCTTTTAGATTTTGCTGACAGATATAAAATTGAACAACAAAAAACCCAGAACAATAGTGATGAATGTCGTGTGGTAAGAATCAGTAACACTTGGTTCAACCCCCCCCCCCCCCCCCCGATTCCCCCATCCGTCTCACCGCAATTTTAAGGGCAGGCCAGGAAGTGGGGAGGTGCCGGGGGTAGTTATCAACCGCGCCGCGCGGTGGCGCCACCGGCGGTTTTAGTAGCTATTTTCGCGCCGTTTTTATCGTTGTTGTTTTTTTACGCCTCTCGCCGTCATTTATCAGACGACATTCAGGCAGAAGTGCGGGCGGTCGCCACCAGGGTGACTAGTCACTGCTCGCCCCTATTATCGTCCACGGTGAGGCATCTGACTGATTGGAGGGGCCGAGACAAAGCGTCGCAGGCGCATGCGCATGCGAAGTACATGCGCGGTGTGGCGCGGTGATTTGCTTAGTTAGCATCCGGGTAACTGGCATGTCCTGTCACGTGATAACTATTGCCGAGAACTCTATGCTTGCACGTTGTGACGGGCGTAGATTTAAACCTCTTGTGTAAACATAAAAACCATAACAAGCAGCTCCTACGTTGGGTAGTTGTTGTAGTTTTACGTCCTGGCAACATTTAAGGTCATATCAAGACGGGTAACTCATGACAATTTTATAGTGCTGCCCCACTGGGAAATCAGTCCGCTGGCACCATGAAGGGCTAGCCCATTCAGTCACATTATACTGACTCTGAGATAACAGTCCTTCCGCTATCCTATTAATGCTGGGAACCAGGCTAGGAAGCCGCAAGTATCAATTTTAGAAGTCATTGATTTGACTCGACCAGGAATCAAACTGCTGAACTTCCTCAGGCCAGGCCCGCACTCTACCGATTCAGCCATCCAGCCTGGTGAGGGCGTAGATCTAATGCTCTTGTGTACAGGTGTAATGGGGCTGTCACACTATGACGTAACGACGTCAACGTAGGGAGAACGTGAAGAACGTTGAACTTCTTGGCGTAGTATGCAAATTTGGGCACAAGTTGAACGTGGATGGAGCGTAGTGGACAAGAGTGTAACGTTGGTAAAGTGTAGTGATACCGTCAATCACCGAGAGAGGACAACGTCACTATGCTCACGGAACGTTATGAACGTTATTCCATCGCCAGAAGAACGTTACGTGACGTTAGCTATGTCATGAGACGTTGAACATACGTTGAATGCACGTTCTCCTGATGTTCTCCTGACGTTCTCCTGACGTTCTCCTGACGTTCTCCTGACGTTCTCCTGACGTTCTCCTGACGTTCCCATTAAGCCTCGTAGGCATTTGCACTTGGTTTAATGTGGGTCAACGTAGTGGAACGTAGTTGAACGTAGTGAGCAGCATTGAAATAACGTTCGTTTAACGTCATTGACGTTCACTGAACATGAACAGAACGTACGGCGAACGTAAACCCTTACGTTCGACCTACGTCAAAAGTTTTGAACATGTCCAAAACCTTGATGTAACTCGACGTAACATGACGTAATGTGACGTAGCTCGACGTCATTCTAACGTCATTCTGACGTCATCATGATGTAACCCAACGTAATGACGAAAAATGACCACGTTAGGCTCACGTTGGCTCGTTACGTCGTAGTGTGACAGGGGTATAAACAGTACAATCACAACAAGCAGTAGATAAAGGATTCACCCGGTACTCACAGTACACAGGTGAATACCAGCCCTATATAAAAACGGTCGAAAAAGCGGGTTAAAGAATTGAGAGCCTAATTTCACAATCTAAGAAGGGACAATTATTCTTTACATATGTCTTATTGATAGCCCGCTACGTTTGAGTTGAAAAATATAATATAATATCTAGTTTAATAAGATTTAAAAGTGAAATCGACGGCGTTCTGTGGCCGCCATCTTGTCTTTTTGCATTCTCTCCCATTTCACCAACTCTGTTCTGATATAAGTAACCATTTGACACTGGTGCCAGGCATTCTACTTCTTGTTCCATACTAACGCTATTTTCGCCCGTATTTATATAAGGCTGGTCTTCACCCGTGTGCTACAAGTATCGGGTGAATCTTTTATCTAAACAAGCAGCTGCTACGTAAATGTGCCCGCACACAAGACTGAGGAAGAACTTACTCCTGCATTACTATTTCCTCCGCTCATTATTTACCGCACATGATGGCCGAATCGGTAGAACGCAGGCTTCCCGTGCGGAAGGTCGGGTTGGTTGGTTGCAACATCTAAGGTCATATCAGGACAGGCGCGGAATTTCGGGAGTTCGAATCCCAGCCGACTCAATCCAATGACATATACAATTGATACTTGTCGCTAGCTAGCCTGACACTCGGCATTAATAGGATATGACAAGGGCTGGCTCTCCCAGTATCAGGATAATGTGACTGTGTGGAATATTGTGTCGTCCTGCTTGTGGCCTGGTCTCCAAGTGGGACACCACTATGAAGTCGCCATGTGTGCGCACTGTCACAAGTCGGTACCTGACGTTAGATCTTTCTAGGATGTAAACAACAACAAAGAAACATACAAAGATATCCATAAATATATATATATATATATATATACCGGGTGGATTGTCAAGCCCTGCGCAGGAGGTGGAGCGGTGCATGCCGGTACCCCCCCCCCCCTCCCCATTCAGGGGAGGGGGCTAGGAGAGGAGGCACTACATAGCTTATTACAGGCGATAAGGGGTGTATCACTATCCATATATATATAACATTAGAAGTTGTTGACTGAATTAATGTATTCTCTACTAATAACAAAATATTGTCTTGGCCATGGTTGTGGAGCCTTAATGCCCCAACATGCAGAGTGGGCGGCTTGGTAGACTGTCTGAGCATAATAAACATGCTTAGCTGACGATGTAATTGGGTGTGACATATTCTCCGCAGAACAATTTCCCACAGAGAGGCGTCTGCGCGGCATTGACCTTGATGGATGGGTGCCCCGCCTGGCGCAGACTGTTGACTCAGTGCTCTCCAGTCCACACCCACCCACCACCCACCATGCACCACCCACGATCTATGCCCCCCGACCCCTTTTACACAAAGTGAGCTGCTCATTTAAGCACAAGCCCTTCGTGATCTGCTCACCCCAACCACCCACTCTGAGCAACGCACCGAGAACTGATGGATCCCGTGTGAGCTGACGTCATCGTCCGCGTGACCCACGCGCGTCCCAGCCATCCAATCAGAAAGCGCGACCTCTTCTCAGTATATCGACTGCATTTTTAAAGCTGCATAGTCCAAGTTAAACTCCACATTCTCAAAACCAAAATATTTGATCCTACATAATCAAGTAAAATAATTGGGCATTTATTCAAATTGCCTAGTCCCACGAAGGATCAAATTTTCAAAACCAAAACAATTATCGAGATTTGATCCTACATATGTAACTTATTTAGTGATACACTTATTCAGCATGTGTTGCAGTATAGAAGGGAATACTGAATCAATTTAATAGAACCTGTTACTGCTGAAGCTAAGGGTGTCACACTAACACTTCAAAGTTAGTCATTTACAATCAAATTACTTCAAACTAAAGTAAGGTGGATTACAACACTCAGCCTTACATATCTCATAACATGTCAGAAAGTCCGAACCATCGGACTATGCAACTGTAATCACCATAACCTATCTTCCTTTAGCTTTACCTATCTTCCTTTAGTTTTGACCGGGCGCGGTGGCCTAATCGGTAGAGCGTGGTCCTCGCGTGTGGAAGGTCGGGGGTTCATTTCCCGCTCGAGTCAAACCAATGACTTTAAATTTGGTACTTGTCGCTTCCTAGCCTGGCACTCGGCATTAATATGATAGGGCAAGGACTGGTTAGCTCAGTGTCAGGATACTGTGACTGAGTGGGACATCAGGTCATGGTGCCGGCAGCCTGATTTCCCAGTGGGGCAGCACTATAAAGTCACCATGAGTGTGCACTGTTACAAGTCGGTACCCGTCCTCATATGACCTTAGATGTTGCTAGGACGTAAAACAACAACAACCAAACAAACCTTTAGCTTTGAGAATATAGTGGCTAACGGTCGATATATTTGAAGTAAAACCATGGAAAATATGGAGGCACACCGAAGGTATGAATAGCACAAGCTTGTATGACTTGTCTCAATTACAATATCTATTATTCTAACTAACCTGGCGCAATACATGCTTAATAAATCAGTTGGAAATGAAGGGTCAAATCCATGCAACTCCTTTTGTTTTAAAATATTATGCTTTCCTTGGATGAGGCCGTTTTAAAAGCTCCTATTAACCCTCTGTAGTTTGCCTAAATGTAGTATTGAATTTCTGTCAGTTTTATCGGGAGTTTGGTTCCCGGTCGAATCAAACCGGTGACTTAGAGAATTGATACTTGTCGCTTCCTGGCTTGGTGCTCAGCCTTAGTATGATAGGGCAAGGACTGGTTAGCTCACTGACAGGATACTGTGACTGAGTGGGATATCGGGTCATGGTGCCGGTGGCCTGATTTCCCAGTGGGGCAGCACTATTAAGTCGACATGAGTGTACACTGTCACAACTCAGTACCCATTCTGATATGACCTTAGATGTTGCCAGGATGTAAATCTCCAACAACCATGCCTTTCCAAACTGGTCAAGTTAAATGCTATTGGGTATGGCTGTATAAGCACGGATAACCGCTACTTTTGCTGATGAACAAGTACACAATAAATAATCGCATTAGCCCCCTCGACCCCCCCCCCCCCCACATTATTCACGCATGGGAACCACCATATGCTTTTGGAAAATTACCAATATCCTTAATGCGTCCATCTTTAAAGTTGCATTGTCCGATCATTTTGAGTTTCTCTCATATTTTTAGCTATGATGTTCTCTGTGGCAGAGTGGTTAGAGTGTCTGACTTTTTTCTAGGTCGGACTCCTAATCTGAAGGTCGGTGGTTCGATTCCCCATGCCCCCATCTCTGCCAATTTGGATTTCCACCGCTGTGTATAACTTACAGCGTCATCAAAGGCCGGTTGCTCTCATACCATGTCTATGTGGTGTGGGAGGTTAAAAATCCCTTGGGTCGGTAAAAGTGTAGGCTCGGGGTTTCTATCGACAAACTGTCTAATGGTATGAACAAGCCTATTCAGGCTTATCCATGATAGGCAGTATAAATCTTCAACAACAACAAAATATATATATTAAATTGATTGTTATAATCTACCTTATTATATTTTGAAGTGACTTTTATTTTCTGATTTGAAGTGTAAACATGCACAAATAATTATGCCACTAAAGTAACGTCACACTAAAGTAACGTCAGTAATAATTCGCTACACTCAGCTAACAGAAGACAGACAAGACAAAGTGGTTTTAGGAATTTATAAAAGTAATCGTAACCAATGTGGTTGAGCAGTTCAAGGCATTTGGGCGACGGAGACCCTATTGTTCATCAATTGCTGACTGGAACAGATCAAGGCAAGGCCTCAGTGTTCAATGTGAACAGCCTAAGGAGGCGAAGGAAGATGAATCAGCGCTCACCCCACCAAGAAAGAGGGTCTCTATGTATACAGGTAAATATATATATATATATCCATGTAAAGGGCTCGTTCGTATAACAATAGCTGGGGGAGACATAGGTAGTTATCGATACAGGAACAGGATGGAAGCCATATGAATGGAACATTATATAAACACTAATATAGACACTATATACGCACTAATATACACTCTTTCAAAAGATAGGCTTCAATGAAGGTACTTTGAGCTAATATGATATGGCACAAACCAAGACATAAAAATGAATAGAACTTTACCCGTTCGTGTTTTTATAATTTCCATATGAGTCCATGTTTGTCTCCCGGGCCCTGCCACGGGCCGCCGCCGCCTCTCCGTCCCTCCGCCAGTTGACCGCCTTTGTTGGAAGAATATACTTATGCATATATTTGTATATGGATATATGTGTATGAATATGAATAGAAGTATACGTACAATCGTATACATATACATGTATGCATTAATATACATATATATATACATATATACATATACTTTTTCACATCTTTACATAGACGTGTAAGATAGAAATACATATAGGCACACATATACGTAATCCATCGGTGTACCTATACGTACATGTCTATATGGTTATATTATATGTGTACATATATAAAGTATGCATAACGATAGACGTATCGGTATATAGACAGGCATATATAAATATATATGCATATATGCATGTGCATATGCATATACATGCATATGTATATGTATATATGTGTGTTGGTATATGAATAGACATGTATACATACATATATATATATATATATATATATAAATGTGTGCACCTTTACTTACACGTTCACGCAAATTTAGTCGCCTACATATGTATATATATATATATATATCCATACACATATATCTATGCATTGTGTCGTTCCAAGAATGCCATTTCATCACACACAAATGCATTCCATTCAGGATAACAAAATGAAGATCCTGAAATACCGATCTTTCCATATTGAGGAGCAAAATTACTTAAATGTTGTTGTTTTCAATATTTATGTCATAATAGACGACATACTGTTTTAAAGATCTACATCACACTAGACAACTCCTTGTTTAGTATATTTACAGAGGACACCTTGTAATTACTGTTTACATCTCTCTACAGTACTCACTATTTGTTTACTCGCTCTCCTGTACACCTTGCCTTCCGTATGTAGGCCTACACTGCTCTACACCGCACCTTGTTCTTGCAATATACACCGCTCTACACCACACCGTGTTCTTGCAATATACACCGCTCTACACCACACCTTGTTCTTGCAATATACACCGGTCTACACCACACCTTGTTCTTGCAATATACACCGCTCTACACCACACCTTGTTCTTACAATATACACCGCTCTACACCACACCTTGTTCTTGCACTATACACTGCTCTACACCACACCTTGTTCTTACAATATACACCGCTCTACACCACACCTTGTTCTTACAATATACACTGCTCTACACCACACCTTGTTCTTACAATATAACTGCTCTACACCATACCTTGATCTTACAATATACACCACTCTACACCACACCTTGTTCTTACAATATACACTGCTCTACACCACACCTTGTTCTTACAATATACACTGCTCTACACCACACTTTGTTCTTACAATATACACCACTCTACACCACACCTTGTTCTTACAATATACACTGCTCTACACAACACCTTGCTTTTACTATACCCATCACTTGACACCTCTTTTTTCTCTTTGCATCACTCTACCATAACCTTCTTTTGACTAGATGTATTCCTCTACAATACACATTGTTTTTACGCTATACATCCCTGTACACAAAACCCTGGTTTTACTATGTACATGCCTCTACCATAACCTTGTTTTGACTAGATGTATTCCTCTACAATACACATTGTTTTTACGATATACATCCCTGTACACAAAACCCTGGCTTTACTATGTACATGCCTCTACCATAACCTTGTTTTGACTAGATGTATTCCTCTACAATACACATTGTTTTTACGATATACATCCCTGTACACAAAACCCTGGTTTTACTATGGACATGCCTCTACCATAACCTTGTTTTGACTAGATGTATTCCTCTACAATACACATTGTGTTTACGATATACATCACTGTACACAAAACCCAGGTTTTACTAGGTACATGCCTCTACCATAGCCTTGTTTTGACTAGATGTATTCCTCTACAATACATATTGTGTTTACGATATACATCCCTGTACACAAAACCCTGGTTTTACTATGTGCATGCCTCTACCATAACCTTGTTTTGACTAGATGCATTGCTCTACAATACACATTGTTTTTACTATATACATCCCTGTACACAAAACTCTGGTTGTACCACGTCCATGCCTCTACCCTACACCTTGTTTTTAATATTTACATGCCACTAGGGGACATATTTTCGCCAAGCATACGACGTGTACACACCACGCTGTGGTTACTCATGTATTGGATAAAAATGAACGCAGTGAATTCCGATGGACGACTGCTCCCTTGGGCAGGGTTAAACGGCTGGGGTGTGATCTATGTAACGTAATGGTCGTGAACATGGCCGCCAGGGGACCTGCCCTACTAACAATTCACTTCTAAATACTCAGAAAATTAAATGTCATATTTCCTTGTCCTACATTGTCTCTAATTTATTGTAGCTTTTACATTGCTTTTATCTGAAATGGCATTTCAATAGTCATTTGTATGGTTTAAACAAATTTAGGTAGAGGAATGTTCATTGCAATTGTAATGTTCATTAAATTTGTATTTCTTTGCGAATATAAAATGATAAATTGTCGATGATTTGTTGCTGAAACAATTCATGAAGGCTGTTTGGTCGATGCTTCCGTCTGATCAATTCTGTCGGAGGGCCCACTCTGTGGCTGATATAATCGCCATCGATTGCCAGCTCCACAAATACAACTCCTGCAAAAATGAATCAGATGAAATATGAACAGATTCGGTGGCTATTGGAGTTTTGCATCCTGTCAACATTTAAGGTCATGTCAGGATGGGTAACGACTTGCAACAGTGCGCACTCATGGACACTTTATAGTGTTTCCCCACTGGGTGACCAGGCCACCAGCACCATGTCCTGATATGCCACTCAGTCACATTCTGCTGACACTGAGCCAACCAGTCGATGCCATATCCTAATAATACCAAGCGCCTGGTTAGGACTCAACAAGTATCAATGTTTAAGTCATTGGTTTGATGCGACCAGGGTGAAATATCTACATATATGTATGAATAGTAACTACAGTCTTGAGGTGACAAATATTTTCACACTGACCAATGTAATCGCTATTAAGTGAAATATAATATGGGGTTGAGGTGTAATTAATTAATTAAATCAATGGTTGAATAACGTAGGCTCATATTGGAAATATGAAGAGTTCAGGCGCAAAACCCTGTAAACACAAATTGAAAAATTTAAATATATATCGGAGTCAAACCTTCAAAAGGTTAATTTTATTATATTCCGATTTCTGTAGTCATTGCTCCAGAACCATTAATTAGAAGTAAACTTACCCCCGCATACACATCCTTTTTTTAAATACAATTTTTGGATTGACATTTACAGGGTTTTGCGCCTAAACTGTTCACATGTTTTTTGCATCGGTGGTAGATGCTGGAGATGATGGGACCGGAAGTAGGGATGCGGATAGATTCAGGCAGTCCTGGGGGGCTACTACATCGTAGCATCACAAGCATGAAGGCAACTCACATAGATGAGGGAGGGGGGGTGCTAAACAGCATCGTGCTCCAGGAGGGTCTACCCTGGTGGATGCCCCCTGCATGCGGCAATCACCACCAGGGGAATAAAGAAATTATATATGAATAAATATATACACTAACACCTCTCTAAATCGACTCACCAGTTGACCGACTTTAAATGGTCCATTTAGGGAGGTGGTCGGTTTAGGGAGTTAAACAAAATCGTTACAAGGGTATATATGCGATCGTTTGGGACCCAAATAAAGCTATCGATATAGAGGAGTGGTCGATCTGTGGAGGTGGTCGGTTAAAGAGGTTTTACTGTATATATATATATATATATACATATATATATATATGTATATATATATATATATATATACATATATATATATATATATATATATATATATATATGTGAAGAGTTCAGGCGCAAATGCCTGTAAAGGTCAATCCACAAATTCAGTTAAACATTGGAATTAAACCCTCAAAAGGTTCTTATTTTTGCATTCCTATTTCTTTTGTTCATTGCTCCAAAACAATTTCATCACAAGAAAAGTGGAAGTAGTGAGAATTAAAATCACCTTCAGGTAAAACTCTTTTATTATAATTACATTTTTGCAACAAGTATCAATTTATAAGTCATTGGTTTGACTCGACCGGGGTTCGAACTCATGGGTTCGAATCCCACAATCTACCAACACGGGAGACGGACGCTCAACTCATTCGGCTCAACTCATTCGGCCATATTGTCGAGTGATCCACCCGATCGAGGCTTTCTCCCTGATGTAAAAACATACAACCACTATAACAAGCTGCACAGAATTCTCCACAGTTGGCCTGAATGAGCCGTGATAATCATAACGAGGCTAGAGCATTAACCTGTCCAATCTGTCACCCACATCCATCCATAATGTGACAAGCGACACAGCAGATTAGCTTAAAGTTGGAGTTATTATAGTTCCAGCAGTGTAAGTCTTTTTTGTTCAATAAGAAGTTCAATTCAACAACAAGTTCAATAATACAGTGAGGTCATAGAAGCTTTAACCCTTGCCCTTTAGTAAGTGTCCATGTGGGGTTGGGTGGGTGGCAGTTTTAAGGCTAGTCAGTGTCCTCCTTGTGCCGCGTCGAAGTGAGATCACTGCCACAGCACCTGGCCTTTTATAGGCTCATACACAGTTAATTAGTTCAAAAAGCCCTTGCAGATGGCAGTCCGATTGTGTTTACATAGGCTAATCAGGTTTTGTATCTTAAAAGTGAAGATAGGCGGTGTTAGCACACAAGACATATACTAATACAATCGTTTCTCGATAGGTGGCAGCATGCACGGCGTCCTTAGTTATTGGGCCGGCTATGGCTGTGTCCGCGCGCCAAATTATCCGTGTTGCTGAGCATCACGGACAATGTCAATTCAGCACGTTCTGTTGTATGCACACAACCAGTATCAACCTCACCTTTTACCGGGCGCGATTGCCCAATCAGTAGAGCGCTGGCTTCACTTGCGGGAAATCGGGAGTTCGGTTCCCTGTCGAATCAAACCAATGACTTATAAAATTCATTCTTGTCGACCTGGCACTCGAGATTAATATGATAGGGCAAGGACTGGTTAGGTCAGTGTCTGGATAATGTGACTGAGTGGGATATAAAACCCTGTTGCCATGAGTGCACGCTGTCACAAGTTGGTACCCATCTGAAATGACATTAGATGTTGCCAGGATGTAAAGCATCAACAACCAACCATCCTCACCTGTTCCCAGACTACACAGAACTAGGCCAAATATAGGTATGTAGACACAGATGCTTAAAGTTGCATAGTCCGATGGTTTTGAATTTCTGCCATTTTTCTGAGATAAATATATTTAATTGGTTGTTATAACCTACCTTACTTTAGTTGGAAGTAACTTTCATTTTGAATGGCTAACTTTTGAGATATTTGAAGTGCAAACATCCTAAAGTGATCTTGGCAGGCTTGCCAACAATCTAACACCATAGGCTTATGCAGTAACAGGTTCTGTTAAATTGACTCAGTATGCCCTTCGATGTGGCAACAAATGTTTAATAAGTGCACCAATATCTAAGTTAGATATGTAGAATAAAATCTAGGTGAGTGTTTTTGTTTTGAAAATTTGATGCTTCAACGGACTCTGCAGCTTTAATAAGTGCATCAATATCTAACTTGCATATTTCTGTTCATATCTAGATCAGTGTTTTGGTTTTGAAAATTTGATTCTTTCATCGGACAATGCAACTTTAATTCACACCTTTAGCTCTGAGCTAAAACAACGCCTTTGCATAGTATTCTATGCACTACAGCTATACAGGTGTTAGTTGTGAATATGTATTATAGTGTTATCTATGGACTCTGGAGATAATCCACAAGGGTGTGCTCCCATGACAAGTGCCAGCTTAGCTTAATCCATAAACCTTTGATGGATAATCCAAGCGGTGGCAATATTACACCGGCACTACTTTCAATATCCTTCCACACGCTTTGGCGCAACACTACCTTTTCCGACCGCATCACGCCCTAAACACCCCCCGCCTCCAAACCTCCCCCTCCGCCTCCCTCGCCCCACATACACACATTTTTGTTGGTCCATTAGTTGTTTAAGCAGGGGAAATTTCAGTCATAGACGACTGGTCTTCCTCATTCCACTGCTGGTCGATAGAAAGCCCGAGCCTACACTTTTACCGACCCAAGGGATTTTTAACCTCCCACACCACATAGACATGGTATGAGAGCAACTGGCCTTTGATGAGGCTGTAAGTTATACACAGCGGTGGAAATCTAAATTGGCAGAGCTGGGGGCATGGGGAATCAAACCAGCGACCCTCAGATTAGGAGTCTGACTTAGAAAAAAGTCAGACACTCTAACCACTACGCCACAGAGAAACATTAATGAGGTGGCCGAATCGGTAAGGCACATGCTTCCCGTGCGGGTGGTCTGGAGTTTGAATGCCAGCGGAGTCAAACCAATGACTTATTAAATCGATACTTGTCGCTACCTAGCCTGAAGCTTGGCATTAATAGGATAGGACAAAGACTGGTTTGCACTACATCAGCTAATGTGACTATGTGGGATATCAGGTCATAGTGCCAGTGGGATGGTCTACCAATAGGGCAACACTATAAGATTTCCATGCGTGTGCACTGTCACTAGTCAGTACTCATCCTGATATGACCTTAACTGTTTCTATTACCTAAAACAAACAAATAGTTATGAAGTCATTGGTTTTATAACACACCCTCTTTGAGTGGCGGTCTTCAAACTGAGATAACTGTGGATGACGATGTCCTCTGGAACTCACCCACCTGGCCACACTCTCCCATCTCCTAGTGGTCGAGTCAAACCAATGACTTAAATATTGATACTTGTCACTTCCCAGCCAAGGGCTCTGCATTATTAGGATAGGGCAAGGACTGGTTGGCTTAGGATAATGTGGCTGAGTGGGATATCAGGCCATGGTACTGGTTGCCTGATCTCTCAGTGGGGCATCACTATAAAGTTACCATGACCATGCACTCTCACAAGTCAGTACCCATCCTGATATGACCTTAGATGTTGCTAGGATGGTCATCATCATCATCATGCTGTCGGTCGCGATGCGACAAAGACTGCTTTCATTAGTTGACTGCCGCTCTCCATTTAGCTCTCTGCTGTGAGAGTGATGTCCATCAGTCGGTCTTAATTTCTCTCAGCTTAAGGTTTCTCTTGATGGTATCCTTGAATGGAGATGAGGGCACCCTCTCTTTCTGTAACCAGAAGACAGCTGAGAGTAGAGGATCTGCTTTGCTAGCCTGTCTGATGACATCCTCATGAGGTATCCAGTCCACCAGAGATTCTTTTTGATCAGAAGATCTTCCATAGAGGGCAGCCCCATCCGTTCGAGTATTTCCTTATTTGTCACTAGGATGGTAACACTCGAACAACTAACCAAGCTGTCTCCTAGCTTGTGTTCTGTAGCAGGTGAGTCTGTTGAAGCCCTGGAGGAGAATGTGCTGTGTGAGTCACACAGTGGATCAGGGATGGGTGTGTGCGGGGTACCGGAGGTGTGTGTGTGTGTTGGGGAAGGTGGGGACGGGGGAGGGAGGATAGGGGAGGAGGCAGGGTTTAGTGTGCTGGCCTAATCCAATATGGATCACTCAAAGGCATTCTCAGTGCACAATCCTTTCAGCTAGACTTTATAGTGTGCTGGTAGATTTATTGCTTCGTTCGCCCCCCCCCCCCCGCCCGCCCCAACTTGACGGATATGCCGAGTTGGTAGGGCACTAGCTTGAGGTTGTGCGTTCGATTCCCTGCCAGAATCAAATGAATGAAGAACAAAACCTGCCATAGGTCCCATTTCCCCCACAATCGATTATTACCGCCATTGGTAGCCTAATTTTTTGTTGTTTACTTTATATCGGTATGTTTGGAGTCTTTGTATACACAGTAAACGCTCTCTAAATCGACTGACCATGGGACCGACTTTAAGTGGTCCATTTAGGGTGTGGAGTGTTCAGGGAGATTTTGTTTATCGTTAGCATGGGTGTATGGGCGATTGTTTGGGACCCAAATAAAGTGATCGATATAGGGCAGTGGTCGAGCTGTGGTGGTGGTCGGTTAGAGAGGTTTTCCTCTCTAAATCGACCAACCATGGGACGGACTTTAAATGGTCCGTTTAGGGAGGTGGTCTGTTTAGGGACGTTTTTATCATTACAATGGTACTATATGGGCGATCGTTTGGAACCCCAATAAAGCGATCAGTATAGGGGAGTGGAGGTGGTCGGTTAGAGAGGTTTTACTGTATATAATAATATCAATATTTCTTATATCTTTATTTGGGAAATGAAGTTTTTTTCATAAGGATATCATTTCTTAACACCATACCACTCCCGGCCATCAATTTGACAGTTCTTTACACAAGGTTTTACATGATTGCTCAGGATTAATTAAAATCCACATCGTGCAATAAGTAAAGGGATATAAGGTACAGTATTTAGAATTATACCTCTTTAGGAAAGTTGGTAGAAGGTTTTCCAGTATCTATTATAGCCAGCTGCACTTTATATATATTTTTGTTGAATAAAGTTTTTTGTCAGCGCCGTGGCACTGGTCTTCCAGCCATGTGGTCTTCCAGCTTATTTACAATATATGTAATCTTATATTCTCATCAGTAGCATAATAATAAATGATGTAGCATGTAAATGAATATAGATTTTCGCCTTACAATTAATGAATACATAAATAAAACTTGGAATATTATTGGATTGGTTATTGATTTTATGCAGTAGGAATGTGTATCTAAATATGTATGCATATATATACATATTTAGACAAACATACATTTATTTTTATTCACAATTTCTATACATATTCTACAAACATGAATTAAGCTGTTGACAATAGACATTGTAGCAACAAAATAACCATTAATGGTTGTCTTCCCACTGCCCCTTATAAACAAAATAATACGGAAAACAAAATCATGATATACATCGAGTATATATACTCAGTCCATCTGTCTGGTACCAAGATAACAAATACCACGACTGTTATGCATGCGGATCGATAATCCACACAACCACCTGGTTTATATGGATTATGGCAGGAGTCTACTTGTACGTAGATAATACACTGCCGTTCTCTGTGCCGATTTCATGACCGTGCCACTGATTGGCTGATCCTTCTGAGCCCCATGCTGGCAGAACCCACATCTGATTGGCTACCAGATAAGCGCGTCTCGGTGCACACTGGTTCCATGAGGCCATTCTTTCGTGAGGGTATTGCGCCTATTAACCCAGATCCTCTGGAATAATTATGTGTAACATAATAATAGGGATCCGCCATTTGAGATATCTCCAATCACAAAAAAGGGGGTTGGGGTTGGGGAAGAGGGGCTGGGGACCAACTTTGCGAAATGTTTGAGGGCTCCTTTTGTGGGAATGATTGGGTAGAATGGTCTGTAGTTGCTTGAATATAGCCGTTGTGGTAGACTGGTTGTATTATGAGGGTTCCTTTTGTGAGTGAAAATTATCGGGTAAAATGGTTTGTAGTTGTTTGAATATAGCCGCTCTGGTAGACTGGTTGTGTGATTTAAGCGTTTGTTTACAGTTTTGCCATTTGAAATGTAGTAGTTATTTTCCTTTCCAATATACTAGAATTATCCCTCCTGCTCCATAGCTTTTAACCTTACACCCGTATTTGATAACTGGTAACTCTAAGCCTAAAATCCACATAATCTTATAGTAGAAACTATGGCTTTTGAATGACCTCGCTCAATTGATTCAAATATAACTACTGCTGGAATCTGATAATGTGGACTGATGCTTTTTCTATGACTTTACCATTTAATATGTAGTGGCGAGAATATATCCACTGCTGGAGTCCATCATTATGGTACGAATTCTTCCTTCTATGCATAGTTAGTTGCATTGCTGATGATGTTTGGATTTCTGCTATATTTTGAGATAAATAAATTACGTTGATTAGCAATATCTACCTCACTTTACTTTGAACCAACTTCTATTATAAATGGTTAACTTTGAAGGTATTTTAAGTGAAAACCTGAGATTTTATTTTGTGATATCAGCACCGAAAGAAAATACGTTTATTACCCGAATTAAAATGATAATGTACCAACATCAAAACCCTCACAGATCGACTCCTCTGGTATGACCTCGCCGACCACCGACACATTCTACAATGCCAAAGGAACACAACTACAAGTATTGTGCTTCAGTGTCAATATTAACACGCTATGCGTTCCAAGGCGCAGACCTTCCTACCTTTTAACACTGTTTTCCTTTTCTAGTATAATATCAAAATCCTCTTCCACTGCCTCCCCCACACTCGCCAACCCCCTCCCCATCCCACCCCATACACACCCGACCCCCACCAATGCCCTTACCCCCGCTCTTTCCCCATTGCACTTGCAATGTCTGTCGTGTATCTATCCCAATACATCAACCAATGGAGTAATCCTATATCAGGTCCCCACACTCCCAACCCCCAACCCTCCCCACTCCCAACCCCACCTCACCTTCACCCCACCACCCACCACCCACCGCTACCACTCGCCCCCAGCCCCAGCCCCAACTCCCAACGTGCCTCCCATCCCCACCCTACCTCCATCCGACTCCCACCCCAACTCCTAACCCCAGCACACTCCCACCCCCCACCCCCCTCCTACCCCCACCACTTCCCCCACCAAGACCTCCCACCCCAACCCCATTCCCACTTCCCCCACTCCCCGGCTTCTACCCCAACAGTGTCATATCTCCATATGCTACAACCCTCCAACCCCCGCCGATTGCTCTCCCCCTGGCGGAATTCGCAGAGAACTAAAAATGGTATTGGGGGAGGGGGGGGGGGGGGGATTGGGCGACCACGTCTTGTATATCGGGGGGGGGGGGGTGAGGAGTAGAGGGGAGGGGGGGGGGGGTCAACGCGGGAGGGTATCCCAGTCGCAGTGACCCCAATATTGCCGGCCATCCAGATACTTCAGCGATGAGGGGTGAGGGGGGGTGGTGGCTGAGGGGGGGGGGGGGTTCTGGTGTTATCGGGTCTGGGCGAAATGAAGGCGATGGTATCACTGACAGGACCGGTGGTGTGAACGGATGGGGTTGTCGTGGCCTGGCGATGACTTTTCACACTTGACCGCGCCACCAGGGTTGAAACCGGAGGTGACACTTCTTAACAAAAAATGCATCTGCGGATTATGTAACACGACTAAGGCTATTTACTCACTGTGCTCTCTGGAAGTTAGTCTGGGTTAGGAGCAGACATTGATTCTGTTCAATTATTTCCTACTGATGTTTCGCAGGGTACGCCATAGATTTGTAATCGAAATAACTCGAAATTATACCACTAACGATGAGGTAAATTTAATAGAGCGCCGTCACTAGCAGAAACTATTATTCTAAGGCGCCAGATATTAAAACTATGCTCCGACATAATTTATATCCCGTCCTGATATGACCTTAGATGTTGCCAGGACGTAACACTCCAACAACCAACAACCACCATATTCATATCTTATTTTAGAAAAATAAAATCCGCCGTGAATATGGCCTATGCTGCCGACACGGCGTAAAGAAACCACCAATCAATCATCAATCAATCTATTTTAGAAAAAAACTAAAATAACAAGAAGAATAAAGAAACTCAATTTTTCATTAAAAAAGGACAAACAAATTTATCATTAAAAATGCACCTTACGAAGGCAAGGCAACAACAGAAGAGGTGGGAAGACAACATCGGGGAATAGTTTGTTTGTTGTTGTTTTATGTCCTAGCAACATCCAAGGTCATATCAGGACAGGTACCGACTTGTGACAGTGCGCACTCAGGGCAACTTTATAGTGCTGCCCCACTGGGACACCAGGCCACCAGCCCCATGACCTGATATCCCACACAGTCACATTATCCTGACACTAAGCCAACCAGTCCTTGCCTATCCTAATAATGCACAGCGCCAGGCTAGGAAGCAACAAGTATCAATTTTTAATTCATTAGTTTTACTCGACCAGGGTTCGAACCCACGATCCCATGGTCTGCCAACACGGGAGACGGATGCTCTAACTCATTCGGCCATCCAGTCTGGTCATCGGGGAATGGACAGCTAGGCAAGTCTCAGAGGCCAGAGGGCAGTGGAAAATGAGCAAAATGGAGGAAGCTTTTTGGAAAGTAATCTGTGATGACCCAACGACCCTTGCAGTTAAGTGATTGTTGATGATGACCTTCAATTTAAACAGCTGAGTCTTGAGGGAAAATTAAAATTTGTCAATGGAGAACTGGTCGTGGCGCCATCGGTCATGAGGTAGTATATATAATAATTGGTATAATAACAAATTCCAGTTCGCAGTTAACAGTATTTCACACCACTGGTAGGGTTGGGGGTGGTACACAACCTATGGGTGATAATACAGGGAAAATTCCCTTATGCGCCTTTATATTCGCTTAATTCTTATTCATCACATATATATGATCACAAGTAATTCCCTTCCACGCCTTTATAATCACATATGTTATGCATTATATATATATAACATTATATATATAAGACTCCCCTACAAAATGAGAAGGAGACCAGCAAATTGGGTTGGCTCGTTTATTCGACTCAGGGCCATAAAAGCCCTACCTAATTCAAAGCAAAAAATTGGAGGCAAGTGACGATTCAAACCACTCAAGAACGGTCGAAAGCAGTCGGGACCGCAGCAAGGCAGCCGGACGACGGCGATTGGATAATATTAACTCGAGTAGAATCGAATAATAAATTATAAATAATTCTCCGAGCGTTTATATGTATATAATAGATTATATATAATTTATAACATTAGACCTAACACTATGATCTGGGTCACCTCTGGCCCACGAGTCTGTGTGAGAAGATAAGACCGTCGTTTGATGGGGATTCATATTTATGGTAGTTCCTCAGCGTCCCACGAGAGTACAAGCTAAGATTGGCCACGGTCTTACTTATCCCAGTGTTGTCTGGGACGAGAGGCTGGTATGGCTTTCGTGTTCTCGGTGGCGGAGTGGTTAGAGTGTCTGACTTTTTTCTAGGTCAGACTCCTAATCTGAAGGTCAGTGGTTCGATTCCCTGTGCCCCCACCTCTGCCAATTTGGATGTCCACCGCTGTGTATAACTTACATCATCATCAAAGGCCAGTTGCTCTCATAACATGTCTATGTGGTGTGGGAGGTTGAAAATCCCTTGGGTCGGTAAAAGTGTAGGCCCAGGCTTTCTATCGACAAACTGTCTAATGGTGAAAACAAGTCTATTCAGACTTATCCATGATAGGCAGTATAAATCGTCAAGAAAAGCCGGTATGGTCTCGGTGTTTGATGCCCTGGACCGGACGCAGTGGCCGAATCGGTAGAGCGCAGGCTCCCCATCCGGAACAGTGGGAGATTGAAACCCGATCGAATCAACCCAAATACTTACAAAATTGATACCTGTCGCTACCTATCCTGGCACTTGGCATTAGAAGGATAGGGCGAGAACTGGGTAGCTCAATGTCGGAAAAATGTGACTAAGTGGGAAATCAGGGTATGGTACTGGTGGCCTGGTATCCCAGTAAGGGCAACACTATAAAGTCGCCATGAGTGTCCACTGTCACAAGTCGGTACCTGTCCTGATGTGGTCTTAGATGTTGCAAGGATGTAAAACCCCAACAAACAAATCCTGTGTGAGAGAGCTAGAGAGTGTGCTCTTTGTGACATCATTGTGCTGCCCACAGGGATACCAAGCTGCCAGCACCGTGTTCCAACATCCCAAGCATTATACTGATACTGAGCCAACTGTTCTTAACTGGTCCTGTGCCAGTGAAATTGGCAACACGGTTAAATTTGGTGAATCCTTGCCTTGATTGATCCTGCCGACGTCTCAGATAGGAAGCGGACGCTCTAGCTACTCGGCCATTCCGTCCAGTGACTATACATACAAGTACTGAATCCAAATACCATCTAGTGGATATCACCTCTCCCGACTCGCTGTCCCAGATTGAGGCCATTCTGGCCGGGATACAATAGATAAAGGGTTCGATGAGAGTTGGTTTGGTTGTTGGAGTTTTAAATCCTTGCAACATCTAAGGTCATCTCAGGACAGATACCGAGTTGTGACAGTGTGCAGTCATGGCAACTTAATAGTACTGTATTGCCAATGGGGCCTATCCACATTACAGCGTCACAAATAAGTGCCCTCTATAGGTAGTCCACTCGAATTACCGTCCCTAGCATGGCCAGGTTGGTTGTTGGTTGGTTGTTGGGGTTTTAAGTCCTGGTAACATCTAAGGTCATATCAGGACGGGTACCGACTTGTAGCAGTACGCACTTATGGCGACTTTATACTGTTGCCCCACTGGGACACATTATCCTGACACTGACCAACCAGTCCTTGCCCTATCCTAATAAGGCAGAACACCTGGCTAGAAAACTATCAATGTTTAAGTCATTGGTTTGACTCGAGCAGGGTTCGAACCTGAGGGTTCGAATCCCACGATCTACCAAAACGGGATCCGGACGCTCGTCTCATTCGGCCATCCCGTCCGGTCACGGCATGGTCAGGGACCTGAGTATTTGCTGGGTGGACATCACATTTGGTATCCGCGAAGTGACGTGAGGAATACCTTGGGAAATCTCGAATAAAGCTGAGAGGTTCATGAATTGTTAATGAGCAATCGTTGCTGATTGCTGATATAAGTCATATCCCTCTAGCGGACAATTGCTGAAGTAATTTGAGATTTCCCTCGGCCTGGATACCATCTTGCTTTCTTTCGCTGGTTCTGGTCTGGAGTTGAATAGGGACATGAATAGGGCTTTCCGGCCAGCCGAGATAACACTAGGTGGCACTCGTGTACTATCAGTCTGTATTCTTTGTGTAATATCGATAAGGCTAGGGGACCATGCTAACACGATCCTCATAGATGAAGGAGACTAGCTGACCGGACTACTGTGCATCTCAATGCGATTCCTATCGCAGATCATATAGCGAAAAATTGAAAACGCTCAATAATAAATAAAAGCCTACTCCCAATTCTTCAGATACATCTGATCTAAATAAGTTTAATGTTGCCATCTTAGATACCTGCAGCAATAGTTGGCACACTTTAGCATATCATCCATAAATATAGAACAATTAGTTAGCACACTTTAGCATAGCATCCATAAATATAGAACAATGATTCGGAATGACCCTATGCGGACTGATAGTGAACACAAAGAGTTCAGACTGATAGTACACTAGCCCCACCCAGTGTTATCTCACCCGGAAAGCTCTAATTCTTCTCCACATGTCAAACTGTATATGTGAGTGGGATCCAAGTATTTATACGTCGTGAATGACGCGTGGTGTAGGCATGCCTTTTGTAGATTGCTACTTATGGAGGAACGATGGCTACCCAGACAGGAGGAGCGTACCTCTTTTTTTCTTCTTGTACTAAGATGGTGGATTCTAATTAGAATATATGTGCTCTATAATCTATTATGGGAATATAAACAAGGACCTTACCACTTTTCAGTTCTCTTCTATATACCTACTATCCTACTGTCATAGGAGTTAGTTCCTGGTTCTGCCACAATGGTGCCACCTGTGAGTGGCTTCCTGGCCATCCTGATACCAGCTGCGTCTGGTCACTACCGCCTCCAGAACTGCTTGGACGGTCAGATTTTAAATTAGCAATTTGTGACAGTGCACACTCAAACCGATGACTTAAAAATTGATACTTATCGCTTCCTAGCCAGGCACTCTGCACTATTAGAATAGGGCAAGGACTGGTTGGCTCAGTGTCAGGATAATGTGACTGAGTGGGATATCAGGTCATGCTGCTGGTGGTCTGGTCTCCCAGTGGGGCAGCACTATAAAGTTTACATGAGTGTGTACTGTAACAAGTCGGTACCAATCCTCATATTACTGTATATTTTGCCAGGACATAACACTTTAACAACCTACCAACTACTGCCGAGCGCCAGGCTAGGGAGCGACAAGTATAAACTTTGTAAGTCTTCGATTTGACTCTACCTCATTTTCAAACCATTGACCTTGGGTCAGCAGAAGCCAACGCTCTTGCCGATTCAGCCGCTGTGTCCGGTCACAAGACAGTGTTGACTCAGTGTCAAGATAAAACAACTGGGTGACTCGTCCTGATATGACCTTAGATGTTGCCAGGAGATAACATTCTAACAGACAACTTTGTGGGATACCGGTACACGTTGTCTATGTCAGTGCATCGTATTGGGGAAGCACTATAAAGTCACTCTGGTGGCGCATCCTCATCACAAGTCGGTTCCCATCAGGGTATGACCTTAGATATTGTTAGAACGTCAAAAACCCAATAAATGAAGCTCACCAAAACAAGCCAAACACGTATGCAAACTACAAATTGATATACCTACTGCCTGTGTTATATACAAATAGCGGGTAATATTGGAGAACCACCAACACCCCTGTTTGTCTGTCCAGGCAAATCGCCTCGT
Source organism: Branchipolynoe longqiensis (assembly GCA_030323885.1). NCBI lineage: Eukaryota > Metazoa > Annelida > Polychaeta > Phyllodocida > Polynoidae > Branchipolynoe > Branchipolynoe longqiensis. Next base: position 66,328,682 of record CM059190.1, on the reverse strand, counting down.
CGGCCAGCAACCTGGTGGTGGGGGAGGGGTGGGGGGGAGGGGAGAGGGGAGAGGGGAGAGGGGAAAGAGGGTGGGGGAGGGGAGAGGGGAGAGGGGAGATGGGAGATGGGAGAGGGGAGATGGGAGATGGGAGAGGGATAGGGGAGAGGGGAGAGGGGATAGGGCAGAGCGGGAGAGGGGAGAGGGGAGGGGAGAGGGGAGAGGGGAGCGGGGAGAGGGGTGAGGGGAGAGGGGAGAGGGGAGAGGGGAGAGGGGATAGGGGAGAGGGGAGAGGGGAGAGGGGGTGGGGAGAGGGGAGAGGGGAGAGGGGAGAGGGGAGAGGGGAGAGGGGAGAGGGGAGATGGGAGATGGGAGAGGGGAGAGGGGAGAGGGAGAGGGGAGAGGGGAGAGGGGAGAGGGGAGAGGGGAGAGGGGAGAGGGGAGAGGGGAGAGGGGAGAGGGGAGCGGGGAGAGGGGAGCGGGGAGAGGGGACAGGGGAGGCCAGCCCCACACCTCACACCAAGTACACTCACCAGCGGAGCCTACCCACAGCCTATAATACATCACAGAGAGTAGGCTATTTCCGCGCCTTTTGGCAGCCCCCACTACAACACCGTGCCTTGTGCCGGATATATATATCATATGTGGGTGCGTGTATATATGTGTCTGGTTCTAGCAAACTGTTTTAGAGCCCTGGTAATTAGCTTAGAAAAAGTGGATATATATATACATACCGTATATGTCCCAATAGACGCGCACTGCGCGAGTGCAGACACATGGATCCGCGTCTATTCAAAGTTACAGAATTTCATGGCTTTGTTTTTGTTGTGCCTCTGAAATAAAGTGGGATTGTCTTATTTTATGTGCATTCAGTCTGAATATGATCATAAATTTGTATGTGCTTTCAATCTTGAAATGGAGGTGTGCTTCTATTGGGTAGCGTGCTTCTATCGTGACATATACGGTATCTACATATCAAAATTCCTCCGATATGATTTACACTGGTCAACATCCACAGGAGGTGAAGTGGGCCGAGATGACGCCACTGGTAAAGTGTTGTATCTTACGGAGGATAACAATAATAATAAGTAATATTCCCTTATGTATCTTTATACTCGCATAATACGTTATACATCACATATAGTGAGTGTGTTTTCTTGTTTCAGCTAGATATGATATAAAATTAACACTTTGCTTTGAATCTTCACTTAATTGATTGATTGGTGGTTGCTTTACGCCGTGTCGGCAGCAGAGGCCATATTCACGGCGTTGAATCTTCACCCTAAGTTGGATAAATACCAACTTTAAATCAACTGTCATATTTGTAGGGTAATATGCTGATACAGGAAATGATGGGTTAATTATATACACAAATCATCCTCCAGTGCATTTTATTTCGAACAAAACTATTGAGTAAAACTTAAGCGCGAAGAATTTCAAATGAACTGTAATAACACATTTTCCCAAAGAAAGATAAGGAGTATAACAATATTATATGTATATAAAGTGCCGGAGTAAACGTCTAATAATAAATATATTCTCCGAGAGCTTACATATATTTTGTAATATCTAATAACGTCCAATCGCTGGCCAGTGCCTGCGAACCCTGGACTACTCGATACTGGCGCCAGCGCCGGCTTCCACGGCCTGGTTGCCATATTTCACCAGTGTTTACCCTGATTTTGAACTTTAGCTGGTAAGCATCTATTGCTAGCCAAGACGAGCAATAAATATTGTCCATCCCATATCGAGTACGCTTCTCTTCTTTGTTTGTATGTAAGCAAATTTATATGAATATTCTCTCTAAGTTGTCTGAACAAACACCATAAATAGTGTTACAGTTTATGTACATGCTGTACGAAAACAAGCATTGGTCTTCAGAGCTTTTCTGATTTGAGAATTTTGAATCAGGGATTGTGGACCTGTGTATGGTTATATAGATGGTTATTTGGATTATCATTCATTGGATCTTATGCGTGTGCTGCTATTAAGAAAGTAGTCAGATGTTAGCAAATGGACATCAGGCCACATACTAATGAAAGCGTTTGGGGGGGGGGAGGCATCTAAGGCCGTGTATCCATAGACTGTTCCCTTGTGGCATGTTGTGACCTTGTGACGAGCCACACAGACAATGAGCATGTTCGTTCTCTATGTTCCCAGTCAGTACGCTACACATGCTGTGCACAAGGGCATACGGTCCCTGGGTCCAATCTATGGAAACGGCCAATAAGCAAAACACAGGTTCATTGTCTGTGTGGTGTGTCACAAGGTCACAAGCGAACACAGAATAAGGGAACCCACCACAAGGAAACAGTCTATGAGTAAAATAGTAGTTAGCAATTTCAGTAACTATGAGCAGCAATATGCAAATTATAATATTAATCAGAACTAATGGTGGACATATAACTAGTATATGAAGGGAGCACCCAGCAGTCAGGCTAGAAGGGAATGCATGTAGGAACACATGGGTGAAACAGACTGTGCGTTGTTTGGCCACAGGCTGAGGGGGATAATTGTTTGTAAACCATTGTGAAGTTAACTTGAAAGGAAATAAAGCTGTGTCACTGTTCTATATATAGACATCAGAGAGGACCTGTGCATTCAGTAAAGCCAGGTGGTGGTTAGTTTGGGTATGTTTGTGTAAGAGCTGGGGCTCTGTTGGGGTGGATGGGGATGGGGGTGCAGGTGCAATTACCTAGAGTGGACCAGGCCCTAAAGGTGGTCTTAGTGGGAAGGTCTGGTAGTACTAGTAGGATGGTTATTTAGGAATGCATTATCTGAAATAGGAACTGTCTGCAGGAATACTTAATATCTGAAGAATACTGTCAATTCATGATTGTAAATGTACTAAACTACATTGCATGAGTGTTATTGTATGAGTATATGTTAATGGTATGACTTATAAGTGCATTATCTGAAATACGATAGGTCTGCAGGTATACTTAATATATGAAGAATACTGTCAATTCATGATTGTAAAGGTACTAAAATACATTGCATGCGTGTTATTGTATGGATATATGTTAAGGTTATGACTTAGATGTATTAATGATGTTATAAAATGGTAATTGTGAGTTCTGATTGCTTCCCCCCACCCTCCCGCCCACCCCCTGCCAGCCCCTGTGAGTATAAGATGGGGGTGCTTTCCTGTAAGCTGGCACTCTCTCTCTGGTGGTGGTGGTGGTGGTGAGTGGAGGTTGGCAGAGTTGGTTTGTGTTGGAGTTGACTGGAGTAGGCAACAATAAAAGCTTCTCTATCCTGTCCTTCACTGTTGGTTGTGCCTCCTTTCTCTCTACTAATACTATTGTACTAGAAGAGAGTTCTGGAGATGGAGCTGAGCTGAGCTGTGTGCATGACAACAATCAACAGTCCTACAGTCAACATCAACAGTTTGCATATGGATACACAGCCTAAGATGGGCCTAGTAGTATAAAGAGATGAGGCCCAGTAAGCAGGGTCCATGGTATGCATATCACACGATTCCATTCAACCCGTTGCAGACTGGATACGACCGTGACAGGGAGTCTTACAATTGTATCCGACTTAGCCCAACAGTCCGACAAGATGGTCGGCTACCAACTGGCTGGCCAGCCTCATCTGACCTTTTTTTCCTTTATCGGTGTATTTATGTTGCACATAGCAGTTACGCCTAATGAGGTATTTTAACCGCTAGACAGTAATAGTCTTGTGGTTCCCCTTGTTTGATCACTTTCAGTTGTGTAGCTATCTATTGTATGTATTCCGTCTCTGTTCATAAGCATTTTCCCACATCTCCCAAACCTCTGTGAGTTTTTTAGTTCTAAAATTGGATAGTTGTTTGGATACTACTAGTTGTTTTCCCTGACTGCCTTCACCTTTTTAATTTTTTTTTTTTTATTGAGGCTGTATTTATACTGTCCATAGCATATAAGCCTGGGTATTCAGGCTTGTTTTCAATGCTGGCCAGCTGTAGTGTTGGTGTTGTCTTATCACACAGTAGCTGCTGATAAGGTATTTGATTGCCTGTATTTCAGTAGCAGATAGATAGTTGGTTGGTCTGGTTAGTACTATAGTAGTCTATGTTAATTTTTTTGGATTTTCTTGGCATATATGTGCTTTATTTTTTCTACTCTTATTTCTAGACTAGCCTACTCCTATTTACATATCATAGGCTTGTACGCAGCTGTGAGGTGTGTTATCTGGGTGCTTTTGGTATGGTTACCTTCCATTGGGCGTCTCGCTGGTGGGCCGTGACATGTATCACCTGCCCTTTTGCGGTGCAGCTTAGTTGGGGGTTTCTAGCCTTATTTTGCACAGATATTTTTTGTATGTTTTTAGGTCAGGAATTTGTCGTTCCTTTACTTCGAGTACGCTTCTCTTCTTTGTTTGTATGTAAGCAAATTTATATGAATATTCTCTCTAAGTTGTCTGAACAAACACCATAAATAGTTTCTAACAGATTTCGTCTATCGACATCAAATTTAATTTACATATGCACGTCCGCCATTTCTGCGTGGTTACTCGGCGTAGTTCCAAAACACCCGCTAGGCATGGAAGATGTCGATGTACATATTTAATGTTAAAGTTTGAGTATAGGCGGCGCCACCAGGCACCTTGCTGTGTTCGTGGTCATTAGTCTTTTTTATTTTAGGTTTAAGCTTTACCTCCTGTATTTATCATACCTAGCGTGTATACCCTCTAAGAATTTTATTTGTTTTGATGAATCTTCATATCGTATATGTTGTGTATGCATATATGGAAGTATATCTATGCATATATATGTATATATTCTGTACATATTAATCTACACATCAGTAAATGTGGAATGCTATTTTGGACACCATGACTTAGTATCCTACTGTGTGTGATATATGCGTAATACACGTATAGGTGTGTGGCTAATATATGTTAATGGGATGCAGAGTTTGAGACAAAGGAATATGCTAATGAGATGACGTCATGGAAAGTTTAGCCGGCAGGTCAAGCGAGCCCTAGGCTGTGAATAAACCATTCAGTATCCAGAAGTCAAACTGTTCAGACGTTGTACTTTCACACTGTGCATCCATAACCTGACATTGAGCCAATCAATCTTTGCTAGTACTGCCGAGTACAACCAGGCAAAGTAGTGACAAATATGAATCCTGAAAGCATTTCCTTTGCATGGAACCCATCAACTTCCATATACAATGAAACTGTCCCACCCTTGCAGTCTCCCACTCTGTCTAGTCGGGCCGACTCAGATTTCCTTTTGATCAGAATGGACACACCTAATGTTGTCCTTCCAACTCCATTTTCAATATTTGATAAGCATGGGCTTAAAAGTCATCCACAGATACTAACATTTTCATCGTCGTAGAAAGCATTCACCAGGAAGGTTGGAGGTAGGGAGGATAATCTATCTCACTCATGAACTCCTTTTCTGCTTTAATAAAGTGTTAGTGTAACATAACCAACCATATCTTGATGGTATTCTCCGTTTTGGCAGATGGAGGGGCTTCTGGAAAAGTAGCGCTCTCTGTACGACGATGAAAATGTTGGTTGGTTGTTGGAGTTTTGCGTCCTAGCAACATCTACGGTAATATCAGGAAAGGTACTGACTTGTTATAGTGCTTCCCCACTGGGATACCAGGCTGCCTGCACCATGATCCACTATCCCACTCAATCACATTATTCTGCCACCGATTCAACCAGACAGTGACAAGTATTAATAATGTTCAATATATCAATGGTTTGACTCGACCGGGAATCGAACTCCCGACCTTCAGCACGGGAAACCTGCGGTCTACCGATTCAGTGATTCTGCTAACCCTGTCCAGCCATCCAAGTATAGTGTCGCTGGAGAAGTACCGGAAATAAAGTAATTGGTGGAAGGAGGGTATGTGCCATTACATCAAACTGCCTGTTTCGCATGTGTCTACCCTCGCAGTACATATTCCTGATGTCCCTTCTCAAAGCAAATCCACGTCTTGGAAGCCAGAAGCAGAAACCAGTCATCCTAAAACCACACACAATGATATCCGGACAAAGACGGTGAAGTCTCATTTAGTAATCCCCGCAGAGACAGACGTTTATTTAGGCGCTGTCTCATTATTTTGTTATCTATAAATGATCTCAACCGGAAATACTATCACTGGGCTTCTTCCATTATATGACCACCCCCTCCCTCCCCCTGGTGACAATTGCAGGAACAGCTGAAATGGGACACTGGGAGTGAGTGCAGTGAGTGGAATGAGTGGAGGGAGGGGATGTGTGCCATCGATGGAATGGAAATATAGCTAGATGGCTTTTTTACATTTCCACTAGCACCAGGGTCCAAGCATTAAACAGTATTTAAATCCTTGGTATTATTGTCCTCTGCCTAGGTTAATTTTGTGTTATCCTTCTTAGAATGCTCAGAAGAGAGATGTATTATTAATTGCATATTTATGTATATGGGTCACTCTCCTGAAAACTGGCCAGAAGTGTCACATGGAGAGGTATAATTTGAATTTTTAACATTTCTTGATTGCAAATGAAAACTGGACATCTCCCCTTTACATTTCTTTAAAATATAGAATGATGAGATACAAAATAAAGGTGTAGTCACTGATTAAAGTTGCATAGTCCGATGGTTTTGAATTTCTGTATTTTTTCAGAGATAAATATATTAGATGAATCAATAGTATCTACTTTACATTAGTTCAGAGTTACTTTTATTTTAAAAAGTAAACTTTTGAGATATTTTGAGTGCAAACATGGAAAATTAGTTTTGGCAAGCTTGTCAAAACTCTGACACCATAGACTTCTGCAGCAACAGGTTCTGTTAAATTGACTCAGTATTGCTTTCTACGCAGAAACAAATGCTTAATAAGTGCATCAGTATCTAAGTTATATATGTAAAATCAAATCTAGATCATCGGTTTGGTTTAAAAAATTTGATATTTTATCAGACTATGGAGCTTTAAGCTATGTCTTATGGCAGTATAACATGTGTTGCTCAGATGTATCGATCTTTGCTAGTACTGCCGAGTACAACCAGGCAAAGTAGTGACAAATATGAATCCTGAAAGCATTTCCTTTGCATCGAACCCATCAACTTCCATATACAATGAAACTGTCCCACCCTTGCAGTCTCCCACTCTGTCTAGTCGGGCCGACTCAGATTTCCTTTTGATCAGAATGGACACACCTAATGTTGTCCTTCCAACTCCATTTTCAATATCTGATAAGCATGGGCTTAAAAGTCATCCACAGATACTAACATTTTCATCGTAGTAGAAAGCATTCACCAGGAAGGTTGGAGGTAGGGAGGATAATCTATCTCACTCATGAACTCCTTTTCTGCTTTAATAAAGTGTTAGTGTAACATAACCAACCATATCTTGATGATTGGTTATGGCGGAACTGGAAAAGTAGTTAGGACACCACACAATCTGCTTAATAAAATCTAATCAGAATTAAATAAGTTCATACCTAGAAGCAAATTAATCATGGATAATATACAGAAACATGTAGTGCTTATATTGATAACAAAAAAAGTAAGTCCCAGCCATACTTTATTCACTGAATAATTAGTGTACAATATGTGTCTGGCATCCAGACACCACTGGTACATCTGTGACGGAAATTTGTAATGTTATTTCTGAAGACATCAAATTCTTTTAAAAAAAAATATAAGCATGCATACATGTTAATAAATACTTCCTTTTTGAATTGTGAACTGTTTTGTTTGATATATCAATGCAATACAAGATGTTAATAAGGATTCAACCATGTCCCATATGTCATGTTACAAATGGCTGACTGTAAAATGATTATTTTTTGTACAAAAACACTTCATAACTAAAAGGACCAAAGTTGCACACAGTTTATTTTATTTCCCTTATTTCTTACATCAAATCTGAACATGAATATGAAAAGTATAAGGACAAAAATAAGTAGGAAGTTTTGTTATTGATGTTTTAAAATCCCATCCCTTGTTTACCAGTTTTAAGGAGAGTAAGCCATGTATATATATGTATGATTTGATAAAACAATATACAGATATATACATGTGCTTATATATATGATTTTCTATGAAGGCTGCAATGAGTTCTTAGGCACACACAACATTTACTAAGTAAAATAAACGCACATTGTTTTTCCTATTCCCTTAAAGCCTGCCTCTTAACAGTAGTCACAAAGCGGACACAAATGTATGACGGTATATTTTAATATGCATATATCATTAGGATTGGAGCGTGCTGGCCAGCGTTCCCATTCCAGTTCCGCCCACGTCTGCTGGGCGAGGGGGGCGCCACTTGTCACTGAGCAGACCGCCGTCTCCTGTAGACAATCAGCACTTGTCACATTGTGTTATGTCTAGTAATAATATACATATTATTTATATATTCAAATAAATATATAAATGTAAATATATATAAATATATATATATATATAAATGCAAATATATATACAGGATGTATAACGTATTGTAGTAGCCTGCACTGACCTCTCAGGCAAGTAACCACATAGACAGGTAGGCGTGGGTAGCATGGTGATAGCAGGGAGCCTAGATGGTGTAATGGTTAGCACACTGGCCTGGAGTGCAAAGAGATGTGGGTTCAAGTCCCGCTCTAGGCGCAATATTTCCCATTTTCATCACCCCCACGATACTGGTTGCTGTGACCATGATCCTGTACAAGCTATGTGCTGTAGAGGTGTTGAACCTACCCGGTGTATGTATGCATAAGTGCATTGGCTGTATATATGTAATTGTAAGCATTAAACGACTTACGATTCCAGGGGGATGAGTGTAGTAGTCTGCACTGACCTCTCAGTCCAGTAACCACATAGATAGGTAGGCGTGGGTAGCATGGTGATATCAGGGGGTCTAGGTGGTGTAATGGTTAGCACACTGGCCCAGAATGCAAAGAGATGTGCGTTCGAGGCCCACTCTAGGTGCAATATTTCCCATTTTCATCACCCCCACAACAGTATTATGGGGATATAAATAGGCAGAGTTCTAGCCATGATTATTAATTGTGTGTAGTCGTGTATTATGTGTAGTCGCCAGGTATTATGTCCAATCATTGGCATTTGCCCCCGTATTGCCTGCCTCGCTTGCCTAAATCCAACTGAACATTAAAACTTACTACAACTTTACCAAATGAATACACAAGATAACTTCTGCTTACATTCTAAATATTATGTAAATACTCACATTGATCTGATGAATATTGATCTAATTTTATGATACTACTGTTACCATATTGCTATTTAACTTTTGGGTGACATAATGTCATTGTGTTACATGCTGCAAAGCATGTATTCAACAGTTATTGTATACCTTATTCTATATACCTTTTGTGTAAATAACCCTGAATTGAAAAATGGCTGGAAGACAAGTGATTCGGCACTGACAAAAGACTTATTCAGCAGAGTAAACATATTTACCACATGTCTATATATATCTAAATATATATATATCTAAATATATATATATACATATCTAAATATATATATATATCTATACATATATATATATATATATATATATATATATATAGTTCGTGAGGTATCTATTAATCAGGCAAGCTGTGAGAGACGACACCGAGACACTGAAATTGGATAGCCAAACAGAAAAGGGGGGAAAATGGATAGAACTGTAGCTGCAGGCGTTCCTGTGATAATAAACACATATAGGCGTGGTGGGTGGGCGCTAGAATGGCTACAAGAACACAATTGGATACCTACTTTGTGTGTGTCCAAATTGACCACGCCTCACACTAGGCTTATCTCTTGTCGACTTCTCCTGTGTTGTGTGTTCGCTGTTCATCTTATCTCACACATTGATCACTATGTTGTAGCCAACGGGACAAACCGCGACCAGACACCTTTGCTTTATTGTTGTTATTTGTGTGTTGTGGTTTTACATCCTAGGAACATCTAAGATCTTATCAGGATGAGTACTGACTTCTGTATGTGCACACCCATGGCGAATCCCCGTCTTGATATGACCTTAAATGTTGCCAAGACATAAAGGTCCTAACAACCAACAAACCGATGGCGAATTAATAGTGCTGCCCCACTGGGAGACCAAAGCACCAAGCACTATGACCCAAAATATCACTGTCACATTATCCAGATGCTGTGCTAACCAGTCCTTGGTTTATCCTAGTAATGCCGAGCATCAGGCTTGGTTGTGTTTGTTTGTTGTTGTTTTACGTCCTAGCAACATCTAAGGTCATATCAGGACGGGTACCGACTTGTGACAGTGCGCACTCATGGCGACTTATAGTGCTGCCCCACTGGAAGACAAGGCCGCCAGCACCATGACCTGATGTTAATAAATACTTCCTGATACGCCTGCATGCATATCAGATGTGGTGTCCAAATCGGTAAGAGCGCAGGCTCCCTGGATGGAAGGTCCACTCAGTCACATTATCCTGACACTGAGCCAACCAGTCCTTGCCCTATCCTAATAATGCTGAGCGCCAGGCTAGGAAACAACAAGTACCACTTTTTAAGTCATTGCTTTGACTCTACTGGGGTTCGAATCCACGACCCCACGATCTACCAACACGGGAGACGGACGCTCAAACTCATTCGGCCATCCCGTCCATCAGGCTTGGTAGTGACACACATCAATTTGATAAGTCAAAGGTTTGTCTCAACCAGCATTCAAACTGCCGGCCTTCAGCACAGGGAGCTAGCACTCTGTCTTAGCGAGTCGGGCACTGGATCCGGTCCGAGCTTCCCTGTGAACAGTGGTGAAGGAGGTTATTTCAGATGGGAGGGACATTTATTCCAAATAAAGTTAATCGTTAAACGCTTTGATTCCTTCAGTGATTATAACGTATTATATATTGTTAATTTGTTGATATTGTGAATATAGGTTATTTATTCAATAATGTCTTTTATCAGCGCCAGGGAACTGGTTATCCTGCCATTTGAGAATACATTTATTGCAATATACATATATATATATATATATATATTTATATATTATTAATTCAATGAATACAACTCAGTAAATACAATTGGCTCTTATCTCTGGCTGGCATAACAAAAACCAGCTATACTTTATTTAAGTCAAAGATCCAAATACCAACTGACGAGCACTCTATTATTTTGGCTGGTTGCCTGCGGTCCAAGCCTACTTGCCCTACTTCTCTGCTCGCACCCTTTTCACCAGGCTGCTGCAACTACTCCTTAGAAGCATAGAACATATCAAATCTATGTAGTGGATTACCACCCAACCAGCTACCAATGACATTCTCAATGATATTTGTATAAATAATATTTATACTACACACATATATATATATATATATATCTATATCTGTAGGCTGGGATTGGGGCAGGCAACCGGCAGCACTTAATGAGCTTTGGTGCTGCTCCAACCGTTCTAGTTAGAGGTGATGTTGGGTGAGACACAGAAAAGCTGCTTTGGAAATTGACTGAAATACCGACAACTCCCCTTAGTTATATACCTATTTACTTATGCATTCAATAGAGCATACGAGTAAAGCTTGCTTTATTTAACAACACCTTTAGAACACATTGATTTTTTTATCATCGGCTATTGGATGTAAAACATATGGTCATTCTGACATAGTCTTTGGAGGAAACCCGCTACAGCCACATAGGCTATTCTTTCTGTTAAGCAGAAAAGGGTCTTTTATATGTTCTCTCCCATAGACAGGACATCCCATACCACAGCCTTTGATGAACCAGTTGTGGACCACTGGTTGGGACGGAAAATAACCCTAACTGCAAATGTGTCAACTGAGCAGGATCGATCGGATGACCCACACCTTCACAAGTGGAAACTCTACCGCCTGAGCTACGTGCCGCTCCTCAATAGAGCATGGCCATGTGTACTGGTTGATGAGTTGAAAAATGATCAAATTACCAAAGTTGAATGGTTTTAATTTCTACCATTTTTTTTAGATAAGACAAAAGGTTGATTGTTAAAATCGACTATGCATGTTGAGGTACCTTTATTACAAATGGCTAAGTTTTGGGATATTTGAAGTGAAACCATGTCAAATTACTGCTGGTGTGCATGCAGAAATGTTGACACCATATATGCTTAAATTGACGTTGTGTTCCCTTCTATTCAACAGCAACTGTGTAGTAGTTCACCTATATATCAATAAATGATAGCTAAGTTGAAATCTAGATATTTTGTTGGTATCGGATTGATTGATTGATTGCTGGTTGCTTTATGCATAGGCCATATTCACGGCGAGAAATGTTTGTTTTTTGTTCAAACCATCGCTTTTACATGTAAAAGCAGACAATCAATAATGTGCCAATAGACACTCATTAAATTAGAAAGCTCACAATCATATATTTGTGGTCAAAGGAAACAAATTCCCATAGAAAAAGAAAAGTTTTATTAATAATTGATAGAATTTATTTAGTAAACTATATGAGATGGTACAGTCCAACTGCCCTCAAAAAGGCTAAAATGTTTTCTTGTTTTACTTTAGTAAAAAAGGTCATGCATACAGTCTGCAGTGTAGAATTGTTGGCACAGGGCCAACAAATCAAAGCAAGTTAGTAACATGTGTTTGAGTGTCAGCGGGGCCTGACACCCAATACATTCAGGGGGAGGTTCCCCCTTGAGCAGAAAAGCATGTGTAAGCCACGAGTGGCCAATAAGGCAGTGGCTAAGGAACACTTGGTCCCGCCGACCTCCCGCATGAGTCTGTGGTGGTTTTCCACATAAATTTGATGCCTTCATCATATTATGTAGCTTTAAGATAGCTTATGGAAATGAACCACTCACTTGAAGTATCCCACTGTAAGAATTGCTATACTTTGTCTATCCTGTTTTAATTTGATTTCGCCGTGAATATTGCCTATGCTGACGACACGGCGTAAATAAACCAACAATCAATAGATCAATTTAATTTGATTAAAAGTATGGGATCATATGTTGAGTAGCAGATTGGATATCAGCTGTTATCCGAATATTAATTTGAATAGAGAGGTCCTTATGGAATAGCCAGACAACCCGCAATTAAAGTAGTTAGTTCGGTGGAGACCTTTATCAAGTTTCCTCGTAGGAAAATAGTACCAAATAAAAATAGGAGGTGATTAGATGGCTGCTTATCTCCTTGCTTTAGTATACAATCTACATATGTGTAGATTGTATGCTCTATGTATACTTTCTTTTGTTTTCGTTCTTGTTTGTTTTATTTAACGATGTCTCTAGAGCACATTGATTTTTATCATTGGCTATTAGATGTCAACGATATGGTCATTCTGACATATTTCTTTGGAGGAAACCAGCTGCCGCCACATCGGCTACTCTTTCCGGATAAGCAGCAAGAGATCTTTTATATGCAATTTCCCACAGGCAGGACAGCACATACCACATCCTTTGATCAACCAGTTGTGGACCACTGCTTGGAACGGGAAATAACCCAAACTGCAAATGGGTCCTCCACTGAGAAGGACTCACTTGGATGACCCAAACCTTCACAGGTGGACAGAACACTCTCCTGCATAAGAAAATAAAACGAGAGGCATAGTGGGGATTAGGACACAAGTGATAATAGAGTGGGTGGTACTTACTGTTTGTTTGGAGAAATGGTTCATTGATTATTGGAGTTTTGCGTCCTGGCAACATTTATGGTCAGACCAGGACGGGTCCCGTCTTGGTAGATCTTGGGATTCGAACCCACGGGTTCGAATCCCACTGGTTTGAACCTTGGTCGAGTTAAACCAATGATTTTAAAATGTATTCTTGTTGCTTCCTAGCCACGTAATCGGCATTAGTAGGATAGGGCAAGGACATGTTGGCTCAGTGGCATGATAATGTGACTGAGCTGGATATCAGTTCATGGTAGCTGGCCTGATATGACCTTGGATAATGCCAGGACGTAAAACTCCAACACCCAACCCCTACATCTCCCCCACACCTCCCCACACCTCCCACACACCTCCCACACATCTCCGCCACACCTCTCTCCACACCACCCCAATACTTTTCCACACCTCCCCCACACCAGCCACACCACCCTCCACCACCACACACCACTCCACAACACTCCACATCTCCCCACATCTCCACACACTACCCCACCCCTCCCACACCCCTCCCACACACATCCCACACCCCTCTCCCCACACCTCCCCAATACCTTTCCACACCTCCCCCACACCACCCACACCACCCTACACCACCACACACCACTTCACACCACTATACATCTCCCACACCTCCACACACTACCCCACACCTCCCACACACCTCCCACACACATCCCCCACCCATCCCCCACCCATCTCCACACACCTCCCAATACCTTTCCACACCTCCTCCACACCACCCACACCAAGCTACACCACCACACACCACTCCACATCTCCCCACACTACCCCACACCTCCCACACACCTCCCACATACATCCCACACACCTCTGCCCACACCTCCCCAATACCTTTCCACACCTCCCCCACACCACCCACACCACCCTACACCACCACACACCACCGCACACCCTCCACACGTCCCCACACCTCCGCACACCTCCCCACAACTCCCCACACCTCCCCACACCTCCCCACACCTCCCCATACCTTTCAAAACACCCTTCCCCACACATGCCCCAGCGGTAACCCACACACCCACATTCAGTATCACACCACACACCACACAGCACACACCACACACCACACCACCACATCCCCAACCGATCACACACCTACACCTACACCCACACCCACACCACCCCCATCACCCCGATTCCCGCCTTCCGGGAAAGCACCCACTGCTCTCCTCCAGGGTGTACAAAAGGGCATTGCCAATCGGGACATTAGGGTGGCGGGCGGGCCCCCGGCACCGGGCCCCAACGGGAGGCCCCTCCGGGTAGATTGCGGGTTTATTGGGCTTGTAACGTGGTCGATTTTATTAGCCTGACTCCTGGCTAATGTCGTCTATTCGCAGTTAAATGGCCAGCAATGGGGGGCGGGCTGCTTGCTGCCCCTGGCCTCGGTCTGTGTGTGTGTGCGGGGGGAGGGTGGTGGGGGAGGGTGGCGGGGACGGAGTTTACTAACATATTACATTGGTAGATGGAGATCAAAGTTGCATAGTCTGGTGATTTTGAGTTTCTGTCATTTTGTTGACATTATAATCTAACTTATTTCAGTTAGAAGTCACTTTTATTTAAGAAATATTTAGAGAAATATTTCGAGATATATTTCGAGAAATATTAAAAGAAATATTTAGAAAAATATTATAGAAATATTTAGAGAAATATTTAGAGATATATTTTGCGAACTAGTTAGAGAAATATTTACAAAAATATTTATAGAAATATTTAGAGAAATATTTTTAGATGTAGGTTGAGAAATATTTTGAGAAATATTTTAAGTACAAACATGCAAAATTAATTTCGGCATGCACACCAAAACTCGGACAGCATAGGCTTACTCAGTAACAGGTTCTGTTAAATTGACTCAATATGATACCCCTCTGTGTGGGAAAAATGCTTAATAAGTACATCAGTATCTAAGTTAGATATGTAGACTAATATCTAGGTGAGTGTTTTGGATTTGAAAATGTGATGCTTCATCGGGTTATGCAGCTTTAATGGACTTAGATAAAATAACCCACCCGGCACTTGGTAAAGGCCCTGTCACACCTCACCGGATTGGGGGAAATGGATGAGAACCGGACACTGTCCGGTTGTGTATGGTGATGTTCGGGTACCGTCCAGTAACCATCCGGCGGTGTCCGCTGGTGTCCGGCGGTGTCTGGTGCAAGTTTTGAACATGCACAAAACTTCTACTGGACACCGCCGGACTGAGGTGTCTGGTTGGTGTCCGGTTTGTCCGGTACCCATCCAGTACCCATCCGTACATGTCCGGTACCCATCCGTTGGTGTCCAGTTTGTCCGTTTTGTCTGGTACATGTCCGGTACCTATCCGTTACATGTCTGGTTCTCGTCCGGTTCTCGTCCGGTACATGTACGGTACATGTACGGTACTTATCCGGTTGTCCGGTGGCAATTAACCCAATTTTACACTCCATTTCGATACATTTCGATAGATTTCTTCACCAGACAACACCGGACTAGAACATTCTTTGTCCGGTGGTCTCCGGTGCTCAGTCCGGTGAGGTGTGACAATGACTTAAAGGACAGTCAGTGACCAGTCATGCCACATCATGCATCACTGACGTATTAGGAGGAGTGTTCAGGAATCGATTCTAAAGGGAATTGTCCTCATCTTGAGGGGTTTTCCTGAGAGATCCCTAATTGGTTCATTTTAGCGAAATATTGTACTTGTGGATTGCTCAATAGTACAACTGTATATGCATACACACGTGTCCGTGTGTTACATACATACACATGAATATAATTTACTAAACATATCTATATATATATTTTTATATATGGACGAATACACCTGCTGCGGTTCCTTAGGGTTAGTGTGGTGAGAAGCCAGCTGAGGGCCCCACCAACTGTGGCGAGTGAAATATGAGTAGAAATTACAGGTTGGTAGAGACTTCCGACTAGTGAGTGCGAAGTATACATGTTTACGTGATTGGTTTGATGCTACCAGGGTGTCGAACCCATAGTATCGAAACCCACCATCTACCAAAACGAGAGATGGACGCTCAATTCATTCGGTCATCCCGTCTGGTCAGGTCTGTGTGGATAGGTGGGGAGGGGGGGAGAGAAGAGATTAGGCTTCTCGTTCTACCATTTCACATATTACAGTCGCGGTATCAGGCCTAATCTGCCTTCAGCTGCGCGATGCGGTGAGACGCTGGTGAACTGGTGCCCGGGGGGTTCACTGTAAACCATTTACAGCGTGGATTCCGGTGTCAGGGCGGCGTGTGATTGGGGCTGTGCACTGTGGTGTTTGCCGTAATGCGTTTAGGGGCCCCAGCTAATGGCACTCTGGCCAAAGTGGGGGTAATGTCCGACACAGAGTGGTCCTGCCTAGTCAAGCGCCTCAAACCCCTCCCCCCTAACCCCTCCCCTTCCCATTCCCTCCTCCCTCCCCCCTCCCCTATCCGCACACCCACTCACACACAGCCAGATCACTAACTTCAAGATCAAGACGAGAGTGATGGGTCCTGGTGCTGGCGGCCTGGTTTTCCAATGGGGCAGCATTATAAAGTCCCCATGAGTGCACACTGTCACAAGGCGGTACCCTTCCTTATATGCCCTTAGATGTTTCCAGGACGTAAAACTCCCAACAACCAACCAACAACCGAAGGGGGTTGACTCGATACAGATATATTAGTGGGCGCCTCACGTCTCCGTGTTGGTAGATCGTGGGGTCGTGGGTTCGAACCCTGGTCGAGTCAAACCAATGACTTAACAATTGATATGTGTTGCTTCCTAGCCTGGCGCTCGGCATTATTAGGATATGGCACGGACTGGTTGGCTCAGTGTCAGGATAATGTGACTGAGTGGGACATCAGGTCATGGTCTTTCAGTGGAGCAGCACTATAAAGTCGCCATGAGTGCGCACTGTCACAAGTCGGTACCCGTCCTGATATGACCTTAGATGTTGCTAGGACGTAAAACAACACCACACACACACCTGCCCTATACTACTGCATGTAGGGTTGTTTGTTTATTTGTTTGGGGCTTTGCGGCCTTACAACATCGAAGGTCATATCAGGATAACTAGCGACTTGTGAGAGTGCATACTTTACACGTACAGTGCTGCCATACTGGGAGACCAGGGCACCGGCACCATGACTCAATTTTCCACTCAGTCACTGAGCCACTAACCAGTTCTTGCCCAAGTAATGCCAGTATAAATTTAGTAAGCTATCAGTTTGATTTGGCTGGGAGTCAAATTCATGACCTTCCGCCCAGGGAGCCTGCGCTCTTACCGATTTGGACACCACATCTGATCTGCATGTAGGCGAATCAGGTGAATGCTCAACCTGTCCGAAGCATCCCATCTCATCTTGGTGGTACATCTCTTTAGAGCTTGTATTTTATTTCGGTAATTAACCCAAACAGGAAACGTTGGCATCCATACCACTCTTATCCTTCTCTCGTCCTCTCGTTCTCTAACCAGACGGGATAGATGAATGAGTTGAGCATCCGTCTCCTCTTTTGGGAGATCGGGGAATGCGAACGCATGAGTTTGTGGGTGCGAACCCTGCTCGAGTCAAACCAATGACTTACAAAACTGATACTTGTTGCGTCCTAGCCTAGCGCTCGGCATTAATAGCATAGGGCAAGGATTGGCTTTGCTCAGTGTCAGGGTGAAAGTGTGAGTTTGCTTGTTTGTTTGCTTCTGAAATGAACTCATTATTGATAGATCCTTATCCTCATCAAAGTATCAATGCTTAAGTCATCGCTTTGACTCATCGATGTTTGAAACCTGTGACCTACCGCAAGAGATGTTTGTTTGTTGTTGTTTTACACAGTAGCAACAGCTAAGGTCATATACAAATGGGTACCGACTTGTGACAGTGCGCACACATGGTGACTTTATAGTGCTGTCCCACCGGGAAACCAGGCTGCCGGCACCATGATCTGGTATCCCACTTCTGACAGGTCACATGGTGCCGGCAGCCTGGTTTCCCACTCAGTCACATTATCCTGACACTGAGCACACCAGTCCTTGCCCTGTCCTAATAATGCCAAGAATCTGGCTAGGAAGCGACAAGTATACATTTTAAAGTCATTGGTTTGACTCGACCAGGGTTCGAACAACGACCCCACGATCTACCAGCACAGGAGACGGACATTCTAACTCATTTGGCCAACCCATCTGGTCAGTGTGTGTGATGGAGGGGGTGACGGGAGTTGAGTTCTCTGCGTGTGTGAATGAAGACAGTCTTCGGTGTGGTCAGTGAGATGAGATGGGCTAACACGCCCCCGTGGTCTCTAGACACGAGCAGCTCACTCACATTCACAATCTGCTGACCACACTGCACCACCGACAGTCAATGCAGGCACATATCCCACCCCGCCTCGGGTAATAATCAAAGTCCGCCCCCAGAGTCCACACAGGGAGGCATTCCATTGCAGTTCCATGATCGCATGGTTTTCAGGTTCTGTCCTTTCTTGTAGATAGCAGAATAGTATGGCAAAATTGGTATACCGGGCGTGGTGGCCCAATCGGTAGAGCGCGGGCCTTGCATGAGGAAGGTTGGGAGTGTGGTTCCCAGTCGAGTAAAACCAATGACTTTGAAATTGATACTTGTAGCTTCCTAGCCTGGCGCTCAGCATTAATAGGATAGCACAAGGACTGATTGGCTCAGTGTCAGGATAATGTGACTGAGTGGGATATTGGGTCATGGTGTCAGTGGCCTGATTTCCCAGTGGGGCAGCACCATAAAGTCACCATGAGTGTGCACTGTCACAAGACGGTAACAATCCTGATATGATCTTAGATATTGCTATGATGTAAAACAACAAACAAACTGCCATTGTGGTAGGTTGCGGGCTTCAAACATGGACGAGTCAAAGCGATGCCTTAAGCATTGATACTTTGATGAGGACAAGGATCTATCAATAATGAGTTCATTTCAGACACATCTGACAGGCACATTGACTCTAATCTCAGCCAATATTTCCGGCAAATAAAGTATTTCCACAAGCAATCCGCTCGTCTGACGTCACTGGAAGATTGAATGTTGTGGGCAGTAGTTCCCTGTGTAGTGTCATCTGAGGAAGAGGACTTCCATCACCGCCCGGGTTCGAACCCTGGTTGAGTGAAACCACTGACATACCATTTGATACTGGTCGCTTCCTAGCCTGGCGTTCGGCATTATTAGGATAGGGCAAGGACTGGTTGTCTCAATGTCAGGATAATGTAACTTGAGTGGGATATCAGATCATGGTGCTGGTGGCCTGGTATCTCAGTGGGGCAGCACTATAAAGTCACCATCGATGCGCACTGTCACAAGTCGGTACCCGTCCTGACATGACCTGAGATGTTTCCAGGATATAAAACTCTCACAATCAACCAATCAACCTTCCATCACCGACGGCTCTGGCAAGAACTAACATGCTCCATGGGGGGGGGGGGGGGCTGTTGAAATCAAGATATTCCAATCAGATTGATCTAGTTGCTTAAGGTGCCTGAGGTTCTTTGCGCCTGGGATGTGTGCGCATGCGGCTGCATGCGGCGGCGCACAACACATTCCTCTGTGACCTTGACCCTCATTCCAGCCATCACCTTTCTTATTTGTTCATCGCATGGCCGGCTATTTGCTCTGGGATCACCTCATGCCCATCCCTGGTGGTATATCCGGTATTCTGAGCGGTATATATCAGCAGGTTATTAAAGCCTCAGTCCCACTAGGTTTGCTACCAATTTGCGACTACCCGGCTTTTTTTTGGTCACAAGTGGTCGCAAAGCAGTCGCAAGCCTAATGTGATTGGGATATTAGTTAGGCTATGTGTCACATTTGCCAGAAAGGTTTTGGCTCTGTATTTGGGTGTATCAGGCGTGCACGGATGGCACATCGACAGTTGTGCTGTCTGTGGGCCATTCGAAAAGGATGGTTGATCTCTTTTTCCACAAACATTTCTTGCTTGATCAAATCGATGATTTTCCATCAAGTTTCTCTTTTTTTTGTTTTCTTCTTGAAGATTTATACTGCCTATCATGGATAAGTCTGAATAGACTTGTTTTCACCATTAGACAGTTTGTCGATAGAAAGCCCGAGCCTACACTTTTACCAATCCAAGGGATTTTTAACCTCCCACACCACATAGACATGGTATGACAGCAACCGGCCTTTGATGACGCTGTAAGTTATACACAGCGGTGGAAATCCAAATTGACAGAGGTGGGGGCACAGGGAATCGAACCACTGACCTTCATATTAGGAGTCCGACCTAGAAAAAAGTCAGACATTCTAACCACTCCCCCACAGAGAACACCACGGAACTGGAAATCTAGATATAGATGTAGATGTAGATGTAGATATATATGTAGAGCAAGAGTACCTACTATCTAGTCCCTGTGTTTATTTTGCTATTTCATTTATGGTTTTCATGATATTTAGGATTGATGCTGGTTCAAAATATGGTAGACATTGCCTCTGTGTCATCGACTGGCAGATCTAAACTGAATAGATGTAGACCTGTTTGTATCTAGTAATCTAGAAATGTAGAAATATATACACATTTATAGATATATTTAGAAATATGTAGAAATATGTAGAAGTATGTAGAAATATGTAGAAATATATAGAAATATGTAGAAATGTGTAGAAATATGTAGGAATATGTATAAATATGTAGAAATATGTAGAAATGTGTAGAAATATGTAGAAACATAATATTATAGAAATGTATAGGATTACAAGGTTGTAGTTTTACGGTACCTTAGCGATCGGCTGGTGGTTATCCTTTTTCTCAATATGTTTATCTTCATTATTTATGCTGATTCATAACTAAGCCAATGAATGGCTTAGCTTCAGGTGCTATCAGATGGGAAGGAAACACTTGTGTCTGGGGCCAACATTTAGCTACTGCAACACATGAACAGGGCAGTGGGTAGGTCCTTTGGACCTATACTGGAAGGCTTCCACCCTACAAGAGTCTCCCAGTTATGGGTGAATAAGCTGGTGTCAACACGGCATCACTGGGCTGATATCAGCGGATATCTTCATGGTACAAAGACAAAGGCCAGATGGACTGAACTTTTCTATGAACTCAACGGCCATGTGTTCCACCTGGAGAGTGATGGGCTCCGTCACGTTGTACTTCGCGCAAGACCTGCATACGATGTTATAACACAGCCATTAGACCAAGGTGATGACAAACAAGACCAGTGTCATCAACACAGAGATCAAAGTGAATTGATAGTAACAAGCTTCAAATACCTTCCTATAAGTGATGAAGGTTCCAAGCCTGGGATACTCTCTATGATATCACAAAGAACAGCAATATTGACAAGGCTGAAACTAGTCAAGTGGGTGAGAGTACTCGCTTTGTGACAATTGCAAGCTTGGGCCGATTAACCCGCATTTGGAAATGCAGGCTACTCACCTTGGCAGAC
Organism: Branchipolynoe longqiensis; assembly: GCA_030323885.1. Taxonomy (NCBI): domain Eukaryota; kingdom Metazoa; phylum Annelida; class Polychaeta; order Phyllodocida; family Polynoidae; genus Branchipolynoe; species Branchipolynoe longqiensis. Next base: position 66,306,750 of record CM059190.1, on the reverse strand, counting down.
TCGCGATTGCCACCATTTGAGAGGCCCCGGGTTTCTGGCCGTAAAGCGTTGCTAGGAGACGTCAATTGCGACTCTTCTGTCAGCGATAGGAGGTCAGGCATTCGGACCCAGACCCATCGGACGTGTTTATGCACGCTCTGATGTTTAGCCGAGATTTAGGCTTTTATTGTCAAAATTCTAAACTTGTTTAAACTTAATAATATGGGAGGGGATTTCATAGTTTATATACGACATGTTGCTATGATCCTTTCTTAGTTTTTGTTAAGAATAAAGCTGTGAGCTCTTGGAAAGGTAAATTGGAACATTCCTTGCATTCTTTACTATTCTACAGTCTTCTTGTAGATTAACCACTATGGTCAAACCTGATATTCGATTGCTTTGTATGTAATTAAGGGCCTTATGCCTAATAGGCCTTATGCAGCTAATTAACCCATCTGCAGGAAGATTATAACAGACATATTAACGGAATTATCGTAGTGTTCTTTTGGCTAAAAACACTCGGCTAACTCATGTACACCAGCTTTCATCCGATGGCTGCAGTGTTGTTTCCCCAATGCATATGGAAGGGTACGTAATAGTACTGGGAAAAGGATTGCTAAGAATATTTATCTCAGCTCCAAGATATCACTGACGGATTCCCTTGTCACATCCATTTTCCTGTATGCGTGTGAATCATGAACCCTCAGAGCAGAGTTTCAAAGAAGAATACAAACCATGGAAAAGAGGTACCACTGCAAGACATTGCACGCCTCATACAAAGACCATGTTAGCAATAGGGAAGTCTGCACCAACATCCAGTAGGCAATTGGGCCACACATAGATCTCCTGATAATGGTAAAGAGATGCAACTTAATGTCCATAAGGTTTAGTCCAGTACAGCCCTGGACTTTGGCAAGTCCCAGAGGGCCGTGGAGAACTGGGAAAAATAGATAAAACTGGTAGCAAAGTCATCTGTGGTGCCTCAACGACACTCTCACAGCTAAGGAATCAAACCAATGAAGTTCTAATGGGACAGCACTATAAAGTCGCCATGAGTTCAAGTCGGTACCCGCCCTGATATGACCTTAGATGTTACAAGGACATAAACCTCAAATAACCAACCAATCCTAACTTTGCTGGTTGTTGAAAAATAAATCAGATGTATGCTATGTGATCACTATAAATACAATAGGAAAAACTACAGCTCATGAGTGTACTGTATGTACGTGGGTATAGGAGGAGAAGCTGGATCTGACTGGCGTCCCATCTTCTAACATTAAGCTGCACTCGACCAGCCCTTCAGAAAGACATTGCCTTTTTAAATCAGATCCTTCGGATCCAATATCCTTTCAGAATTGGTTCATGATCTCTCCGCTAGGGTACTCCGTGTGTCTCAAGTGGTGCTTAGGATCAAATGTTAGTGGCCCAGTTGTGACCGTCTCTCGGGGGAGGGGGCCCGGTTTAGTCTCACTGCATGAACATCTGTGTTTGATAGATGTATACATATGCGATGTTGTGAGGTAGGTCTGATATGGGGCGTGCATGGAAGGGAGAAATGATCCAATGCCTGGCACACATATTACAATAGTAGTACCTATATTTAGTGATGGGGTGTACGTGGAAGGGAGAAACAGTCCAATGCCTGGCGTACGCAGTTCAATAGTAGTACCTATCTTCAACGATGGGGTGTACATGGAAGGAAAAAAACAGTCCAATGCCTGACATACCTACTACAATAGTAGCACCTATCTTTAGAGAGGGGGTGTGCGTGGAAGGCAGAAACAGTCCAATGCCTGGCATACGCACTACAATAGTAGTACCCATCTTCAACGATGGGGTGTACATGGAAGGAAAAAGGTCAAATGCCTGATATACACACTACACTAACAGTACCCATCTTCAACGATGGGGTGTACATGGAAGGAAAAAGGTCAAATGCCTGATATACACACTACAATAACAACACCCATCTTCAATGTCGGGGTGGATGTTAAAGGAAAACGGTTTAATGCCTGGCATACAGACCACAATAATAGCACGGGTCGTCAACGATGGAGTGTGCATGGATTGGTGAAACAGTCAAATGCCTGGCATACACACTGGAATAGTAGTACCAACCTTCAATGACAGTAGCGACAAGCATACATATTTATATCATTGGTTTGACTTGGCCATCTAACTACCTGCTGATACATGGGACAGTCATGTATGTCATGCACCATTGAGTATTAGGTGTCATTCAATGACGGGATGGCCGAATGAGTTAGAGCGTCCGTCTCCCATGTTGGTAGATCGTGGGATTTTGGGCTCGAATCCTGGTTGAGTCAAACTAATGACTTAAAAATTGATACTTGTTGCTTCCTAGTCAGACGCTCAGCATTATTAGGATAGGGCAAGGAGCAGTGGAATGAGGAAGACCAGTCATCTGTGACTGAAATTTCCCCTGCTTAATCAACTAATGTACCATAAATAAATTAATTATTTTTTAGAGATTAACCTTAGCTTGAAACAAACTGGCTTTTTCCTCATGGCATTCCTGAAATCTGCATAGTCCGACGAAATTATAACATTTTCGAACTCAAAGCACTTAACTACATTATATACTAAATATCCAGCTATATATATATTTATGTTTGTGCAGATATTAAGCCTTTATCACTGACTAGAAGGGAATTGTAAATCAATCTAATAAAATGTATAACTGCTGAAGCATATAGTGTCCAGAATGTTGAAGCTCACATCAACATTAATTTAGTATTTCTTTTTAAATATCTCAAATGTAACCGATTAGATAAGATAGGTTAGATAAGAGTTACTTAAAACTAAAATAATGTAGATTATCACCCTAAGATATTTATCAATAATATATAGGACAGAAACTGAATAACAGCGAACTATGCAAGCTTAATATTTTGGAGTTGATCCCAGAGGAATACGCTCAATTCGGTATACTACTTACACCAGGATCCTGCTAAAAGTGAGTGTGACTCTAAAGACCCAGTCACACCTACCCGGATCAGGGGCAGGACTAGCCCCAGACCATGATCCGGCATGGTCCGTGGCGATCCAGCGTGATCCGTAGCTCATCTGTGGCTGGTCCGTGGTGATCCTTGCTGATCCGTGGCTGGTCCGGCCTCATCCGGGGTCGGCCCCGGATGTTTTAAAATGGTTAAAACATCTGGGGTGATCCGGGGCCATCCGGGGCCATCCAGGGAATATTGCAATCCAGGGTTAACGTGAGTACACTCTCGGCTTGGAGAGTGAGTCATTCTGCTTACAGATATCGATAGCCAGGTATTAGCTAGCCCAGACTGTGTGCGTTACTATCCAGGTGTATTATGTGGTGCTTCAGATTTCAGTTCTCTAGGTCTGACTGCACTGGACCAGGTCCATATATGGCTACTTGGATTCACCTGAACATCGGAAGAGTCTGACCACATAGAGCGCTATGTCAAAGTGACACAAGTTGGGAAATGGGACGAATAACTGAATAAATGCACACTCATGTTGAATTTATAGTGCTTTCCCACTGCAAGAGCAGGCTGCCAGCACTATGACCCAATTTCACACTCATTTATACATTATCCTAATACTGAGTTAACCAGTCCTTGCTTTATCCTAGTAATGCCAAGTGCCAGGCTAGGTAGCGACAAGTATAAATTTTGTAAGTGATTGTTTTGACTTGACCCGGAATGGACCTCCCAACCTTCCGCGCGGGAAGCCTGCACTATACGAAATCGGCCACCGCGTCCGGTAAAATAACCAGAAGGCAGACGCTCAACTCATCCGACCATCCCGGATTGACCAATATTTGGTGTCGGTGGCATGCTGGCGTTCGGTGGACTGGGCGCGGTGGCCGTATCGGTACAGCGCGGGCCTCGCGGGCGTGAGATCGAGAGTTTGGTTCCTGGTCGAGTCAAGCCAATGGCCTACAAAATTAGTACTTATCGCTTCCTAGCCTAGCGCTCAACATTTATAGGATAGGGTTAGCTCAGTGTCAGGATAGTGTGACTGAGGGGATATTGGGTCATGGTTCCAGCAGCCTGATTTCTCAGTGGGGCAGCACTATAAAGTTGCCATGAGTGGGCACTGTCACAAGTCGGTACCAGTCCTGATATGACCTTAGATGCTGCCAGGACTTCCAACAACCAATCAACTGCTGGCTTTGGGTGAGACAGGGGCTCTAGCGACCAAGACTGCAGCTAACACGCAGCCGCAAGCGCATCCACGAATACCATTTAAAATCTCCTTTGCCACCAGCAGAACACACAAGGAACGCGAGCCTTCGCCTTGCCCCAAAACAAATAGGATGACTTCCCCATGCAAATCTACTCCGAAGCTTTCTTAAAGGAACCTCCTCCATCAACCTGTCCTCCCTCCCACCTCTCTCCTTCCCTCACTCCCCTCCCCACCCTACCCCACCCCGTCCTCCACGCACACTCACACCATACAAAAACAAGCTCATTCTGTGAACTAACAGATTGGCCCTCGAAGAAAGGCCTGGTAACAAGAATGAGAGATGTCTATAATCTTCCACATTCTCCCTAAGGCGAAGGTGTGTGATGTGAGGGAGGGGGGGGGGTAGGCGTTGTTTCAGCGAGGTATTCCACTTGCCGGTCGGCATTAATATTCATTTTAACCATGCCCATTTAAAGCTGCATAGTCGGATGAAGCATCACATTTTCAAAACCAAAACAATTATATTGATTTGAATCTACATATCTAGCTTAGATAACAAAGCACTCCCCTCCCCACCCCACCCCACCCCGTCCTCCGCACACACTCACACCTACAAAAACAAGCTCATTCTGTGAACTAACAGATTGGCCCTCGAAGAAAGGTATGGTAACAAGAATGAGAGATGTCTATAATCTTCCACATTCTCCCTAAGGCGAAGGTGTGTGATGTGAGGGAGGGCGGGGGGTAGGCGTTGTTTCAGCGAGATATTCCACTTGCCGGTCGGCATTAATATTCATTTTAACCATGCCCATTTAAAGCTGCATAGTCAGATGAAGCATCACATTTTCAAAACCAAAACAATTATATTGATTTGAATCTACATATCTAGCTTAGATAAGAAAGCACACCCCTCCCCACCCCACCCCATCCTCCGCACACACTCACACCTACAAAAACAAGCTCATTCTGTGAAATAACAGATTGGCCCTCGAAGAAAGGCCTGGTAACAAGAATGAGAGATGTCTATAATCTTCCACATTCTCCCTAAGGCGAAGGTGTGTGATGTGAGGGAGGGGGGCGGGTAGGCGTTGTTTCAGCGAGGTATTCCACTTTCCGCTCGGCAGTAATATTCATTTTAACCATGCCCATTTAAAGCTGCATAGTCGGATGAAGCATCACATTTTCAAAACCAAAACAATTATCTTGATTTGAATCTACATATCTAGTTCAGATAACAAAGCACTTATTAAGCATGTGTTGCCACATAGAAGGGCAAACCGATACAATTTAATATAACCTGTTACTGTCGAAGCCTATGGCGTTCGAATTTTGGTATGCTTGCCAAAACTAATTTGACATGTTTACCCTTCAAATATCTCAAAGGCTAATCATTTAAATTAAATGTTACTTCAAACTAAAGTAAGGTAGGTTATAACAATCAATTCAATATATTTATCTCAGAAAAATGACAGAAATTCAAAACAATCGGGCAGCAACTCTAAATTAGTTTGAAAGCATTCCGTGGTTGGAACAATTTATTTTATTCCCGGTTAATCATGGATTTCCTTCCCTTTTTTTTTCTTTTCTTTTCCAAAAAGCAAATATTTCGTTCTGATATTTCCTGAAGATACTCTTCGTACAAAAATAACGGTTTGCGATTTACTAGTGAGATAGGCTATGTCAACCTTCACACTTAAACCCAGCTGTAGGACACACTGCGCATGTACCATCAACACCACACTTCCGGCCCCCCCCCTCCCAGAACTCCCACCTTTTTCATTCCATTTACTTCTATTTTTTTCTTTCTCTCTTTTTCCTCCCACGCTGTTCGAAGCAGAAACGCTCGCGGGCAGACGACATTTGTCTACTACTTGGGCTACGTATCAGATGAATTCCCGCCACTGCGCGGGAACAGACCACGTGGTGTCTTAATCCGCAGTCGGTGTTAGTGTAAGCTGCCTCCAGGGCGTTGCGCAGACGACATTTGAGATTACGAAGGGTAGTTAAGCTTATGGTTGAAATATAAGAAAGCGGGCGACGGCGGGCCATGGCGGGCGGGGGTGGTGTGTGTGTGTGCGTGTGTGTGTGTTGATGGTGAGGTGTATGAATGAATGTGTGTGGGCGGGTGTGTGTCCGTTTGTCGGAAGGTGGGGTAGCTGTGTGTAAGTGGATATGCACATATATGTGTGGATGTGTGCGTTGGTGTGTAATGTGCGGGTTAGTAAGGGTGTGTGTGAATGCATAAGGATGTGTGCGAGTACGTGTGCAAGGGTGGGTGTGAGTAGGTAAAGGTGTGTGGGAGTGTTACTGGTGTGTGGGAGTAGGGGTAAGGGTGTGTGAGTGGGTGTGTCAGGGTGTGTGTGAGTGGGTGTAAGGGTGTGTGGGAGTGGCTGTGTAAGGCTGTGTGAGTGGGTGTAGGGGTGGGTGTGAGTGAGTGTAAGGGGGTGTGGGAGTGGGCGTAAGGGTGTGTAGGATTGGGTGCAAGGGTGTGTGAGAGTGGGTGTGAGGGTGTGTGGGAGTGGGTGTAGGGGGTGTGGGAGTGGGTGTAAGGGTGTGTGTGAGTGGGTGTAGGGTGTGTGGGAGTGGGTGTAAGGATGTCTGAGAGTGGGTGCAAGAGTGTGTGGGAGTGGGAGTGTAAGGAGGTCTGGGAGTGGGTGTGTAAGGCTGTGTGAATGGGTGTCAGGGTGTGTGGGAGTGGGTGTATGTGAGTGGGTGAAAGGGTGTGTGTGAGTGGGTGTAAGGGTGTGTGGGAATGGGTGCAAGAGTGTGTGAGAGTGGGGGTGTAAGGGTGTGTGTGAGTGGGTGTCTAAGGCTGTGTGAGTGGGTGTAAGGGTGTCTGTGAGTGGGTGGAGTGTCTGTGATTGAGTGCAAGGGTGTGTGCCGGTGGGTGTATGGGTGTGTGGGAGTGAGTGGGAGTGCGGGTGTAAGGGTGTGTGGGAATGAGTGTGTAAGGTTGTGTGAGTGTGTGTACGGGTGTGTGAATGGGTGTAAGGGTCTGTACGGGTGTGTGGACGTGGGTGTTAGGGTGTGTGGAAGGGGGGTGTAAGGTTGCGTGCGTGGGTGTGTGAGGGAGTGTGTGTAAGGGTTCGTGTGAGTGTGTATCGGTGCGTGGGATTGTGTAAGGGTGTATGTAGTGGGAGTACCCGGGTCTGTGGGATTGGGTGTGTAAGGTTGTGGGTGTGTAAGGCTGCTTGTGAGTGGGTGTGTAAAAGTGTGTGTGTGAATGGGTGTGTATTAGTTTGTGTGAATGGGTGTGTAAGGGTGCTTGTGAGTGTGAGTGTAAAAGGGTGTCTGTGAGTGGGTGTGAAAGAGTGTGTGAGTGGGCGTGTAGGGGGTTGTGAATGGGTGTGTGGGAGTGTGTAAGAGTGCGTGGAAGCGGGAGGGTGTAAGGGTGTGTGTGAGTAGCAGTGCATGGGTTTGTGGGTTTGTGTGTGTACGGCTGTGTGAGTGGGTGTGTAAGGGTGTGACGAGGTGTGTAATGATGTGTATGCATCTGTGAGGGTGGGTGTGAGTGGGTGTGAGCGTTGCTGGGAAAGGGTGCGTGCAAGTGGATGTGTCTGTGTGTGTGTGGGTGGGTGTAAAGGCGGGTCGGTGTAGATGGGTGTAGGTGTGTGTAGGTGTGAACTTGTGGCTGGTTTGATGTGTGCGTATAACTGTGTAGGTATATGTGTGTGCATGTGTGCTTTGAGGTGGATGCATGTGTATGTTTGGGTGTGTGGATGGCTGTTTATCTGGCTATGTAGGTATGCATATGTTATGTGTAGGTGTGTGCATGTGTTTGGCGGTGGATGCGTGTGTATGTTTGTGTGTGAGGCTGGCTGTGTTTCTGGGTGTATGAGTGTGTGTGTTTGGGCGTGTGGGGTTATGTGGCTGTGAAGGCGAGGGTGTGAGTAGGTGTAGCCGTGTGGGTGTGTTGTGGTTGAAAGTGGATGTGGGTATGGGTGTGGGTGTGGGTGCGGGTATGGGGTGGGTGTGTAGTCGTGTCCTACTGCCTTTCAGTCAACACTGATGGAAACTTCAAAATTTGTAATCCGAAGAACATGATTTAAAAAATAAAAAAGAAGCAATGTTACAAAAGAGAAAGTAAACTTACCGCCGCTTAAGGCACGATTTCCTCCCGCAGAATTATGAAGTGTCCATTGATCGTTAATTATGAGTTCCTCAGGAGTCATTTAGTGTGTTGCCTTTCATCAGTTTTAATAATCCTATCCGCCTTCCACCGACCGGACGGGGTTGCCCAAAGGATAGAGTGTAGGCTTCCCGTGCAGAAGGTCAGGAGTTCGAATTCAGGCCGAGTCAAACTGATGGCTTACAACATTGATACGTGTCGCTACTTAGCCTGGCACTTGACATTGCTCAGATAGGGTAAGGATTGGTTAGCTCAGGATAATGTGACTGAGTGGGATATCTGGTAATGGTGCCAGTGGTTTGGTCTCCCAGTGGGACAGCACTATGGCATAATGAGTACACACGGCCACACGTCAGTACTCGTCCTGATAGGACCATATATGTTGCTAGGACATAAAACATCAAACAAACATACAAAGATATAGAAAATATGTATATAGGATAGGGCAAGGACTGTTGAGCTCAGAATCATGATAATCTGAGTGAGTGGGATATTGCCTCATGTTGCCAGTGGACTGCTCTCTCAGTGGATCAGCACTATAAAGTCTCCCGGAGTGTGCACTGTCACGAGTCGGTACCTGTCCTGATATGACGATTGATATTTCTAGGACATATAACCCCAACAAACAAACACACCATCAACCTTCCACCATCCTTCTCCGATCTATACATTAAAAATATGCTTGTAGATCTTCATTGTTAAATAAGGATTTAACGATTTGGATAGGGTCTTGTTGCACATGCGGTGTATACCCGTTATATATTAAGCATATATCTTGGGCTTGGGGTCTGATTGGTTGGTTTGACGTCCTGGAAACATGTAAGGTCATATCAGGGCGGGTACCCACTTGTGACAGTGCACACTCATAGCGACTTATAGTGCTGGCCCACTGGAAAATCAGGACACTCGCACCATGACCTGATATCCCACTCAGTCAAATTATCTTGACCCTAAGGTAACCAGTCCTTGGCCTATCCTATTAATGCCTAGCGCCAGGCTAGGAATCAACACGTATAAATTGTTAAGTCATTTATTTGACTGAACCACGGTTCAAACCCGTGGGTTTGAATCCCACGATCTCCCAAAACAGGACATGGACCCTCAACTTATTCGGCCATCCCGTCTGGTCCCGTGGGTCTGATGATCAGTAACCCCATAGTAGAGCAATACGCGTGTTTATTAAATGAGTTTACCCTTGAAATGTTAGCCATTTTGCGTAAAATAAACTGAATTCTGAATATCTGCGAAAACCCACTCATAATAAGTGTTCAGTCTGTTATCAGTTACATTGGACCATTCAGACCACACGACTCAGGTTAGATAAGATAGATAAAGAATAGGCTATCAACATTTGCCTTTTATGTGTACGTATTTAAGGGCCGGTCACATACACGTCAGTGGACGTAGTTGAACGTAGTGGAGGCTAACATAGTTGAACGTAGTTGAACTTACTGGCATCCATACTTCTCTGTCATGCTAACCTGGTAACAACGTTGGTGGGCCGTGAGTTTCGATTTAATCTTTGGAATGTTCAAAAGAGCACTACATTAGAGGCTAATGTACTGTGGAGAAGTCTTCGTACTCTTAATGTACTCTAGCATACTCTAGCATACTTTACCATACTTGGACATAGTTGAACATAGTTGACCATAGTCGAGGATGACGTACATTGAACCTAGTTGAACATAGTTGAACGTAGTTGAATGTGGTTGAACGTACCTGCATCCATGCTGTAATGTATTTATCCGTACCAAAACCTGCCATACCTTAACGTTTTTCACCGTAGTTTAACATACTTACACCACATTTAACCCACGTTAATCTATCCTACGTTCAACTATGTTCAACTATGATCACTAATGTGTATGTGACGAGGGCTTAAAACTGCATAGTCTGATAAAAGCATCACATTTTCGAAATCAAAACAATTATCTAGATATCATTGGGCTCATTAATTTTAATAAATTTAGATACCCTGTATTTATTAAGCATTTGAAGCTGCATAGAAGGGAACACTAAGTCAATTTAACAGAACCTGCTGTTGCAGAAGGCTACGGTAGCGAGAGGTTTGTTGTGCCTCTTTGCACTTAAGACATCTAAAATATTAGCCATTGGTGTCGTCTGTGGCGGAGTGGTTAGAGTGTCTGACTTTTTTCTAGGTCGGACTCCTAATCTGAAGGTTGGTGGTTCGATTCCCCATGCCCCCATCTCTGCCAATTTGGATTTGCACCGCTGTGTATAACTTACAGCGACATCAAAGGCCAGTTGCTCTCATTCCATGTCTATGTGGTGTGGGAGGTTAAAAATCCCTTGGGTTGGTAAAAGTGTAGGCTCGGGCTTTCTATAAAAAAACTGTCTAATGGTGAAAACAAGCCTATTCAGGCTTATCAATGAGAGGCAGTATAAATCTTCAACAACAAAAAAATCAAAGAAAATAATTTCAACTAAAGTAAGATAAATTACCCCCATAGCCCTAGTATCTGTATCTCAAAAAGAGACAGAAACTCAAAACCATCGGAATCTGCAACTTTGCTGTGCTTCTCACGAATGGTCAATTGTATTTTTAATCAGCAAAAGCGTAGTTTGGTCAAAAGAAGAGATAGATCACTTTCCTATTTTCTTCCCGGCTCTTCCCAAAAGTTCATTTCTCAGCATCATATCAGCCCTGTGGCAGATCGATGCCCTGAATTTGGTTTTTATTACAAAAGGCAGCGGCCAGTGTAGAAGCGTGTGTGTGTGTGGGTGGAGGGTGGGGGAGATTGTGTAACCGAAAATATTTGTTGTGGATTTGAAGAAAGGTCAGGCTTTGACACTTGAAAGAATGTCTAGGTTAACATTTATTTGCGTTACATTCGCTGATTAAGCATGGGAAATATCAATTGTGGTTATTTGGTCTTGCTCATTCCACTGTTCCTTGCCCTATGTTAATAATGCTGAGTGCCAGGCTAGGTACCGACAACTATCAATTGTGTAAGTCAGTCGAATGTCAATCCCACGATCTTGGGTTTGAGACTACATTGGAAGCACTCTCAATTCATTTGGCCAGTTCACCTGACGAGCTTTCACATATTAATTCTTTTCATCGGATTTACAAATGATTGCAGTCAGGAAATGTTCGCAAATCATCATTCTCCGTCCAATAGAACATAATATTAACCAAGTAGTAGTTCTATTCATCAAAATCAGCGATTATCAACGATAAAATGTGTGCCATGTTAACAAGTAAAACCGATAGTTCATCGAAAGAGGTTGGTTGGTTGTTGGAGTTTTATATCCTGGCAACAGCTAAGGTCATATCAGGATGGTTACCAACTTATAACAGTGCACACTTTATAGTGCTGCCCCACTGGGAAATCAGGTTGCCAGCACCATGACCCAAAATCCCGCTCAGTCACATTATCCTGACACTAAACCAACCAGTCCTTACCCTATCCTATTAATGCTGAGTGCCCGACTAGTAAGTGACAAGTATAAGTTTTAAATTCATTGATTTGACTCGACCGGGAACCAAACTCCTGACCTTCCGCAGGCAAGGCCCGCGCTCTACCGATTAGGCGATCGCGCCAGGTGAGAGTCAGGCTGAGTCCGACGGCTAGGAGAGACGGTGGCAGCAGCATGAAAGCCGGCAACCAATCAAAGTAGGCGACGAGGCTAAGCGACAGAAGCCTGAAGGGTGGCACGGTAGAGGTGGGCGCTTGTTGTTCCTCACCGAATGAAAGGCAACCCGGAAATTGCGGACAATTCACATTCCATTCTGCTGAATTCCCGTCATCCTAAACACACGTCTACTATATGTGCATTTATATCCATATAGTACACCATAGGAGACACCGGAAGCTGTGCCCGAATAGGGAGAGCGCAGGCCTCCTATGCGGAAGATCGAGAGTTCGATTCCCGGTCGAGTCAAACCAATAACTTAAACAATTTATAGTTCTCGCTTCCTAGCATGGTACCTGGCATTAATAGGATAGGGCAAGAACTGGTTAGCTCAGTGTCAGGATAATGTGACTAAAGTGGGATATCAGGTCATGATGCTGGTGACCTGGTCGCCCAGTGGGGCAGCACTATAAAGTCATCAGGAGTGTGCACTGTCCGAAATCGCTACCCGCCCGGATATGACCCTAGATGTTGACAGGACTCCAGCAACCAACCAACGATAGGAGACCAAACAAAATACAGTAAACCTTCTCTAATCGAACACCTCCACAGATCGACCCACTCCGCTCTATCGATCTCTTTATTTGGGTCCCAAGCGATCACCCATACAATACCCCATTGTAATGATACAACCCCACCCCCACCCCCCACCCCCACCAAACCGGCCACCTCCCTAACTGGATCATTTAAAGTCGGTTTCATGGTCGGTCGATTTAGAGAGGTTTTACTTTACTGTACAACCAAAATAAAGGAGAAAAGCGTAGTTCACAGACACAATCGATAAGAACACACGCGCAAGCACAAGTTATACCCACCCGCAAGGTCAATGGCAGTATAACAAATATATTTGAAGCAAATAGGCTTATTTTGGTGGAAATAACCGAGTCATTGTTAACAACACACCCAGCTGCTTTACAGTGTGTGGGCGGGTGCTGCCCGCTAATCAAAGTGTCAGTTGGGGGTTTACGCGGGAAATATAAAATTCGCGCGAAGTGTAGGCTTAGCAACTTCCGGTGCGGATACTCACGCGCATGCGCGGCTCCGGATCAGCAATGATAGTTTGTTTTGAAATAGTGAAGGCAATGGTGGAGTGATTGTAATGGCGACTGTTTTGTTCAGGAAATTGTGGCTTCTATGCGCGGGCGCATGTTGGTAACGCGGGAAATGGAATAAATGTCGTCTGCGTAGGTGGCGCATTGTGTCTGTGGGTTCTGTGACGTATAGGGTACGTTGTCGGCGCAGATGTATTTTGGGCACAGCCTGACGGACTGCTTATGTAAATATGGCGTCCTTGGGTAATGCTTGTGAGTAGGTGGGGGTGGGGGTCACGTGGGGACGCGGGGGTGGAGTTAGGGATAGGAGTGGGGGGAAGGGGAGGCGTGCAGGTGTGGGGGACTATGCTGGGTGTAAGTTAATAACAGATTCACCCCGTACTTCCAGTACAGGGGTGAAAACCAACACATTAGAAAAGCTGGTTTAACTGAGCTGGTAAATTCTTAATTTAAGAAGCCCAATATATTCTTTATGTACGTCTTCATATTTACCCGCTACTTTTGAGTTGGAAAATATAATAAAACATATACTTTAATGCAATTTAAAAGTGAAATCGACGGCGTTCTTTGGCCGCCATCTTGTCTTTTTGCATTCTCTCCTATTTTGCCAACTCTGTGTTGATATAAGTAACCATTTGACACTGGTGCCAGGCATTCTACTTCTTGTTCCATACTAAAGCTATTTTGGCCTGTATTTAGACTATGTTGTCGTTCACCCCTGTACTGTAAGTAAGGGGTGAATCTTGTATCTAGGTGTAAGTGTGTTGGGGGGTGTTTGTAGGGGGAGGTGCGTGGAGGTGTAGGGGCGAGGGTGGGGTGGAAGTGGTGAGGGTGGTAGGGGTGCAGGTGGAGTGGGGTGAGGGGTATGTAGGTGGGACGTGTGTGGGGGTGGAATGGTGGGGGTGGACTGGTGGTGGTGAGGGTGGAGGGGATCAGGGATGCGGATGTGAGCAGGCTGTGGGGGTGGAGTGGTGTGAGTGGAGTGGTGGGAATGAGGTGGAAGGAGGTGAGGGGTAGGTATGTGGTAAGCATGTGGTGGTGGGACTGGAATGGTGGGACTGGAGTGGTTGTGGTGAGGATGGAATGGGGTGAGGGATTGGTAGGGGGTGAGGGTGGGTGGGGTGGTGAGTGGGGTGCTGGGGTGAGGGTGGAGGGTGGAGGGTGGAGGGGTGAGGGTGGAGGGGGTGCGGATATATGTGGGGGTGGATTGAGGGAGTGGAGTGGTGGTGGTGAGGGTGGAGGCCCGCTGACGTATAGTTATGTGTGTGGCGTCGTGTGGGGGTTGAGATGCGGGGATGAAGTGATGTGTGGGGTGTGAGGTGGGGGGGAGTAAGGAATACATGTTGAGACGGTATTTGCGGGTGTGGAATAATGGGCTGCTATGTGGGGGTGAGTGTGTGGGTGTGTGTGTGTGGGCGTGATACAGGGCGCTGTGTCGGTGGAGGCAGACGGCATGTAACAAGTGGGTTGTAGGGAAGATAGGTGGAATCTCGGCTTTCTGCTAGACAAAGTATGTTACTATTGCGAGTTTGGATATTATCCAGTTGAATACATCTATTTTGTAATATGATGCATTCCTTCATAATATTGACCTAAGCAATGCCTAAAGGCCCTGTCAGACCTTGCCGGATTGGGGAACCGGACGAGAACCGGACACTGTCTGGTTGTGTATGGCGATGTTTGGGTACCGTCTGGTAACCATCCAGCGGTGTCTGGTGGTGTCTGGCAGTGTCCGGTACAAGTTTCTACCGGACACCACCGGACTGAGGTGTCCTGTTGGGGTCCGGTTTGTCCAGTACATGTCCGCTACCCATCCCTACATGTCTGGTACCCATCCATTGGTGTCCGGTTTGTCTGTTTTGTCTGGTACATGTCCGGTACCCATCCATTTCATGTCCGGTTCTCGTCCGGTTCTCGGCCGGTACATGTACCGTACATGTACGGTACCTATCCGGTTGTCTGGCAGCAATTAACCCAATTTTACGCTCCACTTTGATACATTTCGATAGATTTCTTCACCGGACAACACTGGACTAGACAATTCAATTCTGAAAACTTACCCGTTGTAACATATTTTCGTTGCAGCAGATGACTATTCTCTGAAACAGACGGCAGCACAAAGGTCACAGCTCAACGGAATATAAAACGCCCAACGATGTGAAAATAATACAGCCAGGACGGGGGAATTCCCCACCCACCTCCTGGTATATTCGGGACATAAGTGCCCGAGACGAGTCAATAGTTGGATGTTCGAGGCAATTATGAGGGTGTATTGAGTTGCCATGCAAGTTGGGTTGGTAACGACATATAACATGGCTATTTAAGTCGACGTGTACGAGCAGAATTGATCGACACGCCTTTCATGGTTGGTATGTCTCTATGACTGTATGAGTGTGTGAATCTGTGGAACTGTGAGTAGGTGCCTGTGAATGGGTGAGTGTGTAAGTCTGAAAGTATGAGACTATGGGCGTATATGTGTGTGTGATTGTGGGAGTGCGTACGTGTGTGTCTTTGTGAGTCTGTGACTTGCAAGGTTATGTAAGCATGTACTGTGTGAGTGTGTTTGTGTATGTGAGTCTGTGAGTCTGTGACTGTATGAGTTTGTGTAAATGTGTGAGTGTGCTTCACACAAAAGCGTGCTAGTCTGCGAATATAGCAGTGTGTATGTGAGTGTGCCCCTGTGTGAGCGCTGAGAGTGTGAATGTGTGAGTGTGAGTGTGGCTATGTGAATGTGTGAGCGTGTGTAAATGTGTGAGTGTGGTTGTGTGTGAGTGTGGTTGTGTGTGAGTGTGGTTGTGTGTGAGTGTGGTTGTGTGGGAGTATATCTTTTTCTTGAAGATGTATACTGCCTATAATGGATAAGTCTGGATAGCCATTAGAGAGCTTATTGATAGAAAGCCCAAACCTACACTTTTACTAACCCTAGGGATTTTGAACGTCCCACACCACATAGACATGGTATGAGAGCAACTGGCCTTTGATGATGCTGTAAGTTATACACATCGGTGGACATCCAAATTGGCAGAGGTGGGGGCATCGGGAATCCTACCACTGACCTCCAGATTAGGAGTCCGACCTAGAAAAAAGGTCAGACACTCTAACCACTCCGCCACAGAGAACACCACTGTATGTGACTATATGAGTGCATGTCTGTAAGTGTGGGTCTGTGAATGTATAAGTGGGGGGGGGGAGTCTGTGACTGTATGAGTGTGTATGAGTGTGGGTCTGTGAATCGGTGAGTGGGGGGAGTCTGTGACTATGGTTGTGTGTGAGTGTAGGTATGTGAATCTATGAATGCATGTGTGTGAGTGTGGGTCTGTGAATATGTGAGTGTGGGAGTTGAGTGTGCGATTGTATGAGCATGTGTGAGTGTGGCTATGTGAGTATGGGAGTCTGTGGCTGTATGCGTATATAATATATGTGTTGTGTGAGTGTTAAGTGAGGCGCACTAGGGTAGACACAAGTCGCGTTAGCTGGTTAGACATGACCGACGACCAAGGCAGGGCACAGGGTGATTAATGCCTGATTCACGGAACGTGGAATGTCCTCTGGAGACCCGACCACGTGCCCATTCTGTGCATGCTACCTCAGTTCCATTGTGTTGGAGCCATTGGCTGGATGTATACCAGGCATGCCACTCCGTATGTGATGACATACATCAGGGAATATATATTTAAAATCTGACCATCCGATCAGGTCTGGAGGCGGTAGTGACCAGACGTACCTGGTATCAGGGTGGCCAGGAGCCACTCACATGTGGCACCATAGTGGCAGAAGCAGGAACTAACTCCTATGACAGTATGATAGTCGGTCATAACTAACATATAGAAGAGAACTGATAAGTGGTAGTGTCCTTGTTTATCTTCTCATAATAGGTTATAGAGCACCTATAGAATATATGGAGAGTTCAGGGGGAAATCCCTGTAAAAGCCAATCCCAAAATTGAGATAAACGTTGCAGATAAAACCTTCAAAAGGTTAATTTCTTTTCATACCTATTTGTTGTTGTTCAAAAGAGGAATTAGTGAGAATTAAAATTACCTTCAGGTATAAATCTGTTATTTTAATTAATTTATTGGATTGGCGTTGATGGGGATTTGCGCCTGAACTGTTCATATAGAGTGAGTATATTTATATACGAGTATACATCTTCGGCAGGAAATATTTATTTATTAATTAATTATATATTGTATTAGTTCAGTTATTATTAGTCAACCAATGAGCGTTTCGAAGCCCTGTCTGCCTCCGTTGCTGTGGGTCTCCAGGGTTCTGGTGGCGCCACCACCGGCCTTTTCTTTGTAGCGGCGCCCGCTAAATCACTTGGTTTGAAATATATGTGTATTATGTATGTAGTCCACATGTACACCATCCTCCCATGCAAGGAGCTATAAATACAGGTAGGCTTGGGGAGTGAGGAAGGTTGATTGGATCAGGGAACCCGGATAGGCCCCCTGCTTAGAACACTTGGCTCGGAATGGCAGCCATGAGAGTTCGATTCCCGCATTTTCCCATAACAACAGGGCATCCATATAGATAACGAGGGTATTTTTGTAATCATGTCCTCTTCTTTAAATTGTCAGTATGAAACACTGGATGCTTGCATATATATGCAAAACATGCAATACTACCTGTTCTCAATGGAAACGTCTGTATTCAGATTAATGTTGTCTTGACATAGGAGGGTTCCTGTCATTGTGTAAAAATATACGGAATTTTCGGTTCGGATTTATATATTGGCAAAAGGCATTACTATTCTTGGGCGATGGAGTGGAGACCAGGATTATGTAACAGCGAAGCAATGGGTGCACACTCGCTTTGTGAAATAAGTACCTATGTGGAAATGTGATAACACATAGCGACCAAGATTGTGATGTGATGTTCATACTTAAGAGACGGTTAATAATTATTGCAGTGTCCCCTCCATGCACCAGAAAGAATGCAAGTGGAGGGGAAGGGCATTTTTAATATATGTTTATTGTAACTGTCTGCAACTGCCTGTTACTACAGGGCCGATGGGCAAGCACACCCAGCCATCCTGCATACATGAATGGTTGGCTGTGGGAGCCCAGTCACCTGTATTCCGTATACCTGACACATAGACCCCACTCTAGGACTCTGGGAGAAGCACTCTTGGCTAGGATGTCTAGCAAGATACAACTCCACTTTCTACACTCAAACTAGCAGCATCTATTCAAAATACACTGAGCTGTGTGCAACAATCATTGGACTCAGGTTCAATGGGTTCGAGGCACTGATTCTTAGATACACCAGCAAGAGTAATGAGGGTCTGTGTGGGCAGTTAATAAGGAGTGAGGGTGATAGGTCACCAGTAGGTGAACAGGAGTTGATCTCAATAAAGCACAACTTATTCACTGTCAATCTTGCACAACTTGTCTTCCTTTCTTCCTTATGAGTTGTTGAGAGTAATTACAGGTGGGAACTGACAAACAATTGTCATAACACACCTGTTGAGATATGTAATGTGTGGGGCTCAGACGGCTGACTCCCATATTATTACAATTGGAAGGATAATCAAATGGAATGAATACAGTTAGCGCGGTGAATAAACTGTCTGGTCGTCACAATGATTCACTGATCACCAGGATTGCTGAAGACCGCTGCTACTGTACACACATACATAAACTCTGTTCTCATTGAGGTCTGTCATTTCTAAACGAATGTATGTTGATTTGATTGATTGAGTGGTGGTTGTTTTACGCCGTGTTGGCAGCATAGGGCATATTCACAGCGATAACTGTTTGTTTGTTATTCAAACCATGACGAATATATGTAGGCAAGCGGTTATTGATATAGTAAAATTGATTTAGCAGAAATCACACCAGCTGAAATGGAAGTGAATGTTTCACACCCCAAACAATTCAGCCATAAATATAAGCTGTGTATATGTTATATAAAAGATCCACCCTGCCCTGTACTGACAGTACAGGGGTGAAAACCAACCCACTAGAAAAGCTGGCGAAGAATCTCGACATGCTGGGGAAATTAATTGATTGAATAATGTCTTAATTTAAGAAGCAAAATATATTCTTTATATATGTTTTTATATTTACACACTACCTTTGAGTTGAAAAATATAATAAAACATCTAGTTTAATCAGATTTAAAAGTGAAATCGATGACGTTCTCTGGCCGCCATCTTGTCTTTTTGCATTCTCTCCCATTTTACCAAGTATCCATTTGATGCTGGAGGCAGGCATTCTACTTCCTGTTCTATACTAAAGCTATTCTTGCCCGTATTTACACTACGTTGTCGTTCACCCATGTACCAAAAGTACCGGGTGAATCTGTTATCTATGTATATGTATGAAGTAGCTATATTCATCATTTAGCCAGACTGCCGAAGACCCTGAAGCAAATACCTAACTCTCTATACTACTGACCAGACGGGATGGCCGAATGAGCTGAGCGTCCATCTACCGTTTTGATAGGTCGTGGGATTTGAACCCTGGTCGAGTCAAACCAATGACTTAAAAATTGATACTTGTTGATTCCTAGCCATGTGTTCGGCATCATTAGGATAGGGCAAGGACTGGTTGGCTCAGTGTCAGGATAATGTGACTGAGTGGGGCATTAGGTCATGTTGTCGGTGGCCTGGTCCCCCAGTGGCGTAGCAATATAAAATCGCCATGAGCGCACACTTTCACAAATCAGTACCTGTCATGATCTGACCTTAGATGTTGTCAGGACGTAAAAATCCATCAACCAACCCAACTTCCGGTGTGTAAGCTGAAGCTGCGACCTGGCGTACTGGTTCCCAGCTTAATTATTTCCTGATGCACCAGCGGAACTCTGAACACCAGCATTGAGAGAACGTTTAGTTCATTGATTAGCAGATGGTTGTCCTAGTCCTCCATTGTCCTTTATTTTCTCTTCAACATTTTTCTTAGCGTCATCTCCACTCATCACAGCCTCGTTTGCTACGGCACCGGGCGTGTAATTAGGTCAACGAGACCCCGCTTAGTAGGCATTACTATGCCTTCATTTAACTGTGCCAGAGCGCGCGAGGAAACGCGAGAAAAACACACTGCGCGAGATGTTGGATGAGATCCAGTTTAGCGCGATGCACATTGCCAAGATCTCTAGGGACTTCAGGAAAGCTCTGACTGTTTGTATTGGGCATCCACAACTGATTTGCTGAACCATACGTCTGTATCAGGATGTTCCTTGGTTGGTTTGTTGTTGGAGTTGTATGTCCTGGTAACATCTAAGGTCATATGAGGACGGGTACAGACTTGAGACAGTGCGTCCTTATGGCAACTTAATAGAGTTGCCCCAGTGAGATACCAGGCTGCCGGCAGCATGACCTGATATCCCACTCATTCACAGCATCTTGAGACTGAACCAGCCAGTCCAGGGTTCGAACCTATGGGTTCGAATCCCACGATCTACCAAAGCGGGAGATGGACGTTCACGAATCAGGATGTTTGCGGCACCTTCTATTCCCAAGTAATCACCGCCACAATGATTCAATAGTTAAAATTACTTGAGTTTGCCTATTAGATGAAAATCAATATTCCCATTATGCCGTGGCCATGATTAATCATCGAGATATATATACATATTTTCGGCTGTACAGTGAGTGTAGGTCAGGGGGGGGGTCCAGTGGTGCATTCACAGACCGGTGGAGCCTACCACCGGATCTGAGGTTGACTAGGCTCGAACAGTAGATGACTAGATCAAGGCTCCTCCAGTCGCTGAATGAGAGAGGAGTTAGGACTGAGGAACACATGTCGAAGCTTCCGGCCTTATTATACTTGTATAATGGCTTATGTGTATGTATAAATGTTTACCTTTATGCAAATATTATATAAGCAGTGAAAGTGAATCTATTGTGTGCTGATTCTGGAAGGTTCTGTGGTACAGCTAGAGCGGCCTGGAGCCCTGTTGCTTGTTGGGGCAGGTAAGCAAGGCAGCTAGTCAGCAAGTGCTTCCTGTCCTAACACCGGTTGGTCACTTCTACCTGAATTTTTCTTTAATAAAGATTGGGGTCTTAGAGGCCAGCCAGAGTCTATTTAATCATTCCATTTCCATATATGACTCTTGTCCTTATTGTGTTTTATAATTATTATTACTATCACTACTTATATGCAGAATAATCCAGAATTGCTATTGCGTTCTTATTGAATGCAAATCCCTCTCAATTAATGTGATTTTCTTATATAATCTTAGCCAATTCCCTATTCCTAATTGCTTCCTTTTACTGTGACACATTAATTGATTAAGTAAGCCGAATTTCAATCACAACTAAAAGTTGTCCTCCGCATTTCACTGTCCCTTGTGTTCTCCCAGCTTTGTTGAGCATCAGCCTAGGCAGTGAAATGTGTAAACTTCAAGTCAGCATTATGACTTGGCCATGCTTCAAACCCAGTGTTGGAATTCCATGACCCACCGCATTGGGACTGGGCACGGTGGCTGAATCGATAGAGCACAGGCCTCCCATGCGGACGATATGGAGTTCGCTTCCCGGTCGAGTCAAACCAATGACTTATACAATTTATACTTGTTGCTTCCTAGCCTGGCACTCGACATTAATAAGAGAGGGCAAGGACTGGTTAGCTATATGTCAAGATAATGTGACTGAGTGGGACATCGGGTCATTGTGCCGTTGGCCTGATTTCCCAGTGGGGCAGCATTATAAAGTAACCATGAGCATGCACTGTCACAAGTTGGTACCCATCCTGATATGACCTTAGATGTTGCCAGGGCCTAAAATTCCAAGAACCAACCAACCCATCTGGTTCTCATGATGTAAAAGGAACACTCTTAATGTATCGCTAATATCCTTGTCACACTACGACATAACGAGCAAAGGTAAGCCTGACGTGATCACGTTTCATCATTACGTTGACGTACTTTGGGTTACGTTATGATGACGTCAGAATGATGTTAGACTGACGTCAAGCTACATCACGTTACATCGTGTTACGTCGGCGCGCGTCAAAGTTTTGAACCTGTTCAAAACTTTCGATGTAACTTGAACGTAAGGGTTTACGTTCGCCGTACGTTCTGTACACTTTCGGCAAACGTCAATGACGTTACACAGACTTTAGTCAAATGCTGCTCACTACGTTCAACTACGTTCCACTACGTTGACCCACATTAAACCCAGTGGAAACGTCCATGCGGCGTAATGGGAACGTCAGGAGAACATCAGGAGAACATACGTTCAACATACGTTCAATGCTTTGCCACCGTGTCATGACGTATGTAACATCATGTAACGTAGTTCTGGCGATGGAATAAGGTTCATAGTGTTCCATGAGCATAATGACGTTGTCCTCTCTCGTTGAATGACGGTATCACTATGCTTTACCAACGTTACGCTCTCGTCAACTACGCTGGATCCAAGTTCAACTTGTGCCCAAATTTGCATACTATGCCGAGAATTTCAACGTTCTTCACGTTCTCCCTATGCTGACATCGTTACGTCATAGTGTGACAGGGCCTTAAGAAAGAAGGAGCAGACAGCAGGTAGTCACAACAGAGGCATGATATATTATGAATCCATCCGTTAATCACGCTATATTGCCTAGCATAAAGGTGCATTGACATACATAACTCACTTGCTTGAAGGCTGTGGTTCTTTGTTTTGATGCATGGGCACTTCCCGGTTATAAAGACCCGTGCGGGCTGTCAATCATGAGTCATCCTTTCCACACCACTCCGCCTTAACCCTTTCCTGCCAACACTACTGTTGTGGGAGGTGATGAAAATGGGAAATACTGCACCTAGAGTGGGACTCGAACCTACATTTCTTTGCATTCCGGGCCAGTGTGCTAACTGCTACACCACCTAGGCTCCGTGATGTCACCACAGTACCCATGTCTACCTGTCTATGCGGCTCCTTGCCTGAGAGGTCAGTGCAGACCACTACACTGGTCCCCCTGGAATTGTAAGTCTTTTAATGATTACAATTTCATACAGGCAATGCACTTACAATTTTACATATATACATACACAGGGTAGGTTCAACAACTATGCAGCACATAGGTTGTACAGTATCCTAGTCACGGCAACCACTGTCATAGGGGGCGATGAAAATGGGAAATATTGCTCCTAGAGTGGGACTCGAACCCACATATGTTTGCATTCTGGGCCAGTTTGCTAACCATTACACCACCTAGGCTCCTTGATGTCACCACACTCGCCACGCCTACCTGTCTATGTGGTACCTTGCATGAGAGGTCAGTGCAGACACTACCATAACATGTGGTGGGTGAGACAGATATGGTGTATAGTGAATTATAATAATAATAAAATATTTATTTGCACATGAAGAGTTCAGGCGCAAAACCACATAAACGCCAATCCAAAAATGGAGATAAACATTGGAATCAAAGCTTCAAACCTTCATTTTTTTATATTCCTACTTTTTGTTAATTGCACCATAACCATATGATCACATGAAAGTGGAATTAGTGAGAATTATAATAATTATTATTGGATTGGCGTTTACATGGTTTTCGCCTGAACTATTCACATGATCATTGTACATACAAGTTGCTATTTATATCAGTAATCTTTCACATGAAAAATGACAAAGCAGAAGTAGAATACATATGAGACACTTTCCCCAGTTAAACATAACACTTATGCATTACTAATATTATAAAAAATAATAGATGATAACAATACAAAATAAAACTAAAACACATTATCTTTAATTATATTATCACGTATATTAATATTACCTTTAGTTATGCAAATATAAATAGCGGAGAAGGAAAGAGGGGCATATTCCTGACTACTCACGACCTTATTATGAAAAGGTTATTTCTGACAAAATGGTGCTTTCTAGATAATGAGGACTGAAGCTGTGTAACTACATGATAGTAAAGCAGATAGAACAATTTTAGTTTAAATATATCGCAGTGAAAAATACCAGTTGAGAAATAGTTGTGTAACACTAGCATGATATCGTTTTGTAGATACAACATTTTTACATCCATAACATCAATTCGGTCACCTTTTCAGACAGAACATTTTTATAGTAAGGTCACATAGTGTTATAGCCAAGGGTACCAATATGTATTAACGGTACGTTAGTCATAGGTAGGGTGATGTAGATTCACAGAATATGCACACTTCTGATCTTACTTACAATTCTTTGTAAATATCATATCTTGCACTTCAATATGCTAAAACTGTAAATTCAAATTATTTAATATAGATGCATACTCGCTTTGTACCAGAATCTTATGTACAATTATTGAAGACCAGTTCGTCCAGTGACACAGGGCATTGTTCAATGAATAAAATTACATTTATTTAAAATAAAAGCGACCAGACGGGATGGCCGAATGAGTTGAGCTTCCTTCTCCCCTTTTGGTAGATCGTGGGATTCGAACCCGCAGGCTCGAACCCTGGTTGAGTCAAAGCAATGACTGAAGAATGTATACCTTTCACTTCCTAGCCAGATGCTCAGCATTATTAGGATAAGGCAAGAACTGGTTGGCTCAGTGTCAGGATAATGTGACTGAGTGGAATATCAAGTCATGGTGCTGGTAGCCGGGGCTCCCAATGAAGTACCACTGTAAAATTGACATGAGCGCGCACTGTCACAATTCAGTACCCATTCTGAAATGACCAGCGGTGTTGCCAGGAGGTAAAACTCCAACAAGCAACCAACTAAAAGAAAAACAATACATTAGATATCATATGTACTTGCCCCGGTGGATAAGACTGGGAATAGGTTTCTGTGGATGATATTTGCCGAGAACTTGAAAGGCCTGCATTACATGACGGGTATTGCAAACATGTGCCTGGAGGAATGCCTGTCTCAGACTGAGGCTGAGTGGGTAGTTGGTGGTAGCGAAGGTGGGGGGGTTGGAGGAATGCCGGTCTCAGACTGAGGGTGACTGGGTGGTCGGTGATATCGGGTTGCGGGGCCAGGGGAGAGGGGGGATGGGGGAGGAGGGGCATGACTGACGTTGAGAGGGGATTGTTTCATCAGCATTGTTCTGTCTGTTCACCTGGAGGAGGGAGAACGATGAGTCACCCAGTCTGGCCATGACCCCCAACCTCTCACCGGAACAACCCGCGGGGGGAGGGGGAGGGGGAAGGTGGGGGGAGGGGGGATGGAGGAGGGGAGGGGGGTTTCCTCCTGCACCCTGAAACCTCTTAGTCTTACCATTGTGGCATCGATCAGGGTGCGTTTTCTCTCTATCTCCCCCTTTTTTTTCTCTCTCGCTCTCTCTCTCTGTGAAAATTTGTCCGGTTTCGGTGGACGTGCTTTATTGGGGTTTAGGGTTCCAGCAGCATCTAAGCCAAGGTCAGCTCCGTGGTAGCCTGGTTTATGCGGTTTATCCTAGTAAATTCTAGTTGTGGGTCCTAGCAACATCTAAATCAGGGTCATATCAGGAATGGTTTGGTTTAAGGGAATGGTGCATCCTAGCAACATCAAATTCAAGGTTATATAATTAGTTGCTTGATTTATGGGGTTTTGCATTCTAGGAACATAGGCCCTATAAATCAAGGTGATATCCGGAGAAAGCTATTTAATTTTCGTGCAATGAGACAGGTTTTTTTGGTTATACATATACCCTACTCATACCGTGACAGCAAGGAATTTCTGGCAGCAGACAAGGCCATTGCTGGTCACGTGTTACCAATTTACCAGCGAACATTTTCATAAACAAGTCCAACTCAGTCACAATATCCCACTCAGTCACATTATTCTAACACTGAGCTAACCAGTCCTTGCCCTCTCCTATTAATGCCGAGTACCAGGCCAGGAAGTGACAAATATCAATTTTATAAATCATTGGTTTGACTCAACGGGGAACTGAACTCCCGATCCCCCTCCCGCAAGCGAGGCTCGCGCGCTATCTAGTCGGCCACAAATAGGTACCCTCCGTTTTGATCAAAATAGCGTTGGTTGACATTACTACAAGAATGTGTTCTTCACCAATGAATATCAGAAATATGTGTCATTATTGTTGTTATATGCATTGAATAAGCTAAGGGAAATTTCAACTTGCAGACAACATTATATTCGATACTTGCACTCTACGGTCACTGCTCAAATGTAGGATTTTAAACGCACGACCTGTTGCACCGGAAGTGTGTGATTGACTCATGCTGTCATTCTTCTCTTCTTAATAATTGTACTTGCGGAAAGAAACCAATATTGCATAGCTGTTAATTTCTTAGTAAATGTTCTCGCATCACAGCCTTCATCACCCGCCCCCCCCCCCACACACACACATAACCGCCCCCCGCCAACACACACTCTAACATGTCACACACGATTCTTAGAGGACCTGGCGCGGTGACCTGATCGGTAGAGCGCGGGCCTGGCGTGCGGAAGGTCGGGAGTTCGGTTCCCGGTCGAATCAAACCGATGACTTTAAAATTGATACCTGTCGCTTCCTAGCCTGGTGCTTGGCATTAATAGGATATAGCAAGGACTTCCGAGTGGGGCAGCACTATTAAGCTGCCTTGTGTGCGCACTGTCACAAGTCGGTACGCATCCTGATATGACATTAGATGTTGCCAGGACGTAAAACTCCAACAACCAACCAACCGATGCTAAGATGGGTCGGAAACATTTACGGTGGGTGTTGACGTGGGTGATTCTGTGAGGTTTCATGCTTTGGGAATCCATTCCTACTGGGTGTTCTCTGATGTCGAATCGTTAGTTAAATTTGCATAGTCCGATGGTTTTGAATTTCTGTACTTTTTCTGAGATAAATATGTTAGATCGATCAGTAGTATTTACTTTACATTAGTTCAAAGTTACATTTATTTTAAATGGTAAACTTTTGAGATATTTTGAGTGCAAACATGGAAAATTAGTTTTGGCAAGCTTGCCAAAAACCTCTGACACCATAGACTTCTGCAATACCAGGTTCTGTTAAATTGACTCAGTATTGTCTTCTACGCAGAAACAAATGCTTAATAAGTGGATCAGTATCTAAGTTAGATATGTCAAATTAAATCTAGATAATTGGTTTGGTTTTGAAAATTTGATATTTCATCGGACTATGGAGCTTTAAACAGAACCAGTCTAGGGTATACACAGTTATGGATTTAGCACAACTTGGCCTAACTAATAACGTTGACATGAATGGAGCATTTATTCTGTACAGACGCATAAATATCTTTCTGTTTTTGTTATTGTTTTACAAAATAATTAGAATCTATATACGATGAGTTAGCTCTGCTATTAGAAGAGGGTTACCTTATCTATAGTGTGCGTGTGACATTTATGTTCAAAAGGGCAGCCTGAATGACGACGGAAGGTCAGATTTTATTTGAAGCATGAGATGAAATAGAAATAGAAAGGAATAATGAGGGGCAAGTTTTGCCCGGAATCAAAGAAGAATTGATAGAGTTCAGACAAGGTCGCTGGAAAATAGCCCAACTCTAAGGAAGACTAAATGCATGGTTATATCAATGCTGTGCTCCTTTTAACCGATGGAACTTTGTTCAGTGTTCAAGGTTAAACACAATCTGATATATTTTGTATTACAACCCGTTTAGCTGATCAGGAAAATGATCATCTACTTGTTATAGTATTATAGTCCGATGTTTTAAGTTTCTGCTATCTTTTAAAACCTGACCAATCCGAAGAAATATAAACTTGTCAAAACCACAGCAATTATCTAGATTTGATTCACGTATCTAACTTAGATATTAATGGATATAGTAAACACCGAGTCAATTAAATAGAACCCGTTACTGCAGAAGCCTATGGTGTCAGCCATTTGGCAAGTGTCCCAAAATTAATATTACATGTTTGCACTTCAAATGTCTCAAAATTTAGATATTTAAAACATAAGTCACTTCAAATTAACGGAAAGTATAACAATCAATTTAATATATTTATCTCAGAAAAATTACAGATATTCAAAACTTAAAGATAAATATATTTGATTCATCATTATAATCTACCATACTTTATTTTGAGGAGACTTTTATTATACATTGCAAATGTTATTTGATATGAGATATTTGAAGTGAAACCATGCAAAATTAATGTTGGTATACCAATAACAATTCTGATGCGATAGCATGAGGTTCAGCAAAAAATGCCTAATATTCTCTTCCAGGCCGAAATAAGAGCACCGGTATATTTATTGATATTTTCTAGAATCAAATCTAGTTCGGTATTAATGCTTAATAAGTCCACCAGTATCTAATTTGAATATGTAGAATCAAATCTGGATGAGTGCCTTGGATTTCTTTTTTAAGTGGATGATTTTTAACAGACTATTTTAAACCTTCAACAGATAATCACAGAAAATACCAGACTCAGTGACAATAGCTCGACAATTGATCTAATACTAACCACCTCCGACCATGCAACAAAATGGGGCACCAGAAGCTGGGGTATTAGTGACCACAAGCTAATATATGTAACCAGAAATAAAATAAAAACCAAAAATAAATATGAATACATGATGGGTAGATCACTGGTAAACTACTCAAAAGAATCCCTAGAAAACCACCTAGAGAGTCAGAAAAAGAGAGTAAATAGCAAGAAAACTGAACTTAACATTTTCTGGACCAATATTATTACAGAAATAACAACATCACTAAACCAAATGTGTCCAATAAAAAAACTAAAACTAAACAAAAAACAAGATCCATGGGTGAACAATAAGATACTAGCCTAGGTATAAATCAAAAGAAAACTAGGGAAGCTGCCAAAAAGCACCAAAATCCCAGCAGATAGACTAGCCTACAACACAGCTAGAAATAAGTCTCCGAAAGCTGTCAATCCAGCAACAAGAAAAATACATAATAAGGCAAGTTGATCAATGGGGTAGTAACACAAACAATTTCTGTAAAAATGTAAATCTACTATTCCCCAACAATAAATCTAAAGATTGAATAGCACTCACAAATGAGAAAGGCAGCACACTAACAAACCTAGAGGCAGCAGACAAACAAAATGACCACTTTGCCTCAGTAGGAAAACAATCAAGAAAATTCATACGGGATTGGAAAAACAAATCCCCACCTGCAAAACTAATGCAAAAGAATTACAACAACTAATATAGAGCATAGACACAAATAAACCAAGTGGTATCGAAAATATCCCAACTAAAGTATTACAACGCACTCTACAAGCCATAACAGACACCGTAAAAGACTTATTTAATGCCTCTTTCGAACGAGGTAAATTTGTCATAGCCTGGAAGATGGCCACTGTCACCCCCATCCATAAAGGTGGATATAAACAAAGCATGGGCAACTACAGACCCATATCAATCCTACAGGCCCCAGGCAAATTGATTGAACAAAATGCTACACAGGCACATAAATGAACACCTGGATAAAAATAATATACTAAACTCGAGACAAGGGGGCTTCAGAAAATACACTCCACATACAAAAACATAGCCCTACTCACTAGTGACTTACTGGCTGCACTGAACAAAAAAGAAATATCAGGGGCAACATTCATAGACTTCAGCAAGGCTTTTGACACAGTAGGTCACAAGATCCTACTTCAACAACTCAACCATATAGGCATACAATCAGCCACACAAAACTGGATGGAATGCTACCTGAGAAATAGGGAACAAAAAAAGAAGAAGTAGAAAATAGCATTTCAGAATGCAAACCAATTACATGTGGAGTCCCCCAAGGGTTGGTCCTAGGACCACTACTGTTCATAATATATATAAATGACCTAGAGAAGTGGCTAGACACTGACTGCCTCCAACTATATGCATATGATACTGTCATATATGCTCAGGGCAACACTGAGGAAGAGGTAACAAATAAACTAAATAAATTACTACAGAAACTGGCTGACTGTGCAAATCTAATAAAATAACCATAAATGCCAGCAAATCCAAAACAGTCCTCTTCTCACATAGACCACTGCCGGAAAGTAACACCCAGTGCAAACTAGGAAACCAGGTGCAGGAAAAAGTGAAGCACTACAGAAACTTAGGCCTAGAGCTGGACAGCCAACTAAACTACAACCAATGTGTGACAAAAATCATACAAAAAATAAATCACAAACTCTGGTTATTTGCCAAATTAAGAAAATTCATGACACAAGAAATGTCAATAAAGGTCTTCAAAGGATAACAAACAACCAGAAACCATCAAAAACAGAGACTCCCGACCTGAAAAAAAACATAATTATATATGTGAAAAAGGGAGGCCCTGAAAACACCCTGGGGGAAAACCCCAGAAGGGCATGTGATAGATCACATGCCACAAACTGGGCTGTCCTAAGGGGGTAATTTGGACCACCCTCAGTAGATAACAAACAGCTACAAACTATGTACAAGCCTATAAATGTAGAGTAGGCTAGTTCATAAGTAGTAGTAACACAACAAGCTAAAACCAACAAACTAATATACTATTCATACCCACGACAAGCATGATCAGCAAATAAAATCAATACACTTACCAGAACACCTGATACTAAATAATCACCATGTACCTGCTACTGGGTGAGAAACAAACAACATCTTATCACCTCCTACTGTGTGATAAGATTAAACCACTATTACAGCTGGCCAGCATAGAAACAAGTCCAAACCATTGAGCTTAGATGCTATGGACAGTATAAACACAGCATCAACCAAAACAAAAAAACACCCCAAACCCCCCCCCTCCAAAGGAAACCCCCAAAAAACCGTTTTGTAGTACATGTGTCTGTAACATCAGTATATCTTCCATAAGAATAAGGACAAGGAAACGATATGATACCAAAGGTGTCGAAAGTAGATGTGAGCCAATCATACTGAAGTTTACAAACGGCAATTAAGCGGGTATATTACCATATTAGACTTTACTGTACCAAGGATGGCGAAAGTATGTATTATAGGCCAGTCAGACTGAACTTTACCAAGGGAAATTAAACACAGATATTGCCAACTTAGAATCAACTTCACCTCGGATATCGGCAGTAGATATCGGCCAATCAGAATGAAGTTTACAAATGGCAAGGAAACGTGGATATGAGAAAACCAGGGTGATTCTATAAATGGTGTTAGTGAACTATGCCAATCATTTTGTTAAGTTGTGGACTTTAAAGCCCTACAAAATAAATGTAATGTTTTGTGAGTTACTCTTGTTGGTGAAAATAAACCCTCAATTTGATACCTGTATAAACACAGCATGCAATTGACAGCGTGCAGGTAGCAATAGCCAGCCGTTCTCTGTTTGGTGGCCAAATGAGTGGAGCGTCCGTCTCCTGTTTTGGGAGATCGTGGAATGCAAAGCAATGGGTTCGAACCCTGGTCGAGTGAAACCAATGACTTAAAATTTGATACATGTCAGTTGTCACTTCCTACCCTGGCGCTCGGCCAGTACTAGGATAGGGCAAATACTGGTTGGCTCAGTGTCAGGATAATGTGACTGAGTGGGATATCAGATCATGGTGCTGGCTCCCTGGTCTCCTAGTGGGGCAGCCCTATAAAGTCACCATGAGGGTGCACAGTCACAAGTCGGTACGCATCCTGATCTGACCTTAGATGTTGTCAGGATGTAAAGCTCCAACAACCAACCATCAAAGTTAGGTGGTGGCGCGACCTACAGGGAAGTGGAATAGTTATCCAGCCCGCCGAGGCGACATGTTCGACAAGTGTCCTTTCCAGGAAATAATCCTACATCCAAACGCTTTCCACAAAGCTTATACTAGCATAATGATTACAGAGTGACTATTTTTTCAGAAGTCTAATTGAATGCCCATTATGATATTATGATAAGAAAGGCCCGCTCAGAAACCACCATATTAAAGTAATGCAGCTTGCCAAGATACATTTGCTAATTTTCACCAATGAAAACTGCATGGACATTGAATATCTTACTCACTGGGGAGTGGATCTGATCAGTAGAATACATCCTCAATTAAATCAGAGTGCAGCTCAATTCCGTAAATGGGCTAACCCAGCCGTCGTAGGCAGCTTGTTCTGGGAATCTCATGAATAGTAATTAAGACCCTCCCCAATCACACTTACGTAGATGGCTCACATAACTTGTTATTGTCTAATTACATTACGTCGCCTGTCGGGACTAATATTATTGTCACCTGTTCTTACTCAAATTTTTTTTTTTTTTTTTTTTGTGACAAGTTTTTTATTCTGCCCATAACGTATAAGCTCCCGTGAGGGTGCTTGTTTTCAACGCTGGACAGCTGTGGTACTGGATTGGTCTGGTCCCGCACTCAGGAGTCTTTACCTGATTTTTCTCGGGCCAACCTTTGCGGTTTTGGGTGTTAGTAGTTTCTATATTAGTTTTTTTTTTAATTTTCAAGTTTTTTCCTAACCTGTATATGATAACTTAGCCTACTATGTACATCTACGCAGATGACATACAGGCCTGTGGGAGAGGATCCCATCCCATTGTGGTTTATTACAGCATTCTTTCACCCATGCCCTGTCCTTAGATAGTACACCAGTGTGCCAGAACTCCCCTGGACCCTTCAGGACTGCGACTAGGTGGGATGGCTGTGTTGTATGGTTAGCCATTTCGTATTTCAGGGTGATTCGGATGCATGACCGTGGCCTGCCTGGTTCTGCTTTGGTTTGTGCCAGTACACATACCCAGACGGACTGCGCCATATGGTGATAGTCATTTCGAATTCCTTAGTACCTAGTAATTGCATATATAAGTAAAAGCTTTGCACTAAAGCGTAGTTTAGCAGCCTGTAGTGATATTACAGGTATATGTTTAGTTGGTGTTGTTTTATGTCCAAGCAACATTTAGGGTGATCTCAGCATGACTACCGACTTGGGGCAGCGCGCACTCATGGCGACTTTATTGTGATGTCCCACTGGGAGACCAGACCGCAGGCACCATGACCTGAAGTCCGACACAGTTATATTATCCTGATAATGTGCTAACCAGTCCTTGTCCTATCTTAGTAATGCCGAGCCCAGCATGGGGAGCGATAATTATCAATTTTGTTAGTCATTGGTTTGACTCGGCTGGGATTTGAACTCTCGACCTCCCGCACTGGAAGCCTACACTCTACCGATTCGGCCACCACGTCCTGTCTCAAAAGGTGATAACTCTTCTGACACAAAACAGTGCAGAAACGGTTACACTGAAAACACAAGGACATTTGCTTCAAATCAATATGTATTCGATTGGGATTATGAAACACCGTGTAAAAAACAAATCAGTTTATCCTGAGCAAATGCATAAGCAGATTGTATGTTGATCGTTACAATGGACAAAGTTTTGTCCCATATTGATTAGCACCTTTTGAGACAGTCTCATATACATACATGACGGCAGGGCTATGCAGTAAACCATTTGTCTATGGGATGGCGTTAAAGCTGCATACTCCGATTAAGAATCAAATTGTCAAAACCAGAACTGCCGACAGATGTCACTAGCTTAACGGGATCGGTGTGATACGGGAAGAGAGCGGCGCTGAAATTCCAGAAGAAAAATACAGTATAGTTGTCTTTTTTAGATATATTACAAGAATAAGAGCTCGAATCCTGTTGCAATATGAATCAATCAATCAATCACTAGTTCTGTCCTCTAGTCGAGGGTTGGATGCAATGGTTCTCCACTTGTCCCGATGTTGTGCTGTTCTGATAGACTGTGAATAATTCAAGCCTGTCCACTGTGAAATATTTGTAAACCATGATGTTCTTGGTCTCCCTCTCCCTCTGCTGCCATTCACCTTCCCTTCCAACAATGTACGGTATATTGAACTCTGACGAATGATGTGGCCAAAATAAATAAGTTTCAATATGAATAAGTTTCAATATGAATATCTGAATATAATTAAACATTTGATTATTTTTCCAAGCATACTTTACGGAGATATAGCTTGTGGGATCATAGGCAGTCAGGGAATGTACCCAACTAGAGTAGTTCCAGATTCTGCCGACAAATGTCACTAGCTTAACTAGGGAGGGGGGGGGCGTTCTATTACCTAGATTTGATTCTATATATCTAACTTAGATACTAATGGACTTATTATAATTAAGCATTTCTTGCAAGACAGAACGGAATACTGAGCCAATTTAATAAAAACGTATTTCTGCAGAAGCCTATGGTGTCAGAGTTTTGGCCTGCATGCTAAAACAAATTTTACATGTCTACACTTCAAAGATTACAGAAGCCAGCCATGTAAAACCAATGTTACCTCAAACTAAAGTAAGGTAGATTATAACAATCAATTTAATATATTTATCTCAGAAAATGACAAAAGCTCAAAATGATCTGACTATGCTACTTTAATGTGAGCCAGAACTAAAGTGCTCTTCTTGTTCCAGACACAAAGCTTTGTTTGGGCGGATGGTGTTTATTTACCTTCTAAGTGAGAGTAATTCTTGATGTTTCAGACATGTGTGTGGATGATGGTGCTGAAGCAGCATAGTCCGATGAAAGCATCAACTTAACAAAGCTAAAGCACTTACCTAGATTGCATCTTATCCACATTATAAACTGGAGCATCTATTCAGAATCTATTGCTGCATCGAACAAATACTGAGGCAATCTCTTAGAACATATTACTGCTAGATCCTTTGATATCAGAATTGCGACGTGCTTTCCAAATTAATGATTAACATCATATCACTTCAACTATTCCCGAACTGAGCCATTTAAAATAAACGATATTGCAAGGTAAAGTAAAGTAGAGTAGATTAGATCAATCTTATATATTTATCTTAAGAAAATGGCAAAAACTAAAGATTCCTGATTAATAACTACATTAATTAATAATAATACAAATATATATTAGTGCACATGCCTCTATCAGCAAAATCTGTGTTGATGTAGGCCAGAATAATTCTTGAGTATCCTGTCCATA
The DNA here is from genome assembly GCA_030323885.1 of Branchipolynoe longqiensis. NCBI lineage: Eukaryota > Metazoa > Annelida > Polychaeta > Phyllodocida > Polynoidae > Branchipolynoe > Branchipolynoe longqiensis. Next base: position 66,271,986 of record CM059190.1, on the reverse strand, counting down.
CTGCTGATGGACGGAAGTTCATTAAATATTATGTGGAATTATCATTATAAGTGACAATGGTATTTAATGATTTTAACTTAAGATGGTATTAACAATGCATTTGAATTTCAGGGAAACTTTAATTCCTTCAATGAGCTCATTTGCTGATACGTGTATTATGGTGACAAATTGCTAAGTCTGTGACACGGGATGGGGTGTTTTAATTTAACTCAATATTTTCACATCTTCAATCGTCTTTTACTATGTAGTCAACATCAGCTCTAGTTTTTCCATCATTTCTGATCATATTTTAAAGAATTATGCAGTAAAACCTTTCTAATTCGACCGACCATGGGACCGACTTTAAATGGTCCAATTAGGGAGGTGGTCGGTTTAGGGAGTTTTTGTTATCATTACAATGGTATTGTATGGGCGATCGTTTGGGACCTAAATATAGTGATCGATATAGGGTCGAGTCGATCTGTGGAGGTGGTCGGTTAGAGAGGTTTTACTCTATATCTCTACATCATATTCATATCACAATTAATAGCACTGCTTCCACGTCCTAGTTATTTGCATCATTCATACTAATCATAGCTCTACCATCATCTCTTGTCATATTTCTAAGAATTATATATCCATAAATCATATTAATATCAAAACACCGTTCTAAGTCCTACCACACCTAAGTTATCCTTCTCCTTCCTGGTTCAGAATAAAGTGTCCCTGCGCTCCAATCAGTGTCATGATGTAAGACCTGACCGCCATCATAACCACTTCATAGTTGTTTTAATGTGTAATCAGTGTCATGCTATAGCCCAGTACCAAGCCTAATTATAATTATGTACCCCTGACACCCCCATCTCTCACATATCACGCCCATTAATCGCATTTGGCCCCATTGGTAAGCAGCGCGTGTCTCCTAATATCGCCCGGTCTCCGTATCACCGCCAAACTGGCCCATTATCGCTCAACTACCACGTGGCCTCCGTGACCTGCCCGTTCCAGGGGTTGGCACTTAAAACACTGCCCGCGTGCCATCTCAGGCACCCGGGGCGCGGGGCGCGGGGCGCGGGGCGCGGGGCACAGGGACAGGGTCAAGCATTAGTTCGCATCGAGTTTTACTAGAAGACAAAATGGCCAACACCAAATCAACTGATCAAAACAGTGTGCACATTTCTTGTACAACACCTACACTATTTACCTGCTTTTCAAATGTGCCTTTTGAAATACACAAATGAAAAAGAAATATATCAAAACAAATCTGGACCACCTTCTCTCTCCATTAATGGTTTGCCGATCCAGAGATATCAGGTGCATTTTAAAAGATTTTGTGCCAGACCTCCCCCCCCACCCCACCCATCCCGATTGATTGATTGATTGGTGGTTGCTTTACGCCGTCTCGGCAGCATAGGCCATATTCACGGCGAGAAATGTTTGTGTTTTGTTCAAACCATCGCTTTTACATGTAAAAGCAGACAATCAATTATGTGCCAATAGACACTAATTAAATTAGAAAGCTCACAATCATATATCTGTGGTCAAGGGAAACAAATTCCCATAGAAAAAGAAAAGTTTCATTAATAATTAATAGAATCCATTTAGTAAACTATATAAGGTGGTACAGTCCAGCTGCCCTCAAAAAGGCTAAAATGTTTTCCTGTTTTACCTTAGTAAAAAGGTCATGCATACTGCCTGCAGTGTAGAACCGTTGGCGCAGGGCCAAAAAATCAACGCAACTTAGTAAAATGTGTTTGAGTGTCAGTGGGGACTGACACCCAATACATTCAGGGGGAGGTTCCCCCTTGAGCAGAAAAGCATGTGTAAGCCACGAGTGGCCAACACGGCAGCGACTAAGGACCACTTGGTCCCGCCGACCTCCCGCATGAGTCTGTGGTGGCTTTCCCACAGATGGTTCAATTTCTTTAAGTTTATTGATGTTTTCATCCCACTCATGTTGCCATTTGGATTTTATGTGGGTGGCTATTAGTGGTTTCAGATCAGAGTGAGGGATCAGACATGGTTCAAGATCACAGTTCAGGGCCTTCTTCGCAGCCTGATCAGCTCGTTCGTTTCCTTGTATGCCAGCATGGCCAGGCACCCAGCACAGGTGGATATCATACCCATCTGTTGTCAGTTGGTTCATTTTATAAATGACCGTTGCTAGAATAGGGTGATTCGTTCTCAGTCCAGCAACAGCCAGGAGGCAAGAGAAGGAATCACTGTATATAACATAGTTAGTGTGGTTGGATACCTCGATACACTCCAAAGCGAGAAGGAGTGCTCGGGCCTCTGCAGTGAAAATCGAGCTCTGATCGGGCAAACGTACACCAAATTTTTCCCGTCGGCAGACTGCCGCAGCAGCTACCCGGCTTTGGTCTTTCGAACCATCAGTGTATATGGAGAGGTGGTCTGCAAACTGGCCTTGAATCTCTGCATGCAGTCCTTGGTACTCGAGTGGATGTGTCCCAGATTTCCTCAGTTCCGTGAGTCGGAGGATAACCGATGGCTTTCTCAACGACCACGGGGGATGTTCTGGGACTTTGGCATCCTCCAACGCGTCCAAATCCACGGCCAAGGCCTCCAAATGAGGTTTCATTCGGAGCCTCAGTGGCCGGATGTAATTTGGCCTGGCTTCATACCTGGATTCATCATGTTGCTCGAATAGACAATTGTGTGCAGGATTCAATGCATTAGTTTTTATCTTGACTACATATTGCATGGCCAGTTTGATTCTCCTGTTGTTAAGTGATGGTTCATTGGCTTCGACATAAAGGCTCTGAACTGGTGAGGTGCGGAAGGCCCCAAGGGCCAGGCGCAGTCCCTGGTGGTGGATCGTGTCTAGCAGCCCAATATATGATTTCCTTGCGGAACCATATACTATGCTGCCATAATCCACTCGTGAACGAACCAAGGTTCTGTACACAGAGAGCAGAACAGCTCTGTCCGCTCCCCACTCTGAGCTGGACAGCACCCTCAGAATATCCAGCGCTTTCAGGCACCTTGTTTTCAGGTACTTTATATGTGGCACAAAAGACAGTTTTGCGTCGAGAATGAGGCCCAGAAATTTGGTTTTCTCAACGACTTTGATGGGATCCCCATCCATGGTCAGCTCCGGTTCCGCATGTATTCTACGCAGCAGGGAGAAGTGCATGCAGACTGTTTTGGTCTTGGAAAATTTGAAACCGTTCAGAACTGACCATCGATGGATCCCATTTATGCTTGGTGTAGCTCTCTCTATGACATTCATGTTAGCACCGCTGTAATATAAAACAAAGTCGTCCACGAAAAGACTACAGGAGACCCCCTGCTTTACAGCAGCAGCAATACCATTGACCTTGACCCCGAAAAGGGTCACGGCCAGTATGCTGCCTTGAGGTACTCCTAGTTCCTGTGAGTGTAGGCTGGAATAGGTAGTCTTGACACGGACGTGGAAATGCCTGAAGGCTAGAAAGTTCCTGATGAAAATTGGCAAGTGGCCACGAAGGCCAATCGCATGAAGATCCTCCATGATGCCATGCTGCCACGTTGTGTCATAGGCTTTTTCGATGTCGAAAAAGACAGCCACAACGTGCTCCTTCTTAAGGAAAGCATCTCTTATGAAGGTCTCCATGCGCACCAAATGGTCGAGGGTGCTGCGGCCCCGTCTGAAGCCACATTGAAGGTTGGACAGGTGGTGTCCTGACTCCAGTAGCCCGACGAGGCGGTTGTTTACCAAGCGCTCCATGGTTTTACAGATGCAGCTTGTAAGGGCTATGGGACGATAGTTGTGGGCTTCACTCTGGTCTTTACCAGGTTTGGGAATCGTACACATCATCCCGCTCCAGGCCCCGCCCTCTCCCCCGCCCCACCTCCGCCCCGCCCAATCCCCGCCCCCTTCCCGCCCCCACCTCCACCCCCGCCCCGGGTTCCCTGCCGCTCTCCTCATTGCGCCCCTTCTTTCCCCTTCGCCCCCAACCCCCACCCCCACCTCCACCCCCACCTCTACCTCCAGCCCTCCCCTCTATCACCCCCACCCGCCAACTCCACCCCCCACCGTCCTTACCCACAGGGGATGGCCACTTAATCCCCCACCCCAGACTTCACCTCACGCCCCCATTAGCGGGTAAGGGTCAGGAGCTGTGCCGGCGGGACAGGTGTCGTGTGGGGCGCTGTGCGCGCCTGCAGGTGGGTGGACAGGCACGCCGCCCCAATGCATGCCGGGAGATGTGCGCTTTGTGGTTCGCGATGAAACTAAATAACCACAAGCCGAAGACGCTAAACAAACAAGGCTCCGTAGAACAACTGAACCCAACATGGGTTCCCTGTTTGTTTGTTTATTTAATAGTATGCTATTTTTTTAATTTGGGAAATGAATTTTATTCATATATTTATAGTTTGTCAGTGTTGTAGCAGAGTCTTCCGACCAGTAAGAGGTTCTGTTAAATTTCCCCAATATTCCCTTCTGTATGGCGAGACATGTTTAATAAGTGTGCTAAGTTAGATATATGTAGAATCAAATCTAGGTTATTGTTTTGGTTTTGAAAATCTGAGGTTTTCATTGGACTATGCAGCTTTAAAGTTAAGCTAACGTTGTGTGTGGTGGAGCTAACTCAGCTAGATATTAGGCTGACACTAAAAATCCAACCAGATCTTACCATGTAATGCCGAGCACCAGGTGGTAGATATGTCAATATCCCTTTCTAAGAACACTCAGTCTGATGCACTCTACATTTATCAAGGGCCCTCTACCTTCCAGCAGCTTCCAGCCAGCTTCCTGCAGCGTCCTCCAGCATCCTCCAGCTTCGTTGCGATTCCCCAAGGAGACAGTGCAGAAGCTCACAAAGGGCCACCTGCCGCACTAAGAAAACTGCAGTGTCTTAGCCTCCCCCCACCCCACGTCCTCCCAACACCTTAAGGCCGGATAACTGAATGAGTTGAATGTCCGTCTCCCGTTTTGGTAGATCGTGGGATTAGAAGCCATGAGTTCAAACCCTATTCGAGTCAAACCAATGATTTAAAAATTGATATGTGCCACTTCCTATCCTAGCACTCGGCATTATTAGGATAGCAAAAAGGCTGGTTGGTTCAGTGTCAGGGTAATGTGACTGAGTGGGATATTAGGTCATGGTGCTGGCAGTGGGGAAGCACTACAAAGTCGCCATGAGTGTGCATTGTACCAAGTCGCTACCGTCCTCGCCTGACCTTAGATGTTGCCAGGACGTCTGGTATTTGGCATTTCTACTAATACTAGGATTCGGAAAGGAGCAGTAGAATGAGGAGAACAAATTGTCCAAGATTGAAAATACCCCAGCGTCAGCAACTCATGCACCAATTCCCCCTCCCCCGCTGCTCTCCTCCCAAACAAAATATGTATTGGGTTGTCCGTACTTTCCAAACTGACTGATGATGGGCAGCATAATAATGCACCCCTGAGCGACCTGAACATCTGCTAGGTCTGCTGGTAGCCAGGTCCACGGAGCGGTGGCATAATCGGTAGAGCGCGGGCATCGCGTGCGGACGGTCGGCAGTTCGTTTCCCGGACGCGTCAAACTTTAAAATGGATACTTGTCGCTTCCTAGCCTGGTGCTCAGCATTAATATGATAGGATAAAGACTGGTTAGCTCAGTGTCAGGATAATATGACTAAGTGGGATATCAGGTCATGGAGCCGTCAACCTTATTTCCCACTGGGGCAGCACTATAAAGTCGCCATGAGTGTGCACTGTCACAAGTCGGTACCCATCCTTAGATGGTGCCAAGACGTAAAACTCCAACAACCAGCTCACCAAGCTAGCCAGGTCAATGTGGCTCGGGTTATCCGTGTGCTCCCGTGACAATTTGTGTGATAAATGGTCAGGCCGTTTTGTGCGGTACAAATCCGAGAATTGCTCATTCAAACGGTGTAGACCAGACAGGATGGCCGAATGAGTTAGAGCATCCGTCTCCCGTGCTGGTAGATCGTGGGGTCGTGGGTTCGAGTCCCGGTCGAGTCAAACCAATGACTTTAAAATTGATACTTGTCGCTTCCTAGCCAGGCGCTCGGCATTATTAGGATAGGGCAAGGACTGGTGTGCTCAGTGTCAGGATAATGTGACTGAGTGGGATACCAGGTCATGGTGCCGGCGGCCTGGTTTCCCAGTGGGAGAGCACTATAAAATCGCCATAAGTGCGCACTGTCACAAGTCGGTACCCGTCCTGATATGACCTTAGATGTTGCTAGGACGTAAAACAACAACAAACAAACAAGCGGTGTATGTGCCTTCTGTTCGACCAGTCACAGTGGCAGAATCGGTCAGAGCGCAGGCTTCCCTTGCGGAAGGTCGGTGGTTCAGGCTAATCAATTACTGCATCAGGTTGCATAAAGTGGTCGGTGATGTTGTTAGTGACGTAGACAGGCGGGCCTAATGACCCTTAGAGTGGGCGTGGTGTGGGTTGAGAGCTGAGGGGCTGAGGGCGGGGCGACGAGGGCTGAAGGGCTGAGGGCGGGGGGTTGTTGGTTCGGCTGGACGTCACCAGGTGGCATACTAACAAGGCGCGGCTAGTTGGCGACACCCGTAATGGGGCGGGGAGGAGTTGGCGGGAAAATACTCCTCCCGGGGGACTCCAAGTGGCAGTAGTGGTGACGGGTGATGGTGGGTGGCGTGTAGGTGGGGGGAGCGTTGTCGGATGATGATGAGGAGGATGGTCGAGCGTTGGTTGATGAGAGAGGAGCTTTGGGTAATGAGCATTGGTTGATAAGGGTGAAACTTTTGTTGTTGAGGGTGGAGCATTGGTAGATGAGGGTGGAACCCTTGTTGACGAGGGTGGAGCATTGGTGGGTGATGGTGGAACCTGTGTTGATGAGGATGGAGCATTGGGGCATGAGGGTGGAGCGTTGTTGGATGAGAGTGGAGCGTTGGTTGGTGAGGTCGAAGCGTCGGTTGATGAGGATGGAGGATTTTTGAATGAGGCTGGAATGTTGGTGAGTGGGGTAGAGGGTGAGTGACTGATTGCGTTGTGGGGAGGGCTGAGGGTGAGAATATTGTGTGGAGGGCTGAAGGGTGAGAACATTGTGTGGAGGGCTGAAGGGTGAGAAAATTGTGTGGAGGGCGTGAGGGTGAGAATATTGTGTGGAGGGCTGAAGGGTGAGAAGATTGTGCGGAGGGCGTGAGGGTTGACGGGGTGCACATGCAGGGATAGAGTGGGTCCAATGCCTGGTGGGCAATTTGTAGGGTGAGGGTGGGTACACGATGGTGGGGGTTTACGGCCCTGTCACATTACGACGTTTCTCACCAACACGCGCCGACGTGTTGCCTTTTTGGGCGAAACGTCGGCACGCGTCGGGAAGCGTGACGTGCGTGTTACCGGCGCGTTAACGGCGCGTCAGTACACGTCGGTACACGTTGAGTGCGAGCAAAGTTTGGACTGACACGTTGGCATGCGTCAGGCCCATTCAAGGTTTTGTGCTTGCACAAAACTTTCGACGTGCGCCAACGCGCGCCAATATGTTGGATCGCGCCTTACGGGCGCGTTGGCACGCTGATGGCACGCTGGGTACCCGCTGGCGGGACGTTGACACTTTGTTCCGCCGCACGTCGAACCCCGCCGATACCCGTTGACGGCACGCTAATAACACTCTATGATCACGGTACCAACACGCTGAGGCCCGTCCAACTACCCCCCGAAACGCCGAAAAGTTTGACGTTTCTCGACGCGTTGATAATATTTTGCGATTTGGCGGCACACCGGAAGAAACGTGGTAGTGTGACAGGGCCTTAAAGGAGGGTAGGTGGTGTTGAGGGGAGGGTGGGGTGTTTGCGCGTGGGTATCGGAAGCCAACTCCCGGCCACATGGGACTGCCTTCAGCGGTGCCCATAGAGTGCTGTATATGTGCAGCCTTCAGCACGCCAACGCGACTGAAGACTCCGCCAAAACCATTCATGTTTACAGAGGGGAGACACCTCATCTCTCTTATTTCTCTGTCAAGAACCCAACTTGTCCAATGGTCCGGGCTGCAGCTGAGAAAGAAACACAATGATGCACTTTCCACTACTGTTTTCAAGTTCTTTCTTGTTTTTTTAGTGTTTTTTGTAAATATAGTTTATTCATTGAATAAACTCTTTTGTCAGATCCGTGGCACTGGTCTTCCAGCCATGTGACAATACAGTTATTTACAATATATGTATATGTAGTCTGATATTGTCATCAGCATCTGGTTCAAATCAGCTGAAATAACAATATTAATCATTCAAAGACTTACATATGGTATAGTTTGACAATTCACCTATAAAAATAGTAGTTATATGTTGTATTCATACATACTTAGATACATACATGTGTATTGATTAGACCTTTACATTATGGAGTGGTTAGGTGCATAGTTTCCCTTCATATGTTTGTATGCCTACTGTGTTGTGAATTGAATAATTATCATGTTGTTGGAGATAACATTTTGAGCTGGAGTGTTAGTAGAATGGTTTGTTTATTCTGTTAGATAGAGTGTCTTAGCTTGTAGGGTTAAAAGGGTAATACCTCGGGTATGTTTTTTGACAACATGAAGTAGTTTGAGTAAGTAGGTTGATAGTAATGATGGGATAAACTGTGCTTGGAGGATTGTACATTTCAGTCATTTAGTAGTCTAGTATAGTCTTTATTAGTGTCTATGTTTATAGCAATACTACCAGATGGCTACACATTTTCTGAATTTGCTGGCAAATAATTTGTAAGGTGGCTAACTTGGTTTGTTGGCGGCAGGTAAAGGAGCGCATGGGGTGGTGGGCTCTTACGTCCTGGCAACATCAGGGTGGGAGTTATTTGGACCGGACAGCAGTGCTAAGATTAAGAGCTATCTACAAGAAAGTACATGACAGAAGCTCAAACACACACAGTACGTTGGGATATAAATTACCATTATAAAATGTATAGAATCCAAGCCATGGCATAACATCCATCATGTGATTATTACCAATATCATTAATTCACCTGTTCAAGTTAATTGTCCGAGGAGTAACTCTAACAGGGGTGGATAGGCCTACTTATTGTGCCACACCACCTGCCTGAGGAGCGGGACGTAGCTCAGGCGGTAGAGTGTCCACCTGTGAAGGTGTGGATAGGCCGGTCGATCCTGCTCAGTGGACGCATTTGCAGTTTGGGCTGTTTTCCATACCAACCAGTGGTCCACAACTGGTTCATCAAAGGCTGTGGTATGTGCTCTCCTGTCTGTGGGAAAGTGCATATAAAAGACCCATTTCTGCTTATCGGAAAGAATAGTCTATGTGTGTCCAATAGCCGATGATAAAAATCAATGCGCTGCAGAGGTATCGTTAAATAAAACAAACTTTATTTTTTTCACCTCACCTGCTTGCCATAGTACAATAGAAATGCTTCGTTAAAAGCATGTATATGACGTATAAATGCGCCTATAAATAAACGCTGTATGCGATGCCTGACATTTTTGTTATGGCTTGTGACCCACCCACGCATCCACCCTCCTTCCCATTATGTGCCGATAGGCCGATTGCAACACCGCCATATTGGAGGCGTCTGGGGTCAAGGACTAATCTTGCCCCTGGAATAGTTTTACCCCGTGGCAGTATTATACCGGAATATACCTCCTGGACCGTACTCTAATACTGGTATATTACCACTCCCCAGAATAATATTGTTCCCTATCCGCCTCCCCAGTATAATCAATATATTTTTTTTCAATAATTCCGTCCTCTAGTCGAGGGTTGGATGCAATGGTTCTCCACTTGTCCCGATGGTGTGCTGTTCTGATAGACTGTGAATAATTCAAGCCTGTGCACAGTGAAATATTTGTAAACCATGATGTTCTTGGTCTCCCTCTCCCTCTGCTGCCATTCACCTTCCCTTCCAACAATGTACGGTATATTGAACTCTGATGAATGATGTGGCCAAAATAAGTAAGTTTCTTTGTCTGTATAGTGGCAAACAAGCTTTTCTTATTTTAAATTTTTCTGAGACCTTCTTTGTTGGTGATCTTCTTTGTCCATGATATTTTCATCATCCTTCGATAAGTCCACATCTCAAATGCTGCTAAACGTTTGTACATTTTCTTAGAGATTGTCCATGTATCAGCCCGATAGATTAGAGTAGACCACACATAACACTAAAGAATACGCTTCCTTGTTTGTATTAATATCTTACTTGATGTTAACACTCTATACATTTTGGAGAATGTTGTTCGGGCTATTGTTATCCTTCTTTTAATTTCTTCCTCACATCTCCCATCATTTATAATCTTTTGTCCGAGATATATGAATTCGGATACTTGTTCTATGTTTGTGCCATCTATGGTAATATTGATATTTGGTCTATCTGTCTTTTTACTTATAACCATTGTTTTGGTCTTCCTGGCATTCATCTTCATGTTGAATAGTATTCCAGCTTTATTGATTCTATTCACTATATACACTAATCAGTATTGCTCCCTATGAATTCTTAGCTCACTGCTACAGCATGGTTTGTTTGTGATGTATGTTTTGTTAGTGTTTGTGACGTTATACAATATGTGAAATGAGGATGACTGATGTCTTTTGTTTCAATGCTAGCATTGTTCAAGTATATATTTGGTTATATACACGGGGACCTTATGCAAAGGTCATGATGGACTATAAATGAGGGACAGGACCGGATGAGATGACTGAATGGATAGACCGCAACTTTTCCGTGAGGAAGGTACGGAGGTCGAAACCCGACCGAGTCAGACCAATGACTTACAATATTGATATTTGTTACTCCTTAGCCTAGTCCTCAACATTACTAGGATAGGGCAAGGAATGGTTAGCTCAGGATCAATAATATGTTACCGAGTGGGAAATCAGGTCATGGCGCTGGCGGCCTGGTCTCCCACTGTGGCAGCACTATAAATTCACCATAGTGTGCACTATCACAAGTCGGTGCCATATGACGTATGGCCTTAGTGTATGCTGACGTGTGCGATTATCGACCAACATGTCGGCATATGGTGTCATACATTACGTATACCTTGGGCATACATCGAGTATGCTCGGGATACAACGTCATAGGTTGTCATAGATCGGCGTAGGTTGAGCCACTAAACATTGTTTGTGCATGTTCAAAATTTTCAATGTATATCACCGTATGGCTCCTATGTTTCTCATATGCTCAGCGTATGCTCGGCATACATCAGCATACATTATGCACATGTTAGGGTTAGGTCGGGATAGGTTGTAACACGTTAGCCATACATTGAACCGGTGACCTCCGCATATCTCTGGCATATATAGCATACGCATAACATTCCGGTAATGTGTGCAAGCATGCCCATTGCGTGTGCTGGCCTGCCCCTCGTGTATTGCGAGTGTACAGCGAGCGTATGCCTAGCGTGTTGGCTGTCAGCAGCGGTGACCGATCATGTGACTGGGTGTGGCCTAAAGGTAATTGCATATGTCATGCATACGCTTCACACATGTTACGCATAAGTTTTGCATATCTTTTGCACACCCTACTCATATGTCACTATACGCCAGGCATACGGTAGCCATACACCAGCCATATGCTCCGCGTACGCTTCATACATTGCTGAGACTACCCGCAGCGCAAAACGTTTGCCGTATGCCAACCTATTTTGATTTCAAATTTATTTCAACACATTACGCGCACGCCACCAGCATACCTCATAGTGTGACAAGGCCTTAAACAAAATGTATACAGTTTTATTCTGGAGGGGGGCAGTATAGTACTGATATATATACTATTGCCCTAGGAGGGAAGGGGAAATTTTATTTCCATATACTATGACCAAGGGACAAGTTCATTCCAGTATATTATATAAGCCCGGATGTGTAACCTATTTGTAGGTCGTATGTTGTACCAGAGAGCGTGTATATAGATGAGAGGGACAACTCCCGCGAAAATTGGTAACACAGGCTACAGTGGCGCTCCTGGCGGTTATTGTTGAACAAGCTTTGAGTTTGACGGTACGTGCAGTGCAAAACATTAGTTTTATTCAAAATTAATAGAAATGCAGAAGCCTAACCTTATCAATTTAATATAATCCTTTTGGTAAACATGTTTTCTATATGTGTTCCAAGCGGTTTGTGTCTAGGTCATGTGGTTTTAGAGATATTTCACTTTTTCTGTATGAAGATTGCTCACCGCCATTGCCAATGCCTTGAGTTTGCCGTACGTGTAGTGCAAAACGTGTATTTTATTCAAAATTAATAGAAATACAGAACCCTAGCCATATGAATTTAATATAGTCTCATCAGTAAATATGTTTTCTATATGTGTTCCAAACAGTTTGTTTCTATGTGGTGTAGTTTTAGAGATATTTCACTTTTTCTGTATGAAGATTGCACAAGACCATTGACAATGCCTTGAGTTTGCTGGTACACGTAAACTGTTCAACAAGCACCACTTGGAGCGCCACAGTCGGCAGCTGTTACACGTCTAGTATGACAGTTGTCCCTCTCATCTATATACAAGCTCTCTGGTTGTACGACGCACGGGTACCCGTGCAGATGGTCATGTGACCAGTCAACTGGTCACTGGAAAAGCAAGTTCACATAAACAGGTACTAAAGAGAATTCACGTTATTCGCACTACACGGTGGGGGGAGGGAGGGGGGTCTGGAATCAGAGGGGGGGGGGGGCAGTTCTATGCTGCTACACCGGGTGCTCTCCGCTAGGTGGGAGTGTGGTGTCGAGTTTAAATCAAGAGAATGCAGTGAGACAACCCCATTGTTCGGCCTGTCACGACTAGAGTTACAAGCTGTCTAAAGCACCGCCCTCCGCCGGCTCAGCTTGCAGGTATTAAGTTGGGTGTTTGATGCCACGGGCTGGATTGCTGATGTTGACGTTAACATGGCGGTTTATGTCATTGCCGCTTCGACTGTTGTTGTTGCACACGGTTTTTTGTGTGGGTTAATCTTCTTTTGGTACACATTTATTCATCAGGAGTATATATCATATTATTATCTTTCTCCAAAGATCTATTCATCAGCATATATCATATCATATCTTTTTCTAAAATGTGTTTGCTTCCTCAAGGAGAAGTCCATATGTTATCTATATATCAGCTCTAGGGGTGCTGATCTTTCAGTTCATTTCCTACCTCTAGTGGTCATGATGTTTCAGTCGGTTTCTCTGTCGCAGAGTGGTTAGAGTGTCTGACTTTTTTCTAGGTCGGATGCCTGATCTGAGAGTCGGTGGTTCGAGTCCCTGTGCACCCCCCCCCCCCCCCACCTCTGCCAATTTGGATTTCCACTGCTGTGTATAAGTTACAGTGTCATCAATGGCCAGTTGCTCTCATACCATGTCTATGTGGTGTGGGACGTTAAAAATCCCTTGGGTCGGTAAAAGTGTAGGCCCGGGCTTTCTATTGACAAACTGGCCACAGCAGGAGCGTCCACATCGTGGCCCTGGGAATCAGATATCTGATTGCAAATTCTGCTACCACCATCCACCACTGAGAGCAGGTCCCATGAATAAAGATCATACCTCTGCTCGAAAATCCCTTGAGATAACTGGTGGAAGGACACTATGAAGAAGAAGTCGGTTTCCTCAATGAGCAGAGTACGCTATCTATATATCACCTCTAGGGGTCATGGTGTTTCAGTCGGTTTCCTCAATGAGCAGACTACGTTATCTGTATATCATCTCTAGGGGTCATGATGTTTCAGTTGGTTTCCTCAATGAGCAGAGTAAGGTATCTATATATCACCTCTTGGGATCAGGATGTTTCAGTTGGTTTCCTCAATGAGCACAGTAAGTTATATATATATATATCAGTCTAGGGATCATGTTGTTTCAGTTTATTTCCTCAAAGAACAGGCTGTAGGTTACCTATATATCAGCTCCAGGGGTCATGATGGATGTAAATATTATTTGTTTATAAGGGACAGTGGAACGACAGTCATTAATGGTTACAGTGGTCCTATAATTTCTATTATTGTCAACAGGTTAATTTATGTTTGGGTACTGTATATGGACATTGCGAATAGAAATTGTAATGGCTTACTTTTCTTAAACTGACGCGGTTGTCTTTCAGTCATATGCATTTCAAATGGTGTGTACATATAGTGATATATATACATGTTTTTATATATTAATTATATCGATCTTTACATATAAATATATAGACCTAGATACATACACACAGCAGATATCTATTAAGTTGTTGTTATTTGTTTTTTGTTGTTTTACGTCCTAGCAACATCTAAGGTCATATCAGGTCGGGTACCGACTTGTGACGGTGCACACTCATGGCAACTTTATAGTGCTGTCTCACTGGGAAACCAGGCCGCCGGCACCATAACCTGGTATCCCACTCAGTCACATTATCCTGACAGTGAGCACACCAGTCCTTGCCCTCTCCTAATAATGGCGAGCACCTGGCTAGGAAGCAATAAGTATAAATTTGTATGACACTGGTTTGACTCGACCGGGGTTCGAACCCACGACCCCACGATCTACCAGCATGGGAGACGGATGCTCTAACTATCTATTAAGAGAGAGGCTCTTACATGGCTTCTTCATTTCTCGTGTACACTTGAACTGAGAGATTCCAGGATCGAACAATAGATTAAATATCAAGGAGGTTAACTGCACAATCCAAGAGGCACCATAGAATAACAAAATAAACCCAGCAACGAATTTGATACAGAGGCCACTGCGGATAAAATAGAGCATCCGTCTTTCGTGTTGGTAGATCGTGGGATCGTGGATTCGAACCATGGTCGAGTCAAACCAGTGACTTAAAAATTGATACTTGTCGCTTTCTAGCCTGGCGCTCAGCATTATTAGGATAGGGCAAGGACTAGTTGCCTCAGTGTGAGGATAATGTGACTGCTGTCAGGTCATGGTGCTGGTGACCTGGTCTTCCAGTGGTGAAGCACTATAAAGTTGTCATGAGTGCGCACTGTAACAAGTCGGTAGCCATCCTGATATGACCTTAGATGTTGCTAGGATGTAAAACAACAACAACACACACAAACAACAAAATCCCGATAAATATTGCACAAAAGAATTCAAAATATTGCATATGATTTAGATTCATCAGTCAACGTTCTCTGTGGCCGAGTGGTTAGAGTGTCTGACTTTTTTCTAGGTCAGACTCCTAATCTGAGGGTCGGTGGTTCGATTCCCCATACCCCCAGCTCCGCCAATTTGGATTTCCACCGCTGTGTTTCGCTTATACCCCTGTCACACTACGACGTAACGAGCCAACGTGAGCCTAACGTGGTCATTTTTCGTCATTACATTGGGTACATCATGATGATGTCAGAATGATGTTAGAATGATGTCGAGCTCAGTCGTGTTACATCGAGTTACGTCAAGGTTTTGGACATGGTCAAAACTTTTGACGTAGCTCGAACGTAAGGGTTTATGTTCGCCGTACGTTCTGTTCACGTTCAGTGAACGTCAATGACGTTAAACGGACGTTTTTCCAACGCTGCTCACTACGTTCAACTACGTTCCACTACGTTCCACTATGTTGACCCACATTAAACTGAGTGCAACTGCCTATGAGGCTTAATGGGAACGTCAGGAGAACGTCAGGAGAACGTCAGGAGAACGTCAGGAGAACGTCACGAGAACGTCAGGAGAACGTCAGGAGAACGTGCATTCAACGTACGTTCAATATCTCATGACGTAGCTAACATCATGTAACGTTCTTCTGGCGATGGAATAACGTTCATAACGTTCCGTGAGCGTAGTGAAATTGTCCTCTCTCGTTGAATGATGGTATCACTATGCTTTACCGACTTTAGGCTCTCATCCACTACGCTGCATCCACGTTCAACTTGTGCCCAAATTTGCATACTACGCTGAGAAGTTCAACGTTCTTCACATTCTGCCTACGCTGACGTCATTACGTTGTAGTGTGACAGGGCCATAACAGCATCATCAAAGGCTGGTTGCTCTCATACCATGTCTATGTGGTGTGGGAGGTTAAAAATCACT
This sequence comes from Branchipolynoe longqiensis, assembly GCA_030323885.1. Taxonomy (NCBI): domain Eukaryota; kingdom Metazoa; phylum Annelida; class Polychaeta; order Phyllodocida; family Polynoidae; genus Branchipolynoe; species Branchipolynoe longqiensis. The sequence goes on along the minus strand of CM059190.1, from coordinate 66,256,097 downwards.
TGGTTCGGTAAAAGTTTAGGCTCGGGCTTTCTATCAACCAGCAGTGGAATGAGGAAGACCAGTCGTCTATGACTGAAATTTCCCCTGCTTAAACAACTAATGGACCCCCCCCCCCCCCCCCCCCAAAAAGGACAAAATCAACGAATATGTTTTGGAGTGAGAAATACTCTGATTGGACCCACGGAAAGGCCTGAACATCATATATTAAGATAAAATGTTGAAGGAAAAGAGGTGGCTACAGCCTGCTCCACAGGAAACTATGCCAGCATGTGTGCATGTGAGCAGGTGGCCAGGTAGCTCAGCAGTGCCTAAACCAGCACATAAGAAAAGATAGAGAACTACTGGGAAATACACACAGGTACAACATAGAGCAAACACACAGTCCCGAGGTATATAACACTGCAGCCAAATAGACGAATAATGGCGGTAATACAAACAGACGGCGATCTGTTTGTTATTTATACCCATGTTGTTATTCATAGTCAGCATACAGCTCAGATATACACATATAATGAGAAGGAGAGCGTGATAATCATACTGCCATGAAGAAGAAAGGCAGGTGCGTTCCAGTTGTATTTGACCGGGCGCGGTAGCCGACTCAGTAGAGTGCAAGCCTCCCGTGCGGGAGATCGGGAGTTCTATTTCCGGTCGAGACAAACGAATGACTTATAAAATTGGAACTTGTTGCTTCCTAGCCTGGCACGACGCATTATTAGCAGTGTTAGGATAATGCAGACTGAGTGGGATATCGGATCATGGTGCTGGCAGATTGATGTCCCAATAGGGCAGTGCTATAAAGTCACCATGAGTGCGCACTGTCTCAAGTCGGTACCCGTCCTGATATGACCTTAGATGCTGCCAGGACGTAAATCTCCCAACAACCAACAAAGCAACCAGTTGTATTTGACACGATGAACAAGCCATGGAGTGCCGACAGGGCCAGGATATGCTTGCCCCTCGTTCTTGCCACTTGGCAGTGTTTTTCAGCTGCAGCTTTTCACTTTGTCAGAACGAATCTTTTGAGAAATGCTTATTTAACGCCGATTAGGGCCGAGCGGACTCGCGTGTGCCGGAGTCCCTACATAGGGCAACCACCCTTACCACCCCTACAACCCCCCCCCCCTCCCCCTAGCCTACCACCTACCCTGCCTTGCCCCTTACCCTGCCACTCCCCCTGCCCCACCGTCCCCCCCCCCCTCGCCCCGCCCGCCTAGCGTGGCAACTTGAGCTGGTGATTCACTGATCAATAGATAACTGGTGGCCCGCCACAACTGAACTAACAATTCACCGATGATTTCCCTCCAATATAAAAATGAATAAACATAATGGTGATGCATCGTGGCAATACTCCCATGTATGCCTATGTATGCGGGTGTGGATTTCAGTTGGGTTCAATTATTGATGTGAAGGGTAGAGAAATGAGAATAATATTGGTGAGAGACATTTTGTTTAAAATTAATATTGAATTGTTGATAAAGCCCCACTTGTCCACGTCACGCCACCAATAGCGGGCGTGAGGCTCCTCTCTCCTGTCTATCTCCCATCGCCACCACCACCACCCACATCACCCCATCACCACCCACACCCCACCACCCTCCACTATCCACCATGCTCTCCGCCACTGACATCCATCCCATACAAACACACACACGCCTAAAACTAAACAAGTTAGACTGTTTGTTTGTTTGTTTTTGTTGTTTTACGTCCTAGCAAGATCTAAGGTCATATCAGGATGGGTACCGACTTGTGACAGTACACACTCATGGCAATTTTATAGTGCTGCCCCAGTAGGAATTAGAGGAGGGAGTCGCACTATTTATAGTGCTGCCCCGCAGGCACCATGACCCAATATCCCACTCAGTCACATTATCCTGACACCGAGCTAACCAGCCCTTGCCCTATCCTAATAATGACGAGCACCAGGATAGGAAGCGACAAGTATCAATTTTAAGTCATTGGTTTGACTCTACTGGGAACCGAACTCACGAACTCGCGATCTTCTGCACGCGAGGCATGTGCTCCACTGATTCGGCCACCACGCCCAGTTAAACAAGTTAGAGCATGGACGCAATTCTTTATCTAAAGCGAATAGTAAGTGTTTCTTACTTGTTTCCAATTAACCTCTCGTAGATGTTTCACAGTCCTTCGGCATGTAGCCGCGTCCAGGGAGCAATCTGTTACGAGCCATCGCCATTTTTAAATTTGTGTAGCAAATTTATTTATTTGTTGATAAATGAATCTTATTCATATGTATCTTTTGTCAGTGCCATAGCACTGATCTTCCTACCGTATGTGTTAGAGGTGTATAGGTATTTACATTAAATTTAGATTTTACATGGTTTATATAGCAAATTGAAGTGTGAAGTCAATTCTAAAATTAAAGTATGCACAGTGCAATAAGTAATGCGTATGAGGTACAGTAAATCATGTTACACTTACATTTACATAACAAGGTTTTAGTTGTATTCCAATTCAGTAGATACTAATACCTTAACTTAGTTTTAGTTCAGTGTTGTGAAATATTCATTTATTTGGGTCATCGTGTGGTTTGTGATCTGAGTTGGGTGTGGTACTGGTAGGATGATTACGGTATGGCGGGAGGGAGAGGAGGGGAGAGGGACGGTTCGGGTTGAGGGCGGAGGTGGGGGGTGGCAGGTGGGAGGTGGGACAGTCGGAGCAGTTGGAGCAGGGTTGGTTGGAAAGATATGGTGGGAGGGAGGATAGGGGAGGAGGAATTACTAATGAGAAACAAGGGGGAAGGTGAGTTGATCTGGATCCGTTGGAGGGAGCAGTGAGAGGAAAGATGGGGAGGAGGGAGGGGGATGGGAAGGAAAGCGGTGAGTGAAGGTGTGATGTCGGGGAATGAGGATTAGGAGGAGGCATAGGGAGGCGGAGGAGGGAGCGAGCATGAAGGGTGACGCGGAGTAAAGAGGAGGAGAGAGTGATGGGGGAATGCATAGGAGAGAGGGGAGAGGGTGCGGAGAAGGGCGGGTAGGGGGTAAGGGAGGAGCACAGAGGAAAGGGAGGATGCATTTGTGGAGGGAGGAGGCTTGACTTGGAGATGGAGTGAGGAGCGAGGAGAGAGGAGGAGGAGGGGTGAGATGGAGGAAAAGGAGGGAGTTGGGGGAGGGAGATAGGAGAGGGCGAGGGGAGAGTGGAGAGAGAAAGGAGGGGACGATGAGGAGGGACAGTAAGACGGATAGAGGAGGAAGTGATGGGAGTACAGGCGAGGAGGGAGGAGATGATTTAGGTGAGGAGGATTGGAATTTGGGAGCAAGGGGAGGGAGTTCGAGACGTGTGGGGGGAGGAAGGAATGAGGAAGGAATGAGGAGGAGATAAGGGGGAAGATGGAAGAGAGGGGAGAATGGTGCCAAGGAGGAGGGGCAGGAGGGCCATCGGAGACTTTAAATCCAGAGAGCCGTAGCATCGCCATTGATGGGATCGAAGGTCTGCAAAGTCCGTGATGAGAGACAAGGGGTTGGAGGGTCGGCGTCAAGTTTCACTCTCCCCGCGCCGGTCTTGTCGCCTGCACATGTACGCGCAGACCACAGCGGGGGGTAACACAAACACACGAGCCGAGACGCAACATCCGTTTGGAGAACTGCGTCGAGAAATGGGCTGACCTCATTTCCCGCGCCGTCAGGGACGAACTTCCGGTTCCCCCGAGGACGCCCGCGACTGTCCCCCGGCGTCGCCGAATGTCGCCGAGTGTTTCCGGAGATTCCCGACCGGGCGGCGGAGGTGTCCGAAGGGAGCTGGGGGGCGGCGCGATGTCGGCTGGAGATTGTTTTCCTAACAGTTTACCGATTGTTTTACTCATTGTTTTTAACTTTTAAAATTAGGGTAAGAATTAATTATAAGTTATTCCGTTGTTCATGGTCAATTTCAGAAAAAACAAACCTTTCCATGATATGCTACAATTATGAATGCCATTTCTTAACTGGCTATTTATTATCTTCAATGATTTGCTTGATTTGTGCTAAATATCAAGAACACCAGGCAGCGAATTGTTTGTAGTACACCCCAGTCGCTTCAAATCCACGACGGAGTTGCGTGTGCATAGCTCGCCTGTCAACAAAGGCGCCAGTTTATAATTAGTTTTATTTCCACCAGGTTCCGACCCCCCTCTTTCTTAATTGTCTGTGCCAGCCGCCAGATAAGAAAGATGGCGGCTACGATCGGCCATTACTCATCTGTGGCCTCTCTAATCTGACGTCACCAGCAAAGGTAGTTCGCGACGCAGACACCAGTGGGACAACGTCAGGCTTCGAGGGATCTATCTGCCCCACGGCGAGGGCTCGGTGTAGGGGTGAGGCCGGGTGGGGGGTGGGGGGGGGGGGGTGTTGGAGACTGAGCTTTGTATCTTGCGAATTGATTCTTGTCAGGTTAATTTGTAAATGGTGGCAATATGCTTAAAACGCGTTGAGTGATGGTACCGGACGCGGAGGCCGATTCGGTAGAGCGTAGGCTTCCAGTTTGGAAGGTCTAACATTCGAATCCTGGTCGAGTCAAAACAATGGTCTACAAAATTGATATTTGTTGCTTCCGAGCCAGGCACTCGACATTATTATGATAAGACAAGGACTGGTTAGCTCAGTGTTTGAATAATGTGACTGAGAGGGATATCAGGTTATGGTGCCAGCGACCTGGTCTCAGTGGGGCAGCACTATAGATTTGCCATGGGTGCACACTGTCACAAGTCTGTACCTGTCCTTATATGACCTTAGATGTTACTGGGACATAAAATACCAAACAAATGCAAATACCTTGGGTGATGGTTGGGTGGTGTTTCGCAGAGCCATAATGTGCCGATCCCAAGTCTTGACGTCGGTTTAACAATGCTAATTTCAGAGCTCTTGTAATATGATCTATGGTTCGTGAGTTAATGTTGTGTTGCCCTTTAACACAACTCTATTTGAGATGTTCATGGAAATGTCTATATCGTCATGCAAATGTGATAGGTAAAACTTACAGAATAAATACCACTCAATTTTCGCTGTCAATATGGTCCTTGCAGCCGATCTGGCATGGATGTGCGCAGCTGACAGCCATTAATAATCATATTTCTGTAGTGAACAGTAGAAAACACCACTACGTCATTGTAAACCCGGGGCGGTATCCTGAAGTTATAGATATTCCAACTGTTCACCTTGTGATTTCCATAGATGTGTCCAGCTCACAGTTGACCTTGCCATCTACCAGACCTGAATCGCCAATAGCGGTAGCTGGCTTTCCATGTGGGAGATCGGGAGATCAAACCCTGGCCGAGTCAAATCACTGACCTACAAAGTGCCTTGTCACTAGCGAGCCTGGTGCTCAGTATTGATTGTCTTCGGCATGGACCGGTTTGCTCAGTACACATGTATTAGGATAATGTAACTGAGTGGGATATTGGGTCATAGTACTGGCAGCCTGGTCTTCCAGTGGGGCATCACTATAAAGTTGCCATGAGTGCACACTGTGATAAGTCGGTACCAATCCTCATATGAACTTAGATGTTGTAAGGACGTAACACCCATACAACCAAGTACATGTATAAAGGTGTCAGAGTGCACAGTGTGGAGTGTGATAAGTCGGTACCCATCCTGATATGACCTTAGATATTGCTAGGAGGTAAATCACCAATGAGCAAATCGCCCTCGTATATAAGCTCCCTCCTGAGTTACTCGACTACTCTCAGAAAACATCACAACTGGGAGTCCTGGCTCTCAACTTACTCAACCAATTACATTGTTTTGCAATCCTGTTAGCAGTCAGTGCTCCACCCAGCCCACGTCGAGCTGATTAAATATACCCACCCCCCCCTTCCTTAGATGTATAATCAATAAGTGTTCCTGTTGGTTTAGCGGGGTGGGGGCTGGGGTAGGGTGGTGGTGGTGGTGGTAGTGGTGGAGTGGGGCTGTCTAAAGAGGATAGCAGTATGGAGTGGCATCTTCAAAGAGATTCAAAGTGAAGAGTATTATTGTGAGACATAAGTAAGGGTGCCACTGGGCCGCATTCCATAGGAACACAATAATTGCCTCATTCTAAAGCACATTTACGGAGCAATGGAAGTAACTCTAGCTGATTCTTTATCGGCTCTGCCTTGCAGTAGGTTTACGTGTTTTATGTTTTTGTAACTGCATGAGGCATTCCAGGCGCATATATATTTATATCTATCTATTCATATACATACAGACATATATTTATATATATATATATATATGCACACACCATCACTATGCATTCATATACCAGACGGGATGACTGTATGATTTGAGCATCCATCTCCTGTTTTGGGAGATCGGGGTATCTGAACCCATGGGTTCCTGGGTTCGAACCCTGGTCGAGTCAAACCAAATATTGACACCTGTTGCTTCCTGGCCAGGCGCTCGGCATTGTTATGAGAGGGAAAGGACTGGTTGGCTCAGTGTCAGGATAATATGACTGAGTGGAATATTAGGTCATGTTGCTGCCGGCCTGATCTCCCAGTGGGGCAGCACTATATAGTCGCCATGAATGCACACTATCACAAGTCGGTGCCCGTCCTGATATGACCATACATGTTGCTAGGATGTAAAATAACAAACAAACAACATTGGCCAAATATACAATATGACAAATAATAATTAAATATAACAATATTCCACCGTTTTATACATGGAGGGCTATTTTCTGATCCTTTATCGGCTCTGCCTTGCAGTAGGTTTACGTGTTTTATGTTTTTGTAACTGCATGAGGCATTCCAGGCGCATGTATATTTTTATCTATCTATTCATATACATACACACATATATTTATATATATATATCCACCCACCATCACTATGCATTCATATACCAGACGGGATGACTGTATGATTTGAGCATCCATCTCCTGTTTTGGGAGATCGGGGTATCTGAACCCATGGGTTCCTGGGTTCGAACTCTGGTCGAGTCAAACCAAATATTGACACCTGTTGCTTCCTGGCCAGGCGCTCGGCATTGTTATGAGAGGGAAAGGACTGGATGGCTCAGTGTCAGGATAATATGACTGAGTGGAATATTATGTCATGTTGCTGCCGGCCTGATCTCCCAGTGGGGCAGCACTATATAGTCACCATGAATGCACACTATCACAAGTCGGTGCCCGTCCTGATATGACCATACATGTTGCTAGGATGTAAAATAACAAACAAACAACATTGGCCAAATATACAATATGACAAATAATAATTAAATATAACAATATTCCGCCTTTTTATACATGGAGGGCTATTTTCTGTTCCATGCAGTGGTCCACAACTAGTTCATCAAAGGATGTGGTATGTGCTGTCCTGTCTGTGGTAGAGTGCATATAAAAGACCCCTTGCTGCTTATCAGAAAGAGGAGCCCATGTGGTGGCAGCAGGTTTCCTCCAAAGAAATATGTCAGAATGACCATATGTTTGACATCCAATAGCAGATGATAATGTGCTCTAGAGGTATCATTAAATAAAACAAGCTTTATTTTGTATACATTTTTGTTGTTGTTGAAGATGTATACTGCCTATCATGGATAAGCCTGAATAGGCTTGTTTCCACCATTAGACAGTTTGTCGATAGAAAGCCCGAGCCTACACTTTTACAGACCCAAGGGATTTTTAACCTCCCACACCACATAGACATGGTATGAGAGCAACCGGCCTTTGATGACGCTGTAAGTTATACACAGTGGTGGAAATCCAAATTGGAAGAGATGGAGGCACAGGGAACCGAACCAGCGACCCTCAGATTAGGAGTCCGACCTAGAAAAAAGTCAGACACTCTAACCACTCCGCCACAGAGAAGACCACATAGTTACCAAGTTATCCTCTCTCTATATACACATGGAGAGTGACAGACAGATACAGACATACATGTAGAATAAGACCGATAATCCTCCACTAAGTTAGCTATTAGTAAAACTGTTGCTTCTACATTGCTGTGAATAGTACTCCTTGAGTGCCATGTAAGTTTTCAATCTATATGGCGTGAGTGTGATGCGTGAGGTATTCAATAGAATCGCAGCCACGTCGTATGTGAAGTCACTGCCACCCTAAGCAAGTCATGTGGTTTCTCTCCAATCCTGGAAGTTTTGTTCTCCCCTTTCTCCATGTTTCACACGGAAATCACCGATCACAGTTTTGGTTATCTCTATACCAATTTTAGTATCATGCTATTTAATTAAATAAATGCAGTTTACTAGTAATACTCATATATTTATATGTATATATGTATTTAAAATCGTTGGAGCAGGTTCATTCATCCCTTCATCGGGATATGCAGCTTTAACAGACTAATTAATTCTCCAGTTTGCGCAATAACCACCTATCGGTATGGGCGTTTTGTACATCAAGTTAATATTGGGAGAATTGGGTGAGGATTGTTGGGTAATTATGCGCGAGAAACTCCCTTCAAGTAGCCATGCACCTGCTCAGTGCTTGCATTGTGAATGTTGATTTCAACATTGGTAATTTAGCTCGCAAGTAAAAGTACATACTTAATATGAGGCTCTACTGGCGCCATCTATAATGTCATTCTTAACTAATAATGCTCCGACTGTGGCGCCATCTTCTGTAAATTTGCATAACGAGATGCGACCCAGTTTCATTATAGACACTTCGACCAGAGCATTTCGATCGATCGGACGTGTTCTCTCCTTGGATTTGTCTCTAAGTCGACAAGATGACGATCGATAAGAATCCACGATATAAAGATCGAGAGAGAAAACTCCGGAACGACAAGGTCTAACGCCTAAAGCATAAGGTGGGTCGAAGTCAGTGGCTATCCCGATTAATCTAAAAAAAAGAACAGCTCGTGTTGGTTGAACAAAGAACCGGCGCAAACCCTGGACAGACCATAACATTAACGCGCGGACACAAAAAATCGAGCTACGGACGTCGGATTAACCATGACGATACCCTGCATGAATGATGGTTGATGTCAGTGACGGGATCGATGCTTGGATTGATCGGTTTCAAGAGTGTCGAGTGTCGTTTTTCAGGTATACTCTGCCGTGGAAAATGAATGGTGATGTCACGCCACGTGGAGGCGGCCATGTTGTGTTGCCCTTTAACACAACTCTATTTGAGATGTTCATGGAAATGTCTATATCCTCATGCAAATGTGATAGGTAAAACTTACAGAATAAATAGCACTCAATTTTGGCTGTCAATATGGTCCTTGCAGCCGATCTGGCATGGATGTGTGCAGCTGACAGCCATTAATAGTCTGGCAATCATATTTCTGTAGTGAACAGTAGAACACCCCACTGCGTCATTGTAAACCCGGGGCAGTATCCTGAAGTTATAGATATTCCAACTGTTCACCTTGTGATTTCCATAGATGTGTCCAGCTCACAGTTGACCTTGCCATCTACCAGACCTGAATCGCCAATAGCGGTAGCTGGCTTTCCATGTGGGAGATCGGGAGATCCAACCCTGGCCGAGTCAAATCACTGACCTACAAAGTGCCTTGTCACTAGCGAGCCTGGTGCTCAGTATTGATTGTCTTCGGCATGGACCGGTTTGCTCAGTACACATGTATTAGGATAATGTAACTGAGTGGGATATCGGGTCATAGTCCTGGTAGTCTGGTCTTCCAGTGGGGCATCACTATAAAGTTGCCATGAGTGCACACTGTGTTAAGTCGGTACCAATCCTGATATAACCTTAAATGTTCTAAGGACGTAAAACTCATACAACCAAGTACATGTATAAAAGGTGTCAGAGTGCACAGTGTGGAGTGTGATAAATCAGTACCCATCCTGATATGACCTTAGATATTGCTAGGAGGTAAAGCACCAACGATCAAATCGCCATCGTATATAAGCTCCCTCCTGAGTTACTCGACTACTCTCAGAAAACATCACAACTGGGAGTCCTGGCTCTCAACTTACTCAACCAATTACATTGTTTTGCAATCCTGTTAGCAGTCAGTGCTCCACCCAGCCCACGTCGAGCTGATTAAACATACCCACCCACCCCCTTCCTTAGATGTATAATCAATAAGTGTTCCTGTTGGTTTAGCGGGGTGGGGGCTGGGGTAGGGTGGTGGTGGTGGTGGTAGTGGTGGAGTGGGGCTGTCTAAAGAGGATAGCAGTATGGAGTGGCATCTTCAAAGAGATTCAAAGTGAAGAGTATTATTGTGAGACATAAGTAAGGGTTGCCTCATTCTAAAGTACATCTACGTAGCAATGGAAGTAACTCTAGCTGATCCTTTATCGGCTCTGCCTTGCAGTAGGTTTACGTGTTTCATGTTTTTGTAACTGCATGAGGCATTCCAGGCGCATATATATTTATATCTATCTATTCATATACATACACACATATATTTATATATATATATATATATATATACACCCACCATCACTATGCATTCATATACCAGACGGGATGGCTGTATGATTTGAGCATCCATCTCCTGTTTTGGGAGATCGGGGTATCTGAACCCATGGGTTCCTGGGTTCGAACCCTGGTCGAGTCAAACCAAATATTGACACCTGTTGCTTCCTGGCCAGGCGCTCGGCATTGTTATGAGAGGGAAAGGACTGGTTGGCTCAGTGTCAGGATAATATGACTGAGTGGAATATTAGGTCATGATGCTGCCGGCCTGATCTCCCAGTGGGGCAGCACTGTATAGTCGCCATGAATGCACACTATCACAAGTCGGTGCCCGTCCTGATATGACCATACATGTTGCTAGGATGTAAAATAACAAACAAACAACATTGGCCAAATATACAATATGACAAATAATAATTACATATAACAATATTCCGCCGTTTTATACACGGAGGGCTATTTTCTGGTCCACGCAGTGGTCCACAACTAGTTCATCAAAGGATGTGGTGTGTGCTGTCCTGTCTGTGGGAGAGTGCATATAAAAGACCCCTTGCTGCTTATCAGAAAGAGGAGCCTATGTGGTGGCAGCGGGTTTCCTCCAAAGAAATATGTCAGAATGACCATATGTTTGACATCCAATAGCAGATGATAATGTGTTCTAGAGGTATCATTAAATAAAACAAGCTTTATTTTGTATACATTTTTGTTGTTCTTGAAGATTTATACTGCCTATCATGGATAAGCCTGAATAGGCTTGTTTCCACCATTAGACAGTTTGTCGATAGAAAGTCCGAGCCTACACTTTTACAGACCCAAGGGATTTTTAACCTCCCACACCACATAGACATGGTATGAGAGCAACCGGCCTTTGATGACGCTGTAAGTTATACACAGCGGTGGAAATCCAAATTGGAAGAGATGGAGGCACAGGGAACCGAACCACCGACCCTCAGATTAGGAGTCCGACCTAGAAAAAAGTCAGACACTCTAACCACTCCGCCACAGAGAAGACCACATAGTTACCAAGTTATCCTCTCTCTATATACACATGGAGAGTGACAGACAGATACAGACATACATGTAGAATAAGACCGATAATCCTCCACTAAGTTAGCTATTAGTAAAACTGTTGCTTCTACATTGCTGTGAATAGTACTCCTTCAGTGTCATGTGGGTTTTCAATCTATATGGCGTGAGTGTGATGCGTGAGGTATTCAATAGAATCGCAGCCACGTCGTATGTAAAGTCACTGCCACGCTAAGCAAGTCATGTGGTTTCTCTCCAATCCTCGAAGTTTTGTTCTCCCCTTCTCGCTTTCTCCATGTTTAACAGGGAAATCACCGATCACAGTTTTGGTTATCTTTATACCAATTTTAGGATCATGCTATTTAATTAAATAAACGCAGTTTACTAGTAATCCTCATATATTTACATGTATATATGTATTTAAAATCGTTGAAGCAGGTTCATTCATCCCTTATCGGGATATGCATCTTTAACAGACTATATTAATTGTCCAGTTTGGGCAATAACCACCTACCGGTATGGGCGTTTCGTACATCAAGTTAATATTGGGAGAATTGGCGATAAACTCCCTTCAAGTAGCCATGCACCTGCTCAGTGCTTGCATTAACATTCTTCCGCTGTGCACCCTTTGCAGATCAACTTCCTCTCTGCATGCACGTGTATATACATTATGTGTGATATAATCTATTATATAAATATAAATTGGCGGATGTATGTATCTTATAATAATGATTATTTATTATGCTACGACTCGATTATTATTCCTTGTGCATGTTATAATATTTGCTGTGGGCCAGCAGGCTGCCTGGCTGCTGCCCCTCCCCCCACCCGCTATTGCACGCACTGTATCCGCTTACCTGTCCCAGTACAGATCCATTTTTACTTTCGGTAGCACGTCTCGCTGCCAGCTCTGCATGTGCTAACTGACATTGCATTCAGCATGTAACTCTACGAAGCTCTTAGCATGCCAATGCTTTTTTGTAGTGCTTGTGGTAGAACTCATGACAAGAGTATTATTTGTAACAGCACTGAGGAGGATAGCAGTGTGCATGAGAGAAGGAGCACTTCGGTGGCCAGCATGTTGAAGGGTGCATGCAAGGATGAAGTTATGGCGTTGGAGACGGCAGGGAGCTGTAGGAGCATGGCTGAGCTATGCAAGGAGACTCTTCGGGAGATTGAAGAATTATGAGGTGAGAAGGAATTGGACGAATTGCTTCAAACAAGGGGTGCCTTGCTAGTGGAGAGAGTGGAATGACGATGCTGGCGCAAAATTGGCTCGACTGTCATGGCGGCGGGGGTGTTGCCCTGGAAGCATCCAAGATGGCAGTGGGGCCTACGCCGGCGGCCAGGCCCGGCGGCCCTTCAATGTATGGGCGTTCAAGGAAGCCCTCAAGTCGCGGGACAAGGAGGAGTAGGCACAACAACAGCAGTTCTTTGAGTGGTAGTGCATCATGTAAAATAAGTAGTAAGTGGTCCGTGAAGCGCTACACCGTTGCCAAGAAAAATGTAAATAAAATAAACTGCCTTGAATTGGTGTGTGCTACAGCTATGTGGGCATGAGACATCCCGGAGTTGTCGATTGAGGATTACTGGGCAATTTTACATCACATCAATTTTGTTTCTCACCGTTCCAGACATAATGATTATGTTGATGCCAGTCACGTTGAGTATGCCACCACCCTTAGGAAGTTAACGGAGACGAAGGGCTTCACCATTTTCACTGAGGCCTATACTGGGAAGAGTGTTTTACACTACAGCCAGGCAAATGTGCGTGATAAAAAACAGAAAGGTGCTTTGGGTGAGAACAAGCGATGCATGACGTTGGCAGGAACAACCGGCAGCAAGCGCGCCTGTTACGCCCTCAATAGTGAGCAAGGATGTACTAAAACAGAGGAGGAGTATCGGTTCGCTCACATATGTTTGAAATGTAGTGTTAAAGGGCACAAACGCAACAGCTCCAAGGATTGAAGTGTTGGTGTGAGAGGGGGTTGTGATGTTGGTGGCACGGATTCAACGGTTGACGAACACTCATATGCGCAATTTGGCTGGGAATGCTAGGCAATTAGTGCGCGGAAAAAGGCGAGGAATGCTGTGAGTGCTACTCAAGCTGGGTGAACCGGCACCCGTAATGCCATTTTTCAATCGTGGTGGTGCTGATTGTGACACCTTTAAGAATGTCGACACGGTATGGGACTGTAGTCGGGGAGCCGGCATTGGAGGTCAGCTAATATCGCATGGAAATCGACGATCGGGACGTTCGACTGGGTGAATTTTGTGAAGTGGGTGCCGCTGTCTCGGGTATCATGGAACTGAAGTTAAGCTCGCATGGACTGACTGAGACCAGCTGGTCAGACTTTATTGTGGTAATGGAGAGTGAACTTGCACATTTAATGGTTTCGGTGAGGGAGACATTTGAATCTGACTTTGTCACTTTTGGAGTATATAAAGATTGTGCATCGGGTTGTTGTGATTGTATTTATGTCTTCTCTTCCATTACATGTCAATTGAAACCATGCCACTTCTTTGTTGAGTGTTTTTGCAGGGGAAGCTCTGATGTCGACGCCCTATATATGTTACAGGGCATTGTGTTCGGGTTCAGGGTTATTGATCGGGATTGTGATGTCCATTATGATGTTAAGACTAGACGTAGCAAAACATCTTGGGAGACCAACATAATCAAGTCGCGCTTCTTTGCTGAAATTCATGATGGCTTGTTAACTAAGGTAGTCAATCCTCCTCTTTGTGTGCATGGGATCTTTGTTGTTCCTAAAGATAGTGGTGGCAGCCATAGTGTATTGGATTGCAGTAAACCTAAGGGAGGATCTGTGAATAACTGGACTTCTACTATTTCTGCAAAATTTAAATACAATGAGATTGACGATGTGGTCGAATTATTAAAGAGGGGAGACTATCTAGCTTGTATCGATATTAAGGATGCATACCATGCTGTCCACATTCACTCAGATAATAGGACTAGTCAGGGCCTTAAGTAGCGGTTTAAGGGAGAAAATGTTGATACATATTTAGTTGATAGTAGGCTTTATATGGGCATGTCGTCTAGCCCCTATATATTTTCACACATCTCAGCTTTTATGGTGCAATGTGCAGCCAGAGAAGGGGTTTGTCGTGTAGTAAATTACCTCGATGATTTTTGTGTCATTGCTGGTACATTCGACCAGGCATCTGCTTATCAACAGATAGTCATTCCTATTCTCTGTCACTTGTTTTTTTTTTATTAGTTACAAAAAACTTATTTGTCCATACAAGAATGTCAGGTTCCTTGGGATAGAGGTTGATTCTGAATCATTAGAATTATCACTTCCGGCGGATAAGTTGGACAGGTTGAGAGGGATACTTCTGAGTTTTAAGTCCAAAAGAAAGGCTTGCAGGAAGGACCTGGAGCACCTTGCTGGCCTCCTGGCACATTGTGCAAAGGTGGTTAGGGATGGCAGGACCTTCAGTAGAAGGGTCTATGACTTGATCGGTACTCTTCGTGAACCGTATTTTAAGGCGAGACTTAATGCTGGGTTTAGGGCCGATATTGACTGGTGAATTGAATTTGCATCTAGTTTCAATGGGAAGGCAGGTATGTTGGGAAAGTTTGCCATCACTAGGGCTATGTACAGTGATGCCTCCAGTTGGGGCCTTCGCGCTACTTTCGGGAATGACTGGTTGGTTGGTGCATTCAGCAACCGAGACGAGCATCTGATAGATCAGGTTTGTGGTCACCATGAGGTCAGGCTAATGGAGGGATTGGGTGATAAACATATTAACATTAAGGAGATGCATGCGGTAGTTGAGGGTGCTCACTTGTGGGCAGCTGAGTGGTCGAATTCCGAGATTGTTTGTATAACAGATAGTGCAGTGGCTCAGGCCTCAGTCAATACCGGTCGTTCTCATTCTGTTGATATAATGGCTATGCTGCTTGAAATGTTTTGGTTGTCGGTTGAGAATATATTAATACACGCATTAACACTGTTTGTGACAGCCCTAGCAGATTGGACGCTCGGCCCAGCTGCTCTCGAATAAGGGGGGTCCATAGTGATTGGGTTATGTGCTGCACTCACCTGTTTGATGCTCCGATCTCTTTTCCTTGCATGTCTGGTGCAGTTGAGAGTCGAACAGAAGATATTTGAGAGCCAGTTTTATGCACAAAATTCTATCTCAACCCATCCCGTTCAGATACGGAGGTATTTTGAATTCCTTGCTCTTTTTCTTAGTAATAGTTCTCCTTTCTCTTGTGCCTCTGAGCGAGTTGTGTTGTACGCAGCTTGGCTGGCTAGGTCTCTGACCTACAGGTCGGTCATAAATTATTTGTCGGGTCTGAATTATTTTCTTAGACAGAATAGTGCATTGTCCATCCAATACTATAATTTTGTGGTGGCTGCAACCCTGAAGGGGATAAAGCGGCAAAAGGGGGATGCCCCCTATCAAGCCACCCCTGTTCTACCACATATGCTTTTGCGTATTTTTTCTTTATTGACTAATAACCCGGGACATATTGCCTTGTGTATGGCAATATTGTGCTCATTTAGAGCGCTGCTTCATAAATCACAGATCACTGACTCAGATTCCACCTTGTGTAGGGGTGATTTTTTGTTTCACCAATGGGGAATGATAAAACGGGTGCGTAGCTCAAAGTCTATACAGTTTCATGAGAGGGTCTTGGAGATACCCGTATCCCACTCTCTAAATACCGCCCTATGTGCTGTCTCTTGGACAGAGCATCATTTCACTGATATATCTGGGGGGGAGCGGGACATGGCTTTTCGCCTGCCGGGACTGGGCAACTCTTCATTTCCAATGACATATCAGGAGATGTTAACGCTGTTTTCTAATAGGGCTGGCCTCGGTGAGGAGCATTTTACCTCTCATTCCCTCAGAAGGGGAGGTTGTACATACTTAGCCATGTCAGTGGCCTCTATTGATGAGATTAAGGTCAGGGGTGATTGGGCCTCTGACACGGTATATTCCTACTTGAAGACCCCATTCTATGAAAGGATAGTAAATGACTTCCGTGTCCTGGTTGCTTTGTCGAGATCCGAGAGGTGGTTGGTGGGACAGGCCTGGTTTAGCAGGCCCGTTTGGCGCTTAGTGCTTGGCCAAGAGCCTCATCAAATAAATTAGGCTGTTCACCAACTCCTGATATCCCACGCAGTCACATTATCCTGACAGTGAACCAACCAGTCCTTGCCCTATCCAAATAATGCCGAACACCCAGCTAGGAAGCGACAAGTATCAGTTGTGTAAGTAATTGCTTTGATTTGACAGGGAATTGAGCTCTCGACCTTCCGCACAGGAGGCCTGCGCTCTACCGGGTCGGTATCACTTCCAAGTGGAGCCGCACTATAAAATCGCCATGCGTGCGCACCGTCACCACAAATCGGTAGCCCTCCTGATATGACCCTAGACGTTGTCAGGACGTAAAACCTCGACAAATAAACAGACGTGGGGAAAAAATCCTGGGAGGTCACGGTGAGATTAGTCCTGTGGGAATGTGACAAGTCGACTCCCAGGCCACGTCCTCTAATCCATCCCACAGACCAGGGAAGCCCCCTCCCCACCCCTCCTCCTGGCTCCCTCCCGCCCCCCGCACCCCCCCCCCCCACACACAGACACACACAACCCCAGCTTAGCGGCACCTCCGTGTTCTCTAAGCGCCCACTTTGTAACACAAATAAACACGGCGTACGCGCTCCCATTCTCTGCTCTCCTATCCTTTGCTCTCCCATATTCTGCTCTCCCATCCCCATTCTCTCCCATACTAGCCCCTCTCTCCTCTCCCATCTTTCCTCTCCTCTCCCCCACCATCTTTCTCTCCTCTCTCTCTCCTCTCCCCCCCCACCTCTCCTCCCCCCCATCCTTTCTCTCCTCCCACATCTCTCTCCTCCTCTCCTCTCATCCCCATCCTTACCACTCTCTCCTCTCCTCCCCCATCCTGTCTCCTCTCCTCCCCCCATCCATGCTCTCTCTCCCTCTCTTCTCCTCTCCACTCCTCTCCTCCCCCATCCTCTCCTCTCCCTTCTTCTCCACTTTGCTTGTCTTTTCTTCCACCTCCTCTCTTTCCTTTAGTTTGCTTGTTTTGTTGTTGATTTGTTGAGTAGTGGTAGTGTGCCTTGAAACCTCTCCTCTCCCATACTATCCCCTCTCTCCTGTTCCCCATCCTTTCTCCTCTCCTCTCCCCCACCCATGCTCTTCTCTCCTCTCTTCTCCTCTCCACTCCTCTCCTCCCCCATCCTCTCCTCTCCCTTCTTCTCCACTTTGCTACTCTTTTCTTCCACCTCCTCTCTTTCCTTTAGTTTGCTTGTTTTGTTGTTGATTTGTTGAGTAGTGGTAGTGTGCCTTGAAACCTCTCCTCTCCCATACTATCCCCTCTCTCCTGTTCCCCATCCTTTCTCCTCTCCTCTCCCCCACCCATGCTCTTCCCTCTTCTCTTCTCCTCTCCACTCCTCTCCTCCCCCATCCTCTCCTCTCCCTTCTTCTCCACTTTGCTTGTCTTTTCTTCCACCTCCTCTCTTTCCTTTAGTTTGCTTGTTGTGTTGTTGATTTGTTGAGTAGTGGTTGTGTGCCTTGAAACCTCTCCTCTCCCATACTATCCCCTCTCTCCTGTTCCCCATCCTTTCTCCTCTCCTCTCCCCCACCCATGCTCTTCTCTCCTCTCTTCTCCTCTCCTCTCCTCCCCATCCTTACCACACTCTCCTCTCCTCCCCCATCCTTTCTCCTCTCCTCTCCCCCACCCATGCTCTTCTCTCCTCTCCTCTCTTCTCCTCTCCACTCCTCTCCTCCCCCATCCTCTCCTCTCCCTTCTTCTCCACTTTGCTTGTCTTTTCTTCCACCTCCTCTCTTTCCTTTAGGTTGCTTGTTTTGTTGTTGATTTGTTGAGTAGTGGTTGTGTGCCTTGAGACCTCTCCTCTCCCATACTATCCCCTCTCTCCTGTTCCCCATCCTTTCTCCTCTCCTCTCCCCCACCCATGCTCTTCTCTCTTCTCTTCTCCTCTCCACTCCTCTTCTCCCCCATCCTCTCCTCTCCCTTCCTCTCCACTTTGCTACTCTTTTCTTCCACCTCCTCTCTTTCCTTTAGTTTGCTTGTTTTGTTGTTGATTTGTTGAGTAGTGGTAGTGTGCCTTGAAACCTCTCCTCTCCAATACTATCCCCTCTCTCCTGTTCCCCATCCTTTCTCCTCTCCTCTCCCCCACCCATGCTCTTCTCTCCTCTCTTCTCCTCTCCACTCCTCTCCTCCCCCATCCTCTCCTCTCCCTTCTTCTCCACTTTGCTTGTCTTTTCTTCCACCTCCTCTCTTTCCTTTAGTTTGCTTGTTTTGTTGTTGATTTGTTGAGTAGTGGTTGTTGTGCCTTGAAACCTCTCCTCTCCCATACTATCCCCTCTCTCCTGTTCCCCATCCTTTCTCCTCTCCTCTCCCCCACCCATGCTCTTCTCTCCTCTCTTCTCCTCTCATCTCCTCCCCATCCTTACCACTCTCTCCTCTCCTCCCCCATCCTTTCTCCTCTCCTCTCCCCCACCCATGCTCTTCTCTCCTCTCTTCTCTCCACTCCTGTTCTCCCCCCCCCCATCCTCTCTTCTCCCTTCTTCTCCACTTTGCTTGTCTTTTCTTCCACCTCCTCTCTTTCCTTTATTTTGGTTGTTTCGTTGTTGATTTGTTGAGTAGTGGTAGTGTGCCTTGAAACCTCTCCTCTCCCATACTATCCCCTCTCTCCTGTTCCCCATCCTTTCTCCTCTCCTCTCCCCCATCCATGCTCTTCTCCCCTCTCTTCTCCTCTCCACTCCTCTCCTCCCCCATCCTCTCCTCTCCCTTCTTCTCCACTTTGCTTGTCTTTTCTTCCACCTCCTCTCTTTCCTTTAGTTTGCTTGTTTTGTTGTTGATTTGTTGAGTAGTGGTATTATGCCTTGAACCCTCTCCGCCAGACTCAATTCAGATCCGCGGCCTAATCGCCCGACTGGCACTGACGGGTATTCTTCCGCGATTCACCGTCGCGACGCAAAGGTAAAAGAGATGGCAGACCGGTCCGTCTCCTCCCAGCCCCGCGCACCCCTTCCTGTCCCGACGCAGACCCTCCCAGGACCGCCCAGCCATACACACCCACGCCCATCCGTCCCAACCCCACTATCCCGGCCCGTTATGCCCAACCCATGCCTACCCATGCTCACCCGCGCACACCCACGCACGCCTACCCATGCCTACCCACGCCTACCCACGCATACACACACTGACCCACACCTACCCATGCCTACCCAATCCTACCCATGCCCACCCACATACACCCACGCCCGCCTACCCACATCTACCCACGCCTACACATGCCTACCAATGCCTACACATGCCTACCCACACCCACCCACGCCTACCCCACACCTACCCATGCCTACCCATGCCCACCCATGCACACCCACGCACACCCACGCACACCCACGCCCGCCTACCCATACCTACCCATGCCTACCCCACACCTACGCACGCCTACCTATGCCCACCCATGCCAACCCATGCACACCTACCCATGCCTACACACGCCTACACACGCCTACCCACACCTACCCACGCCTACCCATGGCCACCCATGCCCACCCATGCACACCTACCCATGCCTACCCACACCTACCCACGCCTACCCACGCCTACCCCACACCTACCCACGCCTACCCCACACCTACCCACGCCTACCATGCATGCCTACCCATGCCCACCCACGCCAATCCATGCACACCTACCCATGCCTACACATGCCTACCCACACCCACCCATGCCTACCCCACACCTACCCACGCCTACCTACGCCTACCCACGCCTACCAACACCCACCCACGCAAATCAATGCATGCCTACCCACGCCTACACATGGCTACACATGCCTACTGACGCCTATCCACGCCTACCCATATCCACCCACGCCCACCCATGCACGCCTACCCACGCCTACCCACGCCTACCCACGCCTACCCACGCCCACCCACACCCACGCACTCCTGTCCGCGTCCCATCCTTCCCAACCCCATCCACTCCCATCCACATCCGTCCACACCCCGTCCACACTCCCTCCACACTCCCTGCACTCCCTCCGCACTCCATCCACACCCACCCAACCCCGCCCCGCCCCGCCCCGCCCCGCCCCGCCCCGCCCCGCCCCGCCCCGCCCCGCCCCGCCCGCCCCCGCCCCGCCCCGCCCCGCCCCGCCCGCCCCGCCCCGCCCCGCCCCGCCCCGCCCCGCCCGCCCCGCCCCGCCCCCCGCCCCGCCCCGCCCCCCCCCGCCCCGCCCCGCCCCGCCCCGCCCGCCCCGCCCCGCCCGCCCCGCCCTCCCCCCGCCCCGCCCGCCCGCCCCGCCCCGCCCCAGCCCCGCCCCGCCCCGCCCGCCCCGCCCCCCCCCCGCCCCGCCCCCCCCCCCCCCCCGCGCCTCTCCACCCGAACCGCCCTGCCACACCCAACTACAGCCAGCCTCATTCGGCAATGCGACACACAAAGGATACTCTTTGTTGGGATTCCATAATATACCTCCTTTATTCGAGGAGGGAGGGCGGGTGGGAAAACACGCTTCGTTAGTGCGCGGCTTTGATAGGCGGGACTGCGCGCATGCGCGGTGTAGTCAATACCTGTTAGCAGTCGGCGCAAGGAGCCCGACAAAGGAATCATGGGAAACGTCCAGCTTTTCCACTCGGCAAAGGCCTCGGCGCGCGACAGTGAATGCGCGCATGTGATTGGTTGGATTATGGCGCTGGCGGGACGCGCATAGATTTATTGAGTCGACACTGATTAAATCTGCGGGCGCGAGAAAAGTTTCCTGACTGGGGTGTTTCTGCTTTTGTTTGCGGTGTATCGTAATTAAAATATATAATAAAAGAAAGGGCGCGGTAGGGATGCTGAGTGGATCTGCGCTGGGTGAGGTGGGTGGGTGGGTTTGTGGGAATGTACATCATCTTTTGTGGGAAAATTGTCGACTAAGTTAGGGAGTTTAAGAGCGAGAAGGAAGCAGTGTATCGATCAAATGAGTCATTGTGTTGGATGGCGGGTTGCGTCTCCAGGTTTTCACGATTGATTGCCTACTTACGTTACTTAACGAGTCGCGTGTTCAATTGATGATATTGTTGTGAATATGCTTTGCAGGTACAGTACAACCCCGTTAAACCAAACTTGAAGGGACCCTAGAAATCTGTTTGGATTAACCGATCATTGGTTTAACCGAGCTTGGTTTGACGGGGTTGGGCTGTACTTCCTTGCGCCTCCTTTAAATGATATACAATGATCCGTTCTTGAATTTCAATAGCGAACGATTGGTCTTCCTAATTCCACTGCTTCTTACCAAATGCCAGCCTAGGTAGCGACAAGTATCATTTCTTTTATTATACTTTTTGAAGTCTTTGGTTTTACTTGACCAGGGTTCAAACCCCGGGGGTTCGATTCCAACGACCTACCAAAACACTGTGCACAGTGGCCGAATCAGTTAAGAGCGCAGGCCTTCCGTGCGGTAGGTATTGAGCTCAACTCTCGGTTGAGTCAAACCAACGACTTACAACATTGATACGTGTTGCTCCCGAGCCAGGCGGTCAGCATTATTAGGATAGGGCAAGGACTGGCTGGCTCAGTGTCAGGATAATGTGACTGAGTGGGATATCAGGTTGTAGGGTTGCGTGTTCGAGTATGTGGCTATGTTGGTAGGCTAAGGTGAAAAACAATACAGACGGAGAGAAACAGAGAAAGTAAAACAAAGTAAGGGTGTGAGAAGAGAGAGTCCAAGCCTCTCTGGTGTATTATATATGGTACATGGGTACATTGTAGAGTATCACCCCAGCCCTTTCCCCGATTGGGAAACAAGCATTCTTGGCCCTACCAATAGGGATCCAGCATTCCTGGTCCCAATAACTATCAGTGATCTGCCCACCATCACCAAGCTGTGTGGCCCCTCTGGCCACCACCAGCCTTGAACCTTGACCCTGAGTGTGGTGATCCTACCCAGCAGACGGGGAGGGGGTAGACCCTGAGTGCCCCTTACACGCAGCCCTGCCAGCACCACTATGTCTATTTACATTCTGCTCAGGCAACACGAGCACTTACATATATATACATACATGGGCTTTGGTCACATATACCTTTTTAGTAATAGAACATTTGCATTCCCCCCAACACCGTAAATCGGAATATTTTACAAGGTCATGGTGCTGGTAACCGAGTCTCCCAGTGGAGCAGCACTATAAAGTCGCCATGAATGCACACTGTCACAAGTCGGTATTTCGAGCTTTACGACCTGGCAACATCTAAGCTCATATCAAGACAAGAACCAACTACCCTACCAAAACGCTAGGCGGACACTAAAATCTCAGTATCTAGTTGACAGTCATTTTCCAGGGTTGTAAAGACACACCAAAATCAGGGACAAAATGAAGTTTGCAAATCATAGACACAACAGTAGGTTTGGTGGCGTCAGCACTTCTCCTGTACACAATCATTTGTATATGAATATATATATATATATATATCTGAGCCTGTCTCAATAGTTGATAACTCTTCTTTTTTTTGTCCATTGTAACGATTTGTAAAAATATACGGATTTTCGGTTCGGAATTATATATTGGCAGAGAGCATTATTATCCTCGGGCGACGGAGTGGGAACCAAGGTTATGTAATAGAAAAGCAATGGGTGCCCCACTCACTGTGTGACATATTAGGCTATGTGAAATATATGTTAATACATAGTGCCCAAGATTATGATGAGATGTTCCTATATAAGAGACAGTTAATGTTTGGGGAAATGTTCCCTCTATGCACCAGTAAGGGTGCAAGTGGAGGAGAAGGACATTTTTAATCTATATATTTATTGTAACTGTCTGCCACTACCTGTTACCACAGGGCCAATGGCCAAGCACACCAACCATTCTGCATTCATTAGGGACACCACCTACAGCTGCAGTTGAGTGACAGCTACCCATATGGGGGGGTTGCCTCCCAGGCTGTGGAGGGTGCCTAATTGGCTTGGTGTGGGAGGCCCAATCACCTGCACCCCTTCCCCCCCCCTGACCACACAAGCCTCATTTTGATATTAATTATTCTAGACACTCTGAACTATATGCTGCTAAAGGCACTACTAGAATACACTTCTGGATGGACTCTTGAATTGACTCTACTCCTGACTCTTGAGGGAGACACACTCTTCTCTTGGGCAGGAAACCAGACACTCTGTCTGATGCTCCACCTTTCATATACAAACTGAGCTGTGTGCAACAACCATGGGACTCCGGTTCAATGGGATGTAGGCACTGATTCATATACATACTAAAGAGAGTAATGAGGCTCTGTGTGGACAGGAGGTAAGGGGTCAGGGTGATAGGTCACTAGTAGCTGAACAGGAGTTGATGCCAATAAATCACAACTTCTTCACTGTCAATCTTGCATGACTTGTCTACCCTTTCCCTTATGAGTTTGTTGGAGAGGGACATCAGGTGTGAACTGACAGACGGTTGTCAGAACGGACTCTGACGGCCGTGCATCCAGAAATATAACTGATTGACAGAAGACAGCATAGAAACGGATACATTGGAAACACAAGGACATTTGCTTCAAATCAATATGTATTCTATTGGGATTATGAAACACCATATACAAAAGCAAATGCATAAGTAGATAGTATGTTGATCATTACAATGAACAAAGTTGTGTCCCATATTGCTTTGCACCTTTGGAGACAGTCTCATCCACGTATATATATCGCCTCAGTTTTCACCCTTGACATTGGCCATATCATGATGAAGTTATACTCAGAATCATTGAGTTACAAGATATTCACGGCAATCAGAGAACTGCAAGCAGCTAGCTAGTTCAGGACACAAACATCAACCCCAATATTCCAGGCCCTTCCTTCACGTTACTTTTGGAAACATAACTATATACGTCACACACCTTCGCGCCTAACTTAAAGCTGCATAGTTCGATCGAAACATCAAATTTCCAAAACCAAGACAATTATCTACATTTTATTCAACATATCTCACTTAGATACTGGTGCATTTATTAAACATGTGATGCCACATTGAAGGGAATAATGAGTAAATTTAATTGAACCTGTTACTGCAGACGACTATGGTGTCAGATTTTGGAATGCTTGCCAAACTTAATTTGACATGGTTTCACTTCAACTCCCTCAAACGTTAGCCATTTGAAATAAAAGTTATTTTAAACTAAAGTAAAGTAGATTATAATGATCGATCTAACATATATATCTCAGAAAATTACAGAAACTCAAAACCATCGGGATATGCATCTTTAAAGTAACATATTCCGTACATTAATCTTCCAAACATTTAAGCTATTTTGAGCAATTAGCTGCTGCGAATATCGACGCAGACTACTCTGACCGGTCGTGGTGGGCGAATCGGTAGAGCGCAGGCTTTCAGTGCGGAAGGTCGGCATTTGGAATTCATGCCGAGTCAAACAGGTGACTTACACTATTGACATAGATGTCACTACCTAGCATGACCGTCGGCATTACTAGGATAGGGCAAGTACTGGTAAGTCCAGTATCGGGATAATGTGACTGCGTAAAAAAACAGGTCATGGTGCCGGATAGCCTGGTCTCCCATTGGGGAAGCAATATAAAGTCGCCATATAGTGCGCATGGTCACACGTCGGCACCCATATTGATATGACCTGAGATGTTGCTAAGACGCAACATTCCAACCAACAATTATACTAGTGGTCCTTTAATGAATTGATCTCCCGCGGGATGGTGCCGGTAGCCTGGTCTCCCAATGGGGCAGCCCTATAAAGTCGCCATGAGCGCGAACTGTCAGTGTCACAAGTCGGCACTAATCCTGAAATCACCTTAAATGCTGTCAAGACACCAAACTCCAACAAACAATTATACTGATGGTGCTTTAATGAATTAATATCCCGTGGTTTACTTGTTTGCTGTTGTGTTGCGTCCTAGCAACATCTAAGATCATATGAGGACGGGAATATCCCGCGGAGAGAGGGGCATATTGGGTGCCCCGGATGCTGAAGGTAAGTATATCCCATCCAGCCTTTGCAAACACCCCCCCCCCCCCCCCGCCGTCACACACTACACCAGCCTCTAACACCTGGATACCTGCCTGTGGACAGGACAACATGTCGTCAACACTGGGCGCTATGCCGATCCCCGTCGCCATGGGGCCGGCCCCGGCGCACTAACAATTGATCGATAATCGAACGACAAACATTTATTTCCAAGCCAACTTTGAGTAAACTATGAGTGTGTCAATAGCAGAATAATTTGCATGGCGCACATTGTGGTTGGTTATTGGAGGTTAGCGTCCTAGCAATATATAAGGTCATATCAGGACGGCGCACATTGTGGGTCATGGCCTCGCTGTGATAAAAGAATGAATCACTTAACTCTAAAATCTTGAAAATAATATACCTCCATATATATGCATATATTCGCGATCTTTGTTGGCAGTATGCTAACACTGCATGACACAGGCAATATACATACTCCATCATCATATATACTAATACGCACACTATCAATTTTCTCAAAATTAAAAACAGAATCAAAGCCCGTCCCCCGCAGAAACCACCAGCTTAAGTTATAATAATGTCAAGTAATATAATGATGATATATTAAACAATTAAACGAAGGTTAACACGTTATATATATCAGAAAATGCATGCATATATATGAAGAGTTCAAGCGCAAATACCCATACACGCCGATCCAAAAATTCAGATAAACATTGGAATTAAACCTGCAAAAAGTTTTCTTTTTTTACATTTCTTGTTTGTTGTCCATCGATCCAAAATCAAACGTTCACAAGCGCATTGGAATTAATGAGAAGTAAAATTAGCTTCAGGTAACAAATCTTTTTTTTTTTAATTAAATTTTTGGATTGGCGTTTATGGGGGTTTGCACCTGAACTCTTCATATATAAACGTTATTTTCATTTAAATAATGTTTCCGACGCAATCCTGTATAATGGGTTGAAGTGAGCAAGTTGATGTGCTTTTGTAGGGATCTGATTCTGCGACAGAAAGTGGGTGAGAAACAGGTAACTCGTGCGATATCCGATGGTGTAATATGCGCCGACTGCGCCTCGGGGCTAGACGGTAATAATCTGCGGACATTAACGGATTATATGCCTTGTCCCACCTAGGGCGGGCCGACATATCTGCTTCAGTAATAACTGCGTCAGGGTATTGGCTAAGGCACTGCGTCGCGGTGTTACTTATTTGTTGGCAGAGAAGGGCTCCGGGATAGCTAGCAGAAGTTGCCATCATCGTCGTTGTTGTTGTTGTCTTGCCAACATTTCTGCTTCAGTAATAACTGCGTCAGGGTATTGGCTAAGGCACTGCGACTCGGTGTTACTTGTTTGTTAGCGCAGAAGGGGCTCCGGGATAGCTAGCAGAAGTTGCCATCATCGTCATTGTTGTTGTTGTCTTGCCAACATATCTGGTTCAGTAATAACTGCGACAGGGTATTCGCTGAGGCAATGCGACTCAGTGTTACTTGTTTGTTAGCGCAGAAGGGGCTTCGGGATAGCTAGCAGAAGTTGCCATCATCGTCGTTGTTGTTGTTGTCTTGCCGACATATCTGGTTCAGTAATAACTGTGTAAGTGTATTGGCTGAGGCACTGCATCTCTGTGTGCATATTCGATGTTAGTTGTTAGCGGAGAAGGGGCTCCGGGATAGCTAGGAGAAGTTGCCATCATCGTCGTTGTTGTTGTTTTCTTGCCGACATCTCTGCTTCAGTAATAACTGCATCGGGGTATTGGCTAAGGCACTGTGTCTCTGTGTGTATATATTCGATGTTACTTGTTTGTTAGCCGAGAAGGGGCTCCGGGATAGCTAGGAGAAGTTGCCATCATCGTCATTGTTGTTGTTTTCTTGCCGACATCTCTGCTTCAGAAATAACTGCATCGGGGTATTGGCTGAGGCGCTGTGTCTCTCTGTGTATATATTCAATGTTACTTGTTTGTTAGCGGAGAAGGGGCTCCACGATAACTAGGAGAAGTTGCCATCATCGTCATTGTTGTTGTTGTTTTCTTACCGACATGTCTGCTTCAGTAATAACTGCATCGGGGTATTGGCTAAGGCACTGTGTCTCTGTGTGTATATATTCGATGTTACTTGTTTGTCAGTGTATGCAGGTATTGCAGGTATAGCAATACCTCAGGGAGTTTGACGCCCCTGCCTTGCAGAGTTGTAAACCACTGCCTTGTGGTACAGGTCCTTGACAGAACCGAAGGCTCAGGGAGCAAACCCTAAGCAGAAAACCATGTCACTGTGGCAGCATTAAGGGCGGTTGATGTATGGAACGCCCAACTTCTCCCGACCAGCCACTGCAGGGACAAATAGTTTTGCGCCTGTCTTGACATGTTCTTGCCGGTGTGAAACCTCTATTTGCTCCCTGAGAGAGTGCCGCTGGTAACTTGCAAAAGCCAGCAGCACTTCAACACTTTTGCAGGCAGCTTTCATGAAATGTCGACAAAGTGACGAATAAGGAAATACTCAAATGGATGGGGCTGCCCTCTATGGAAGATCTTCTGATCAAAACGAATCTCCGGTGGACTGGACACCTCATGAGGATGTCATCAGACAGGCTACCAAAGCAGATCCTTTATTCTCAACTGTCTTCTGGCTACAGAAAGAGAGGGTGCCCCCGTCTCCGGTTCAGGGATACCATCAAGAGAAACCTGAAGCGGAGAGACATTAAGACCGACTCATGGACACAACTCTCACAGCAGAGAGCTAAATGGAGAGTGGCAGTCAAGTAATGAAAGCAGTCTTTGTCGCATCACGACCAACAGCATCATGATGATGATGACTTGTTTGTTAGCCGAGAAGGGGCTCCACGATAGCTAGGAGAAGTTGTCATCATTGTTGTTGTTGTCTTGCAATGACATGGATTCCCAAGGAGAGAATTGGGGGAGGGAAGGAGAGGGGAGATGGGGCTGCCGAATGGGACAGGGAAGGGTTGAGGGATGGGAGAGATGAGGGCAGGGGGTGGGGGAAATGAGGAGGGGGTGAGCCAATAAAGGGGAAGGGGGAAGGGGGAAGGGAGAAGGGAGAAGGGAGAAGGGAGAAGGGAGAAGGGAGAAGGGAGAAGGGAGAAGGAAAAGGGGAAAGGTTGTCGGTGATGACATTTTACCATAACTGTGGCTGTGGCTGTGGCTGTGGCTGTGGCTGTGGCTGTGGCTGTGGTTGTGGCTGTGGCTGTGGCTGTGGCTGTGGCTGTGGCTGTGGATGTGGCGGGCCTCGACGGCGGAAGGTCGGGAGTTCGGTTCCCGGTCGAGTCAAACCAATAACTTATAAACTTGATACTTGTCACTTCCTAGCCTAGCGATCGGAATTACTAGGATAGGGCAAGGACAGGTTAGATTAGTGTCAGGATAATGTGACTGAGTGGGGTATCGGGACATAAGGGTTTGGCGGCCTGATTTTCCAGTCGGGCAGCACAACAAAGTCGCCGTGAGTACGGACTGTCACAAGTCGCTACCCGTCCTCATATGACCTAAGATGTTGCCAGGACATACAACTCCAACAAACAACCAACCATTATTTAATCCAACTGATATTGTTGTCACAGTGTCCCCTTTACACGATTTCCATTAAATAACACGAAGCATCATCTGAGAGCTTTAACAAAACCACAACAAAAACCACACATACCAAAGGATGTAATTCAGGCCTTTGGTCCGAGATGGCGGCACCGGCTGAGTGAACGTTACCCAAGACCGATCATCGGAACCTGGCATTCAAAAGGACGCGCAGTGAATTATGTGAATGTCATTCGCATATGGAGTCAATGTGGCGTTAATGACGGCTAATTGAGGTGCCGATCCGGTTCCCAAATTCCGATTCTAACTCGGGTTAACCCAGAGTCACCAGGGTGATTATGATGGGACCCTGTGAGGCTCCCCTCCACTCCCACCCCCACCACAAGCTCTGCCGGTTGGACAAGAGGTCAGGCCTGGGTTGAAGATGATTTTGTGGAATGGCAGCGGGTGAAGGGGGTGGGGATGGGTGGGGGGAAACATGTGTAGGGGTTCTTGGAGATGTATACTGCATATCATGGATAATTTTGAATAGTCTTGTTTTCACCATTATACAGTTGGTCGATAGAAAGCTTGAGCCTACACTTTTACCAACCCATGGGCTGTTTAATCTCCTACACCATATACACATGGCCTGAGAGCAAAGGGCCTTTGATGATGCTGTAAGTTATACACATCTGTGGAAATCCAAATTGGCAGAGGTCGAGTAGGGGTTAACTGAAGCCCCAGTCACACTACGGCGTGCTACTACTTACGGCAACTTTTCCACCACTTTGCGGCACCAGACAGGATCGCCGAAGGAGTTCAGCATCCATCTCCCGTTTTGGTAGATCGGGAGATTCCCTGGTGGAGTCAAACCAATGAAATAAACGTTGATACTTGTTGCTACCTAGCCAGGCGCTCGACATTATTAGGATCGGCAAGGACTAGTTTGTGAAGGTCAGGATAACGTCATGGTGCTGGTGGCTTGGTATCCCAATGGGGCAGGACTATAATGAGTGTGCACTATCACAAGTCGGTCCCCGTCCTGATATAACCTTAGATGTTGCCAGGATGTAAAACTCAACAACCGACCAACCCAGTGGGGCAGCGCTATACAAGTCGCCATTACTGTGCACTACCAGAAGTCAGTACCTGTCCTGATATAACCTTGGGTGTTGCCAGGGGGTAAAGCTCCAACAACCAACCAACAATGTCCGGGAAAGTTTCTACGTTAGTTCCAATGTATTACTACTGCCCGTCCTGATATGACCTTAGATGTTGCTAGGACGTAAAACAATAACAAACAAACAAACAAACATTACTACTGCTGGGGGTACACTTTCCCTAGTTACTAGCTTAACGGGTCAATAAACAGGATTCCTTCATTGGGAGCGGCCTTTCTGCCTATTAACACGGGAGCAGTTTAGGGGCTAACGGGGAATGGCTATTTATAGCAATTGACAGTGGTTCTTGGGAGGTGTGGGTGCAGTGGGGGGGGGGGGGGTGAGGTGTGTGGGGGGGGGATGTCTTAAAGAGGCCTGGGGTGTTGACAAATGAAATCGATTTACCAACAACTCATCAATCCAGCCGGACCAATGTGAGGCTTAACACAATGTTAATATTACCCATTGATAGAATTGAAGCATTCCATACCGTAGAACCATGTCTCACCCTTGTGTAATCTACATTGGCCTTCATTCCCTTATAATAAATGAATGGTCGCAAAACCAGTGCTGCAGCATTGACAAAAGATATATATGAATCAAATTCATTTACACAAAAAATGCTGTGCTTGAAGAGTTGTCTGCGCTTTGGGAGATGGTGCCCTGGGATTGAATGGGGTCCAATTAATAGGGCAATGATGCTTAATGGCCCCCTGGAGGAGATGGACCCCCCCACCCCCAACCGGGAAGTGGTGTGTCACTTCCTCCACATGTGTGACACGCCCCGCACCCTAGGGCTCAGGGCGGTTGACCTCCGCCCTCCAAACTGATGAGTACACTGGTCCCACTTTGTGTACTTTGCACATTGTGCCTCATGAGGGCTGGATGAGAGTAGCTTTTGGGAAGAGGCCATTTCATGTTCGAATGTAATGAGTGTAAAGTATGTGTAAAGGGATGACATGTCATTGATGCTGATGGTCTCTCGTTACTTAATCAGTTAAAGCTGCATAGTCTGATGAAAGTAAAGATTGTTTTATTTAACGACCCCTCTAGAGCATATTGATTTTCGTATCATCGGCTATTGGACGTCAAACACATGGTCATTCTGACATATTTCTTTAGAGCAAACCCACTGCTGCCACATAGGCTACTCTTTCTGATAAGCAGCAAGGGATCTTTTATATGCACCTTCACACTCACAGGACAGCACATACCACCGCCTTTGATAAACCAGTTGTGGAGCACTGGGTGGAATGGGGAAAAAAAACAACTGCAAATGGGTCTACTGAGCAGGATCGATATGATGACCGACACCTTCACAGGTGGACAAACTAGCGCCTGAGCTACATCCCGCTCCCTCATAGTCCGATGAAAGCATCACATTTTCAAAACCCAGACATTTATCAAGGTTTGATTCTACATCTCTAACATGATGTAAAGTCTAGGTCCACATAAAGTAAAGTTGAATCCTTCCTCCAACTAATAGTTTTACCACCTGTCGTGGTCACCAGTATGTAAAGTGTACAGCTCGAATCTGTGGTTGTGTAGACAGGCTGTAGTGAAATCAATACAGACAAAGAGAAAGGAAGAGTATAAAGTGTGAAAGAAGAGAGAGAGTCAAACCCTCTGGTTTATTATTTATATGGTACATGGATTCAGAGTAGAGTAGCACCCCCCCAATGAGAAATAAGCATTCTTAGTTCTACCAATAGGGATCCAGCATTCCTGGTCCCCATAGTTACCAGTGATCTGCCCACCACCAAACTGTGTGGCTCCCCTGGCTACCACCTGCCTTGAGCCTGAGTGTGGTGATCCTGACAAGCAGAGGGGGAGGGGGTAGGCTCTGAGTGCCCCTTACACACAGTCCTGCGAGCACCACTATGTCTATTTACATCTCACTCAGGCACCACCAGCACCTACATATACACATACATGCACCTGGTCACGTATACCCTATCAGCAATAGAACACCCGCATTCCCCCACCAATGCATTAAATCGGAATATTCTACAATGATACTGGTGCACTGATTAAGCATTTGTTGCGGCATAGAACGGAATGCTAATTTCATTTAATAGAACGTGTTCCTGCGCAATCATATGGTGTCAGAATGTCTATGTGAACGCTAAAATAATTTTGCATGTTTTCTTCTTCAAAATCTATTAAAAAAATAGCCGTTTGTAATAAAGATTACTTCAAACTATGAAGTAAGGTATATTATAAGTACCGAATTGACGTATGTATCTAATAAAAATACAGATATTCAAAACCATCCGGCTATTCAACCGTAAATATGAAAATGACGTGTGAGTAGTATATGAAAACGACAATAGTTTCCAGGTAGGTAAATCGTAAGGGAGAATATATGTGGAACATACGTGTTCAGAATACATTTAAGATATTCATTTCACATACATATTTGCGAACCTGTGGTATAATATTTCGGAAGTCAATAGTCTGCATGGTTCTGGGGATCTTTATACATATACTTTATATATAAGGAGTTCAGGCGTAAAAACCCTGTAAACACCATCCAAAAATTGAAATAAACGTTGAAATCAAACCTCCAAGACATTCATTTTGTTTGTATTCCTATATTTATGTTCATTGCTCCGTAACTATCTCAGCACAAGAAAAGTTGAATTAGTGAGAATTAAAATTTGTTGTTTCAATTACATTTTTGGGTTGGCATTTACAAAGTTCTGTGCTTGAACTATTCATATATATATATGAACATGTCAGATGGTTTGCATATTATTTATAGAACTCTTGCTAGAGTTTGTTGCCAGCATCACTCAAAACCTCACTGATTCAATTACTACAATTATTCCATATAAGATTATAATTGTATGTAAAGCTATGTATATTGAAAATCTCACCCGTAAAGCATACTAATAATAATTGCATAGTGGCCACCTCCCACTCCTACTTAAGTCATTGTCACATCTCACCGGACTGAGCACCAGAGACCACCGGACAAAGAATGTTCTAGTCTGGTGTTGTCCAGTGAAGAAATCTATCGAAATGTATCGAAATAGAGCGTAAAATTAGGTTAATTGCCACCGGACAACCCGATAAGTACCGTACATGTACCGTACATGTACCGGATGAGAACTGGACGAGAACTGGACACGTAACGGATGGATACCGGACATGTACCAGACAAAACGGACAAACCAGACACCAACGGATGGGTACCGCATATGTATGGATGGGTACCAGACATGTACTGGACAAACCGCAGACCAACCGGACACCTCAGTCTGGCGGTGTCCGGTAGAAGTTTTGTGCATGTTCAAAACTTGTACCGGACACCGCCAGACACCACCGGACACCGCCGGATGGTTACCAGACGGTACCCGAACATTGCCATACACAACTGGACAGTGTCCGGTTCTCGTCCGGTTCTCATCCGGTTCCCCGGTCCGGCAAGGTCTGACAGGGCCTTTTAATTATTACGGATGGACTGTTCTTCTACCTGGTTGCCGAGTCAAAGGAATGACTTATGCAACCGATACTTTATCTACCTAGCTGGATGCTCGGTATAAACAACAAATATGACAGAGCAAGGATTGATTAGCAGAGTATCAGGATAATGTGACTGAGTAATAAATCAGGTCATGATACGGGTAGCCTGATCTCCCAATGGGTGCGCACCGTCACAAGTCGCTACCCGTCCTGATATGACCTAATATGTTGTCAGGACATAAAACTCCAACAAACAATTATACTAGTGGTTCGTTAATGCACCTCCTAAATGTATATACGTATATTCATCAGTGTGGCCAAATATGCATTCATATATATATATATATATATATATGTATATATACATATATATATATGAATGCATATGTATCTACATATGTATCTGCATATGGATATATATATATATATATATATATATATCAGTATTGCACATTGGAAAACTAACAAAAGCAACACGCGGTGAAGAGAGGTTCGATGGTATTTGCGCCCCTTTGTGACTGGGTCCGACTAGAGGTATGCCATCCACGTTTTAGAGTCGGGCCTTTATCTCTCTATATCCCTATCACGTATAACAGTTAACTCTTTAACAACCAAGCAGCCTGAAGGACGTACTTGTTTAGATTCCAAGTAAGGCCCTAGCCCTCAGGGCCCGTTAGCCTTTTTATCGGACAGTACGCATGTGCAGAACCACCTCAGTCCCCCCTGACCACCCTTCCCCACTGACAACCCCCCCCCCCCCCCCCCCCCCCCCACTGACATCCCCCCCGACCTGCCCCTCTAGGTGTTCGTCCACCCATTCCCCAACGCCCTCGACCTCCTTTTCCCTTTCGCCTTCCTTTTCCCTTTCGCCCTCGCTCTTGCTCTCATTCCTGCTCCCGCTCACGATCCAACTCCCGGCCCAGCCCTGAACCAGCTCCCGTCTCGGTCCTGGTCCCACTCTCCCTCTCCCTCTCCCTCTCCCTCCCCCTCTCCCTCTCCTCTCCCTCTCCCTCTCCTCTCCCTCTCCCTCTCCCTCTCCGTCTCCCTCTCCCTCTCCCTCTCCCTCTCCCTCTCCCTCTCCCTCTCCCACTCCCACTCCCACTTCCTCTCCATCTCCCTCTCCATCTCCCTCTCCCTCTCCCTCTCCCTCTCCATCTCACTCTCCCACTCCCTCTCCCACTACCTCTCCCTCTCCCTCTCCTTCTCCTTCTCACTCTCACTCTCACTCTCACTCTCATTATCCCGCTCTCTCCCACGCCTCTCTCCCCCTCTCCCTCTCCCTCTCCCTATTCCTCTCCCCCTCCCTCTCCCTCCCCCTCCTCCTATCCCGCTCCCTCTCCCTCTCCCTTTTCCTCTCCCTCTTCCTCTCCCTATCACTGTTCCTCTCCTTCTCTCTCCCTCTCTCCCTATCTCCCTCTCTCCCTCTCTCCTTCTCTCTTTCTCTCCCTCTCTCGCGCTCTCCCTCTCTCCCTCTCTCCCTCTCTCCCTCTCTCCCTCTCTCCCTCTCTCCCTCCCTCTCTCCCTTTCTCCTTCTCTCTCCCCCCTTTCTTCCTTGTCTCACCCTTCCCTCTTCCTCTCCCCTCGTCTCCGCCTAAATCCACTCGTTCCCCTCCACCGTGCCTCACTGTTAATAACCTGGTAATAACTGACACCTCCCCCAGGGTCTCATTGCGCGCGCGTGCGCGTGCCAGCTAGTGCGCGTGCACATCTTAAAACGAGCTCGTATTTTCTTCAATTTCCGTGTTCATCCACACGCATAACTCCCGAGCCGTGATCATGTACTAATAAATCACCGAACAATTTCTCGCAGATTTAATT
This sequence comes from Branchipolynoe longqiensis, assembly GCA_030323885.1. NCBI lineage: Eukaryota > Metazoa > Annelida > Polychaeta > Phyllodocida > Polynoidae > Branchipolynoe > Branchipolynoe longqiensis. The sequence goes on along the minus strand of CM059190.1, from coordinate 66,220,787 downwards.
AGGCGACATGGAGCTTAGTGACGGGATGGTTGAATGAATTCAGCGTCCGTGTATCCCGCTATGGTAGATCGTAGGATTCGAACCCACAGGTTCGAACCCTGATCGAGTCAAACAGATGACTTAAAGATTGATACATGTCTCTTCCTAGCCAGCCGCTTGGCATTATTAGGAAAGGGAAAGGGTGGGTTGGGTCAGTGTCAGAATAATGTTACTGAGTGGGATATCAGGTCATGGTGCTGGGGCCTGTTCTCCCAGTGGGGCAGTACTATACATTCATCATGGGTGTGTATTGTCACAAGTTGGTACCCCTCCTGACATGACCATATACGTTGCCAAGAAGTAAAACTCCAACATCCATGGTCCTTAGTAATTATGTTAAATTTGTTTGAACGTCTGAAACTAAATTTACGCTCTTCTCTCATCACGCTGTCTTCACACCTTTGAATGTTTATTCTACATGTCTCTCATTGACCATATTTCATTTGTGTGACCTTCTTTATGCATTGAGACAACACTAGGTAAGAATCAAGCGGATCAGCGCCAAACTGAATGAATTCTAGTTGAATTGTTAGCACCACATCCTTACTCGCTAATAGGCAGTGTTCCCAGCATTCATTCCCTTGCTCCCATAGGTGTCCTCTCGTACATCTAAGGAAAGGAAACTAAAAACAGAGACAAGAAAAATAGGTCGTGAGAAAGCATGTCACGCCTACCCGTACGTCACCCACTTCTCCGTCACCCCACTTATTACTCTCCCGCCCCTCCCATCACCTCATCTGCCCAGCCTGCCATCCCGCCCCCACCCCCATCAACCCGTGCATCTCCCCCCCCCCCTCCCCCCCCCCCCCGACACAAACTCCAGGTACCCTCCCACACCACTTAAGTGCCCCGCCAGCCACGATATACTGGTCCCATCCCAAGTTCCTGGTTCCCTCACAAACTCCTGGTCCCTTGCTAGGCTTCTGGTCCCGTCCCAGGCTCCTGGACATATCAAAGGTTCCTAGTCTATTCCCATGCTCCTGGTACCCTCACAAGCTCCTGGTCTCCTCCTAGGCTCTTGTTCCCCTCCCAAGCTCCAGGTCCTCTCCCAAGCTCCGGATCCCCCGCCCAGGTTCCGGGTCCCTCTCCCAGACTCCTGGTCCCTCTCCCAAGCTCCTGGTCCCCTCACACTTTCCGGGTCCGCAACCCAGGCTCCTGACCACCTCATCTTATAACCTTCCTGTCTCTCCCACATTGACCCCTCTACCAATCTCCCATCATCCATCTTCTCCGGCCCTCTCCCCTCCGTCCCTCCTTCCTGATCCTTTTCGGCCTAGTTCCACCTTTCCCTCACCAATTACCCACTTTCCTCAAAACTCCTGCTTTCCACCTCGTTTACCATATCTGTCCTCACTCCCCCATGTCCCCCAGTTCTACTCTCAGTCCCACCTTCACATCTAGATTTGCGCTCATTTAAATCCATATTCTGGTACATAACTTCTCCGATATGTTGGAACTCCCACTCTAAATCCCCTCCCCAACCCTACTCTAATCCCCCAATCTCAGCCAGACTACTTTATTCCTCCACCCCTACTCTCTGACCCCATCCTGAAACTCCCCGTCAAACCTCAAGCCACTGAGTTGCTTTTGGGGTGGTTCATAACCTTACAACGGTTACCGACTGCAGAACTGCAGCAATATAGAAAGGCCCCGATAAATCGGTCCAATCTTTGGTTGAAGATTAATCTTCAGTAGGGATGGTTGTAGAAGCTGGGGATGACTTTACAACATTCAAAATGGCGAAGTGTTGGGGCAGCACCGCATCTCTCTGGTCCGGCGGTAGCAGAGCACTCATATCCAGTCGACAGCAGCAAGGGTTTAGGAGGAAGGGACGGGTAAAGGTGGGTCCAGCGGTTCCAGCAACAAGAACAGAGTGAGAGAAACAATAAGGTAAAGGCCCCCACCCAAGCAAACAACTCCTTTGATCAGGGGGTGAAGTAAGCCTAGGAGAAAGAGTAGATTATGGGAAAGAGAAATGAGGAGAGTTGAGTCAAAGGACCATGTCTATTTGCTCTATGGTGACCAGCCAGCGAGCCAAAGACAGCGACAGAGTTAGAGTAGGAAGTGAAATGCTGGCGGGCTCCCCCTCCTGGAACTCTTTTCAGACATAATCAAGGAGGAGCATGACCAGCAGAGAGGAGATAGAGAGAGGTGTGGACGAAGTGCGGTCCGGATAGCAAGTGTCTACCACTACTGAGTCCAACATCATTCATTCATATAGGTACTATCACATCGTATCTTTTGTCTCCAATCTCATGCCCCGCCCTGCCTTTCCAGACATATATGCATTCAGCAATGTCACATCTTCAAAGACACACAATGTCACTAAGTGCCCTATCCTCCATACTCGTCGTGGGGTCGAACCCTGGTCGAGTCAAACCAATAGCTTAAAAGTTTATACGTTTTGCTTCTTAGCCTGGCGCTCGACATTATTAGGATAGTGCAAGTACTGGTTGGCTCAGTGCCAGGATAATGTGACTGAGTGGGATATCAGGTCATGGTGCTGGTGGCCTAGTCTTCCAGTGGGGCAGCACTATAAAGTCGCCATGAGTGCGCACTGTCACAAGTCGGTACCCGTCCTGATATGATCTTAGATGTTGCTAGGACGTAAAACAACAACAACATACACTCTCTTCGTGACCCCCCTCCTCTCTCTCCATGACCCTCTCCTCACTCTCTCCAGAAGCAGCCACAAAGACACCAACTACACCATGCAGTACTGTTACAACGCACTCCCTCCAACCACACACACAATCAAATACCATCACACGTCTGCACAGAAGGCGACTAAAGTGAATATTTTAAAGGCACATCAGTTCTGTTCTTTATGTATACTTTCATGTTGTGGCCACGTTGGTATTATCATGTGTAATCGAGCAGCGCCGTGGCCTAATCGGTAGAGCACGGGCCTCGCGTACAGAAGGTCGGGAGTTAGGTTCCCAGTCGAATCAAACCTGCCTCTAAAATGTACATGCGTTCTTATGATGACCTGATTATGGAGCAATGAAAAAAAAAGTAGGGAAGTAAAAAATTAACTTTTTGAAGGTTTGATTCCAATGTTCACCTAAATTTTTAGATTGGTGTTTATGGGGCTTTGCGTCTGAACTCTTCATATGATATATATATATATATTACCTCAGAAGACAGTTTTAGGATATAAAACCCCAACAAACACTAACCTACTGATGTATCATTTGATTTCTTCCAGTGCAAACTTTGTGGTTCTCTACCCCTCTCTCTATTAGCTTCCTCTTTTAAATCGCTGTATATCTACAAATCTACTCCACAAGGGAACCCACATTAAGCTCTCTCTTTCATTCCGGAGTAATGGTCGATTATGGATTTTGTCCTTTTACTGCAGCCAATCAATTAGGCAAAGCTGACCTACCAGATAATGGGGGTGGGCGTAAAGCCAGCAACAATTTGCCGAAAGAAAGATCCCCTCCCCTACCACCCACACAGAAACACACATTATAATTTTATTGATTTTTCTTTTAGATCGGGCGCGGTGGCCGAATCGGGAGAGCGCGGGCCTCGCGTGCGGGAGATCGGGACTTCGGTTCCCGGTTAAGTCAAACCAATGATTTATACAATTGCAACACTGTAATGTTGCCATGAGTGCGCTCTGTCACAAGTTGATACCCGGCCTGATATTACCTCAGATGCTGCCAGGATGTACAACTCCAACAACCAAATGCCTGTCGCTGCACTGTACTGGGATAATGCAAAGCCTGATTGACTCGGTGTCAGAATGTTGTGACTGAGTGGGTTATTGCATCACAAATCCACTGGGACAAACGGTTACTTGGGGTTGTAGCATTCTTAAAAGAACGGGGAGTGCTCACTGTCACAAATCGATACTTTCCGACATTGCTAGGGCAGAAAATCCATTTATTCACTCACTTTTTTCTCTTAGGGCTTAATGTGGGGATTTTCTTGTTTTTGTTGTTGCCATTCAGAATTTTCCATTTCACTTGCGTGAATATAAATTTAAAACTGAAGGAATATATTTAGGTACTCAACATAAATTATGTGTCGCAAAATTATTCTTAGTGTCTGAAGCTAGTTAGATCGGATAATCTGTCTAATTGTAGACACAACAAGTAATAATTAAAAAGAAAACAGACGATCCAAAAGTGCATGTTTAATAGTTCGATGATTAACCTTGGAGATGTCATTGCCCCTGGAGGGCTGAATCGATCCCAAATGACCTCGCGTGACCCTTCCCAGAACGAGGCTAGGCACCGGGTGGAACTGTAGATAGCCTCTGAGTGCAAACATTCTCTTCCGGAACTAATTAAGTTAATACAGCATGCTCGATAATCATTCTAACCTGATTATTCCATTTTTACAAGAATTTGTTGGATTTGTAAATAAAGCTATATATTATGGCTGTGCAAATTGGTTTCTTTTTAAATATCAGTCCTTGGAATATCATCTTCTACCATATTACGTCTGAATTATGGGAAGCCAATCTCGCCAGAAGGTGAGGAGGCCCTTACTGCCTTATCCATCATTTTAGGTGCGAGTAGTCCAAGAACATTTCAATTTGACTGGGATCATCGGTACTATATGGCGTAGTTTTAGTTTTCTTTGTAGGTTGTTTTTGTGGGTTAATTTTGTGGGTTGTTTTTCTGGGTTGCTTTTTGTGGTTTCCTTTTTGGTTGATTTTTTGGTTGTCTTTCATGGTATTTAAGTCGTTTTCTGTTGGACTTTTCACGTTGTTTTTGCGGTTGTTTATTGTTGCATGGTGTTCCATTTGCTTTTTCTTTTGTCTATTTTATGCTACACAAATTAGAACATATTTGGGTAAATAACTCTAAGTGTTTCTCAGTTGAACATTACTTTTCCGCTGCTGGTAAACCACATATCCATATGAATAAACATTTACAACAACAAAATAAAATATGTAACCCAAAAGAGATGACCTACATTGCAAGATTCTAAATACAACATGGAAATCAATGAAACTAATCTGGGCAGAAACACTCTGAAACCGACACATTGTCACCCTGTGAGTACCGACTAATTACCCAGTGTCTAACATGCCAATACAAGGCTGGATTTTGAGTATTTATTCCAATTTACTTAAAGATAATGTCCTATAATCGGGGACAGAAAACAGCCAAAGACAAACGCAAATTGATTTCCAAGCAATCACTCTAAATTCCAGCACAAGCAAATGTTGGTAAGAAAGGTCCATTGGAAACCATCTCGCTTTGCTCAGTCCGACAGATTGTGCCCTCCCCCCTCCCCTGCCCCTCCCCGTCCCCTCCTCTCCCCCTCCCCCCCCCCCCTCCCCTTCAAGCACACTCATGATTGTATTCCTAATCTGAGCATTCACGGGGAAACCTGGAAGGAAAGCTTCTGATTGGGCATCCAACCTCCCCCTCTCCTCCCCCTCCCTCCCTCCTTCCACATTCTTCGTCCCTCCTCCCTCCTCCCTCCTCCTTCCTCCCTCCTCCCCCTCCGTTCTCGCTCCTCTCTCCTTCTTCCTCCCCCTCAGACCTCCCTCTCCCTCCTCTTATTCTCTCGACCCTCCCTTCTCCGTCCTCCTTCCTCCCTCCCCATCCTCGCAATCCGTTCTCCCTCCTCTCTCCTTCCTGTCCCCCTCACTCCTCCCTCTCCGTCCTCTTATTCCTTCCCCCCTCTCCCCCCCCCCCTTCCCCCATCCCGCTCCCACCTCTCCCCTTCCATCCTCCCTCCTCCCCTCTCTCCTCCCCTCCCTGTCCCTCCTCCGCCTTCCCACTTCCCACTCCCCCTCATGATACCTCTGCTTCCCCCTCTCCTCCCTCTCCCTCCCTCCCCTCCCCCCCCCCCTCCTCCCACCTCCTCACCCTCCTCCACCTCCGTCCGCCCTCCTCTCCCCCGCTTCATTCCACCCTCCTCCTTCCTCCTCCCCTCCCCCCCCCTCCCTTCTTTCATCCTCCCCCCCCTCCTCTGCCCCTCCTCTCCCCCCTCTCTCCTCCTCCCTCCCCCCCCCTGCTCGTCCCCTCCCCTCCGCTAACTCCCATCATGATTTATCAACGACCTGCCGAACCAGGCTGGGGTGGCTTTCTCGCAGATATCCGGCTTGATTGCAAAGAGGCAACGACCATATTGATTCCGGAAAAGTGTGGATAATGCCCCCCATGTGTGTTTATTCTCAGATTGTTAGTATACCCCGAACGAAGGCTCGCTACTCCCAGGTGGTTGATGGTGGAGACGATTTGACCCCGTGAGTCTTGCTTTGTCTTGACTTGTCAGAATAATGTTTGTTACTAATGTTAGAACTTCCAAAGTGTGCTAGGATTGTACATTGCCTGTTAGTGCTATGTGCTACATGTTATTCCGTCACTTGTCAGGACAATGCTTGTTAGCACTTCCAAAGTGTGCTTGGACTGTACATTGCCTGTTAGTTCTATGTACTACATGTTATTCCTTCACTTGTCAGGACAATGCTTGTCAGCACTTCCAAAGTGTGCTAGGACTGTACACTACCTGTTAGTGCTATGTGCTACATTTTATTCCTCCAATGTCCGTTGTATGGTATGTGCTCAGACTGTATATTGCCTAAACTAGAATGTGCGATATTACATTTCCCACTCGTCTTTATTACATTAAAAGGAAGAAGACACTTTTGACCTTTAGAGAATTGTGAGATCGGCAAATTTTCCCATGCCAACGACGCATTGTCAATGTTGATTTCAACATGGGTAATTTAACCCGCAAGTAAAAGTACATACTTAATATGGAAGCGACTACTGGCGCCATCTATAAAGTCTTTCTGATTAATAATGCTCTGACTGTGGCACCATCTGCTGTAAATTGGCATAACGAGATGCGACCCAGTTTCATTATAGACACTTCGACCAGAGCATTTCGATCGACAGGACGTGCTCTCTCCTTTGGATTTAAAAGATTCGACAAAGATGCTGGTTGGGAACAACATACGATTCAAGGATCGAGAGAGAAGGCTCTGGAACAACAAGCTGTAAGTCCTAATACCAAATATGAAAGGCAGCAACAGGTCAGTCGATGTATACGATGAATCTACGGACAAAATATTGCTTGTGTTGGTCGGACAGAGGATCGGCGCGACATACGGAGGGTTGACAGCCACAGCAACGCACGGATCTGAGACAAGTCGTGAGACAAGTCAATACGGACGTCGTTTTGACCGTGGCCTGGCTACGCTGCAGAAACGGATGGACGTTATTAATGACGGGATCAATCTTTGGATCGGTCAGGTTCAGAGGAATGCCGAGTGTCGAGGCTTGAGCTCTACTACGCCGTGGAAAAGGGCCTGTGACGTCACGCCATGTGCAGGCCTCCATGACAGCATGCTCGGTGTTTCATGGACGAGATCGAACGGAGTGAGCCCCGGAGATACTACAACACGTTCAAAATACGGATGCAACGTGGACGCTATGGACGTCGGATTCGTCTGGCCTGGCTACCTTGTAAAAATGGTTGAAGCTATCAAGGTCGGGATCGATGTTCGGGTCGATCGGAGTCATGAGGTGGAGGGCCACATCATGCCATGTGAGGCGGCCATGACACCATGTTCATCTACCATGACAAAGATCGCCAGCTGCTCTGGATACCCACCGTGTTTATCAGAGTTTGTTAACACCACAGCAAAGATAGATAGTCGTAGCCAGTAAACAAATGCTGCTCATTCGAGGGTATGATCATCTCCCACCCTCCCCAAGACTACTATGCTGTCCTAATAACACTATCAACTGACTCTCACAATACATAGCTAGTCGTAGCCAGTAAACCAATGCCACTCATACAAAGGTACGTTGTGACCATCAGCCAGACAGGTTTCACATGGCCTACACAATACTCTGGCTCACTACCTGATAGCACCGATCGTTGGACTCTCTCTTAGACCTCAGCACGTTATGCCCTGTCATAATGACATTGCCAAGAGAGCTCTACCCATCGCCAGACACTTTCAAGCCCCTACCATTAATAGCTTGGGCACGGCTTGTCCTACTCTTAATTAACACCGGTAGCCATACCCACAAAAACAAATGTCAACCATACAAGGGTACATTATGGACATTGCTACACAGGCTTCACATCGCCGATTACAACCATAACACTGGTTGCTCATACCTATATGTGCTCGGGTTGTCCTACTCTCATTTAACACCAGTAGCCATACCCATAAATATCATTGAGGAGTTTTTAACTCAAAGCACGCATCATAGCATCACGGAGGACCTCGCCGAAGGTCGGGTGGTTTCATATGTTGCAGGGTGTATGGGCACAACTACTAACCGCCATCACCCACAACCACATATTATAACCTGGGATTCGACTGCATTATTTTTGCCTCTCTTCCCAGGTTATCCACAACACCACACCAGTGCCTCCGACACCCCATAGCCGGCCTCCCGGCTGTACATGGACAATAAGGTACTGCACAGCAATCTGTTCACGACATCCGGTGACCTTCATGGTCACTCAGGTCGCGCGAGGATCTGAGGCTAACACTCCTGGGCATCAATGTCTGTGTCGTCATCCAAGACACCTTTCAACTCATCGTCTCCTAGAGACATCGCCTTCCAGCAATTCTGGTTGCCTTCTGCGCAGCACCTGCGTGGGGGCGATTACGTGTCCGGGACACCACCTTGGCACAACGGCCGGTCTCCTTGACTCATGTGGCTACCACTCACATGTTCGTGGATGAATTTCAATCATGACACTGCCCCTGTCCATGGCGGGCCTCCCAGCACACGGTGCTTTCAATCATAAGACTAGCCCTGTCCGTGGCGGGCCACCTAGCACCCGGTGCTTTCAATCTTAAGAATAGCCCTGTCCCTGGTGGGCCACTTAGCACCTGGTGCTTTCAATCATAAGACTAGCCCTGTCCGTGGCGGGCCACTTAGCACCCGGTGCTTAACGCTATGCACTATGTGTTCAACTCTCCATAGTTCTGCCTACAAGGGTCATCGAGGCAGGACGTAAGACAATGGTCACTGGACCTCTGCTGATGTCTCAACATACAACATCCAGTCTCAGCTTCCAGGCACTTGAGCTATATTTTTGGCTACGTGCCTGAAATCCTCGAAATCTTAATAAATCAAACATCTCATGGCTTAAATGTAACAACGAAATAGTAAGAATAAATGCCACTTTATTCTGTACTTGTCTTGCGTTGGTTGAATTGTCAATGTTGATTTCAACATGGGTAATTTAACCCGCAAGTAAAAGTACATACTTAATATGGAGGCGACTACTGGCGCCATCTATAAAGTCTTTCTGATTAATAATGCTCTGACTGTGGCGCCATCTGCTGTAAATTGGCATAACGAGATGCGACCCAGTTTCATTATAGACACTTCGACCAGAGCATTTCGATCGACAGGACGTGCTCTCTCCTTTGGATTTGCCGTCCCTCCCACCCAAACTACAAGTGACATTCATAGGGCTACGTGCCTGAAATCCTCGAAATCTTAATAAATCAAACATCTCATGGCTTAAATGTAACAACGAAATAGTAAGAATAAATGCCACTTTATACTGTACTTGTCTTGCGTTGGTTGAATTACCAGATTCCAGCGAACCTCAATTTACTCCGCGCACCTGCGCAATTGTATTGCCTGACAGTGACGTCATCCTCGCTCTTAAGCGGGTACATATCTCACGATTACTACGCTTTGGAATGGATTCGCCGGAAGCAGACGACAATTGTCGGTTTGCCGCGCGTTTTTGCGCACGGCCCGCGCATGCTCATTTCACGCGCCGTTTGCGGCCCATTAGCACGGGTAGAGGCACTCCGGCCCAGTGGGGGCTGAGATAGAAGACACGAGACAGCAATAATACTTCATCTCAAGTGTATGATTGCATGGACAAATGGTACCGAGCGGCAGTGGGGTGGGGGGCGGGGGGGAGGGGTGGGTGGGGATGGGGTATGAGGAGGAGGGGAGGATGAGGGGGTGGATGGGTAGTGGGAGGGGAGGTGTAGGGCGGGTGGGGAGATGAAGTGGAGTGGGAGGGTGTAGGGCAGGGCAGGGGGGAATGGGAGGTGGTGGAGAGGGGAGGGGAAGCGGAATGGGGAGGAGCGGGGCAGGGGGGGGGGGGGGGGAGGGGCCGGGGGAGGGGAGGGGAAGGGAGAGGAGGAGGAGCGGGGCCGCGCAGGTGAAGGGGAAGGGCAAGTGGAAGGGGGAGGGGGCAGGGGTTGGGGATGGGGGTATGCGTGGAGGTGCGGTGGTAACTGGGAGTGGAGGGAGGGGGGATTGCGGGAGGTAAAGCAGGAGGGAGAGGGAGAGAGATATGTGGGGGGGAGGGCGTAAGTTATGTGATGGGTGGGAGCAGGGAAGACAGACGCAGATATAAACAAATGTGGGGGCGGATGGTACCGAGAGGGAGAGAGAGAAATAGATAGCAAGAAAGGGAGACAGGCGAAGGTGGTCAGTGGGTGGAAATAGTGGGGAGAGAGAGAGGGAGTGAGAGGGAAAAGGGGAGGAGTAGCGAGGGTGTGATAAAGAACGAGCAAAATGGGAAGGTGGCAGGGTGATAGCGGAAGAGAACAATAGAGAGAAAAGAAATTGGTGGGGGGACTTGGTGGTAAAGAGGGTGGCAGAAAGAGAGAGAAACTGTGGGAGTGTGGGTGGGTGGGTGGGTGAATAGCAGGTGGGGAGGTAGAGGAAAAGACAGATGACTGTGGAGGTGTCTGGGTAAATTACCTGAAGGAAAATGGGTTTGGGGTGCAAGTGAGATTTGAATGCAGCAGTCTCAGGTTGTGTGAAACCCTGTGGTTTACGTCTAGCACTCTAGGTCTAGTTGGGTAGGTCTAGTTTCTCGCTTGTAGGTAAGAAACAGCTATGCGGCGGGGTCTGGTTATTAGAGAATCAAAATGTAATGGCTTTTTAATTTCTGACATTTTTTCTTTAAAGTAAATGTATCAAAAAATCTGTAGAACCCTTTTTTCTTCAGAAGATTCGCAGTAGTTCTCAAAGCTGCCGTCAGAAGGCATCTTGATGGTAGAAATCCTCTATAATCCCATATCTACAGAACGTTCTATGAAGTGAACTACAATTCACGTTATTTCTTAGCACTGCCACCAGAGGGCTGGTTGGTGGTGGAAATCCTCTATAAGCCCATTTCTACAGAACATGCTACAAAGTGAACTTCAATTCACATTAGTTCTTAATGCTGCAACCAGAAGGTATGTTGATGGTAGAAATCCTCTAGGAGGCCATTTCTACAGAACATGCTACAATGTGAACTACAATTCACATTAGTTCTTAACACTGCCACCAGAGGGCAGGTTGGTGGTGGACATCCTATATAAGCCATTTTCCCTGGAAAATGCTGCGCCATTCTAATTCGTCCAAGAGAAATCAGTAAAACCCTGTTCCTTTACGAAAAGCCAAATAATGTACAACATGAAACAAATAATCATTTATATTTATAAGGCAACATGTCCTGATCAGTTCGCCGGGAGCGATGTCTTAAGTGTCATCTTAGGAGGAGAGCGTATATCCCTATTGCATCACTATTATTATGGGATGGAGACCGGCAAAAAACCACCCTAGACGATGTAGCTGCCAGCATTTACATCCGGGACGTGGGGGCGCATGCACAATGGAATCATACTCCCGACACACACATCACAAGCATAAATGCAGCTGAGAAGGAAAGGCATTCCCTCCCATAAACCCTACCAATTACTGCTGGTTGATTATTAGGATAAGTGACTAAGGCCTATGATTATCTAAGTACACTGGTCCCCTAACCAACGCTGTCTTTGCATTATTGATTAATCAACATTACCTGCACTGCTCCCCACCCCATCTCCTCTATTCAGAAGTATATGACGCTACTTAATATAGTTAAATATATAATTGTTGTCATGAATTAATTTTGCATAGTCTGATGGGTTTGAGTTTCTGACATTTTTCTTTTTTTTTTTTTCTTCTTTTTTTTCAAATTTGTATTCCAGTTGAATAACATCTTTTTTCAGCACCGAGGCGCTGGTCTTCCGGCCTTAACAATTATAGTGCATATGAACTATTTAAATTAGGTATATTACTAGGTATATTAGTTATGAGCATGGTAAATAAAGTCATCAAAAAAGAAATATAGTAATTTCATTGTTATAATCTGCCTTACGTTAGTTTGAAGTAAATTTTATGTTAAATGGCTAACATTTAAGATATTTGAAGTGCAATCTAGCACAATTCATTTTGGCAAGCATGCCCAAACTAGGACACCATTGGCTTCTGTGGTAACAGGATCTATTAAATTGCATCAGTATTCACTTCTACCTGACGGTTTCGCCGTAATGTGTACAATATTTTATGTCCCCATCATCACCCTATGCCGATCTTCCGGGTTTTCATTTTCCAATGCTGGCAACCTTGCAATACCATTAATATACTAATATTATATCAATCTTATGGATTATTGTGTCCAAAATGCACCACATAGCATCTAAGATTTATATTTTTTTTCTGGGGGACTCCCCACAGACCACTCCCAATATAACATTCCTTAAGATCTTCCGGTTTCTCGTGCTTCAATGTTGGCAATCCTGGATTATGCTGCATTAATCACCAAATGTGAGGGAATACAAATATGTGTTATTTTTAATTTGTGTTGCTTCTGTTTCCAGGATCGGCCGTTGTTGCTATACTACAAACAGCGATTGGACATATATAAATCATTGGGGGCATTCGACTGGGCCTCTCTATCCGAATATCAAAATATTTCCGAACAAATTCCAATTCGACTGGGACCGGAAGTGGGTTCATATACCGATGATTCGGATGTGTGTATGTGGCTCCATCCGATCCATCCGTAAATCTTGCAGATAGAAAGGGCCCAGTCGAATGCCCCCATTGTGATTGTTATACATAGCTATTTAATCATTTGTAGATTTTAGTTCTATTTTCATCACACGTTGTCACATGACTAAGTGTGTCACATCTCAAGTTGCAGCTACTCTGTCCTCATTCCGTGTTTTACTTCCACCAGTTTTGTATAGAGATTGGCCTGTTTTACGACGTGTTGTAATTACTGGTGAATAATGCGAGTTATTTGAACTGAAATTATTCAATGTGTGTTCGGTGTTTGGGGGAAAGGTTCAGATGTAAAGAAAAAAGGGTCTAATGTTGGAACAGGAATATTGATGATGTTAATTAATATTAATGGGTCTGGTGGTAATTACACTAAAGTTCTAAACCAGACAGAGTGGCCGAATCAGTAAGAGTGATGGCTGGCTTCTCGCATGGGCGGTCATCAGTTAGAAAGACTTCCAAAATTGAATGCATCGCTACCTAGCCTTGTGCTCGGCATTAATAGGATAGGGAAAGGACTGAAGTGCTCAATATCCAGATAATGTAACTCAGTGGGATATCGGGTCATAATGAGGGTGGCCTAGTCTCCCATTGGGGCAGCCCTATAAAGTACTCTGACTGTGAATAGGTGTACTCCTGATATGACATTAGATGTGGGTAGGACATAAAGCACAAACAAAACCAAAATGCTAAATATAGATTGTTGAAGTTTGTTTGTCCAACCAACTCATCATCATCATCATCATCATGCTATCGGTCGTGATGCGACAAAGACTGCTTTCATTACTTGACTGCCGCTCTCCATTTAGCTCTCTGCTGTGAGAGTGATGTCCATGAGTCAGTCTTAATGTCTCTCAGCTTCAGGTTTCTCTTGATGGTATCCTTGAACCAGAGACGAGGGTGCCCTCTCTTTCTGTAACCAGAAGACAGTTGAGAATAGAGGATCTGCTTTGGTAGCCTGTCTGATGAAATCCTCATGAGGTGTCCAGTCCACTGGAGGTCCGACCAACTATCTGTTCGAATATTCATATCACCTGATGTCATCTGCGACAGTACTGTGCCAAAAATGCTGCAATGCTCACTAGCTATCTCTATTTGTCAGAAGGTCTGGCTGCCCCTTTCAATGGCCACGTCAGCGCATGACGTCATTTGCAGCCATGCCAATAAAAATGCAGGATATATAATTTAGCAGTGGAACCTGTTATGAGCATGTTCAACAATGTATACCAATGACAAACTTAGACTAACTGACATTAATACTAGTGAAGAATCACTGGAAATAGAACTTGGAAGAGCAATCACACAGAACTGGTGCTGAATTGCGTCTCTATCACTTCAATAAACTAATTGCGTCTCTATCACTTCAATAAACTAACTACCAAAAGTTTCCAAGATGTGAGTTCTCTCACTAGGCTCCCACCCACAACTTCTTCCCGCCACCCCCACCACCGACCCCCACACTCACCCCCACCCCCACTTCTACCACCTACCTCCACCACCCTCACCACCTCCAGCCCCCGACCCGCAACCATTCCCACCACTCCCACAACCCACGACACCGAAGCCCACCACCAGCACCACCAACGCGACCAATGCGCACCCCCCACATACACCCACTCCCACCACTCCCCCCTCCGCACCCCCACCATCATATCCCTCCGCTCCCCACCCTCCACCACCTCACACACACCAGCACCCACCCCCGGCCTCCTTCAATGAAGGCTGAGCGGTTTAGGTGATCGAGTGCTGATCAGTTGCTCGCACTGCATCCGCTTGTTGTAATTGCTACAGGGTTGCTATGCAATTTGAGTGGGGCACTCGCCCATTTACATCATCTGTAGGGGATATGGATGACCGGCGCCCGGCCAGTTGGCTCGGATTCTATGGCCGTTTGTACGACGGGGAATGAGCAGCTAGTTAGGCAACGGGCACTCCTCCCCACCCCACCTCCTTTCTAACTCCTTCCCTTCTCCGTTATCCCATTCCCCCGTTATCCACTAGCCCCTCTCCCCTCTCCCGTCTCCCCATCTCTCCCGCTTCTCGATACTTTCTTCTGTGTTCCTTATAATATATATGTACTCGTTACCTTCACGCCTATGCGTCTCCCCTCTTCCGTCTCCCTTCTTTCTTTTCCCCTGTTTCTTCTCCGCTCTCCCCATCCCTTTCATATCTCCCTGTCACCATCATCTTTCCCTCCTACCCTCCCCTCCCATCCACCTCCTCTCCCTTTTCCGTCTTCCCCCTTTCCTCCTGCTCCTCTCCGGCCTCCTCTCTCCCCCTCCCCTTCTCCCTTATCCCTTCTCCATTCTCTCTTTTCCCTTATTCTTTCTCTCTCCTTCCCACTCCCCTCCCCTCTCCCCTCTCCCCTCTGCCCTCTCCCCACTCCTCTCTCCCCTCTCCTCTCCCATTTCCTCTGTCCCTTGTCCCCGTAGCCCTTTCTCCCACTTCTTCCCTATCCCTTCTCTCTTCAGTATTTTCTATTCTCTATTTTCTATTTGCTCATCCCCTCACCCCTTCATCCTCTCACTCGCCGTCCCCCTTCTCAGTCTGTCCGCGCATTGACCTTTCCTAAATGAGGTGCGCCGATCCCACCAGCTCCTACAAGTTCCTAATCAAATCAGACGCGGAGCGGAGAATACCTTGCAGCGATAAATCAAAATCATCCACTTTTGCGATATGGTTCCGGTGACCGGCGGATGAGGGGGAGATGGGATGGAGGGACCATCGGATGGATGGATGGAGGGAGGGAGGGAGGGAGGGAGGGAGGGACGAATGCAGTGGTGTATGGATGGTGCGGTGGCCAGCCCAGCCCACCCCAGCCCAGCCCAGCCCAGCCCAGCCCAGTCCATCGCAGCCCTGCCCAACCCAGTCCAGCCCAGCCCAGCCCAGCCCAGCCCAGTCCATCGCAGCCCAGTCCAGTCCAGCCCAGCCCAGCCCAGCCCAGCCCAGCCCAGCCCAGCCCAGCCTAGCCCAGCCCAGCCCAGCCCAGCCCAGCCCAGCCCAGCCCAGCCCAGGCCCAGCCCAGCCCAGCCCCAGCCCAGCCAAGCCAAGCCAAGCCAAGCCCAGCCCCAAGCCCAGCCCAGCCCAAGCTCAGCCCACCCAGCCCATCCCAGCCCAGTCCCCAGCCCCAGCCCAGCCCCAGCCCCAGCCCCAGCCCCAGCCACAGCCCCAGCCCCAGCCCCCGTCCCAGCCAAGTGAACCGTGTGTCTGGTCTCTAAATGTGCAATCCTCCTCTGCAGCGTGCGTTATGGGGCTAAGGAAGACTGAGCCGTCGCCGCATTGACTGCCGGGAGCGAGCGGAACTGGGTCATGGCGCGCAGGCGCACTGAGCCGCATCCTGCGATCAAAATGGCGCATGCATGCAGATATTATCATTGCGTGCCACAGCTGCCTTGGTTATGTCAACCGTCTAATGTGTGCCAAGAGAGGGTGGAGCGAATAACAGCTTCAACAGCGTCCCCATGTTGGCTCAGCCTACGGGAGTAGTTGGGGGTTTAATGCCCTAGCAACAACTAATGTCATGCTATGGTGGGTATTAACTGACTTCGGAGGGAGTCAGTACTGATGGTCACTTGATGATAGCGCTGTCCCTATTCCTGGTTGGAATTTAGATGTCGCTAGGTCGTAAAACCCCATCAAATCAAACCAAAGGAAAGCTGCCCTATTGGGATACAGACATCGGTACCATGACGCATCACGGTGCCAGCAACACTATAATCCCTGTGGGACAACACCGTGAGTGTCACTTGACGATACCCTACACTGATGTGCCTGCATATGTTGATAGGCTGAACAAAACCCAAAACTCATTCATTCTGTTTCTCCAGACGATTCTATCTAGGAGTCGCTGGTTATTGTTTTATTGTTGGGTGTGGATTACACCCATACCCGCAGACACCCTCCACATTTCGGTAGAATCTGTCTGGCATCTGAATTGCCCAAACTACAGTTGCTGGGCAACACGGTGGTGGACATCGCATCAGCCGCATCTGCTAGGCTCACATCACCCCAGCCTCCCAACTCAATTTCTATACGCACGCGCCTACCCCGACTTGTCTTTATTGACTCCCCCTCTCGCCCCCCCCCCCACACATCCTGAGACCCTCCGACACACAAACACCCTCACACACACTGCCACATGCACTTCCCAGAATGCAATTTGCCACGCACACCACACTCTCGCCATTGGCGTACGCACAAATCATCGCAAACACAATTTCTCTCAGGGAAGTCCGCCCCTCCTCCTAGGCCCTGACACCACCACCCGTCGGACCGCCCCCTCCCCCGCCCTTTCACCTGCCCCTCCACCCGCCCGACGCCCCCCAACCCGGTCGCACACAGTATGCCACTCCCAGCCACACCGAAGGACACCTCAGGCCACACCTCCTCCTCTAGTCGCGCATTTATAATCACATTCCGCTGGCTTATACCACCCACTAACCACTTCTCCCAACTTTCTGAGATATCGCCTGTCCATCCAGCTTGCGGCCCCTTACTCTCACACCTCACACCTCCCGCTTCGCCCCTGGAGGTCTCCCCTGTTGTGATCCCGACTGGGTCGTTCTCCTTTTAGTCATCTTCCTACCTGCTCCCATCCCCCCCGCATTTTCTCCCAGTTCCCCACTCTCGTCTCCTTCCCTCCTGCTACCGTCCTTCCCCATCCCATCCCGTCCTCTCGTTCCTCCCGCTCCTCGGGTTGATCCCGTTCCACCCGTTCCACCCGTTCCACCCGTTCCACCCGTTCCACCCGTTCCACCCGTTCCACCCGTTCCACCCGTTCCACGCGTTTGACGAGTTCTTCCCCTTCCGCTCCTCCAACCCCTTAAACCAACCCTCTCCTGGCTCTCTTGCCTGTCCTGTCTTTCCTCGCTCTCCTCACTCTCCTCACTCTCCTGCCTCTCCTGCCTCTCCTGCCTCTCCTGCCTCTCCTGCCTCTCCTTCCTCTCCTGCCTCTCCTGCCTCTCCTGCCTCTCCTGCCCATCCTGCCTCTCCTGCCGTTCCTCCCGTCTCCCTCCCGTCCACCGCCTCTCCTCCGTTCCCGCCTCCCGTTCCGCCTCTCCTGCCTCTCCACCCCTCCCCGTTCCCCCTTCCCCCCTTCATCGCTTCTTCTTCCTCCCTCTCCCCCTCCCCCTCCTCCATGTCCTCCCTCTACTCCCTCTCCTCCCTCTCCTCCCTCTCCCCCCTCTCCTCCCTCTCCTCCCTATCCTCCCTCTCCCTCCCCGTCTCCCTCCCACCTCCCCCCTCTCCTCCCTCTCCTCCCTCTAGACTTCTCCCTCTCCTCCCTCTCATCCCATCCTCTCCTTCCTGTACTGCCTCCCGTTTGCTCCGCTCTTCCCCTCTGCTTCCCCACCCTGCCTCTCCGCCCCTCTCTCCCCCTCCCCACTCTCCCTCTCCTCCCTCCCCCATCCTCCCCCTCCCTCTCCCCCTCTCCCTCTCTCCCCTACCTCCCCTCTCCCCCCCCTCCCCCCCCCCTCGCTCTGAACCCATCATTAACTTCAAAGCCCACACGGCTCTCCGCACCGTCCACCCTCTCCGCTCCTCTCCTATACTCCACCCAGCCTCGTCCTCTTTCACCTCACTCCCTGCCCATGTCCACCCCCATCTTGCTCCTCTCTGCTCCTCTCTCTTCCCCTCCTCACCTCATACCCCCACATCCTTTCACTCTCCTCCGCTCCCTCCCTCACACCACCACACTCTTTTCCTCCCTCCCCCTTCCCTTCCCAGCCCTCCCCACGCACTTCCCTCCCCACCCACACACCTCCTACTCGTACCCCAACCATGCCCACTCCTCTCTCCCTACCATTCCCCTTCCTCTCCGCCTCTCCCCATGCCCCTCCCCCTCGCTCTCTGCATCTCCCCCTATCCCTAACCATCTCAATCCCTGCTCCTTCTCCCATCCAATTCCGACGCCACCCCCACCCTCCCCTTCTCCACCTTGTCCACCCTCCCCCTCCCCCACCGCATCCCCACTCCATTCCCCGGCGCCTTGCCGCAGGGTCTCCCGGTAGAGCCTTTACCCACGTCCCGTGCCCAATGTCCCATGTCCTACGTCCCACGTCCCATGTACTCCATGAGGCCGCTACTCCTTCCCCACCCCCGGCCCTTCCTCCAGTGCATCCCGGTCCGCTTCCTCCATTCACCTCCTCCAGGGCGGCTGTCCCGGCCGATCAACACGTGTGCGCCGACAAGCGGAAGCGGAAGAGTGTTGCGGTGAATTGTGGGAGGTGCGCATGCGTGGGGCGGGTGTGTGGTTAGTTCCGCCGCACGGAAGGTAGGAGGAGGGGTGTGTGTAGACTGCTGCACTAACATTTCACTTATCACACTATCGAATTATTATGCGAATTGATTTGAGGACCACGCCTATTTCGTCCAGATTAAAATCTGGTCACCTGCTTTGTATCATGCATTCTTTATACGTGTCTTCAATACGTGTTTTAAAAATGTATTCAAATTCTGGAAATATTAACTGCATTACACTCATAACTATGAATAATAACCGTAGGACTATTTGTGGTTTAATGACTCTGGGCAGATAAATCCCTAACTACCGGGTATGATCTGGAACTACCCATTCTCTGACGTCATGTGGGAAATACTTGGTGAAATTACATGCCTTATATGGCAGAGTCAAGTAACTACAAAATAGATGTATTTTCCGGAGTAACCTATCAGTAACAATAAGTGGGTTTTATTTCTATTTCGTAGAGTAAGCTTATCATAATGAATATGTATTCCCTACCTTACAACAATTGAGAAGGGTCATTCGGGCTAAATGAGTTGAATAAGCTCTTTCACCATAGTGATTTTCAGCATTGATTATGGTTTCAATAATTCCACAAAATAGCTAGATCCAATCAGTACTGCATAAGTCTATTTTCTTTTAGTTTTAGTTCCTTTTGCTAGATAATAGTTTTATCATGACCATCACAACTTTATATCATTATGTAAAAGCTAAGGCTCGAATTTGTGGCTGTGTAGCAGGATATGGTGAAATCAATACAGACAAAGAGAAAGGAACAGTATAAAGCGTAAAGGCCCAGTCACACCTTACCGGACTGGCGAACCGGACGAGAACCGGACACTGTCCGGTGGTGTACGGCGATGTCTGGTACATATCTGGTACCCATCTGGCGGTGTCCGGTGGTGTCTGGCGGTGTCCAGTACAAGTTTTGAACATGCACAAAACTTCTACCGGACACCACTGGACTGACCTGTCCGGTTGGTGTCCGGTTGGTGTCCGGTTTGTCCAGTTTTGTCTGGTTCAGGTCTGGTACCCATCCGTATGTGTCCGGTACCCATTTGTTGGTGTCCGGTACCCATCCGTTGGTGTCCGGTTTGCTTCCGGAATTGTCCGGTGGCGAGAACGTCAATAAAATATATATATACTGTAGTAGTCGGCACTGACCTTGACCTTTGAGTGTGATGATCCCTATCCCAGCACACGGGGTAGGCCCTGAGTGCACACACATCCAGACCTGGCACCACCACTATGTCTATTTACATCCCACTCAGGCACCACCAACCCATACATATATATATATACATACATACATGTGCTTGGTCACATACAACGGTCAGTAATAGAACATTTGCATTCCCCCCGATGCCATATATCGGAATATTTTACAATTAGTCGCAAGTGGTTAAGATAATATTGAATACGATTTGTAAAGCTTTTAACACCTCTCCATTCATACGATTATCCGGTGGGCTTTCGCTCTCTCTCTCTCTCCTGTTGCCAACTCTTGGCCCTCTTCACTTCTCAGTGAGCCAGACATGTACACATTTTTCCACACAACTTACTACTTTTCTGTTCTTTCCTACCTAGATCTGGACCAGGGTGATTCTGTGTCGCTTCACTAAACTCCTTTTACCAGGTTGGGGAAACACCTGAGATGAGAGTCTGTTGGTACAATCTATTCCGCTGATGTAATTCAGTACGGAATAACTCCAAGCATATTTCCAGTTTGCATGGGGGAGTGCTGTGAGAGTGTAGCGGTTGGCCTCGCCGAATTACACCGTCCTGAAATACATCAACGGAACAGATTGCACCAACAGCATCTCATTTCAGGTGTTTCCCCAACCTGCTCACCTTCACTTTATTGTGGTGGTTGAATCGGTAGAGCGCACGCTTCCCGTGGAGAAAGTCGGGAGTTCGATTCCCGGTCGAATCATACCAATGACTTACAAGATTGATACTTGTCACTACCTAGCCTGGCATCCAGTATTACTAGGATAGGACACGACAGGTTAGGTCAGTATTAGCATAATGTGACTGAGTGGGAAATGCGGGTCATGGTGCCAGTGGCTTGGTTTCCCAGCGGGGCAGCACTATACAGTCAACATGAGTTCGCACTGTTGCAAGTCGGTACCAATCCTGATCTGACCTCTGATTTTACCAGGGCATAAAACTCCAACAAACAAGCATTCCTTTGCAGAATCATATACATATATTATGTAAACATATCTGTATATATATACACAGTGAACCCCCTTCATAATTAGACAACCACACAGGATATTAGTTTAAAGTTGGGTTTAATTTTCAAGCACCAGCAGGTAAGTTTTTGATCAGTACAAAGTTCAATTAACAACAAGTTCAATTACAGTGAGGTCAAGAAGCTTTTACCCCTAGCCCTTAATAATGTTACGTAGGGGTGGGCAGGTGGCAATTTTTCAGGCTAGTCAGTGTCCTCCTTATACCCGTGTTGATGTGAGCTCTCTGCCACTGAACCTGGCCTTATATAGGCTCATAAGGTTGATTAGTTCAGGAATTCAACTGCAGATGGCAGGTCAATAGCATTAGTTTGGTAATCAGGTTTCGTATTTTGAAAGTGAATATTGGTGGTGGCCATTCCTCGATAGGTGTCAGCATAAGGCCTTCTTAGTTACTATGAGGCTATGGCTGTGTCCGAATGTCAAATTACCCGTGTTGCCGAACATCATGGACAATGTTTCCCGATTTAATGCGAATTCAGATATAATGCAATGATTCATTGGACTCAGAATTGTTAATTCAAAGGTAATGCCGTAAATTGAACCCCGATTTAGCATGACCATGATATTTTCGGTATGGCATTATATGAAGCAGAATGATTACGATATAACCGGGTCATATTGTACATGCTTTGCTACCTCTCCTGCCTCTCCTGCCTCTCCTGCCTCTCCTGCCTCTCCTGCCTCTCCTGCCTCTCCTGCCTCTCCTGCCTCTCCTGCCTCTCCTGCCTCTCCTGCCTCTCCTGCCTCTCCTGCCTCTCCTGCCTCTCCTGCCTCTCCTGCCTCTCCTGCCTCTCCTTGTCTCTCCTTGTCTCTCCTGCCTCTCCTGCCTCTCCTGCCTCTCCTGCCTCTCCTGCCTCTCCTGTCTCTCCTGCCTCTCCTGCCTCTCCTGCCTCTCCAGCCTCTCATCCCCTCTCACAGAGAAGCCCTATCATACATTTCTACCTTCACTTTTGCCATTCTGATATACAAAACATGGCAGCTATATAATTATACAAAAAAGTACCTGAAACATAATTTCTCTGTAGAGATCAATGATGTTCTAGTTCATTGAATAAACCAGTTCCACCGATATTGATAGGCTTATACGAGCGAAGCCGTCTAAGCGATTTAAATACCAGTTCTGGGACGGGGTATCGTATGGCTTGAGGGCAACGGGTGACTTCTCTGATAATGGTGCTGTCACATTACGATGCTTCTCGCCAACACGCGTCGATGTATGTGATTTTTTGGCAGAACGTCGGGATATGTCAGGAAGCGTGAGGCGTGCGTTAGGTGTTGATAGATGGCAACGGTCGGCAATGGTTGGCAGCACGCGTCAGGGTATCGGCAAAGTTTTGTGCTTGCACAAAACTTTCTAGGTGCGACAACGCATGGGTGCTAACATTATG
Organism: Branchipolynoe longqiensis; assembly: GCA_030323885.1. Lineage (NCBI taxonomy): Eukaryota > Metazoa > Annelida > Polychaeta > Phyllodocida > Polynoidae > Branchipolynoe > Branchipolynoe longqiensis. The sequence continues at coordinate 66,198,064 of CM059190.1, read as the reverse complement.
GTGACGTTAGGGGCACGTCGAGATACGTTAAACGTGCTGGAATAACATTATGCGAATGCTAGGCACAAGCCGTGCGTGCATACGGCTCGTTGCGCCAAACTGTTGCTTTGTTTGTTTATTGTTGTTTTACATCCTAGCAACATCTAAGGTCATATCAGGATGCCGTGCCAAACATTTTCTTTTTTTTTCTCACAACATCGGCCGCACGCTACCAATATGTTGCGCTGACGCCGAAAAGTTTGACGTGTCTCGACGATTAAAAGTGATTTTGCGCGTTGGCAGCGTGCTGGCGAGAAGCATCGTAATGTGACAGGCCCATAACCCTGATATTATCACTGTTAAGATAAAGAAATACATAGACTCATATCAGGCTGCTTCGTTAGTTGCTGCATTCCTTTCCCATGTCTGACCTGGGAATTAGGTTACGAGCTGAGCAACTAAGTGTTCATCCGATGTTATTCTAATTTCTTTATGCAAAACCAAAAATCTATAGGCCTATGTCAATTTTCTGATTAGATAAATTAATGATCATGTTTCTTATTAACTAATAGCCCTGTCACACTACAATGCATCACGCAAGTGTGCGCCGACGGAGGTGATTTTGCGCCAATACACCACTGTATGCTGATATGCCTTACTTGAATGTTTCACATTCGTTATGTGTATGTTGGTATACGTCGATGTACGTCGATGTTCATCATTATATATGACAACGTGTGGCTTTTACATTATGTATATGTTAGACATATGTCCATGTACATTAGACATGCGTTAGCCAAACGTTGTTCACTACATAGCACTATGTTGACCTACGTCAGTCAGATGGAGAGCCAACGGAAACATACAGTCTACATATTGACAATGTATTGACAAGATATGGATAATGTAATCTAACTTATGTTTAGCATTTCTCCACCGTATCTTGATGTATATAACATATAAGGCATACTTCTCGCAATCAAGTTACATATATAATGTTCACCGGCATTCTGCGGGCGTACCATGAGTGTATTGCAAGCGTTTTTCACTAGGAGGCATGTTAGCCATACATTGGCCATATGTCAGCCATATGGTGTGCTACCTTGCATATACGGTATGTATGAGCCAAACTTTGCCTCCTGCACCAAAAGGTTTGACGCATCTTGAAGTTTGAAAGTGATTTTAGCCATTGGCCAGGCGCTTACATGATGTGTCGTAATGTGACAGAGCCATAAGGCAATAATATATCATATCGTGCACCGATTTAGCATGACCACATAGACAGGTAGGCGTAGATAGGGTGACGTTATTCAGGGAGCCTAGGTGGTGTAATGATTAGCACACTAGACCGGAAAATAAGAGATGTCGGTTCAAGTCCTGCTCTAGGCGTAATATTTCCCATTTTCATGACCCCCCTCCCCCGCGACAGTACTATGATAAATAATAGAGTAATTTAGAATTTAGTTCATACTGTCACAAGTCCGTTCTTGCATGTTGCTAAGACATAAAACCCCAAACAAATAAACACACCTTCACACTTTCCATAGCCTTCACAGGGCCCTGCGCAGTCGATGTTGAAACACTGGTTTTGACATCTTGGGACTGCCATATTTAGCCGGATTTTTGCCAGAAATACACTTAATCATAAAGAAAAGGGAATGTTCAGACACAAAAACCGACAGGCAGAATTTGGGCCGAAATGAAACCACGACTACCATGTTTGAATTGAAGCTACCATTATTCCGATAATCAAATCCATGTTTCTGTGCAGCAGCTGCCAATTCCCCCCTATACAATACCCTACTCATGTATGACATTGTTAGAATTCAAGTCTATTTTACAGAAAACAGCTCAAATGAATTTATCAGGTTTAAATACTTGAAGGGTTTAGGCGCAAAAACTAAGTTTGATGAATCATCACACGACTAAAGTCTTAAAACCTGGGGCCATATGCATGGAGCGGTGTTAGAGAGCCAAACCGCGTTTAGGGAAGGATTTCTGGTTTAGCGCCGAAAAGTTGGTATGCATGGAGCAGTGTTAGGCCTAACACCGTGCGTTTAAACTCGGAAATTCTAACTCGGCTCATAACTGGTTTACAGCGGTGTTAGTGTCAGGATGGAGCCCAAATCTATTCAATGCGACCATATTTAACAGAATTACATACGCAATAAGTGAAATTGTATCAATTTAACCCTAAATTCGAAGCGTTATTAAGGCTACCGCCGCATTGGCGGCGATATTAATAGTTATATTTTCGAATCGACGAAGGTAAAGTAAACAAATCGCCGCAGCCGCCGCATCGACGTCGCTGTCCATACTGGCGGGAGAGGCGGTTTGTTTACTTTACGTTTGTCGATTCGAAAATATAACCATTAATATCGGCGCCAATGCGGCTGCTGCGTTAATATCGCTTTGTTTTTAGGGTTAATTTGCTTAAATTTCACTTATTGCGTATGTAATTCTGTTAAATATGATAGCATTTAATAGTTTTGAGCCTCATATATGGCTACAAACGCAGAGGGATTTCCCAAATCTATAAATACATTCACGTTTAGCTATCACTCACCGTTTAGGCCGCCATGCATACGTTTTCGACGACGCTGATAACCGGTGTTAGCTACCCTGTGTTAGAGCGATAACACCACACGCCCTAACACTGCTCCATGCATATGGCCCCTGGGAGGTAGGAAATTACTTCCGTTCATGGATGATCGACGCCGTACATAATGTAATAAACAATTGCCCCCGTGGTTATGCGGTAATAGCCCATGAGGTAATAGCTCAGTCAAGCAGGAGAAAATGTAATGCCGATGCTTACGAAACACATATCATGCAAAGGGTACCAATTCTCTTCATTGACAAACATCAGCAGAAAATGCCACGAGGTGGCGCCACTCCTCTAGCGCATCAGATTGCCATGTGATTGGTCACGTGACCAGCATGTATGCACGGGTCAGCGAGCACGTGGCCAGCCAACCGCGTCGTCAATTGTCAGAACACATGTCATTTCGGTGACATGCTGCCGCTAAGGGGTGGGAGGGGGGAGACAGCGGGGGAGTGGGGGGGAGGGGGTGGCGGTGGGGGCGGCCGGGGGTAAGAATGATAAAAGAGGGTTGGTACAAAGGTCAAATGGTAGTGGTGGGTGTCGGCAGGTGCACCATCTGAAGGTAGAGGTGAGGAGAGTAGTGGGGGGTCAGGGCAGGATGCGTGTAGGTGAAATGAACTGCCCGCAGCTGCGACAACGCTGTATTTGGTGCTGAGGGGACAGTGTGGTCGAGCGCCGTGCAGTGTGTGTGTAATATGAGAGGGTCGAGGTGGGAAAAGTGGCATGTGCTTCATCATGCTGTAAATGAATAATGAATAAATAATGTAGGTTTAATAGACTGCTACATAATCGCAGTTTTACAATATGTATTTGTTTTACTAATGTAAAATATTTTCTGAAGGAACTTCACTTCAAATTACATAGAAGCAAACGCATGGCAAGAACCATACGATATCCCACTCAGTCATATTATCCTGACACTGAGCTCAGCAGTCCTTGCCGCATCGTAATATCGCCTAGCGTCAGGCTAGGAAGCGATACGTTTAAATTGTTTAAATCATTGGTTTTACTCTACCGAGAATCGAACTCCCGACATTCCATCACTAGTTCACTGCGTGACTTTTACAGCGGAAACTGTCGAGGTAAAATACTCATTTTTGAGCACGTGTCACGTGACCGCCGCCATGATATGCTGGACGACAGGGAATGGGCACACGCATGCGCGTGCGTGTGTTTGTGTATGTTATGGCAGTCTCAAGAGTGGCCGACGCATGCCATTGTTCCAGCGATATCCCCTGACGTGATTGGATGTGGAGCACCCTCTGAGGGTTGGGTGGTCGGTTGGTTTTTGGAGTTTTACATCCTTGTAACATCTAAGGTCATATCAAGATGGGTACTGACTTGTGACAGTGCATACTCATGGCCACTGTATAGTGCTGCCCCACTGGGACACCAGGACGGCCAGCACTATGAACTGATATCCCACTCAGTCGCATTATCCTGACACTGAGCCAACTGGTCCTTGCACTATCTTAATAATGCACAGTGCCTGGCTAGGAAGGGACAAGTATCACTTTTTAAGTACTTGGTTTGACTCGACTAGGGTTCGAACATCGTGGGTTGGAATCCCACGATCTACCAAAATGGAGACGGACCCTCAACTCGGTCGGCTCATCTGAGGGTAATTCACTAAGGCCAAATACAATTTAGAAAATTGGTGACCATCCTTTTGATCACATAAATCAGGGTCGGGCGGGCGGTTTTAATTTTCAGTATTTTTGACATGATTTCAATCGAATTGTCCATGTTGCTAGTAACCTAATGGTTAATTCATGGTGCTGGAAACTGCATTAGTGTTGCCTAGACAATGTACTGGACGGCACTCCCACCGCATTCACATGTACCCAAGGTATCAAAGGATTCGGCATCACAATGGAGAAAACATCCAACATCATGAACACTATCTGAACTCCTTTTCATTCATTAACTGTGCCTGGTACAGAGCATATTAGATAAAAGATTCACCCCGTACTTCCACTACAGGGGTGAACGACAACATAGTCTAAATACGGGCGAAAATAGCTTTAGTATGGAACATGAAGTAGAAACTGTGGTTCCATGATCAAATGGCTACATATATTGGCACATATTTGGTGAAATGGGAGAGAATGCAAAAATCCAAGATGGCAGCCTTAGAACGCCATCAATTTAAATTTAAATCGTATTAAACTAGCTATTTTATTATATTTTTCAAGTCAAAGGTAGCGGGTAAATATGAAGACATCTACAAAGAATAAATGTTGCTTCTTAGATTGTGAAATTAGGCTCTCATAAAGACTCAGTTCATTACCCAGAATTTTCGACCGTTTTTATATAAGGCTGGTCTTCACCCCTGTACTGGAAGTACGGGGTGAATCTTTTATCTAAGAGCAGACCTGCCATTTACCTGCAGATATTCCTGGATACATAAACACATTTAGACCGACGTATTTTTAACAGTTATAAACAAATCAAGGTCGGGAGATTTTTCAGGCACGGGCGGAGACAGACATCAATTACAATCTTTGTTTGGCCTAATCAGTGTTGTCCGCTATAGGAGATCTTTCTGAGCACCTTTTCCAAATAAGATAAAGGGCTGCTAATCTAGTCCTGGTGTCATCCATAGAACTATTGGTATTTCTTCTAGGACTTACGAATCAATTGTTTCAAGTCGGCTCCTACAAAACATTTTCAACCTGACAAAATCTCCTGATCAGCATTTCCTGAGAAATTGTTCCTCTGTAGTCTAGGTATTATTGCATTTGGGTTGTATATTTCAAAGTTCCTACTCCGATGGCCTTGAGTGTCTATAACATTATAGATACATAGTGTTCTAGATGTGCTAAATGTTGGTAGCAGAATGTTATTAGGTTCTTGTTTGTTTTGGGGTAAATATTTATTCATTTGAACACATATTTTGTCAGCACCGAGGCACAGGTCTTCCAGCCCTTGAAGCAATCAAATCTGGTTTGTACATGGTGATGGGGAAGTGGAATATGCTGCATTGTGTGCAGCACACCCCATTGTGAACAATAAAAGTGGGGGACCAGGCTATGCTATAGAATATACATAATGGGTACTCAACATAGTGCAAGAATCAGTCTCCTGCAGTTGGTTGATCGTTACAATATACGGTTTTCTTTAGTTAAAGGTAACATTTATCTATATATGTGAAGGGCAATTGTGCCAAATTAAATTAGGCATGTATGTAAAAGTGTTGACAGCATATGACTCAGCACTAATATGTTGTAGTAAATTAACTTAGTACCTTCTATGCAGGAACACATCCTCGCAAAGTGCACCAGTATCAAAGTTAGGTATAATCGAATCTAGATAAGTGTTCTGGTTTTCAAAACTATGAGGCTTTCATCAGTCTTCGTAGCTTTAGAATGGCAATATTATCAGTAATGGAGCAAGGTTATTTCTGTAGTTCTGGGAGCACTTAGTAACCGAAAGTGGTGCTACTCTCGGTTTCACTGACCACGGTGTGATAGACCAGGAGTGCCTCCGACAAATTTGCTGGCTCCAGGTATACTTTGTCTGTGATGCTCAGCAACACGGGTAATTTGACATGCATACACAGAAATAGCCTCATAGTAACTAAGAAAGGCCTTATGCTGCCACCTATCGAAGAACGATTGTATTAGTATATGCTTTGTGTGCCAGTGCCGCCTATCTTCACTTTTGAGATACGAAACCTGATTACCCTAACTGAATCCTATCGATCTGCCATCTGCAGTTGTATTACTGAACTAATTAACCTTACGAGCCTATATAAGGCCAGGTCCTGCAGCAGTGAGCTCACATCGACACGGGCACAAGGAGGACACTGACTAGCCTAAAAAAATTGCCACCCACAGACCCCTACGTGATATTATTGAGGGTGAGGGTTAAATCTTCTTGACCTCACTGTAATTGAACTTGTTGTTGAAATTGAACTTTGTATTGAACAAAAACTTACACTGCTAGTGCTTAAAATAAATCCAACTTTAAACTGATATGGTGTGTTGTTGTCCAATTATCACATGTTGTGAATGTTGCTATTTAATACGGTTATAGTTCTCTTTCAGCGTAGAGTAGTGTACTCATAGTTGAACGTCTGGCATAGCAATGGCAGTATGTTCTAATGTCCATTCATTCTGGTAGAATGGGGACCCGGACAACTGCGTATCGGAAATGTACATTAAGTGCAAAACTCTAAATATAGGAAATGTACATTCATTGCCAAACTCTGCGTATAAGAAATGCACATTAATTGCCTAACTCTGCGCATTGGAAATGTATTTTAATTGCCAAACTCTGCATATAGGAAATGTACATAATTGCCTAACTCTGTGCATCTGAAATGTACATTAGTTGCCAAACTCTGCAATGTGCATTAATTGCCAAACTCTGCATATAAGAAATTTACCTTTATTGTAAAGCGCTCCGAATAGGCTCTCAGAGAATCTCATCGGCTCTACAAATTACCAACAACGAGAGAAAAAAATAAATAGAAAGACACAACAAAAGAAAGGAAGGAATAAGAAAGGAAGGAAAGAGAATGAAATGAATAAAGAAATTAAAAAAGAAAGAAATAAAGAAAAAGCAAGCTCACCAGGCATTTATTAAAATACTGTTAATTAGAATAAACCTAAATTATAGCAAGATAAACTCAGGAAATGTAATCGCAACGTTGGAACGCGCGACCTTCTGCACCCAAATGACGTGGAATTCTATACCAGATAACACGACCCGTCGTCACTGACTGCCACTGCTCGACGGTCACCTCGCGCTCCTGCCACCAGACGGCCGCAATCGGAACTAAAACTTCCACGATTCGACATTACGCAGACCTGTTCCGCTGCTCTATGCCCTGGTCACGTCAGTGAACGTAGTTAAACGTAGTGGAGGCTAACATAGTTGAACGTAGTTGAACATAGTTGAACATAGTTGAACATAGTTGAACATAGTTGAACGTAGTTGAACGTAGCTGAAAGTAGTTGAACGTAGTTGAACGTAGTTGAACGTAGTTGAATGTAGTTGAACGTAGTTGAACGTAGTTGAACATAATGGCATCCATACTTGTATGTGATGTTAACTTGGTAATAACCTGGGTGAACCGTGAAATCCAATTTAATTTTTGGACATGTTCAAAAGAGCACTACATTAGAGGCTGAATTTGCATCCATGATGCTGACATACTCTAGCATACTCTAGCATACTTGAGCATACTCTAGCATACTCTAGCCTACTCTAGCCTACTCTAGCGTGCTCTAGCATACTCTAACATACTTGGATGAAGCCCTGGGCACATAGCCATCAGTGGATGTAGGTGAACTAGTGGAGGCTAATGTAGTTGAACATAGTTGAATGTAGTTGAACATAGTTGAAGGTACCAGCATCCATACCATAATATATTTATCCGTACCGTAACGTATTTATTCATACCAAAACCTGCCGTACCATAACCCATGCAGTATTCCAAGAGGACACATTATAAATACTATTCATTACAGGGAACTACTGGACATTTCCTTGACACTTATTATCAACTAATACATTAGCACACTCCTCCCCACTCTCCCCTCTACACCTACCCGTTCACCCTAACCACCCTTCTTCATCCCATCAGCTCTTCACTTGGGCGTCCGTCTCCCGTCGTGGTAAATCATGGGAATCGAACCCATGGGTTCAAACTCTGGTCGAGTCAAACCAATGACTTATACTTGTCGCTTCCTAGCCAGGTGCTCTGCATTATTAGGATATGGTAAGGACTGGTTGGCTCAGTGTCAGGATAATGTGACTGAGTCGGATATCGGGTCATGGTGCTGACAGCCTGGTCTCCTGGTGGGGCAGCACTATACATGTACATGTAAAGTCGCTATGAGTCGGTATCTGTCCTGATATGAACTTAGATGTTGCCAGGACGTAAAACTTCAACAACCAACCGATCAGATCAACTCATGGCATGACGGTCACCACGATACCACCGACATCCAACTGCACTTAACCATTAAGCATGATACCACTACATTCTCCAACAACTCCCTCTCTGCCCTTACACTATCAAGGCCAGGTCACATACACGTTAGTGGACTTAGTTGAACGTAGTGGAGGCTAACGTAGTTGAACATAGTTGACCGTAGTTGACCGTAGTTGACCGTAGTTGACCGTAGTTGACCGTAGTTGACCGTAGTTGACCGTAGTTGACCGTAGTTGACCGTAGTTGACCGTAGTTGACCGTAGTTGACCGTAGTTGACCGTAGTTGACCGTAGTTGAACGTAGTTGAACGTAGTTGAACGTAGTTGAACGTAGTTGAACGTAGTTGAACGTAGTTGAACGTAGTTGAGCGTAGTTTAACGTAGTTTAACGTAGTTGAACGACATACATACTTCTCCAGTTGAACAATCTTAGATTAGCTTGAAGTAATTTTTATATAAAAAGGCTAACTTAGATATTTCAAGAGTAACCATGCACAATTAATGTTGGCATGCTTGCGAAAACTCTGATTCCATAGGCTTCAGCAGTAACAGGTTCTATTAATTTGACTTAGTATGTCCTGCTATTAACTGAATCATTACACCAACCATGACCCTTTAACAAATTGCCAAACTGAGTAACCCCCCCCCCCCCCACCCCAAAAAGAAAACACCCACACCAGTAATGTCATAACTAAACCCTCATACTGTTATTATTAATATTATGATGTACAGCTTAATTACTATGTATTGTTCGAATCTACATAATTATGAAGAGCTCTTTTCTAATGCGTGATAAGCACCTTCCAATATATGAAGAGCTCCTCTCCAAAACACGAGCCACAAACCCGGCACTGGGATTGCACACTCATTTTGTGGACCAGCGCTTATTGTGTTTTGGTAAAGAGCTCTTCATATATAGATATACAAATGATTGATTCATTGGTGGTTGCTTAACGCCTTGTTGGCAGCATAGGCCATATTCACGGCGAGCTATACAAATGTCCTACCATTATGCAACTAAAGTATATGTGTATGTACATATGGTCGGAGGACTAAAGGTTCGGTGCTGTACAAGGTGTTGATCAGATGATTTTTTTGTTGAAAGACCAAGTGCGCGACCACCCTTTGTGGCATTATGAATTCAAGCAGTTTGTTCGTCATGTCTGTTTAACAAATCGTCTCCGGCACCTACATACTTGGATACCTGGATACCTGGATACCTGGATACCAAAATGCGGAATATAAGGCTGAGCCTGCCTGGTATTTCCACCTATGGTGCCACATAGCTTATTACCTGCCACTGCTTATCAAGCCTAGATTTAAACCTATTGAGGTAGTGGCCGCTACAGTCACTTCAGAGAGTGAATTCCAGTCGTGCACCATTCTTTGGCTGAACACATTCTTACGCGTTTACACTTGGTGAGAGAATTTGTGTTCTTCTTTACACCGATTGACAAATGCACTACCTTCACACTGAGCACTGACCCTCAACATGGAGGGTCAGAGTGATAGAGTTTCAGATGCATTGAGCAGCGCCCAACCATAATATTTTAAGCATCCTTAACATTGTGTTGAATTTAGGAAACGGTGCTCTCCCAGTTCCACCCATGCGTCATATAATTAAGCGACTCGAGACCGACATAGATTTCAAGTGGCATTTATTTTATAACCGATAATGGTAATAGCAAAGAGAAATGAGTATATAGTCTTAATGTAGGCTAACAGATGCTCAACCTCTCGAATCTAGCTTGAGTTTGGGGCGGGTGGGAGGCTAAAAAAACCGACACCATATGATGTGTTGTCTGGTTCAGCTGCTAGCGTATAATGATCTGACGAAAGATTATGGCATAATTAGGTCAGATAGGCATCCACGTTAAGCGTGGTGGCTCCAGGAGCAACTAAAGTGTGTAATCAGTCTGTTAGTCGGCACCATAATCGGCCGATATGCATATAGATAATAATGTATAGTGACCCTCCAGGTGGGGTAGGAGCTCAGGGTCAGAGCCAAGGTCGGTTCAACCGGGCTAATAGATATTATTGAATAGATAATGTGCCGGCCTCACGCTAAATTACCCATATTGTGGCCAACATGAACAATTTTGGAATAAACATTGGTGAATTTACCATGTTAAAGTTGCATAATCCGATGGTTTTGAGGTTCTGTATTTTTTTTCTGAAATAAATATATTAAGCTGATCAGCATACCCTACCTTACTTTAAGTTGAAGTAACATTTATATTAAATGTCTAACTTTTGATATTTTTGAAGTGCAAACATGGAAAATTAGTTTGGGCAGTGAGGCCAACACTCTGATCCCATAGGCTTCAGGAGTAACAGGTTCTATTAAATTGTCCCTATTGCCATATATGTGGCAAGCGATGTTTACTCAGTACATCAGTATCTAAGTTAGATACATAGAATCAATTCTAGACAATTGTTTTGGTTTTGAAAAAGGGATGCTTCATCGGACTCTGCAGCATTAAAGTGTGTTGAATTTAGGAAACGGCGCTCTCCCTGTCCTACCCGTGCTTCATATAACTTTTGAATAAGTATGGCTAATTATGGTAATGTACTACCTGGTGTGACACCACAAGATAGCTGACGGGCTACTTACTGGAAGATACTCCACATGTTACCAACAGAGTTTTAGAGTAAAACTTAAAACCCTGGTGGAGTCAAACCAATGACTTAAACATTGATACTTGTCGCTTCCTAGCCAGGCGCTCAGCATTATTAGGACAGGGCAAGGATTGGTGTGCTCAGTGTCAGGATAATGTGACTGAGTGGGATACCAGGTCATGGTGCCGGCGGCCTCGTTTCTCAGAGGGACAGCACTATAAAGTCGTCATTAGTCCGCACTGTCACAAGTCGGTACCCGTCCTGATGTGACCTTAGATGTTGCTAGGACGTAAAACAACAACACCAAACATCCTCCAGACTAGATTTCACGTTGCCAATGGAACATGCAGTCACGGAAGCTGCTATCTAGTACATTAGTTCCTGCCATTGCCACCAGAGGGAGAATTGGTTATACTATAGAGATGATCTAATGCTGGACCTGGGCTATCGGAGTGCATCTCTGGTATCTCCCTTGTTTCACCTGGCTGCAGGTATAGTGCCGCCGGGCATTAGGAAGGGGGGTGCATAGACAGTTGTCGGCAGTGTGATGGCTATGTCGGCCATGACTGGGTCACGCGGTCGAGACGCACACCGTAGCTACCTAGGGACCGGACGAGGTGGCCGAATCGGTAGAGCGCAGGCTTCCCGTGCGGAAGGTCGGGAGTTCAAATCCCAGCCGAGTCAAATCAATGACATATAAGATTTATACTTGTCGCTTCCTAGCCTAGCGCTTGGCATTATTAGGATAGGGTAAGTACTGGTTGGTTCAGTGTGACTGAGTGGGATATCAGGTCATAGTGCTGGTGGTCTGGCCTCCCAGAGGGGCAGCATTATAAAGTTGCCATGAGTGTGCACTGTCACAAGTCGGTGCCCGTCCTGTTATATCCTGATATGTTGCCAGGAGGTAACGCCCCAATAACCAACAAACCATGACTTCAACGGACAATGTTGAAGCTATGCCAATTTTCTCCTGACGATGCAGTTGTCCTCTCCTTGGAGTGACGATCCAATGAGAACTGGCACAGATTTACTTTGATACATTTTCCGCACATATTGTGGTCACACCAATCCCTTAACCACGAGGCTCGTTGGGGCACCCCAGATTACATACAACCAACTTTTCTCCAGATTGTACTGTTCTTCACTGCCCTGTGGGACTTGTCTGTGATGCTCGGCAACACTGGTAATTTGACATGCGTACACAGCCATAGCCTCATAGTAAACTAAGGAAAGCCTCATGCTGCCATCTATCGAAGAATGATTGTATTAGTATATGCCTTGTGCACTAGCGCCTCCTATCTTCACTTTCAAGATACAAAACCTCATTACCCTAACTAAATTCTATCGATCTGCCATCTGCAGTCGCATTCTTGAACTAATTAACCTTACAAGCATATATAAGGCCAGGTCCTACAGCAGTGAGCTCACATCGACACGGGCACAAGGAAGGCACTGAACAGCCTCAAAATTGCCACCCACCCACCCCTACATGACCTTGTTGAGGGCGAGGGTGAAAGCTTCTTGACCACACTGTAATTTAACTTGTCGTTGAAATTGAACTTCGTATTTAAGTAAAACTTACACTGCTGGAACTAAAATAAATCCAACTTTAAACTTATCTGTTGTGTCATTGTCAAATTGCCAAAGTCCAGACCTGTCCGTAGCCTCATTCTGTCCTCCCACCTCTTCCATTGTCCACCTTCTCTTCGATGATGATGCCTGATGAATAGCAAATTTAGTCATACCACTGCAATTTGTAATAATATATTTGGTATGATCATCAGGTAGTGGTCCAATTGTCTGCTGGTTTCATGGCACAGACTTCTTCATTGGTAACACAGTCTTTGTATTACCTGCATAGTATCTTGTGGTAGCACCTCATTTCCGTGGTTTCGATTCGTCTTTGGAGGTCTACTGTGAAGGTCTATGGTTCACAAGCATACGGGAAGATCAGTCTAACAATGGAGCACATCAGTCATATGTTGGAGCTGACAGAAATACTCTTGTCAAACCAAACTGATTTAGCCTTGTCAATGCTGCTGTAGTCTCTGCTATCTTAGAGAGTATCTCAGGCTTGGAACCATGTGGTTGGTGAACGCCACAGGTGACTGAAGACACGGTCTACTACACCTGCATGCAACTCGCTGTCTCTTATATATACATATGTATATACGAAGAGTTTTGGCACAACACCCAATAGGCCTATGCGCCCATCCAAAAATGTAATTAAGATAAGAGATTTTACCTGGTGGATAATTTCAATTATCACTCATTCCAGTTGTATTGTCAGCAAATGGTGATTGAGCAACGAACACAAAAATATTAATATAGAAAATGAATCTTTTGAATGTTTGACTCCAATGTTTATCTCAATTTGTGGATCGGTGTTTATGGGGTTTTGCGCCAGAACTCCAAAATTATGTACATGTATATATACATTGATATATTACCAGTTTACCCAAAACAACAATATCAGCGTAGAATTAGTCACTTTCTCTTCAATTGCTTTGGAATTACTGAACATTGTCGCTATGCCGAACTGCACAATTTGTTTGTGTGAATATTGGCGAATTGTTAAGGAGACCAGCCCGTGCTGAGAGGTCACAGAGGGCACCTATCTAAGTCAACCATCAGCTGAGCTGGTACCGACTTGTGCTACTTGCAGAGATGGTTGTAATATAATTTTGTGATTTTACCTAAAGTGTTGTTTTATTTTGGTTACTGAAACAAATTAAATAACCGTTCAAAGATGTTGCGTTCCTACTTCACACCTAGAACAGATTAGAACAACATAGGTTTGTTAGTATTTGATTTAAAGTTTGTTTTTATATTGAGAATTACATTAATAACAATCACTCTTTAACGCCGATGTATATATGTATGAAGAGTTCAGGCGCAAATCCCTTTAAACAACAATCCAATAATTGACTGATAATTGTTTTAATTTACCTGTAAGTAATTTTAATTCTCACTTATTCCACATTGTTTGTGAATAAATAGGTATGGATCAATGAACAAAAGAAATAGGAATGTCAAAACTTAACATTTTCAAGGTTTGACTCCAACTGGCCTGAACTCTTCATATATATGTATATATATATATTTATATATATATATATATCCATATATATGTACATATAGCCTGTCGTGGAGGACTACAAAGACTACGGTGTAAAAGTCAAGAAGATTACTTGGCCTATCCTAAAGCAATTGGATTATCAATCCGACATCAGTGACCCCTCGGGAAACAAGTGACAGAAAGTGGTCAATTTGTGAATCTCTCTTTGCCGCGGGAGAAAATGTCGATCCTTATCTATGTAAATACATATCCAGCCTGTCTGTGCCAAACGCATATCCGGGCAATCTAAGAATAGCCCTTGGCTAGTTCTGTGGGCAGGCGGGGGTGCGAGGGGGAGGCACGGGTGGGAGGAGGCAGGCGGGGGCAGGGGGTGAGGAGGAGGCAGGGGATGCGGGTGAGGCATAGGGTGGGTGGAGGCATAGGGTGGGGGGAGGGACAGGTTGGGGGGAGGGATAGAGTGGGGGGAGGGATAGGGTGGGGGAGGGATAGGTTGGGTGGAGGCATAGGGTGGGGGTAGGGATAGGGTGGGGGAGGCATAGGGTGGGTGGAGGCATAGGGTGGGGGGAGGGACATGTTGGGGGGAGGGATAGAGTGGGGGGAGGGATAGGGTGGGGGAGGGATAGGTTGGGTGGAGGCATAGGGTGGGGGCAGGGATAGGGTGGGGGAGGGGTTGGGTGGGGGGAGGCATCGGGTGGTGGTGACAGAGGATGGGGGAGGTAGGGGGTGGGGTCAAACAGGGGTGTGGGGTGGGAGGCAAAGGATGAGGAAGGAAGGGGGTGGGGGGGAGGCCTTCTTGATAACAAAAAAACAGCGATTGAGATGGTGTTGGGGACATCAAGGTGAGTGCTGGCGGGGATTTTCATTTTTGTCAAAACGTCAGGATATTAGGAGAAGATTAGGTGCATGTTTGTCGGCTATAGATAGATAGGAGGGTAGATTATCTGAGAAGATTCATAGAAATATATCACAAGATAGGGATAACTTCAATTTGGGGGATGATCCCAATGACATGACATACCAGCTACTTCGCTTATGGAATGTATTAATTTATTATACGCGTATTATTAATTATTTAATTGTCTTGTAATTGTAATTGTTATGGTGTTCTCTGTGGCGGAGTGGTTAGAGTGTCTGACTTTTTTCTAGGTCGGACTCCTAATCTGAAGGTCAGTGGTTCGATTCCCTGTGCCCTCACCTCTGCCAATTTGGATTTCCACCACTGTGTATAACTTACAGAGTCATCAAAGGCCAGTTGCTCTCATACCATGTCTATGTGGTGTGGGAGGTTAAAAATCCCTTGGGTCGGTAAAGGTGTAGGCTCGGGATTTCTATCGACAAACTGTCTAATGGTGAAAACAAGCCTATTCAGGCTTATCCATGATAGGCAGTATAAATCTTCAAGAAAAAAAAAGAAAAAAATCTACTTTAATTATGTTTGTGCTGATATCTGTCAAGTAACTGTAACATCCAACTGCTATGTGAATTCCTTAAGGGAGGCAGTGAGCAACCCGGGGGGGGGGGGGACTTGTCTGCTACTGTTTCTCGCTTCTTCCTCCAGGTGATGTTGCCATCAATCACTCTGCATCTGCCCCTTGATACCAAATATACGGAATTTGATAGGCTGCTTGCCAGTTGTTATTCGGGTCCTATCATGATTTCCCCTCACATCCAAATCTTGATAGTAATTTCTTGTCGTTGCAGTTTGTTTTAATTTGAATAAATATATTAGAAACAGCATAGTAATATATCAAGCTGGTTGCATGAATCAATAAGACTAAGAGCGGTGTATTCTCGCTTCTCATGCGGAAGATCATAGGTTCAAGACCAGACAGGATGGCCGAATGGAGAAACAAGTGGCTGAAAGTGGTCCCCCCCGGAACTAGCCAAGGGATATTCTTAGATTGCCCGGATATGTGGTTCAGCCAATGCAGGCTGGATATGTATTTTCATAGATAAGGATCAACATTTTCTCCCGCGGCAAAGAGAGATTCACAAATTGACCACTTTCTGTCCGCCTCCCATTTTGGTACATCATGGGATTAGAACCCACAGGTTAAAATCCTGGTCAACTCAAACCAATTACTTAAAAATTGATACTTGTCCCTTCCTAACCATGTGCTCGGCATTATTAGGATAGGGTGAGGACTGGTTTGCTCAGTATCAGGATAATGGGACTGAGTGGAGTATCCAGTGATTTCTATATCAGTTACCTGGACTTCAAAAGTGATAGTGTTATACCTGGCCACAGATATGCTGGTGGTATGCATGCCCGTATGTCATTAGCTAAATATGACTGGACGCGGTAGACGAATCGGTAGAGCGCTGGCTTCCCGTGCGGAAGGTCGGGAGTTTGAAACCCAGACGATTCAAGCGAATGACTTACAAAATTGATACCTGTCACTACATAGCCTGAACCTCAATGGCACTAAGACCGGACAAGGACTGGTTAGCTCACTATCAAGGTAATGTGACTGATTGAGCTTTTCCGTTGTGAGACCAGGATGCCGGCAGCATGGACCGAATTCCTGCTCAGTCACATTATACTGACTTATGCAACCTAAGCAGTCCTTGAACTATCCTGGTAACGCCGAGCACCAGGCCAGGTTGCAATAAGTAACAATGTTGCAAGGAATTGGATTGAATCGGACGGCATTCGCTCTCTGGACCTTCCGCACGGGAAACCTGAGCTCTTACCTAACAGAACGGCAGTGCAAGGAAACTAAATATCTTTAGCTCACACTTTCTTATCACCTACCATATTTTTTTTCTTGAAGATTTATTCTGCCTATCATGGATAAGTCTAATTAGACTTGTTTTCACCATTAGACAGTTTGTCCATAGAAAGCCCTAGCCTACACGTTTACCGACCCAAGGCATTTTTACCTCTCACACCACATAGACATGGCATGAGAGCAACTGGCCTTTGATGATGCTGTAAGTTATACACAGGGGTGGAAATCCAAATTGGCAGAGGTGGGGGCACAGGGAATCAAACCATTGACCTTCAGATTAGGAGTCCGACCTAGAAAAAAGTCAGACACTCTAACCACTCCAACACAGAGAACACCTATTTATCCTCCAATGTCCAGTGATGCCTACAGTGATGCCTGCATTGCCAGTTCCATACATAGGGAAACTGATGTATATAATAACCAGGTAGAGGACCAGTTCTTTTAATTGTGTCGAATCATCTTACGATTTACCCAGTCCATAAAGATGCAGCGTGTTGACATCGATGTAAGTCGGATCCGTCAGATGTCGGGACTCTAACATCTGCTCCATGTTGCTAAATGATTATATATTTTATATCAGGTTTCTAATATCAATATCATTAAAATACAATGACAGAGATTATTGCAACTTTGGAAGCCTGATCTGATAGCCATTATATGTTGAAAATGATCGCAATTTTGAGATGTGCTGGATCACATAACCACGCCTATATATATATGAGCCTGTCTCAAAAGGTGATAACTCTTTTTTGTCCAGTGTAACGATTGACACAAAATAGCACAGAAACGGTTACAATGAAAACACAAGGAGATTTGCTTCAAATCAATATGTATTCTATTGGGATTATAAAACACCATGTAGAAAACAAATCAGTTTATCCTCAGCAAAGGCATGAGCAGATAATATGTTGATTGTTATAATGGACAAAGTGTTGTCCCATATTGCTTAGCACCTTTTGAGACAGTCTCATATATATATATATACATATATAATAATTCTAACGTATGCTAACAGTCGGATCACTATCCATATATGTATGTGTATATACATAATTATATACATAGACACACACATATACATATATACATATACATAAATATATTAGATCCAGACTTTGGAACGCGCAGTGCATAGCAATATACATTTATTAAGATAAAATCCATATACATATGTATGTACATTATTTTCCTAGACTCCAATATGCCCTAGCCTGTATCACTGAGTACAGCCATGTTTGGGCCCTAAATAACTTCTGCAACAAAGATTGTTTCAAGTTATATGCATCATGACCAGTGATGTTTGATGATATCAATAAAAAGAGTTGTGTCTAAGTAAAGTTATTTTTTGTCATGTTTGACCCCTTTAAGAGGCAGGCAGGCAGTCCATACCTGAACCAGAAGTCAATTCTCAGTTGACCTTTCCTTACCGGCCTTATCTCTCTTCTCTGTCAGTTCTATCTCCCCAGGCGGCGCCACTAACTACGTCTACTTGCACCGTGTGCCGTGTGTGTACCCGTTCGTCATTGGACACCGGTCGCGTGTTACAAACAATTTGCTGTGAACCCATCAAAAAGGTGGCATTTCTTTTTCTAAGCACCACTTTTGTCAGTTAAACAGAATGAGCTATTCTGCAACGATATTTAAAGTTGGATGACATTTTGGAGAAAAACAAGCAATAACCACAACTGCATATACCATAAGTACATATTAAAAGTACATAGAAGCGCACTTAATAAACAAAAGCATCATATACAGTAAAACCTCTCTAACCGACCACCTCCACAGATCGACCACTCTCCTATGTCGATCGCCTTATTTGGGTCCCAACAATACCATTGTAAGGATATTCTAACTCCCTAATCCGAACAACTCCCTGTAATGATGTGATTAATAGTACATACATAACACTCCCTAAATGGACCACTTAAAATCGGTCCCATGGTCGGTCCATTTAGAGAGGCTTTACTGTATATATTTTTTTAACAAAACCACTCAAGTTATTATCGGTGCACTTAATAACAATATGTTGCTGCATAGAAATGGAGACTGAGTAAATATAATAGAACTTCTTACTGGTGAAGTCAATGGTGTGAGAATGTCGAAGTTTGTTTGGTAGATTAGTTGATTAAAGTTGCATAGTCCGATGGGTTTTGGGTTACTGTCATTTTCTGAGATGAACATATTTACGATGATCGTTATAATCTACACTACTTTCATTTGAAGTAACTTTTATGTTAAATAGCGAACTTTTGAGATATTTGAAATGCAAACAAGGAAAATTAGTTTTGGCAAGCTTGCAAAAACTCTGACACCATATGTTTCTGCAGTAATCGGTTCCATTAAATTGCCTCAGTATTCCCTTCTATGTGGTGACAAATGTATAACAAGTGCACCATCAAATTGAGATACTTGTAGAATCAAATTGAGATACTTCTTTTGGTTTTGAAAATGTGATGCTTCATCGGACTATGCAGCTTTAAACAGGGTTAATTTCAATCGTCAAGAATTGGACAGTTGCTGCATTCCAAAATTAATTGTCCATGATATTGATGTTCCCTTCAAATATTTCCAAAGGTAACCTGGTTAACTAATAGTTATGGAAATTTAATCATATGTAACTAACTTGAATATTAGTGTGGTGATTGTGCATTTAACGCCGCATAACAGGGAATGCTAAGTCAATGTACTATCAGAAGCTGTTACTGCTGAACCTGTGGTGCTGGACTTTCTTCTTTTCTTTTTTTTTCTTTTTTTGGGGGTAGATATGTTTATTCTGCTAAATAAGTCTTTTGTTGGTGCTGAAGCACTGGTCTTCCAACCATTTTTCAATTCCGGGTTATTTACACAAAAGCTATATTGAATAAGGTATACAATAACTGTTGAATACACAATTTGCATGTAACGCAATGACATTCTGTAACCCAACATGTTCCATAGCAATATGGTAACATAGTGTCATATAACTAGATCAATATTAGTCAGATCAATGTGATTATTTACATGGTATTTAGAATGTAAGCATTCAGTTGGTAAAGTTGTAGTAAGTTGTAATGTTCGGTTGGAGCTAGGCAATCGGTATATAAATGTCAATTTGTTAGAAATATTCTAGTGTTACTCTAGTGTAGTTAGTTATGTGAGTTTATGAATTATGTTGTATGTGACAAAATAATTAGGCAGGTTTTAATTCCAAATGTTTCAAAAGTTAGCCATTTACCCAATAGTTCCTTCAAAGTAAAATGAAATCGATTTTAATTATCAATCTAATATATCTACTTTCCCTTTAAACGGAAGAACCTCAATGCCCTCAGATTATGCAAGTTTAAGCATTAGCCAGTCCCTTAACTAAACCAAAAACGAGGCATTGTTGGATCATTCCATTAAAGCTGCATAGTTCGATGACAACATCAAATTTTCAAAACAAAAATAATTATCTAAATTCGATTCTACATATCTACCTTCGATACTGGTGCACTTATTAAACATCGGTTGCCACACAACTGTGAATAGTGAGGCAATTGAATAGAACCTGTTACTGCAGAAGGCTATGGTGTCAGAGTTTTGGCAAGCTTGCCAAAATTAATTTAGCATGGTTGCACTTCAAATTTCTCAAAAGGTACCCACTAAAATTAAAAGTTACTTCAAGCTAAAGTAAGGTACATTATAACGATCAACCTAATGTATTTATCTCAGAAAATCTAAAAATCTCAAAAACCATCGGACTATGCAACATTAAATTCAGGGCAACTACTAACAAACCCCCCACCCCTACCGACACCACTCCACTCCAACACCAGCTAGTTCACTCTCCAAGCACATTAACCGAATGGCGCAGGGGGTTAGCGCGTCCAGCTGCTTGGAGAGTGATAGTGGCGGGACCGATAGGTCTGCTGTTAAGCAGGAAAGGGTACAAACATTGGGACACCAATTGCCAACCCGTTCATCCCTTAGACGCCGCGAGCGGCGGCCTCTGACGACACGAAGCCCCCAGGTATGCAACCCGATACAACCGTCAGATGTGAACTTTTACCTTTTTTCCACCCGCCCCTTTGGTGCTGGGCGGCGATTATCAAACGGACTTGAACGTCTGGCGGAGGGCTAAGGTGAAGCTGACTCGGTTTACTAGTAGTTCACTTACCAGACTGCTTACCGTTGGCGTCGGGTGTGTATCTAGTACAACGGCAATATTCTTAGTGGTGGGGGTAGGAACGAGGGCCTAGGAGGGAGGGGGTAGGAGGGAATGAGTAAGGGATAGGGGGTAGAGGGTAGGGGATAGGGGATAGGGGTAGGAGCCACGGATGACGTTCAGCCAATCTGTCAACGACCACAACAAGCGAACGGGCAATAAAGGTGTCTTCAGACAAACAAATGAGCCATTGCTTCCAGACAATGCAGTCTCTCAGGTCTGTCACACGGCGAGGATGTTGGGAGGAATTCAATCCCTGTGGGTACAGACCGTTTGGGCACTCGCCATTCCACGTTCCACTTTTCTGAATGACTTAGCATCCACAATTAGTTTTTTTTTTTATCAATGTTTCTTAACAAGGGAACTTATTTTCGGCTTCAGAATATACATATTAAAAGTGATATAGATATCGATAGGCTATACTATATATGACTATACGTAAAAGATATGTTTTTTATATATTTATTTTGTATATCATATATTATGTATTTCATATTGATTAATAATTATATGTCACACATATTTACATTGCATATGCTGAATTTGTTGCCTAAATAGACCAGACGGGATGGCCGAATGACTTGAGCCTTCGTCCCCTGTTTTGGGACATCGGGAGATCCGAACCCATGAGTTTGTGGGTTTGTGGGTTCGAACGCTGGCCCAGTGAAAGCAATGACTTAAAAATTGACACTTGTCGCTTCCTAGTCAGGCACTCAGCATTATCAGGAGATGGCAATGACTGGTTAGCTCAGTGTCAGGATTATGTGACTGAGTGGGATATCAGGTCATGATGCTGGTGGCCTGATTTCCCAGTTGAGCAGCACTATAAAGTCGCCATGAGTGTGCAGTCACAAGTCGATGCCTGTCCTGATGTGACCGTAGATGTTGCTCGGACGTAAAACAACAACCACACAAAATATATGCTGCATACCTTGCCTATATTGCATTTGCTGCATATGCTGCATACCGTGTCTATATTGCAGACCCATCTTGATATCACCTTAGATGTTGCTAGGACGTAAAACAACAAACAAACAAACTGTATTGCAGATGCAACGTTTGCAGCATACGCAGCACATGCAGCATTTCTTACATCCCTTACGTCGCCTATATAGGATATTGTAAATACAGTCATTCGCATTAATCTGACGCCACTTTAATCAGGAACTCTCACTATCAAACTACAACCCCTACAAACCAGATTTCCAATTAATCAAAGCTTTCTGGGTCGGATTTAAAAACACCCACCCTTATCCAGCGATCTCTTAATCCCACAGTGTGTTATTACCATATGCCGTGTTGCATATATATAACTCGTACAGTCAACCCTGGCTAATCCAGACTACTTTGTTACTAACAGACAATGATAGCAGATATCATTTCATTGCATTTTCCATTGAGGCCATCTCTAGGTATTTGTCATCCCAACCAAAATTGCCCTATGCTGAAATTATAAATGCAGGCTATGTGAGTATATTATCTTTATAATAACAGGAAGGGACTGTCCAAAGTTGTCACCATTTTCATGGTCATGTAGCGCATACAACTGGAGGACATTCAGTAAAGTGTAACTTTTATCGTGTATTAAAATGTTGATACCTTTTGTTGATTTTCTTTTCTGCACATTAATCGATTAACCATGAGAATTGTAAAACATGGGCAATTGGTCTCCCTCATTCCACTGATAATTACCTTATCCTCACAATGGCGAATGTCAGACCAGGTAGTGACAAGTATCAATGTGTAAGTTATTGGTTTGCCTCGACCAGGGTTTGAACCCAGGTGTAAAATTGTCCGATATATGAGATATGGGATATGGAGAACTCTGCTATAAGAAATTGCAACTTGTCTATAAAAGGTAAATGGTATGTAAAACCAAAGGTATATAGGGTATATGTTGAGTTGGTGATCCATTACTAATGGAGGTTAGAAATTGTGTATCAATATAGTTAGAGAGAGGGTCACTTCTTGACCTGAGAGAGGGTCACTTCTTGACATGTGGGACAGTCTTTGGGAAGTCTCCTCACATACCCCTCCCCTCCAAGTGTTATTTATGGATCACCGCACAGCAGACACAACCGGCCACTGTAGCCAGATCTAACGATGCCTTGGTTACAAGGATATCGAACCCTCATTGGTGGATAGAGGAATGCCTGTTAGTGATTGGAAGACTGGATCATGTGATCACCACCATCTTGTTATTGAAACTATAAATACAATAAATCAGGGAGTCTCACTCTCCTACCTTTCACTCTTTATCTACTTTCCTTCCTTGCCTGTAGTGATTCCTTATTAGCCTCTCTACACCACTCAAACCGCCAGCCGTCGACTTTACACAGGGGTTCGAATCCGATGATCTACCAAACTCATTCAGCCACCCCATCTGGGTCTGTACTAAAATGCTGTTTCGCATTACTGATTAATTTGGGGAAATGGAGTGTGTCTGCAAAAGTAATATTCTTTGTATTACCTTGAAAATGTTGATAACTGTGGACGGCCCCTAGTTTGATTGATTGATCAAATGATGTTACTTAATGGTGATTGCTTAACGCCGATTTATCTAACACAGATTATATAACAGGCTATATAACATATTATATAACATATATTACACAACATACACCACACAGTGTACAATACGTAAATCGCATATATTATTATTAATTAGTATATACAAGGATCTGCACAATCTGCCTGAATTTCTTCATTTTTTGAGAAGCGATATTTACTCTACCTCCAAACTAATTACTCCCTCCGCTTGCCTTTGCCCATAGCCCCCCCCCCCCCCCCCCCCCAACACACAGAAACAAATCGGATAACACTCATTCTGAAACTGCACTTGCACTTCCGGTTTGAAATCAGGTCATACGATACAGCTGTACAAACACCATTAATACACCATGAAATGAAGAGGCAAATACAAAAACGAACACGTCCTGGTTTGGCCAACCAGAATCAGCTGCCTATACAACAAGAACACAGAGTTGACTGCCAGTGGGGTGAGCATCTAGGACAGATGCGTGTCCAAAGTAGGTTTTTGCCTCAGAATTGCAGTTTTACTACATTGCTTACTGCAAGGCATATAGCCTGGGAACCGCTGCCATTCAAAAACTGTCGCTCGGTTTTTATTTTTCTGAATACTAGTATATTTTAAATACTGATCATCTTCTGATTACTTGGCATTTTCTGAATAGTGGACATTTCTGAAAAATGGATATTTTCTGAAAAATAGGAATTTTTCAGAAGACTTTTCTAAATAATCGAAATTTGTTTCCAAGAATGACAATTTTCTAGCAAGCGTATCCGTATTTAAAAAAACATCTGTGTAAAGAATTGTAAGCTTTTATAATAATATGACATTTCCCCATACTAATAACTGTAAATGGGAGTAGGCTAGTCTAGTAGTAAGAGTAGAAAAAATAAAACATATATATGCCAAGAAAATCCTAACAAATTAACATCCTACTAACCAGACCAACCAACTATCTATCTGCTGCTGAAATGCAGGCAATCAAATACCTTAGTAGCAGCTACTGTGTGATAAGATAACACACACACTACAGCTGACCAGCATTGAAAACAATCCTCACTACCCAGGCTTATATGCTATTGACAGTATAAATACAGCCTCAATTTAAAAAAAAATTAAATTAATAAGAATAATGAAGTGAAGGGGTTTCAAAGGTACTGATTCCAATTGCTGAGATCCAAGATATAGCTAATCTCTACTTCATGCCTAGATTTAGCGGACACAATGTAACGATAACTTTAATCTGTGAAGCAAAACACTTTATTTAAACACTATTCGTGCTTGGTCGTTGGAGCTTTATGTCCTGGCAACATCTATGGTCATATCAGGACGGGTACCGACTTGTGACAGTGGACTCTCATGGCAACTTTATAGTGCTGCCCCACTGGGAGACCGGGCCACCAGCACCATGACCTAGTATCCCACTCAGTCACATTATCCTGACACTGAGCCAACCAGACCTTGCCCTATCCTAATAATGCTGAGTGCCTGGCTAGGAAGCGACAAGTATCAATATTTAAGTCAATGGTTTGACTCGACCGAGAATTGAACTCCCGACCTTCCGCAAGAGAGGCTGTACTCTCCCGATTCGGAAACTGTCCATATTGCCTGAGGATTAATGAGTTCAATAAAGAGGTAATTCAAACACCACACCTCATAGTCATAGCGCTTTATTCCACCAACGTCAGAATACGGCACTGCCTAGCTAGGTTGCACCCAACCTCTGTGGGGCGGGGGGAGGCGGGGGAGGGTGGCCGCCTGTGGGCTGGTGGCCACTAGCCATGTGTAAAAAAAATATACGGATTTTCGGTTGGGATTTTCGGGCGACGGAGTGGGGACCAAGGAGAACAGAGAAGCAGTGGGTGCCCCACTCGCTGTGTGACATAAGAGACTATGTGGAAAATATGATAACAGATAGTGCCCGAGATTATGACGTGATGTTCATATGTAAGAGACAGTAAATGTTTAGTGAAATGTTCCCTCTATGCACCAGTAAGAGTGCAAGTGGACGGGAAGGATATTTTTAATATATGTTTATTGTAACTGTCTGCAACTACCTGTTACCACAGAGCCGATGGGCAAGCACACCCAACCATCCTGCATACATTATGGACACCACCTGCAGCTGTGGTTGAGTGACAGCTGCCCCCTATTAGGGTGTTGCCCCCCAGGCTATAGAAGGTGTCTGATTGGCTGGCTGTGGGAGGCCCAGTCACTTGCATCCCTTACACCGGGCACACAGACCTCACTCTAGGCATTATTTCATTCAGTTCTTCTTGGCTAGGCACCCTAGCAGGAAGCACTCTTGGTGGGAACTGACAAACAGTTGTCAGAACGCACCAGGGAAGAGTAAGTGGTATCTGGGGCTCTAATGGCAGAGTCCCAAGATATTACACATGGATGGAACAGTCCACCATAGGGACTGCCCCTCCTAACGTACTGTCACCTGCCCATATTTATCGCCAAGGTCAGTGCAGTCAAAACTGCCACTGTTCGCATACTGGGGCTCATTGCAGACTATTTCCAGACCTGCCACATTTTGTTGGATGGCAATCTGTATTTTTCACCTAAAATCCTCTATGAATCTGTATAAATCTGTATCACTTAATAATTCATATACATATGAAGAGTTCAGCTGCAAAACCCGGTAAATTCGAATCCAAAATTTGAATTCAAATCAAAGATTTTTCCCACAAGCTATTTTTAAATCTAAGTAATTCCACTTTTCTGGTGATATAAGGATTATGGAGCAACAAACAACATTAGAATGTAAAAAAAAGGAATTTTTTGAACATTTTGATTTCAATGTTTATATGAATCTTTGTATGGCGTTTATGTGGTTTTGCACCTGCACTCTTCATTTATGTCCCGCATACCATAACAAACATGTGAATATAATTATATAATTGTATTGCTCAAACATTGTATACAATAAGCTACATTACATTCACATAAGACATTCATCAGTGTGGCTGAATGGCAGCTCCATTATGTATACTGTAATGGTGTGGAATGCATACAAGGTTACACATTTCTATTTCCATACATTTCACTAAAAATACATATCAAAATGGAGTACTGCAGTAAATATAACACCAAAATCTGTATCGGATATGGGTAACCCACTGTGGAAGGTCTGTATTTCCCACACCCTCTAATGCCTAGTACACACCTACCGTTTGTGCGCACCCACCTACCGTATACGATCTAAAACTGCCCGTTTCGCACACAAAAATCGCTAGGTGTGCGCTCCCCGCACACACCTAGCGATTGCGATTCGCGCATAAAACCTCAGTTTTAGGGCTAAAACCGGCCGATTACGATTGCGATTCGTGATTCGAAAAATGAATCGGCCCGTTTTCAGTTTTAAGCAGGTCGGGTCGAGTCGCGAGTTTTAGTGCGCGAATCCTATACGGTAGGTGTGTACCAGGCATAACGTTGATAATTGAATTGGCTCCTATTGTCAAGTACATGTAGGTGAATTATAAAAGGCAGCTCGGTCCATGTGGTGCCCGAGGCACAGCCATACAGGACACATGCCTTGTTTCAACACATGCTGAGTTGTTTACTCCTGATGCCCCAAGGCACATATCTCACCAACTCAAACAAAATGCCTCCTTCCTTAAATCAAAATATGCAGTTCTCTCAACAGAGAATGACAGCTGCATTAATCTAACTTCCTACCAGGATGCGCATTACCTGTATCATATTTCTTTTCAATCATTTTTCAAAAGTGTTGTAATTGAGAATGTAACCCAGAGGTGACAATAATATCAAATTGTCATTGCATCTATTTCTCTCGCAGTATTAGGGTTTGGTGTTGGTCAAACATTACTTTGAAATGCACAATCGCAGTATCAAGTGCAAGAGATGATCCACCCAGATAATTTTTTCGCATATATATTTATATTTCGATATATATTATTTTCATGTATATGGATATCAATAGAAATATAAGAAAATGCATACAAATATAGATTGATATATCTTTAACATATTACAAAAGTTATGTGGTGTAACAATATAGAAGAACAAACGAATCCATATATAAATACATAGGTAAATAAATAGATTAAAGATGTACAATTATATATATATATATAAATATATATAACCATATGGTTATATATTTAAATAGTTCTATATTATATATGTATAAAGAAGGCACTTCCATGATGGTATTTATGTGTCTGTCACAAGTATGTCCGTTTCCTTATTGGGCGTCAGATATTGCTTTAACTTTTTAAGTTTGTTTATTACACTCGTTGATTAACCAGGGGAAATATCAATCGCAGACAATTGGTTTTCCTCGTTACACAGGTCCTTGCACTATCATAATAATGCCAAGTGCCAGGCTAGGCAGCCAAATGAGTTGAGCGTCCGTCTCCTGTTTAGATTGTGGGATTCCTACCCTGTTTGAGTCAAACCAATGACTTAAGAATTGATACTTGTCGCTTACTAGCCAGGCACTCAGCATTATTAGGATAGGGCTATAACTGGTTGGCTCAGTGTCAGGGTAATGTGACTGAGTCGGATATCAGGTCATGGTGCTGTTGGGCAGATCTTCCAGTGGTGCAGCACTATAAATTTGCCATGTCAAAAGTCGGTGCCCATTCTGATATGACCTCAGTTGTTGGCAGGATGTACAACTCCAACAACCATCCAACCAACCATCTGCACTACTAGTTATTGATACACTATTAAAATATGCAATTGCACATCATTACCATTTGCGGAGACCATTATCAGATTACTGGAACCCTATAGGCTGCCATACCTGTAGTTCCACGAAGTGCAGTGTGAAATGTGAGAGGTTGCTATATGCATCAAATTTGCCCATGTCCTTATCATATGTCTGTTGACAGGATATGTCATACCTACAGCTCCACCCTTGTCAATAAATAATGTGGATATTCGGTCCTGGTGTTATGACAGAGGGCGCCGTGTGGTGGGTGGACGGAATGTTGATTCATGTGTTTAGCTATATGAGGGGGTAATAATGCTGTATATGTGACAGACTGGTCCTCAGGGTGAGTCTGTGTTAACACACAATCGGCATCCACAAAATATGAATTCAACTCTCAATTAATGCGAAAAAGAAATTGTTTAACTTGAGGAATCAAACCTCCGTTTTGATTTAATTCAAAAGGCAGCTTAACAAGGTGGTAACAGTGATACCAGATGAACCACAGATGCCAGGATACACCCAGTACACATCAACATATTCTAATTTTGAGCAACACTGAACAAGGCTTCCTCACCACATGTAGTGGGCTCTGATGGTGGAGTCTTCGACTTGGCCTGAGCATACAGCTCAAACACTCTAATCTAATCTAATCTAATCTAAACTGACTCTTATCTACTGTAGGGGTATGGCCATATTTCCCATTCATCATGTCTGACCAAAACCAACTTGCAAGGCATAATGTTGGCGGGAATAAAAGAAGGCAGAAACATGAAGAGATGGGAAGACAACATCAGCGAATGGACCGGTGTAAAGATTTCAAATTCCCCCCATATTCAAGTTCC
This sequence comes from Branchipolynoe longqiensis, assembly GCA_030323885.1. Classification (NCBI taxonomy): domain Eukaryota; kingdom Metazoa; phylum Annelida; class Polychaeta; order Phyllodocida; family Polynoidae; genus Branchipolynoe; species Branchipolynoe longqiensis. Next base: position 66,168,865 of record CM059190.1, on the reverse strand, counting down.
CCCCCGGGAACTTGAAAACGTTTTCAAATTCCTCCCAGGGGAATTTGAAAAGTTTTCAAGTTCCCTCCCTCGTTTTAACTTTCCCTCCCCCCGGGGAACTTGAATACGTGCGTAAAACTATACCAACCACCCAGCCTCCCGAGGCCCTCTCAGAGGACTGTGGTTGGGCTCCTTAGGCTGCCTTTTTCCTTCCCCCCACCTCCCCCCTACCCCCCCTGGAAATTTGTTATTTTCCGTGAAATTTTCAATTTGTTGTGCTTTTTTGAATAATTAAAAAAATATAGAATTTTTGTGTGAAATTCGTTATTTTCGTGAAATATACATTTTTTTGGTGAATTTTTTACGTGAAATTGTTCGATTAACAACAAATCTTTTTGGGAAAATTTTGGTGACTACTATTACTATTTTTCATAAATTTTTAATCTTTTTAAAACTTTTACATTTTGGGGAAATTCTTTATTTTTAAACAATTTTAAATTCCCAGAGGGGGAATTTGAAAATAGGGGGAGGAATCTGAAAACTGTTTTTAAGTTCCCCCCCAGGAATCTGAAAACGTTTTTAAGTTCCCCGGAGGGAAATTGAAAACGTTTTCAGATTCCCGGGGGGGAAATTGAGAAGGGGGGAAGTTGAAATCGTTACACCGGCCTTGATTTCAGCAACTCCCAGAGGGCAGTGGAGAACAGGGAACCTGGAGAAAAATGGTTGCAAAGTCATATGCGGTGCTCCAATGACCCTCACGATTAAGGGATTTGTGATTATAATGATGATGAATTAAAAATAATAAGAAATTCTGAATAATGTACAGTACATTTTAATTGGGTCCATGTCCTATTTTTTACCATAAAAAGCAATAATGAAGGCTACTTTCCAGGTAATGCTATAGTGTATATAGATAGATACATAGATATAAAGGTGCCTAAAGGGGCTGTCACATTACGGCGTATGGCGGGAGCGTATTGAAAACCTACGTACGCCGTGCTGGTGCCACTTTCGGGTGTGTTTGAGCGTATGGGGGACCTATGAGGAGCGTACGAGGAGCGTATGAGGAGCGTATGGGAGCGTATGGAGCGTGCTGTGACATTTTTTGACATTATGGGCCATACGCCCTCATAGGTCGTGTTTTTTAGCATGCACAAAAAAAATTGGACGGACGAATTTATGAAAGCATGGCGGCGTATGCTCATACGCTTCACATACGCGGATGTTGCGGCACTGCGCGCGTAGAGTAGCGTATGAGTAGCGTATGAGTAGCGTATGCGGCGTATGCCGACGTATATGACGTAATGCCGCTACGCCGCCATACGCTCCCACCATACGCCGTAATGTGACAGGGCCTTAACTCTCCTTAATCTATGAAGCCACAGGTCTTAAAGGGACCTTTATGTAGCGAAGACCTGGATCGATTTCTAAGCTGTCTACAGTGCCCTCCTACCACTGTCTATCTCCCATTTCTCCGGCTGTGTCCACAGTCAATCCTCCTATAGGATTACCTTCTGTGACCGCCCAAGTGATCGACTAAAGTCAAACCTTCTACTAACATTCTGTGGATCTGTTCTACGAACATAGCTAATACATAACAAGGGTCTGCACTGTGTGCACTACTATGTATATACAGTAAAACCTCTATAACTGGTTATCTCCACAGACCTCCCATTCTACTATATCGACCACTTTATTTGGGTCCCAAACGATGGCCCATACAATGCCATTGTACAAATTTTATAAACTCTCTAAGCCGGCCACTTCCATAAATGGGCCATTGGTACGTCGATTTAGAGAGGTTTTACTATAGCTGTATCTAAATTGAATTTGGCTACAATGGATGTAAGCTATTAAAGGTCCTAGCTCAAAATAGAGACTTAGACTTATGCCTAAGTCTACTTAAGTCTATTTGATGTGTTACTAAATCCTGCTCATGAAGAGGTCATATCCCAGATCTATAGCCTACAAATAGAATTGCCTTTGAATAATATACGACTAAATATTGTTTTATCTAATTTGGGAATTACTACATATAATATAATCGATTTAATGAAACACCCAATAAGAGAGATTTAGATATAAGTTTATTTGATACGCTATTCAATCCTGCTTATGGATGGGATGGGATCCTAATTCACATTCCTAGTACTACACTGTACATAATACTAAATATAGCTTTGTCTAAATTGAGAATTGCTATATATTATAATGCAATCTATTTAAAGAAATGCCTAATAAGAGACTTAGCCATACATAAGTCGATGTGATGGGGTAGGCAAACCTGCTCGCAGAAGGGTTAGATATCAAATCCATATCCTTACTGTGTATATGAGCTTGTTTCAAAAGGAGATAAGTAATATGGGACAACACTTTGTCCATTGTAACGATCAACATACTATCTTATTATGCATTTACTCAGGATAAACTGATTTGTTTTTTACATGGCGTTTCATAATCCCAATAGAATACATATTGATTTGAAGCAAATGTCCTGGTGTTTTCAGTGTAACGATTTATGTGCTGTTTTGTGTCAATCGTTAAACTGGCCAAAAACAAAGTTAGTTATCACCTTTTGAAACATGTAATTGTACCTAAATTGAATGTCACAACATATAATATAACCTACTTTAAGTCATATCTGGTAAAATGAACTTAATTATGTTTAATGTGTTCATGAATCTTATTCATGAAGGTCATCCTTCACAATTCGGCACTTATGATTTGGCGATTCTGGTGGCATATTATGTTTGTAAAAGCGAGGCCTAAATGCTTGTCAAGGCGTGTAACCGAATATGCCTCTTGTGCCGATAAGTAGAGACCAGTCAGGGATGACAGATAGAGGTCTTGTAAGGTCACACAAATAGCCTGAGTGTGTTGACCAATTATATTCTAAATACCGCCGTGTGAACGCAGGCCGCCCGTTTTCCAACGTATGTGCAACAGTTGTCAGTGCCTACCTTAGTTGTTGCCAGGATCTAAAACCCCAACACACAAGGGAAGCCTGCCTTAAGCGGATGCTTTAAAAAAAAATCCAAATCGCTTTTATATCAAAATCAGTCTACCTGGCAAAGATTATGTAATGCGGTGCATTGACCTTTCTAGCTGAAATGTGAGATACACAGGTAGGCGTGGGTATGCTGGTTGCATCAGGGAGCCTAGCTAGTCTAAGGGTTAAGACACTAGCCGCTGAATGGCAGATCAGGTAGCTGTGGGTACGGTTATTGCATCAGAAAGCCTAGATAGGCTAATGGTTAAGACGCCAGCCACGAAATGGCAGAAGTATGGGTTGCAATGCTTACTCTAGGCACACAGTTCCACTTCAGTTGTACGCTCCCACACACACATACACCATATCGGTGCCATGACCAGGATTCTCTACATATTGTGGACTGCATCGTGCTGAACATTCCTTGTGTGTGTACCTACACGGATATGTTTGATTGATTGATTGATTGGTGGTTGTTTTACGCCGTGTCGGCAGCATAGGCCATATTCACGGTGAGAAATGTTTGTTTTTTGTTCAAACAATCAATTATGTGCCAATAGACACTCATTAAATTAGAAAGCTCAAAATCATATATTTGTGGTCAAGGGAAACAAATTCCCATAGAAAAAGAAAAGTTTTATCAATAATTGATAGAATCTATTTAGTAAACTATATGAGGTGGTACAGTCCAGCTGCCCTCAAAAAGGCTAAAATGTTTTCCTGTTTTACCTTAGTCAAAAGGTCATGCATACTGTCTGCAGTGTAGAATATGTAATATGTAATAATACACGGATATGTAATGCACCTCACTACACTTGTTCCCTTGGATGTGCCGTGTATGTGGCATTTCACCTGGATAAATCAAAGGTATGCTGATTCAGTGATTGCATTAGGAAGCCTATGTAGTCTAGGCTTTGTTATCCTACTATTTACAGTGTTAACCATTAGTGTGGGATTCGAACTCAGACTTCTGTGTTTCCCTGCAATTTCTCCACTCCTACCCCTAGAGTTATATTTTCAAATGATGGACCTTCGATGTTGCTGGAAGGTAAACACCAATAAAGACACAAACTGAAAAGAAATGCATCTGGAACACAATGATAGTTAGCACAGAAGCGCAGTGAGGTGTTAGGGATAACAATTCATATTAAGCAACACTGACAGTGAGCACAGACTTACAGTGCCATTAAAGTTGCAAAGTTCGATGAAGCATCACATTTTCAAAACCCCCAAAGATTATCTAGAGGTAAGTCTCTATCAATCAATCAATAGTTCCGTCCTCTAGTCGAGGGTTGGATGCAATGGTTCTCCACTTGTCCCGATGGTGTGCTGTTCTGATAGACTGTGAATAATTCAAGCCTGTCCACTGTGAAATATTTGTAAACCATGATGTTCTTGGTCTCTCTCTGCTGCCATTCACCTTCCCTTCCAACAATGTACGGTATATTGAACTCTGACGAATGATGTGGCCAAAATAAATAAGTTTCTTTGTCTGTATAGTGGCAAACAAGCTTTTCTTATTTTAAATTTTTCTGAGAACTTCTTTGTTGGTGATCTTTGTTGGTGATCTTGTTGGTAGTCTGTATATCTAACTTAAATACAGATGCATATTTTAAACACATCTTTCAAATAGAGGGGAATACTGAGTCAATTTAATATAATCCATTACTGCAGAAGCTAATGGTGTCAAAGGTTTGTATGCTTGCCAACATTAATCTTGCATAGTTACACTTCAAATATCCCAAAAGTTAACAATTTAATACTAAAAGTAAGGGAGATTATAATAATCAATGTAATATATTTCTCTCGGAAATTGACAAAAACTCAAAACCATCGGACTATGCAACTCTAACTTAAAGTTGCATAAGTTAAAGTTGGATTGCTTAAAGTTTAAGCAATCCAATGACAGTGATTACAGAAGCAAAATGACATGATATAGGCAGGAATTCATATTAAACACCACAGTAGCAGTGAGCACAAAATTACATCACACACTTGAATACAAAACATGACAGAGACGAACCCATGTTGACATTAAACGACGCCCTCTAGAAATGATGCAATTTAAAAGACAACCTCAAATATTCTGTCATTTAGACATTCACAGTCTGTGTTGCTGTGGTTGTCTTTGTGACATATATGTCTTCACCTGAATTATTCAGCGGCTTCTGACATTACCCCGCAGGTGTGGATTTATGGCGAGGAATAAGCTGCGGTGTTGTCATAAATTCTCCATTTCAAGTGATGAATGTGGTCAGGCCTGGAGATGACAGCATCCTGCTACCTTTTAGCGCGGAAATACCAACTGCTTGCTACCAACTAAACGAGGCCCCTATCCCTGGTCCCCCACCGTTGTTGCGCTGGTCCCCCCCCCCCACCCTTGTTGCCCTGGTCCCCCCACCCTTGTTGCCCTGGTCCCCCCACCTTTGTCCCCCACCCTTGTTCTCCTGGTCGCCCTGGTCCCTCCCCACCTTGTTTCCCTGGTCCCCCCACCCTTGTTATCCTGGTCCCCCTGGTCCCTCCCCACCTTTGTTCCCCTGGTCCCCCCACCCTTGTACCGGAACCTTGTCCACCCGCGTTTGACCTGCTCGGCCCCCCACCCTTGTTCCACTGGTCCCCACCTTTACTCCACCTTGCTCCCCACCCGTATCCCTCACCTTGCCCCCCTTGTCCCCCACCCTTGTCCCCCACCTTGTCCCTCACCCTTGTCCCCCACCTTGTCTCCCACCCTTGTCCTCACCCGTCCCACCGTATCCCCCACTCGTTCCCCACCTTGTCCCCAACTTGTCCCCCACCGTTTACTCCCACCCTTGTCCCCCCCGATCCCCACCTTGCCCCCCCTTGTCCCCACCTTGTCCCCACTTGTTCCCAACCCCCCAACCCCCAGGTATTCCACTCGTTGACCGCATAAGACAGTTGTCTGTCAGACACAGAGGCAATGCATTTAAATTAAAGGGATGCGGTGATGGGACCAGTACTTTTTGCCGTGATTGACAGAGCTTCGTTATTGACAGAGGCCATTATTGACAGAGTATCCTGTATACTTTTCTATATATCAAAATATATATTACATAATATATATTTATTTATATAAACATACAGTATATACATATACAGTAAAACCTCTCTAAATTGAACCACCTTGGGACCGACTATATATGGTCCATTAAGGAGGTGGTCGGATTACGGAGGTAGAATACGGCTACAATGGTATTGTTGAGACCCAACTAAAGCAATCGAGGTAGGGGAGTGTTCGAACTGTGGAGGTGGTTGGATACGGAGGTTTTACTGTATATATAATATATATGTAGGTACGAGTACCATATATATATATATATATATATATATATATATATATATATATACACCGGACGCGGTGGCCCAATCGGTAGAGCGCAGGTTTCCAGTGTAGATGGTCGGGAGTTCGAAAACCAGCAGAGTCAAACAAATAACTTTAAAAATTGATATTGCCGCTAGAATGGCACTCTGCATTACCAGGATAGTACTAGGACTGGTGAGTTTACTATCAGGATAATTGGAGTGAATTCGATATCAGGCCATGATGCCTTCGGCCTGATCTTCCCGAGGGCAGCACTATAAAATCGCCATGAGTGCACACTGTCACAAGTCCGTACCCGTCCCGATATTATCCTAGATGTTGCTAGGACATAAGACCCCAATAACCAACCAACAATATAGATATAGTCAGAGTTTGTTAGCTGCACACCGTAGATCTCGAGGGAGAGGAAACAACGGAAATGGGAAGTAGATGAATGGGCGGGCAGTAAGTCAAGGTGGGTTAGCAGCTAGCCGGAGAGTGAGGCAGTGTCCGCCGGGGGCTCGTGCCCGGTGGAAGGGCGGGGGAAGGCCGTGGCCAGTTAGGAGTTGTGGGGCGAGGCGAGTGGCCAAGTGGTGGCGACGCCTTTGTGGTTTTTCCTGTGCCGAATGGGGCACACCAATCAATAAATTGTGAACAATTTGCAAATACTAAAGGATATTAAATGCCTAAGGAAAGAAAGAAGCCAGAATGAGATACACTTGTTTAAGGCAACTACCTGGTGCTGACAACTGACACTCTGGAAGTGATGAGATGACATCCTTTACCCACAGTGGCAGCACTATACAGCCGCTATGACTCTATGACTATGAGTGTCCGCCTGATATGATGATACATGGCGCTATTATGCAACAACAAAAACCTAAAATAAAGAAACATAGGATTATGGTGACATTAGAAAGCGCTTTCCTTTGTTCTCTGTGCTGGGTAGATCTCTGATAAAACACTCATAGATAGTGGTTCAAAGAACAGATTAAACTGTTACAAACCTCAGCATATAGTTTTCCCCTCAGTCTCATAATGTAATACTAGAACAGGGCTAGCCACGTTAATATGCGTGGGGAAAAAATACAACCTATTCTGGACAATTAAACCGTCTTTGAAAAGTATGTCCCATATTGAAGTTCTTGTAGTTGTAGGCTACTGTGTTCACTCAATTTGAAATGATTTTTTGGTTTGATTCCAATGGGTTTAACAATTGAAATTCAGATATAATGCATCAGTTCATTTAAACTTAAAGCCCCTGTCACACATCACCGGATTGAGTAACGGACAGAATTGTCTAGTCCGGTGGTGTTCGGGCATCATAAGTATCAAATGTATTCAAATGTGTCAAAATGTTGCGATATCGGGTCAAAGGCTGCTGGACGAACAGACATGAAACGGACATTAAACGGACAGGAACGGATAGCCAATGGACGAAACTAACTCAAACCAGACAAGAACCATAGACGTCAATCTGGTGGCATCCGTTCCGAGTTTTGTGCATGTTCAAAACTTGTATGGACACAAACCGGACAATCAACGGACTTTGTTCGGTTTCTTTCCATTTCCCCAATCTGGCGAGGTGTGACAGTTGCTTAAATAGGTGCTGCCAATTCCAAATGCCTGTAGGCAAGCGGGCATTTTGTTTGTAATTTGAATGTTCTGGTGTTCTCTGTGGCAGAGTGGTTAGAGTGTCTGACTTTTTTCTAGGTCGGACTCCTAATCTGAAGGTTGGTGGTTCGATTCCCCCCCACCCCCACGATCTCTGCCAATTTGGATTTCCACTGCTGTGTATTACGTACAGCGTGATCAAAGGTTGGTTGCTCTCATACCATGTCTATGTGGTGTGGGAGGTTAAAAATACCTTGAGTCGGTAAAATTGTAGGCTCGGGCTTTCTATCAACAAGCTGTCTAATGGTGAAAAGAAGTCTATTCAGACTTATCCATCATATGCAGTATAAATCTTGAAGAAGAAAAAATGTTGGAGTTGACAATTTCGCCCCATGCATGAAGTGTTGTTGCGTCACCATCGGTGAATCATGATCTCATCACCACAATACTGGAGAGGTGTGCTGCCAGAAAGCTTTCTCTTGGATTGGAGGACCAGACGGGATGACCGAATGAGTTGAGCCTCCATCTACCGTTTTGGTATATTGTGGGATTCGAACCCATTGGTTTGAATCCTGGTCAATCCAAACCAATGACCTAAAAATTGATACTTGTCATATCTTATCCAGGCGCTGCCATTATTAGGATAGGGCAAGGACTGATTAGGTCAGTGTCAGGATAATGTGACGAAGTGGGATATCAGGTGATGGTGATGGTAGCCTGTTCTCCGAGTGGGACAGCACTATGAAGTCGCCATGAGGGCAAGTCAGTACCCGTCATGATATGACCTTTGATGTTGCCAGGACGTAACATTCCAAACACCAACCAATCTTGGCGTCGACAGTCGGCGAATCGCTAGTAAGAAGGGTGCCAGGTGAGTCGGACATAACGGCAATGCTGTGTGAAATTCCCCGTGAATGTTCTCACAAAAGGACCCAGTCATAGCACGCCGTGTGCAGGCTGTCCAGCCACAAAGAGGACCCACGCCCTCCACCGCCGGCGCCCGCCCCCTACTCCCGCCAGACGCCCGCCGCCTTCCCCTCCGCTCCCACCGTCCCCGCCAGCTCGCTGTCGCTCCAATCCTCAGTCCACCCAGACCGTCTCAGCCCTGCCTCCACCCCCCTCTCCGCCTCCTTCTCCCCGCTTCCCTCTCACCGCTTCCCTCTCCCCGCCTCCCTCTCACCTGCCTCCCTCTTACTGCCTCCCTCTCATCGCCTCCCTCTCACCGCCTCCTTCTCACCGCCTTCATCTCCCTGCCTCCCCTCCCCGCCTCCCTCTTCACACCTCCCTCTCCCACCCATCCCCCTGCCAGCCTCAGCCTCCCTCCACCTGCTGCCCCTATCCCCGCCCCTCTCCCAGCCCCCCTCTTATCCGCCTCCCTCCTCACCTGCCCTCCATCTCACCGCCTCCCTCTCCCCACTGCTTTCTCCCCGCCTCCCTTTCCATGCCTCCCTCTTCCCAGCTCCCTCTCCCTGCCTCCCTCTAAACGCTTCCCTATTCCCGCTTCTCTTTGCCCTACCCCGCCTCACTCTCACCACCTCCCTCTCACCTCCTCCCTCTCACCACCTCCCTCTCACCGCCTTCCTCTGCCAGCCTTCCTCTACCTGCCGCCATCTTCCCGCCTCCCTCTCCAGGCCTCCCTCTCACCGCCTCCCTCCTCCCGCTTCCCACTCACCGCGACCCTCTAAACGCCTCCATATTCCCGCCTCCATCTCCCCTACCCAACATCCCACTCCCTATCCCCGCCCTCCTCCCCTACCTCGCCTCCCTTTCCCACACCCCGCCTCCCTTTCCCATACCTCGCCTCCTTATTTGACCTGCCTTCCTCTCCCCTACCCCACCTTTCCCTCTAACCCGCCGGCATCTATCCAATCTCGCTTCCCCTCTGCCCCCAACACCCCATCACATGTCTCGGACCGCCTCCCCAATCTCCGCTGCCCCACTTACCTCCCTCTCCCATACATTACCTTCCCCGCCTCCCTTCCCGCTCCCTCACCCGCACCTTCCCTCTGGAGTTTATGTGTATATATGAAGAGTTCAGGCGCAAAACCACATAAACGCCAATCCAAAAATGTAGTTTTAATAACAGATCTTTACCTGAAACTAATTTTAATTCTCTCTAATTCCACTTTACATATGATCATATGGTTATGTGGCAATTACAAAAAAAAGTAGGAATATAACAAATTTACTTTTCAAGGTTTGATTCCAATGTTTATCTCCATTTTTGGATGGGTCTTTACATGGTTTTGCGCCTGAGCTCTTCATATATATACATAGACTCCATATATATATATGTACGAAGTGGGATAGTCTCCAGCCGAGATTAGAAGAGCATGTACACATATTTTTTTTTCCCGGGAGGGGTTTGGGGGACTAGAAAGGTTTGCGAGTGGTATAATTTCATGGGGCATGTGCAACCTTTAAATGTATAGGAGCTCTTTTTTTTCTCTATCGCTGTGGCAGGTGGCCATTTCTTTGCCTGGTACCCTGGGGGCGAAGGCGGGTGGAGAGTGTGTGTGTCGGTGGGAGGGTAAGGGCTGAGCTCGGAGGGTTCAATGTAGATGTCCTTTTTATCTGAATACGTGTGATAAATATCACTACTTGACGGTTACGGCGCACAACCCACTGTGCACCCTATCACCATGTAAAACGTGGGTACCGGGCGCGATGGCCAAATCGGTAGAACGCGGGCCTCGCGTGTGGAAGGTGTGGAGTTTGGTTCCCGGTCGAGTAAAACCAATGACTTTAAAATTGATACTTGTCGCTTCCTAGCCTGGCGCTCGACATTAATAAGATAGGGCAAGGACTGGGTGGCTCGATGTCAGGATAATGTGACTGAGTCGGCTATCAGGTCATGGTGCCAGTGGCCTGGTTTCCCAGTGTTGCAGCACTATAAAGTCACCAGGCGGTATCCATCCTGATATGACCTTAGATGTTGCCTGGACGTAACACTCCAACGAACCAACCAACTGTAAAACGTGGGGGGATAAAAGGAAAATAACGATCTGGGGAGGGGTGTGGGGCGTTGTGAGGTTGTGAGTCAGTTGCCTTGTAACAGTCAATGTCGTCTGCGGAACACATCCGGTGCAAATGCATACACCAACATTGTCTGTAAACACTGACCCTTCGTTATAGAGCTGGTAGACTGCAGGACAAATGGCAGGATTAATCTGTTTAAATATTATAAACCCACTAGCAAAATATCACCACTCCACCCCTCCTTCGATCATTAGTGCCGCGCACCATTTAGCAATGCCCGGTTTTCTTGGAGCCTGCTTGCAGCTGTTTGTTCCGGTGACTACAGCCATTTTTATGTCTGGTTACCAGGGTGGGGGGGAGCAGGTTAGGGGGGGGGGTGCTTGTGGTTGGTGCCAGTATGGCATAATTTGACACCTACATTTGGAATTTAGGTGTTTATGAAGATACTTTGTGCTCTGCTTCCTAAATAATTCTAGGCAGTTGTTTATGGACATTAATTATGTACATATGATTGGATGCTTGTTGGAGTTTTACGTCCTGACAACACATATAAGGTAAAATCAGGTTGGGTACCGACTTATGACAGTGCACACTCTTGGTGATTGTATCGTACTGCCCCAGTTGAAGACCAGGCCACCATCACTGTGACCTGATATCCCACTCAGTCACATTATCCAGACACTGGGCCAGCCAGTCCTTGCCCTATCCTGATTATGTTTAGCACCTGGTTAGGAAGCAACAAGTATCAATTTTGAAGTCATTGGTTTCACTCATCTACAGTTCGAACCCATGAGTTAGAATCCCGCAATCTACCAAATCAGGTAACGGACACTCAACTCATTCGGCCATCCCATCTGGTCACTACATCTATGATATACAGTAAAACCTATCTAAATTGACAGACCTTGGGACCAACTTTAAGCGGTCCATTTAGGGAGGTGGTCGGTTTAGGGAGTTGGAATATGGTTACAATGGTATTGTTGGGACCCAAATAAAGTGATCGATATAGGGGAGTGGTCGATATGTGGAGGTGGTCGGTTAGAGAGGTTTTACTGTATTTATAATATATGACACAAACATGTGTGACACATATATATGGCATATACATAATATATATCATATATATCATGATTAATGTCCATAAACAACTGCCTAGAATTATTTAGGAGGCAGAACGCAAATAATCGTCATAAATACCCAAATTCCAAATAAAGATGTCAAATTATGCCATACTGGCGCCACCCCCCCCCCCCACCCCCACCCCATCCCGGCCATGTATTTATATATCATTATTGTTATTGGTTTTTACGCTTGATCAATGGATGGCAACAATCCGGAAACAGGGTAACAGAGGTGATTGCCTGGAGGTGGTCGCTGCTGTAACAATGATGGATGCGTTGGGATCTAGCAAATGTGGGCCTTACCAGCAAGTGGCGCCAGGTTGGAGCAGTGCGAACTCATGGAACTAACCACATGGCACTGCTTCATTCCTAATAATATTGGCATACTAACATATACTTCATATCTAGATATTCATATTATATATACATACATTGACAGTCCGAGTAGGTCTGGACGCGATAGCGACCAGACACAGCTGGCATACAAGGGTGAGAGCCTCTGACTGGTGGACTAATCTGGAACTACACAGCTTGCTGATGTCATGCGGTAGATACTAGGTACATGGTATGTAATAATATAGCGAAGTAACGATAGATAGTGTCTTTGTTTATATTCCCATAATAGATTATAGAGCCCATACAACTTCCGTATCGAGACCTCAATTGGTTAGGTACATTAGCATGTTATGATATAGATCGAAATCTGGAATTGATGACAAATTCGAGGCCATGTTTGGGCTTGAATTGTCTTAAATTTTGGGCCCCGCTCTGGCTTCCCAGAATATAACTCTGGAATTGACATATGGGTCACTCTCCTGAAAACTGGTCAGCATGGGATGAGATTTTAAAACATCAATAAAAAAACTTCCTACTTATTTTTTTCCCTATACTTTTCATATTCATGTTCAGATTTGATGAAAGAAATGAGGGAAATAAAATAAACTGTGTGCAACTTTGGTCCTTTTAGTTATGAAGTGTTTTTGTACCAAAAAAAACCATTTTACAGTCAGCCATTTGTAACATGACATATGGGACGTGGTTGAATCCTTATTAACATCTTGTATTGCATTGATATATCAAACAAAACAGTTCCCAAATCAAAAAGGAAGTATGTATTAACATGTATGCATGCTTAAATTATGAAAAAAACTAAATTTGATGTCTTCAGAAATAACATTACAAATTTTCGCCACACGTGTAACTGGTGGTGTCTGGATGCCACGCAAATATTGTACACTAATTATTCAGTGAATAAAGCATGGCTGGGAATTACTTTTTTTAATCAATATAAGCAATACATATTTCTGTATATTATGCCATGATTAATATGCTTCTAAGTATGAAATTATTTAATTCTGCTTAGATTTTTATTAAGCAGACTGTGTGGTGTCCTAAACATGTGTTACACGTGTGACACACATGTTATACTGCCATAAGACATAGCTTAATCATGGACTACACCTTTATTTTTTATCTCATCAATTTATATTTTACATAGATGTAAAGGGGAGATTTCCAGCTTTCATTTGCAACCAAAAAAGGTTAAAAATTCAAATATTAGATTTTAACTCTCCATGTGACATTTCTGGCCAGTTTTTAGGAGAGTGACCCTCATACATAGTACATATATCATACTTATACCATATATTTTTTCTTGAAGATTTATACTGCCTATCATGGATAAGTCTGAATAGCCTTGTTTTCACCATTAGACAGTTTGTCGACAGAAAGCCCGAGCCTACACTTTTACCGACCCAAGGGATTTTTAACCTCCCACACCACATAGACATGGTATGAGAGCAACTGGCCTTTGATGACGCTGTAAGTTATACACAGCAGTGGAAATCCAAATTGGCAGAGGTTGGGGGGGGGGGGCACAGGGAATCGAACGACGGACCTTCAGATTAGGAGTCTGACCTAGAAAAAAGTCAGACACTCTAACCACCCCGCCACAGAGAAAATATATATATGTTATCTTAGGTAGCTTATTTGTGATGGAAAATTTTCATCCGCAAATCATTATCAACGAAAAGTTAATTTTCCATTTTTAACTTGAAACAACTTGTATCGTTGATTGTATTTATCATACACCACTTGTGATTTTACCACAGTTGTATGCTCCTGTGGCATATATATCTGTGCTCTATTTTACTTGTTTGATCAAATTTGTAATTAAAAAAAAACACCAACAAAAATGAAAACTTGTAATTTTGTAATCGGATATGCTTAAACCACTGTATGACCCACACTAGCTGATGTCTACTTTTTGTGTTG